>OY978023.1:13034739-13722239 GCA_963854515.1 Pandemis heparana | reverse complement strand
TACTTATTTTACTATCTTTATAATTTTATTCTCTTTCAACTTAGTAGTCGAAAAAAAGAAAAAGAAAAAAAAAACAGAAAAGGAAGAAAGAGTATTTGTATTGTGTTTTGTATTGTAGTCGTAGTTAAGTATGTATTAAAAAAATCACCACAGATTACGGCGAGGCGTAGTTTTAATCGGCCTCAGACTTCCGTTCGCAGAACTCAATCTTTACTTACATTTGGCCTGCAGGTTCTCTTAAGGTTACAAACAAACAAGCCCGGTAGCAAAAACTATTTACCCACGATTAAAAAACACATCGATTATACAATCGGCACACCCTGTACATAACGAGGTGCCATTTTAGGTCTCACGGAACCCTAATACTGAACTGTATGTAGATTAGAACAGCTAAACCACATTGGCGATATCAAAGTTAACGCGTGTTCTGTTTTAGTATTGATGTTTGCAATTGGCATTGTAGTATCTACCTACAATGTTTAATTTTTTTTATTTTAATACATAATTTTGAAATCATTTAGACACAGAAAAAGTGTTATAATAGACTAGGGCCCCAATTTTTGAAAGCAAGTCTAGCAATCCCGTGAAACTCGTGAAAAGTTGTGCTAAATTATTGGAATTACGATTATGGTAAGAAAACGACTCTATTTATTTCGTCTTTAGTTTTGTAGAAACACATTAGTTTAGGTACAATACATACATCAATCACGTCTTTATCCCCTTAAGGGGTAGACAGAGCTTGAGGTAACACGACCTGTCACGTTTAGTATGATTGTGGGCGTTTAGCTGGAAAGTATCAAAATATTGATGGGTTTTTACCACCTGTACGTAAAGAGAAGCAACTGGTACGTTCTTTTTATTTTTTCTTTGCTTCCAAACTACTACCATCATCATCATCATCATCATCATCATCATCAGCCTATGTTCGTCCACTGCTGGACTCAGGCCTCTCCCATGGCACGCCACTGAGCACGATCCTCGGCCACTCTCATCCAGTAGGCTTATTGGTTAACTCGCTCGCAATCGCCATCGTGTTCATTTTGACAGTTCATGTATGGGCTGACAATTGGCATCGGAATCAGCTAGCTGTCACATTTTACAAGAACTCTCAAAATGAACACGATAGCGATTGCGAGCGAGTTATACAATAAGCCTACAGCTCTTGCCAGCCGCCTTGCGAAGATCATCGCTCCACCGAGTCCAAACTACTATAGAAAGTACTATTTTAACCATTTTGAAATTGTATTTTGGGATGATGAGCGTCAAACATTGGAGTTCTATAACTTCTAATAAATAAAGCCGTTAAAATGAGTCATTTTATTGATCGGACTAGCTGCAAACGTAAGCTGTGCCAACACAGGACTAACTAGTTGCCTTATACAGCCTAGGCTGCGACCGTGGCTTTGCTCTGATTCAATTTAAATCCAATTTGCTTTTAGTATAACGGAATAACAGTTGAAAGCGTTATTCGTTGATTAAACTTTTACAATGTTGCGCCTGCTTTTATAATAAATAGCTTTATAACAAATGCCCGCGACTTTGTCTGCGTATAATTAAATATAGCCTTTATTTATTGGGATAATGTAGGATTGTAACAAAAAAAAAAAATTTCAAAGAATTTTTTTATACAGGGTGTATCAGATAGCCCCTAACAATAATCAACTGGGGTATATAACCATAGCTATAGAAGCTAAAAAAAATAAAATAAAAAAATAAAAAATTGGAGTAAAAAAAATTTTATGTTTTCTATAATTACTCCAAAAATTTCTTAAATATTTTTTTTAGCTTCTGTAGCTATGGTTATATACCCCAGTTGATTAGTGTTAGGGGGTATCTGATACACCCTGTATAACTGTTTTTGTATTTGTTGTTTGTGGCAATAAATAAACTTTTCCAGTAGTTTTGGAGCCGATTCAATGCCAACAAACAAACAAATCTTTCCTCTTTATAGAATTACCCCCTTATTCATAAACGCTCTATAGGCTTCTGCTAACTTAGTAATCGTTTGTCCTTATCTGTGAAAGGTAAATGTCAAAGTTACGGATAAGGACAAACGATTGCTAAGTTAGCAGAAGCCACAGAGCATTTATGAATAAGAAGGTTAGTGTAGACGAAATTCAAAATTCAAAATTTTATTGCGCCCACCACCCACCCGCACCTCTCTCGCTCCCCTTTGTCGTCACGAGCCCTCCGCCCACACGCCCCTCGGTCCCCTTTGTCGTCCTGCCCCGCGTCTTTGGGCGAGGACTCATTTAAACGGTCGGTCTATAAGAAAGAGAGAAAGAAAGATAAACATTTGTTTACACACATTCGATACACGTAGATATAAAATATGGAGAAATGCAATATACTAAGGAATAGTACCGACATGGTGTAAAATGGACCCCACATCCATGGATGGATTATCTCTGTGTCTCTCAATCTCTCTATCTCAATATAAGGGGTACAGGATATCTAACTAATATTATAAATGCGAAAGTATGAATAGATGGATGGATGGATGGATGGATGTTTGTTTGTTACTCAATCACGCCAGAACGGCCCAACGGATCTGGATGAAATTCGGCACATAGATAGAGAAAAGTCTGGAATAGCACATAGGCTACTATTTATCCCGGAAAATTCCCGCGGGATAGCGATAAACGAATTCTTTGCAGACGAAGTCGCAGGCAACAGCTAGTCTCAACATAAGGAGTACAGGATATAGGTGTGATAATGGAGAAATCGTAACAGTCTCGGCTCTGGTAATCAGTACTAAATCTAAATTAGTAACAAGCGTCGTGTCGAATTAGTAGGAGTAGTGTTAAAAGCGTTTACGATGCAATTGTGCATTGTGTGGAGAACAGTTAAGTGGAAAGCGGACAGTGTAGAGGCAGCCATGCTTGTTTTATTAAATGTACGCCGTAGTTCGTTTGTTTCTTTATATGAATAGGAAGGCAAACGAGCAAGTGTGTCACCTGATACCCGCAACCCCGGAGGGATTGCAGATGCGTTGCCAACCTCAGGGCTAAGATGAAATGCCTCTTGCGCCTGTAATTTCCCCGGCTGTCTTACTCTCCACATCGGAATACGGTATGCAAGCATTGCTGCTTAGCGGCAGGATTAGCGAGTAAGATGGTTGTTTCTTTGCTTGGATTCTTCGAATGAAGGTGCCCAAAAGAAATTATAGGGATAATAGATCAAATAGCAGCCAGATCTGGGGCCTTACCATGACGTCCTAATTCCGACTCAGTTCAAGTTTTAGCTGTCACTTTTAGTATGAATCTGACAGCGAGCGGACCTAAACTGAAACGCATTAAGACGTCATGGAAAGGCCCCTGTCCAGTCTATGACGTGAAAGAGTAACAAAAAAGTAACAAAAGAATACATCCATAAACGGTTCTGGCTGAAAATCAGTGCTGCAGGTGTCTAACACCTCAGCGTAATGCTAAGCCAGCGACCGTTTCACTTTTGCGGAGACACACAACGCTGATGATCTAATTTTCATATCTGTGTTTTTTGTTTTTGTTGTTTCTTTTCTATAAAATTGTGTGTATGCTCTTATATTTGTGTGTCTTGCAAAATGAATAAATGTCTTCTTTCTTTCCTTCTATACACCCTTACTCACAAGTTATCACAATTGTAATATTAGTAAGATGTGTAGGACAGCTTCGACTCTTCTATCTTTATGATACTCGAAAAATTCGTCTGACAAATTGCAACTCTCTAACCATAAGTTGTTAATGTTGCTGTTAATAACCCACGAGTCTCATAACTGTGGTTATAACCAATTAAAGAGCCTAAGCTAATTTCTGTACGAAGTTTTTTCTTTGTCCAAAACGTTTTAAGGGCCCTGTAAAAAATCTACTTACTCGTAACTTTACAAGACTCTTTAAAGTCGAATTGAAGAGTACCTCGAATAAATTAGTCTCACACATGAAATACTGACATCTTTGTTCGGAAACAATCGTACGCCGACTGAGTTTCCGGCCTTTAATTGAATACTACTCGTCGACGAGGCAGGGACAATAGCCTGTTCACTAGGTTGTTTAAGCGACCGTTTATTTGGGCCCTGTCTACCCTGTAAGGTGACACAGACGTGAATTGTGTGTGTATGTATGTATTATTTACCCCAAATCATGACCTCGCTACTATACGGACAAAGGTAACGCGCAATTTCTTTTCTGCCAATATTTAAGAGAATGGCCACAGTCGTGAGAAATGTTTTGTTGAATGCGTATTTTGTATTACGAGTGACGTTTTTGATTTTGTATGTGAACGAAGAACGTAATTCGTTTTTTAATATGTTCTATCAAAAAGTGATAAAAAACATTGTACCTAAGTTTAACAAAAACAATGTTAAGAAAAAATCATAGCGATTGGTTCTAGTCATAAACATATTATGTGTCAATTTAGTGACGCAGAAGACATGGCGGCTGAAAGGTTTCGTGGTCTTATCTATTAGCATGGCCAACGAAAACTTGATTTTCGCATACGCGAGCGACAAACAAACAGGACGTTTATTGACGCAGTCGTCGTACTATTCTCTCTGGCAGTTTAACTCATTTTTAAGTTAACAAAAGCTCATTAATAATACTTGATTGCTACAAGCCCGCTAATGCGTTTGAAGTTGTTAAATAAAAGACAAAGGATGATAGGTTACAAACCCGAAGTGCATTTAATTGCATGTTGCGGCGCGATAATAAAAAACAAATTAGTCTGAAGCACGTTAAAGGACGTGACGCATTTTTTGGTTGGCCATAAACCAAATGCAATGAGATAAAAATCTTCTTTTTTCGCAAAATTAAGTGTTTTTTTATACCTTTTGTTAAAGTCGGCACTCGCGCTAGATGGGGAAAAGTTTAATAATTTTGAAAATTATTGTGTTTAATACAATACAATTTTTTTTATTGAAAATCACTTGATTCTTGGCCCACCATAGAGCCTTGTTATAGTAACATTTCACATTCCGTAGTGGCTGAAGAAAGGCTCCCATTTTTTAAAATTAGGTAGTACTGTGAGTTTTTTAGAATTGTTTCATTCCATTTCGAAAATCCATAATGCAGTCTTTACTTTTCATAGTTATGCTTATGAATTTTTGGTAATTGAGTCTTCTTCAGTCCTTTTGTGGTGTCCCAGGATCAAACTGGTTGACTGGACATGATACAAGATAGGGCAATTAAAAAAGCGAAACTTTAAAACCCAGACTCCTCCAACTATTTGAGTTATGCTAAAAAAATTCATCAAATTATAAACTCTGAAGGAAGCCGGCTTAAAAATCCGGTAGTATGTTATCAATTTCTGACAAAGTTCGCTACTGCGCTTGCAGTTTATGCAAATGGCTTATAGCTCGGAAACTAACCTTCTTAAACTTGGCCCGTAGTAAAACAAAGTGCATTTGACTGCACTTCCGAGTTGGGGGAGTTTTAAAAATCGCTTCGCAGTTAATTTTGCTCCAATGAATTCCGGTAATTGATGAGCGGGAAGTGATAAGTCTTTTCGCCGCCTGAAAAGCATTATTATTCGATGAAAAGTAAAGATATTCACTGACTATACTTCGTTTCTTTTCACGTTGGAAAAAAGGTAAACAATTATGACATGTCGTAACTGACATGTATAAAACCATAATAAAACGTTTAAATCGCTGTTATTAAGTCATAACTACCTATTTTATTCTATTATATTCTATTCAGAAATCAGAAATGACGAGGTTAATTTAAAACATAATAATAATAAATATCCAGGCCTTGGGACCATTGACAAAAATTAATCTACTCTAAAAGTAAACTAAACTTGTAATATGGAGACTAACTTTTAGTATAGATAAATACATACATACTTAAATACATTACTTACATCCAAGACTCGAGAGCAAACATTCATATTTTTCATACAAAATATCTGCTTCGACGAATATTACCCGTTAGTAAACAGTTAAAAATAACAATCCTAAACTGTATTAAAAAATAACCAAAACTAACCTGAAAATATTACATTTATATTTAAGTTGTATTTTAGAAGTTTTGTGAAATAAAGATTCACCTAAAAATAAATTAACTTGAAACTCAAATCAAAATTACTCTGAGGATTGCGATTTCCCTCAGACTGGGGGCCAGGATTTGTGTTCCTCACACTTGCGTTTGCGGCAAAGCGGTGGATCAACTGGGACGACATGGCCTTTCATGTGTCAGGAGCGCCGGCCGTATGTACCGTCACGGCACCATTAACGACCTGGTACGTCGGTCGCTTGCTACCGCGTCAGTGCCTTCCATTTTGGAGCCAGCTGGCATGGCAAGGGACGATGGCAAGCGGCCAGACGGTGTCACTTTGGTGCCGTGGAAGCTCGGTAGGGCCCTGGTGTGGGACGCTACATGCGTAGATACATTCGCTCAGTCCCACATCCAGGCAACCAGCTTAAATGCCGGCGCTGCAGCTGATCAGGCCCAAATCCTCAAGCGTCGCAAATACTCCACTCTTCTAAAAGATTATGAGTTTGCGGCGCTTGCGGTTGAGACCTTGGGGCCTTGGTCAGCCGACACTAAAACCTTTATAAAGGCCCTGTCGTCCCGGTTGGTCGACGCCTCAGGGGACCCAAGAGCTGGCGTGTATTTATCCCAGCGGATCGCACTTGCGGTCCAAAGGGGTAATGCCGCTAGCGTCCTGGGAACCCTGCCACAGCCAGCAGGGCTGGACGGGGTGTTCTTTTTATAACTGATAGCTTTTTTATAGTTAGTTTAAGTTTAGTTTTTAATTTAATCTTAGTTTAATTTGTTTTTTGTAAATATTTGTCTGAATATTTTATTGTGTGAATGTTGAAACTTGTTTATTATCTTTGTTTGAATGAGATTAAAACTTGAAACTAAAAATTTAAATATAAATGTGGACCATTTGGTAGGGTGCCCATGCCCATCGTGCAGGCATTCCCGCGCTCTGTATAGCAAAAAGGTAAAGGCAACTCCCGCCATACTCCTTTGTGTAAACTTATGACTATGCAAGCAAATAGCGAACATGTTTATTTTTCACAAAATCCGGCCACATCGCCACTTCCCGTGGTCAGCCCTTAAATTATCACAACAAAAGTCGGCCATAAAAATGAATGTTTCTCACAATGTGGACGTCGGTCGGACAGGAACTGGCTCGTATAGAGTCGGTTCGGCGAAAAAAGTCGGCTAAATGTTCGGTTAAAAATTAGGGATGTACCGCTGTCAGAGTTCACAGTTTCGTCCAACAGAACTTCAGATTAAAAATCGGTTTTGAAATTCTTTAGAAAAAAAGGTTATGATAATTTAACTGTCATTGACATGGATTAGACGGTCAAAACTATCCTGTGATCCACGCATATTTTCATATCTGTGGTTTTTTTTTTGTTGTTTCTTTTCTATAAAATTGTGTGTACCTATGCTCTTATATTATTATTTGTGTGTCTTGTAAAATGAATAAATGTCTTCTTTCTTTCTTTCATATCGCAATGCATTATCACGAAACATTGATGTGTATTGCAGTAAATCCGGTTATTTTTAAATCCACGATCTTATATTGACAGACCAGTATCACGATAATATGGACCAAGCCTTTAAGTGTATCTAAAGAATAGATGAAATTTCAAAGAGATCGTCAGAAATGAAATGAAATGTAGCCAACTAAAGAGACAGTCAGGTTTTCTTAATAAAATTCATCAATTTACTTCTTAATCCCAAAAATTTGATAATATTACTATAGGTACCTATTCGTTTACGTAGACAAAACATTTTTCTTGGCCCGGGTTTCTATTTATCACTACATAGTATAAAACAAAGTCGCTTTCTCTGTCCCTATGTCCCTATTGTCCCTATGTATGCTTAAATCTTTAAAACTTTTGTTCGTTTTCGGCTTCCGCTTCGGTTAACCGACATTTCCCAGCACTAGTTAGAAGCACTAGTGTTGTAACTCCCGCGGTTAGGGTTCAACCATTTATTGTTATGGCAATCCTCGTCTTGCTACTTGTAAGTGCCCGTTAAAGAACTCCTCGGTAGTTTTGTTAAGAAATATATTCATAAGTTTTTGGTTATTTTCTTGAATACAATACAAATATTATTGCGGGATACATTCAGACGTGGTGTTCTTGTTTTTCATTGTCACTGTTATTGCTCGCAGCGTTAGAAGTAATTCTATTTTATTGAATCAGGCGTTTAAACGTGAGGAGGTCCATTTCAATTGACAAGATACATTTACTTCTCTCGCTACTCACATGCAAGCCCATGCTCTGCTGCCACATACATAAAAGTTAATAACACTAATATTATAAAGGTGAAAGTTTCTGTGTGTGTGTGTGTGTGTGTGTGTGTGTGTGTGTGTGTGTGTGTGCATGTTTGTTGTTTCTTCACACGCAGACGGCTGGACGGATTTCGATAAAATTTGGAACGGAGATAGCTGGTACCCTAGATTAACACGAGGCTACTTTTTATCTCGGAAAATTGCATAGTTCCCGCAGGATAGTGATAAATATGTCAAAGGTCGTAGCTGCCTAGAGTCGCAAGGTAAATAATTATTGCAGAATATACTATTGACCTCAGTTCTTCAATATAATTCTACGCGGACAAAGTCGCGGGCAGAAACTAGTAACATATAAAGCAACTGTAATTAGGATTTAAGCATTTTCTTATCGTGCACTGAGACAGCAATAGCCGTGCGACAGAGACAAACAGCGATTATGTCACGCGTCCGATATGCAGCATATCACGCGGAGCGGTGCAATATACAACAGTGCAGTAGGGAAATGTGACTAGTACCTCTCTAAGCCACGGAGTGGTCTGTGGTTACCCCTTAATCTAATAACCTGAGACTTTATTTATTGCCACTCGAGATGTGTACACAATTTTACATCTTCCCCTGGCCAGAAAGTGAAAATTTCGCGTAGTGGGCGGTAAAATGCTACAGGCCCTTTTAGACACGTAAGCGAAGTTTGACAGATCGGTTGAATTCGATTTACCCTGGCAACCCGCAATGTAATGAAACTTGCATGCAATTCTTGTATGTGTCTAAATGGGCCTTTACTCTTCTTCTTTGCCTTTTCCCACTTTAGGTGGGGTCGGCTCTCGTAATTAATGTGCGCCAGGCAGTTCTGTCCTGGATTGTCTCTGTTGGCGACTGGCTTCAGCGCGGCCTTTTTATAATCTATTTGTCAACGTTTCTTCTTCTGTATGTTTTTTACTAGGTTTAATTGTCAGTTGTGAAGTAGTGCTGATGCTGTCTTGTCGTCCTATTGTGATGAATTATGCGATCGTCTACGCAAACGCAATTCTTCCTATTTACAATATTAAACCCGTGTTTCTACTAATTATAGCCCTTTCATTCATACAGTTCACTCAATAGCTATCAGTCTCTATATCTAGATTGGCATGCTTTATTGTTCGGGTCATGTTTGTCCACCCCCGGTACCGGGCGGGCGCCCTCTTCCGCGTTTTATTTCGGGTAATTCCAACCACAAATCTCTAGTAGTAGTCTAAATGCCGATGGCCGATAAAGCCAGAAGGTTCTCGAATGGCGTCCGCGGACCGGGAGACGAGCTGTTGGTAGGCCTCCAACAAGATGAAGCGAGGACCAAGTAGCTTGTTACGTAACTCGCTCGCGATCAGCATTGTCTTCATTTTGACAGTTCATGTATGGGCTGACAATTATTGGCATCGGAATCAGCGAGTTACGTGATAAGCCTGCGGATCAGGATCGCGGGATCGCGGTGCGGAAGGCACATGACCGGTCTGAGTGGAGAGCCTTGGGGGACGCGTATGTCCAGCAGTGGACGATGCTGATGATGAGTCTAAATGGGCGTTTACTATTCTGTGTCATAGTAACACTGGGAGCAGGTGCATGGAACAATTTGCGTATGCTAATGCCGCGATGACCCGGCTGCTACGTATTGATTTACGGGCCGGCTGATGCATGGCACGCGGCACGATTGCGGCCGTAAACGGCAGAGGTGTTGGCTACGGTTAATGCGTTCGTGTAATAAGTTTCAATCATGTTACGTAACATACACAAATAACGTCTTTATCCCGTCCAGTAGGCTTATTGTCTAACTCGCTCGCAATCGCCATCGTATTCATTTTGACAGTTCTTGTATGAATGTGACAGCTAGCTGATTCCGATGCCAATTGTCAGCCCATACATGAACTGTCAAAATGAACACGATGGCGATTGCGAGCGAGTTAGACAATAAGCCTACAGGGTATAGAGCCTAAGGTAACAAAACCTAAAGGCGAGTCAAGCATGATCGTGCGCGTGGTGGTAAGAGTCAAAATAGTGATGGGTTGTTAGCCGCATCGCCAAAGTTATTTTTGTTGTTTTTTCTTTTTTATACGGTTTTTGATGTAAATGTGTTATTTTTTTTGTGGCAATAAACATTTATTCTTTCTTTTCTTTCTTTCTTTCTTCTTTCTATCATGATTCGTAAGATTTTCGCCTATTCCCTCGATGGGCTTTTACCATCAGCGCGGGAAGAGTATAATGTAGATGTCAGTATTTAACCATTAATAATTTATACTCAGTTCAACTTGACGAGGATTCCGCATTATAACATTATCCAAGTCACTTAGCCTAAGTCTTGACTAAATAACATTTAATTCAACCATTACCCCTGAAATAGCCAAGCTATTCAAATTAAGCTACTAAACGCCATTCTGCACCGAATAACAACAAATACCGTGACTCGAACAATCCCAATTCTAACTCTCGAATAGTGTTTAACTTTAAATTCTGGCCGAAAATGCCGGTTTTAGATTCTCATCTAAAACCGGCTCTCGCGCTTAACGCCGAAAAAAAATTGGCCGAACATTTAATTGCCGCTAAAAGAACAGCAGAGCAGCAGTGAACAATAGATGGCGCTAATTGTCATGTTGATTTAAGTCAATAGCACAATTAATAATGTACCTAATAACAAATAATTGGCTGTATTATAAACCAAAGCGTGAGATTTCAGTAACTCATTTTGCATGACATTTGTGTACTTATCTACATTTATATGTGCTTGCGTGCTTACACCTACTTATAATTGATAGCGGGACTTAAAGGTAATCGCCGTAACCTCGACTCGCAGTACAACCTTTTCGCAATAAAAGCGCCAGTGACTTTCTGGATGATTACAATGATGGCTTAGAGAGACATGGTAGTGGAGGGAGGTCGAGCTTAAGGCAAGTTTAACGGATGTTTTATTGTGAGTTGTTGCTGCTAATTTAAAATCGAGTGTGAATATTTTTTGCCGATACACGTCCTTACTGACGTAATATTAGTTTATTGCCAAACTTTTTTACCAACCTTGTTTGATTTTTTGACACAATTTCGATATAGCCCTTTGAACTTAAAATTTACGAAATTAACTATATTAATAATTATTTTTATATAGAAAATCGAATGAAATTATTACCACCAAAATATAGTAATTGTATTTATTGTCTCGCTATGCGCAATTAAATCAAGTAATAAATTGTCAACATAAGTACAAGAGTAAGATTTTGTTTTTCTTTTTGTTCCAATTATCTATTATCTTATTAATTTTTTATTATCTATAATTAGGTCACAGGCGAACACTCCATTTGAAACTGTCGGACGATTAATAATTTTTTCATTTAAAGCCAACTTGGCCGAATCGGAAGAACCGAAAAAAAAAATTGCCGAATAAAAAACCGTGCAACCCTACTAACTATCGTAGATAATTAAACTAACGTAGATACGTCGTTAGAACCCTTCAGCGGTAGAGTAATAGAATTAGCATAGAAACTGATCCGGGTTCTTTCGAATGGCGGCCATTGCTTAATCCAACCGTTTTTGTTGCGCAGATTAAAGTTAGACGCGACAGTTCCTCACTAATACGTCTACTTTTTAAAATTGGAATTACGCAGGGTGGTGTTTTTTTTTAACTGACTACCGCTGCTGTTAGTGTATGGTATGACTGTAACAGTTTAAAAAAGGAATGCGAGCTGCCAAGGCCGTAAGTAAGCAAGTTGCAGGCACTGGTTGCAGGCTGATGAGTTTTTTTTTTTTTTGCTTTTTTTAAGGTTACTTTAATGATGGCGGCTTTATTCTAATGAAATGAAGAATTTCCCATATTTATTTTGGCAACGAAGTCATGCACATTACTGTTTAATAACTAAAACATTAAGGTACTATAATTTTTATAATTTCATAACAATTATTATGTATATTTTCGTAAAACTGACCCAACTAAAGTCACGATCCTCTTTAATTCCAAAGCCCAGCAGCAAAAAAAAAAAGAAATCTAAAGTCCACAGACTGCACTAAACAGTGAAAACAACTGACCATTCGCGCCAAATGCCAGCTTTTTTGCCAGTCGAAGCGTCGGCTGAAATTATTCGTCTCATTTATATGGTAATACGGAGCCAGGTTTGTATGTTGGCTATACGCCTTTATATAGGGTTTTATATAGTTGAGTTAGTTGGTAGGTGTGACTTATATTGAGCTTAGCAATTTTGAAACGCCAACATGAAACAGGAATGTTCTAAATTTAATGTGTCCCAAACGGAAAGACTAGAAATAAAGGCGTGTTACATTTTCACGCCCAGATAAATAAAAAAGGTGAAATACGGTTTTATTTTGAAAATGAGCTACAATGTAACTTATAAAATATCAGAATTGAGATATATTTAACTTTTTTTTCCTTTTATAGAAAAGCTCGTTTTTAATTTTTTTTCCGCTTGGGAACTTATGGCTCAAGCCCTCTCATTCTGAGATGAAGCCTGTGCCCAGCAGTGGGACGTATATAGGCTGGAGATGATGATGACTACATTTTGTTTTATTTTTTTGCTATTTTTTCATCGTTAAGACATTCACTTCGTTCACATTAGCATATAATATAACAACCTACAGAAAACATTACATCCCTTTACATAAACGTTCGTTACAACAATAGGTAACTATACCTTTGTAAAAAGATTAAAAAGAGCTCTAATTAAAACTCCCCGGGTAACTTTAAAATGGGACTTTACCCCGGTACCCCTTTAGCAAATCCCTCATAGTTCACGAACGTAATGAGTAATTAATTTAATTTAAGCCCTTAAGGATAAGGGATGGAAAAGTATGACGGTTTAATAATCAAAGGATTTTTATGAGCCTTGTTCGAGGTGAGTTGGTGAATTTTTTCAAAGCAGTTTTGATCGAGGGAATGGGCGAAATCTTAGAAATCATGTTATAGGCGATGCGGCTAGCAACCCATCACTATTTTGACTCCCCTTTTCACCTAGCCCACGATCATGCTAAACGTGGCCTCTTAGTCTCGTTAGGGGCAAGTGTTGTACCTGTGAACGAGTGTACCTAAGGACACTAGCAGTAACAAAAAAACTACAAACCATAGACTGTTATCTTGAACACACCCGAATAGCATTTTTCTCGTATGGCAACATTAACTATCTGTCATTTTCGTATTTGTCAGTCAGTAGTGTTTTTAAGGCTGCGGAAAGTTTTCGTCGCCAAAAGTAATTTTTTATTAGTAAGTATTTTGAGTGTGTTTTTTAAAGTTTTAGGCATAATGCTACGAGTATCTTCGCAGTTAATGAGTGATTTCATGATTTGTTTCTTATTTTATGTAGTTATTGCTGTTCTCGGGCGACCTCTAACGGACTGACATCAGTTTAAATTGTAAAGTGTCGAATTTGTACCTGTGGACAAGTATTTTTTTGTACCTGTGGACTGTCAACAGATACAACATCAAAGGCTTGTACCTGTGGACAGTTAAATTTGAATTAATTTTTCTCTTTAATTTCGGTGCCTTGTAGTAAAACTGGCCAAACGCAAAAAAAATATGTCCTGAAAGTCTAAAAGGCCGTTAAAGAAGTAAAAAAAAAGGATGTTCTCTAAGAAAAGCTGCTGAAAAATCCAATGTGCGTAAGTCGACTAACAAATTTACTTACATGCAGCATTTGTACTGCAAGATATCATAAGACGTGTGTTTTCAAGGCTCACAAGGTTACTGTTGATTCTGACGATGAATCTAGCTCTATATGTCAATAATGTTATGTGTTAAATGATGACTCAGATGATTCTATTAAAGACGCAGGCTATTGTAACTCCGACGATTCTGCTGAAGAGTTATATCGAGAACACTGTAATTCTAAAAAATAAAAATATATTTAGGAGATGCTGAATGTGTTGCAAAATACTTTGCTATTTGTTTTGTTTAATTTTATTAAGATTTTGATGTTTAATTATTTTTTGTTATTTTTTTGTCCATAGGTACGGTGCCGTCCACAGGTACAATTATGTCGTCCATAGGTACAAACTGTAATTGTACCTATGGACAAAATGAGCATTTTTTTAAATATGCTTAGATCTCTATAGTTTTAGTAGATAATTAAAAACAACGCGGTGATTATGAAAGGCTATTTAATTAAGATACTAAAATAATAAATAGTTTTACAGAATTATTGACAGTTATTTTTTAAATATTCAAAATAGTCTAAAAACTGGAAAGTGTCCACAGGTTGAGCACTTGCCCCTACCTTAGACCCTGTCTACCCCGTAAGGGACAGACGTGATTTGTGTATCACATTAGTCACATTAGTCAACTTTGCCTCTCTTGTAGAATTGTAACTTGACAATGTACAATTTATGATGTAATTTTTATTGAATGAATAAATAATCTAATCTAATCTAATCTAAGTCCACCCCAATGATATTGAAATGGACTTCGACTAAAGTTGGTCGATTCTCCACGGCACGGCTAAGACCCGTTCCAATGGAATCGCACCCTAAGGCCAGGCGTCGGTATATGTAATAAGCTGTTATGGGTAGAAGCGACGCTACGCTGCGACGCGGTTAAGTTTTCGCGACGCTTGATGATACGCTAGAACTAGTGCTGGGCTGTGGGAAGCATTTATTTCATATCGATAATTTGACATATTTTGATAGAAATTATATTTAAAACTAGCTGTTGCCCGCGACTTTGTCCACGCAGAATCAAATATACCCTATGTTCATCAGAGATAATGGTGAAAGAATTTTTCAAATCGGTCCAGTAGCTTCGGAGTTTATTCAATGCAAAATCTTTCCTCTTTATAATATTAGTATAGATAGATAGATAATCCGGAATACGAAGATTCGCCAAAGAACTAGTCACCGACATATCTCGAAGAGTGTGTACGTTGAAATGGCAATGGGCAGGCCACATCGCTCGTTGAACAGACAACCGTTGAGAGAAAAGTTCTCGAGTGGCGAATACGAACCGGAAGACACAGCGTTGGCAGGTCAGGTGGACCGACGACAGCGTAAAAGTTGTGGAAAACTGGATGCAGGTGGCGAGTTGTCGTCCGTTATGGTGTGCTATGGAGGTCTTTGTTCAACAGTAGACGTCTTTAGGCTGATAATGTTGATGATGATGATGAATAACTTTATCAGGTTAAAGAATTTTTATTTATCTTAAAATAAATTTACATTTCACTTACAGAGATTAACAATGTAACATGCCTAAATTAAACAACGCCCGTGAGCGTGCGTTAAACACAAATATAAAAAAAACAAACAAGTAATTTATGACAGATCAAAGTCGAGTACCTACTGCTCCACTTGTTTTGTACTAATCAATAGTTCTTCTCAGAGCGCTTGTCGCAGCGACACCAAAACAAACTTTGAGCGAAAAGCTTTCTCTTTTTCTTCTGTCTCTTCAAATTATACTAACCCCACTGCCAAGCGGCAGTGCTTGCACTGTTGTGTTCCGGTTTGGAGAGTAATCCAACTGGGAAAATTACAGGCACATGAGGCATTTCATCCCAGCCAGGTTGGTAACTCATCTGCAATTCTTCGGTATTGCGGGTATCCATGGGCAGGGGTAATCACTTACGATCAGTTGACCCACTTGCTCGTTTACCTTCCTTTTGGTATAAAAAAAATTTAGTACTTAATTTGAGACGATGTTGTTGTATTTTATTTAAACAGCTGCGGTCAATGCAACGGCTTACTGCATGGCAGTTATGTTGACGTCACTCTATGATACACTATTGAGCTAGGAATGGTTTATTTTTGTCATTTAATTTATAAAAAAAATATTTTAAAACAAAAACGATCAACATATTTTCTTATTTACACCAGTTCTTTGCCAGTCGCTGTTCAGCGACTGAATTCCTTTCCAAAAGAGCGCTACCATCTTGTTGAATATCGATAACTATAAAAACATTTACTATGAAGCACATCACTAGCAGTTAATAGTTAGTCGTCTTGAAGCCCGTCTTTGCGTTCTTAAGACAATTTCCTAGTGTATTGTATACCCCATTACACCCAGTTACTACTGTGCAAGTACTTGAGTTTATCTAAGGCTATATCTCTTTAACCAACTTCCAGATAAGGGAATGTTTTATATTTTTTCCTATTGCATGTATCTCATCATTTGCTAAAAAACTTTTCACAAATGTATCATTTCACAAACTCAGCATTTGACAACCCTTTAATCTGACTAATATTATAAATGCGAAAGTATGGATGGATGGATGGATGGATGTTTGTTTGTTACTCAATCACGCCAGAACGGCCCAACGGATCTGGATGAAATTCGGCACATAGATAGAGAAAAGTCTGGAATAGCACATAGGCTACTTTTTATCCCGGTAAATTGCGTAGTTCCCGCGGGATAGCGATGAACGAATTCTTTGCAGACGAAGTCGCTGGCAACAGCTAGTATCTGATAAACCGTAAACTTTTTTAAAAATAGTATGGATCTGACAGCGAGCGAACCTAAACTGAATTGGAATTGAATCGGATACGTTATGGTAACTCGTCTGGCTCATTTTAATTTGGAAACACAATGATCAAAATCTGAACCCTTTCTGGGTTCGCCACAGTTGGATAATACAGTGAACATGATTTAAATATATAAAAATGTTAATTAAAAATGCTAATGCCTGTCTTAATCCAAATTAGTCTGTGCCAAGGATTTCCGGCCCACCTGCATCGGGACATCATGCAATTAATCTACAATCTTTTGTTGGTTCCTTTTTTTTCGCGAAATGTAGCTGCCAGTCAAACTTTAATTTCGGGTGTCACTGTAATTTTCGGAATCAGCCAAGTGCAGCGAAATTGAATTGAAAAAAGGAATGAAAGATTAATTGGAACGGTTCTAAATTGCTCTCAAAATGAGAATTTTTACATATATACATACATAAATATCTTTATCCTTTATGCGGTAGACATAGCCTCAGGTAACAAGATGAAAAACAAACAAAAACACAAAATAAACACTATATTATTATAATTTTTGTAAATATTTTTGAGTAAGTATCTAAAAAGTTTCGAAACATCTAATGTCAACTATTTAAATTTAAATCATTTATTTTAATGATGATTATTGTTTTATAAAGTCTCTCTCTTGGTAATAATGACTGTTCTGAAACCATACTCGTACGTACTCATAAAAATCGTTTGCTTACAGAATAAATGTTTTGATTTTGAATTTTGATGTCCTCTTAAGTAACTAGAATTACGGTCGGTATTGGTCAATTTTTCTGATTGAACAACAAATTTTTACTTTGTAAAATCAAAATTACAAACATGATAGCCATATAAACATGTCAGAGATACTATTTCAATCCGCAAACATAACAGATAAATATTTTAAACTAATGGTACCCTAATGGAATATTGGCATATTCAGTGCAATAATAGCAATAAGCCGTACAAGTACAATGTTATTTTGAACATTAATACCTTAGTGATTCGAATTTGCAACAACATGAAAATGGATATCAGTTTATAATCTGTGCCGTTCTGAATTTCAAAGTTGCTGGGGTTATGTTTTTTTTAACTATCATTTTATCATGCGATAAGAGATGTGACTTGCGAAGACTGTTCCTCCATCGAGGAATTTGCTTCTCTCTAACACTTCTTCATTATAGAGGTCAGGGTCCCATAAATGCAGGCGTTTGAGGCTTCATAACTTTAGTGGTTCGCTGGAGTTCTGTGGAAAACAAACATTTTTATAGTCTGGCAGATAAATTACTGCGGCAATCAGATGACACTTTCAGTGTTGTCAGTTTTTGGCGAATATTAAATAGTGATGTGACTTAGTGAGTGAATAAAAGATAATGAGCCATGTAATGAAATTAGCTTGCGTCATTTATGTTGAGATAGAGAATTTTCAAAGCGTATTTAAGTAAAATGATTTGTTCAAATTTTTTTTTTATGTTTTATAGTTAGTAGTAGTGTAAGAGTGCGATTTGGAAATGTGCGGAAGCATGTCAAATCAGTTACCAGTTTTCAACTCATTCCCTATTTTGCCATCAATAAAACAAAACTAAAATTATTACAATAACAGTTTTGTCTACTTCTGTACTTTACTTAAAAACTTAAATTATTCCGAATCAGCGGACTTTAGGCTTTAAAGTTTTGAGTTTGGTTGCAGTGCGGAGTGGAAAATGGAAAAGTCGTTTTTATTCAAAATTAGTTATTGCACTTCCATACTCGCCGGTGTCCTTACTCTGCATGGGTACTGGCAGAATACCAGCGCTGCGGCTTAGCCGCAGCATTACGCTGAGCCAGCGCCTATTCTTTGCTCCATCACATGGCTCCCTGGTACAAATGTGTTTTTGTTGTTTGTTTTTTGTAAACCTTTTTAATTTCTTGTTATGATTGTAATTTTAAAATTTTCACTTTTGTAATTCTGTTTCTTTTGTTTTTGTCTTAAGAGTCATGTTTTGTTTGTGGAGAATAAAGTTTTTATCTATCTATACATACATACATACATATCGTCACGCCTCTTTCCCACAGGGGTAGGCAGAGACTACTTTGTTCCACTTGATCTATCTATCTATCTATCTATTCATTAATATGAACCTTGAACCTCTCAAAAGTATCGCGCTTAATTTAAAATATACTAAACTAAGAATGTGACATGCATAATAATTTTCGTTCGTTCAATAGTCAAATCATTCATTGCGTGACCTTAGTCGAGCACTAGTAAAATAAATGTGGTATCATTATTTCGTAAAATGACATTTGGAAGTTTCATCTGGCTGCAGTGATTTATCTGCCAGACTATAGTTCATATTTTTTAATCTGGCACGGTAGTGCCCCCGCCAAGGCGAAAAAAAGGCGGTGCATTACCTACTTTTTCTCAAACCGTCATGTTTGTGTAATGCTTTACACCATGCTTTTACCAACACGTAAGGTATTACACAGCCGGCAGTAACGAGAACCCATGAATACCTCAGAACAAGGGTTTTAGTCATGGTGTTTTTAAGCACCATAATTAATTTCGCATTATGGGGGACAAGTGTTGGCTTCTAGATATGTGATCTGCTTGTTGGTGGTGTGGCAAAGCGGTATAAGTAGGAAATTTAGGTTTTTATTATTAAGTTTGTGGGTGATTTTTTAGGAATCATGACACAACATCATAATTACACAATTATTCACGGTTGTAAAATTTTATGGATACCTACAAAAATGATAAATTAATTAATTTTGTCATTACGAGTGTCACGTCATAATATTTTCAACACAGTTGCTCGTAAATTGAGTCTTATTGCACCGCATTTAAGCTCATAATTCAGCTTATTACGCACAAGTGCCGTAATATTATTACCGCACGAGTGCGGTAATGTAAACTTTTTTTTAATCTCAGCAAATAGTTCAGTTATGTATAGGAACAAGGAATATTTTCGTGAATATTAAACTATATTAGGTTAAAGAAGATAAATAAACAGTTAATTTCGACAAAGTATTAATTTTTATCTGAAAAGTGACCATAATTTGCATATTTAAGACAATGATTAATTATTTTATTACTATTTTAATATTAGGCTGTTTAGCAGTCTTGTCAGTGCCTTGTCGCCCGCGTGCAAAGTGCACAGCGCGCATGCGTGAGTGCTGCGCGCGGATTGGCGCGGACAAATGATGTCTGCCGCCATCTTTCACACTCACAGATTTTGTTGATTATTTTACCTTGTTATTAGTTTAAAAATTACTAGTTGAAATAATAAAGAAAAACTAAATGTAAATAGTGTCCGTCGTCGGAAATACTAAAATATGTTCGGGCAGGTTATGTCAGTAAGAAATCCAAGGTGTTGCCAAATGACAAAGAAAAGTTCTAAAGCCTCCAGTTAAGCAATGTTTGGCAACAAAGGTAAAGTAAAGTTTTTTATACTTACTTATTAAGAATTTCTTTTTGTTTTTCCTCGCAAATGTGTTGAAAAACGTCGTATGAAACGCGTGTGCATTGATCATTACCACACTCGGCCCATTAACGCGCTCGCTCCGCTCGCGCGTACAATCATGCCTCGTGTGTAATGATCAACATAGCACACTTGTATCATAATGTACTATTATTTACTTTTTATTTGTTTATTCATAAAGTTTACACAGCCTTACAGTACTTATTGGCTAATTACTGTGAAACGAGACCATTATACAGGTGACGGTGACAGTTAAAAAACTGACCTAAGTTTAAAGATTCGGGTCATCAAACACTTTATTTATTGTTTTTCTTCTGATATAGGAACTGTCATAAAGAAATGGCAAAGCACTTTCTTACCAACTTAGTCGTCATAATCTTAAAGAAAAGTTTATTTTTACAATAGAAAAAATACTCCAGACTTTCTTGAAACAGTTAAACCGATTCGTCCATTGAAATTGGAATCGCATTGGACATTTTTACTTTCTGGCCAGGGGAAGACGTAAAATTGTGGACACACCTCAGACAGTGATATGCCTCAGGTCGCATATTGATGTCTAGTTCCTGTGATCTGACACATTCTTTATTTCACCCTCGGAACGTAATTACTAAAAAGTCATCTTTTTTATTTAAAATAACGCACTTGTGACACGTTGCCCTAAAAGCGTAATATTAAAGAAATTATCGCGCTACACACCCGTGAAGCGGGCGATAAGCATCGCGGCCTAACGACGGGTTACTCACGATTTATGATTACCGGGTTACCTCGCTTTAGCTTTTGGCGTTACTTTATGAGTTACACCGTTTTTGTTTTATGCATGGAAATAAATAGAATTATGTTGGTACGGGGATCGTAAAAGCACGTTTGTTTGGGCTGAATTATTATTTTTGGACGCGCCCTTTGGACGTAATTTAGCCTTAAAGTAGTCAATAAAGTTGAAACGTAACGGCGATAAGGACTGTATAATAAATAATTAAAAGAAATCAAATGAGTAACGGATATATGAGTACACTAGCAGCCCGTCCCGGCTTCGCACGGGGTAGACAATTATTTATTTTTGGAAATTTGGATATAAAACACTTTTTTTCACAAATATTTTTATTTGTATTAAAAAAAATCCCACAGTTATATTTTTTAAATCGGTCCAGTACTTTTTGAGCCTATTCATTACAAACATACAAAAATAGGTACAAATCTTTCCTCTTTATAATATTTGTATGTAAGTCTATTTATGTTCAATTTCTTTGATGGTTTAAGTGGCGGGTACTTAAATAAGTAATATTTACATAGGATATTATACATTTTTACTATGTTTTTTTAAGTAATTAGAATAAACGCAGTCGAATAAAATATATACAGTCTAAATTAAACGTTGACAACTTTCAACTAAAAATTTATCTACCTATACATCTAAAGTTGTTGTAGTGACATAACTACAATAGTTGGACATATGCTACCGCGAAGTTTTTTGTAGACATTATGATGTTCTTCAATATTGTTGTACATTATTTTGTTCTATCGCTAATAGTTTCGGCAGCGCATTCGACGAAAGACATTTTAAGACTCATTTTTCTACACCTTCGGTTACATTGTTCAAATTTTACCAAGGATCCCTAATTTTTTTCAAAATGAAATGTAGCCTATGTCAAATTGGAAGAATGTAGCATTCTATTGGTGAAAGAATTTTTTAAATCGGCCTAGTACTTTTTGAGCCTATTCATTACAAACATACAAACATACAAAAATAGGTACAAATCTTTCCTCTTTATAATATTAGTGTAGATGTAGATGTAGATAAAAACACCAGCAAAACTGAACTCCTTCTTTTACTGCTGCTTCAACAAGACAAACAAAACTGATAAGCCACGTAAAAAATCATTTTAAAAAGTGTATAAAAACATAAACAATAATTATTAAAAATATACTAAAGAGTTCGCAACAAAAGTAACCAAAAATTTAACTAACTGAACAAGCTTTTTTGCTGGCTGTATTTGCGTTGTCATCTGTCCTACTTTGTGTATTAATTTCAAGTCAATCGGGCCAACCGTTAAAGAGTTCCCTCCTGCGGAGACGGTCCTGGATAGACCACCAGAATTCTACTACCAGATTATATTGTCATCTGACTTACACAAGTATGCAAAATCAACTCAATCGGTTGAAGATATCTGCTTCAAAATTGAGTTGCAAGGTTTCACCCGGACAAAAAAGCTTGTAAAAATACAGGTTTGAGCCTAATACTTAAGTAACTTGTAGATTTTTTGCGAATAGCCTTATCTGTGTGTGCTCGCACCATGAACAGACACAGACAAAGATTGAAGGGGGAGCGGGGGTTTACAGTTTAGTAGAGTCAATAGTTTTCGATGAAGAGAGTAGTATCGCTGCCGTGCCGTTTTTGTTGTCTTACTTGTGTTTATATTATGTTTATACATACACACAAACATACTTAAGTCAAGTTTGACTAATGCTGTCTCAAAATAGTGTGCCCAAAGTTTGAGATGTCCAAGCCTGCGTATGACACATTTCGGAGCAATGAAACTTTGACTAACTGGCTACTCAAAGTTTACAACTTTTGCAGATAGTGGGTAGTATTCTCAACGCTTCAATTCATCCTTCAGTTTATAGATGGTCCATCGCTGGGCCGAATGCGGATTGCGGACTTACAGCCTTATTCATAAAAAATTAGAGGCTCGCTATAAGCTCGCTATAGGACCGATGCAAAAAAACATGATTCATCATGAACGTCAATTAGCGCTAATCAGTCCATCAAGGGTCTGTTAAGTCTTCCGAAAGTTAGCGGACCGTAGACCCTACTTTATCTCTCTGCTAACTCACAAAATGGCCGCCACAAATGTGAACAGCTGATTTTGGCAAGAGCAAAACCATACGCAAGACAGTTTATTTTGTTTTAAGTTTTTAATTCCTCCGGGAAAGGTAAAGGAAACTAGATCCACACTGCCTAGTCTGTCGTGTTAATTCGCTGGTTTCCCGCTAATTCACTGCCACTGCTGTCAATTTTTTTTTAATTCACTAAAAGGTCATTTTTGGTCTATGATTTGTCAAGGTGACAACATAACGCGTCTAATCCATCCATCAGCAGCTCATTAGCTAACAGACTGCTGGCAAGCGTTTATAAATCATACTTTTTAACAACTGTCAAATAAGCTTAAAAAATCAGTCTGTTAACTTATAGACTGATCAAACCTCAATTAAGGATTTTTTATGAATAAGGCTGTTAATAAACACCATTGGATTGCTTTAGATTAAGTATGTTATCATCATCATCATCATCACCAGCCTATATACGTCCCACTGCTGGGCACAGGTCTCCTCCCAGAACGAGAGGGCTGGGCTATAGTTCCCATGTGAGCCCAGTGTGGATTCGGAACTTCACACACACCATTGAATTGCTTCGCAGATGTGTGCCGGATTTCTCTCGATGTTTTCCTTCACCGAAAGCTCATGGTAAACTTGAAAAGGAAATATCGCACATATTTAAATTCCTAAAAACTCAGGAGGTTCGAACCCACGACCCTCTGCTTGAGAGGCCACAGGTCAAACCACTAGGCTAACCACGGCTTCTTTATCCTTTCAGTCGTTTTTGAGTTTATCGCAAACAAACAGACAGACAATCAGACGTGGCGAAGGAATTTGTTCCATATTAACATGTAGTGATCTATGGTAATGAGACAATCAAAGTCATGCTAAAACAATGTTCTCACATACATTTCCTTGTAATATATATTCCATATACAACAAGTCACGGTCGCCGCGCAGTCTGTAGCTGTTTTTCCTTTTACGTTGATGATTGTATGGAAGAAAAATGTATGATCGGCATAACTACCATTCCGCATCTCACACCTTTGTCCAAAATGGGGTACGGAAATTGTTAAGACCAAATACGGCACGGTAAACGAGCTATTGGGTAACCTGATGGTAAGTGATCATATACCCATGGACACCCGTGACATCAAAGTGTTCCGGGTCCGTTGCCTACCTAGAGTGCTAAGACGGAATACTTTGTGTACCTACCAAAAATTTCACCAGCTTGTCTTACTTCACCGGAACACAGCAGTATAAGCACTGCTGCTTGGCGGAACAAATAGTAAGCAAGGTAGCAACCCTAACTAAGAATTCGGCCAAAAACCTGCACACAAAATTTCCCGATAAACGATTGCAAAATGCGACCTGGGGCGTTACCATGACTTAAATGCGATTCAGTTTAGGTTCGCTCGCTGTCAGATTCATACTAAAAGTGACAGCTAAAACTTGAACTGAATCGCAATTGAATCGCATTAAGACGTCACGGTAAGGCCCCTGGGGGGCACTCTGAAACTCAACTTTCGAAGTATCATGCGAATCGAATCTCGAATTTTTGAGTATAAAGCCTATATGTGTTTTTTGTTTTTGTGTTTAGTCTTTAAATTTATCTGGGTCCCACTGAAAAACAGCCGTTGCGGCTGCCGCAACATTATGCTGAGTGGGGCCCATTTTACACCATATCGGTACTATTCATAAGTATATTTATTGTATTTCTTATATTTTTAAATCTACGTGTATCGAATGTGTGTATATAAAAATGTTTCTCTCTCTCTCTCTCTCTCATATAGAAGAGCATTCTAGGGCCGGATTTAGGGGAGGGCAACTGGGGCTACGGCCCCGGGGCCTCCACAAAAAAGGGGCCCCCACGATAGACTTCGGAAAGAAAATTCAGACTAGTAAATACTAGTAAATAATAAGAGTTTTTAATGATTCACGGTTAAGTTCATTCGAAATATTATAAACGGGATGTGAACCGCGATTACCTTTATTGAGCTCCCGATATTTCGATACAGTTGCATGTATCATGATCACGGGTAGACTGAAGAAATTGCGGGTGGATGTTATTGTTGGGTAGACCGAGCTCTGTCTACCCTCATTCTTGCGCGTCGACTGCGTGCACTCTCGTTACCACTGGAACCGTTCTCACTCGAAACTCGATTCAAACACACTACACTCACAGTATCACTAGTAAGCAACTTGGGAAGGAAAATAATTTAGGGTCATGGGGCCTCCACACCTTTGTTGCCCAGAAGCCTCCAGACCTCTAAATCCGGCTGATCCAGACGGACATACAATTTTTTTTAAGCTAAAACAGACGCTCTCCGCCTCGCCTGGTCAATAATTCCATAGAATTAATTCAGCCCTCAATCCTTAAAATGACCGCAATACACAAACAGGTCAGCTGCTTATCTTACTACGCAATTCTTGCTCGTATCATTCGCTGACTGATAACCGGATGGCGTCATACAACGTGCAACCAGTGACCGAAATAAAACCAATTATGCATGTAAGCTTTTGACAGACAAAACGTAAACAATCGATTCGCGAAAGCGTCTAAATTACCACCTACGGGAAAAGGCGGCGGCACCAGCGGCACGTAATGGGCTTCACTCCTCTACCGTAAGTAAGCCTTCGAATTTTTCTATCTGTTACAAACTGTCACGTGACCTTGTTACTATGCGAATATTTGTCGCTAAGCGTCCTCTGTTTGAATGATGTGTCTGTACTACACAATTACAAACTCCCGTGGAACATGTACTGCTCACCAAGGACGAGAGAAGGTGCTGTTTTTCAAATGATAGGAAATATCAAATGAATCAAGAAATTTTACTTCTTGATTTTTAATGTTTACTTTTTACGTTTTACCGTTTGAAATTTAATTTCTAAACGACACTGAAAATTAGAACACATAGAAAAATCCGAAAAGTAAAGCTCTGACCGGGAATCGAACCCGGATCCTCCTCATTCGTTTGGTGACATGTGTTATCGTGACTTTATTAACACGTCAAAAGGCTTTAACTCCTGTGTCTGTAATACAACAGAGCTGCTTAACTTTTGACAGTTCTCAACCTAACTTTGACAGCTAAAATTAAAATGATCAAATTAATGGTTCCCTTTCGCACCACACGTCCGCCGGCCGGTCGTCACGCACGCCTCGTCAGTTTCACTTTTAATTAGTATTAAACTAATTAATTATTAAAATAGTGCAATTTCGTTTATTAGTAAACAGTGGGTACTCTGTTTAAATGGACTTTACGTTTTAGGAGTTGTTTGCTTATGGAAATTGGAACAAGTTGACGTGATATTAGTATTTTATGTTGCATAATTAGGGTGGTGTCGTAAACAATTTAAAACAAAACACAACACTACTCAGTAGTTTTTGAAGTGAAACCTGCTTTAGCAGTGTTAGGCACTTTTAGAGATGAATAAAAAAAATTAAACTCGCGTCAGACGTAAGACGGAGGGAGAGTTTAAGTACCAGGATAACCAGGATCCTCTAAAAGCTTATTTTGAAATACGAATGAAGCTAGAGTCACGTTCGATTTTTGAAGTGTATGTCGATTTCATCGCTTTAACTCTAAGGCGACCGCAGTTCAAATCTCATGTATTTTTCTTTTTCTTTTTTTTTCTTTTTGCGCGAGTGTGCGTTTGTGTAGTTTTCACTTCTGCCGGCACTCCCGGAGTGCTACCTGGTGCTTTTTTTGTACGAAAAGAGAGGCAAACGAGCAAGTGGGTCATAAGTAAGTGTGCACCCGCAACACTAGAGTGCTAAGATAGAATACGGTCATGTGCCAGTAATATCATCGGTTGTCTTAATTTATACTCTTAAACATAGCAACGTAAGCACGTAAGAACGGTGATAGCGATTATAGAATCCAATTTAATTAAAGTGGGTGGTCCCTTTTGTAAGGTCCATCTCACTTTAATAATCATATTTTTCAAAAATATGTATGTATGTATGTATGTATGTATGTATTTATTTATTTATTTATTTATATATTCGGTACAATTACATATTGTAAACAACAACATAGCAAAACAGATCATACAGAGAAAAACGTATCGTGTTTACAACACAATTTAAATTGTACACAACATTCTGCACACAAATTACTTTTCTACAGAAAAAGAAAAAGAGAAGAAAAAAATATAGAACTATATAATGCTTAGGTATAATTAAGTTTTCTTAGATATCTTACTTTTAAATGTGGCTAACGAATCAAAGAAAATATCAACGTCATGGTCCAGATTATCAAATAAGCGACACATTCGTTGCATTGGAGCGATGTGGCTGACATTATTATTGGTCATAGATAAGGCAAATAAATTTTGTTTTCGTGTACGCTTCGTACTAGCCCTAAATCCTATACAATCCAAAAGATTCCCGTCAAGATCGCCATGCAATATCTTATATATGTAAACTCTTTATTGTGCAAAATAAACAAGACAAATACAATTGACAAACAATGAGATACATACACAAAGGCGGACTTATCCCAAAACAAAACAAAACATATCACAAAACTTTTTTGTTACCTACCTTTAAAAATACACACATCACATTCTTTGTCCGAATAAAATTCGTGACTTTCTGCGTCTCACAAACTACTGGTAATATTATTCATCACCTCATCATTTCCAGTCTATATTACATCCCACTTCTAGGCACAGACCTCCCTCAGAACGATAGTTCCCACGCGGGCCCAGTGCAGATTGGGAACTTCACACACACCATTGAATTTCTTCGCAGATGTGTGCGGTTTCACGATGTTTTTCCTAACCGAAAAGCTGATGGTAAATTTCCAATGTAATATCGCACATAAATTCCTAAAAACTCAGAGGTGCGGGCCCGGTCTCGTACGTCGACTCTCTGCTTGAGAGGCCACAGGTCAAACCACTAGGCTACCACGGCTTTTATAAAATGTATTAATAGTATTATAGGTAAGTTAAGTAGAATTTAAGTACTATTGTAAATCTATTTTATTTTGAAAAAATGACTTTCTGCCAAGTTTCTTGCGGCGCATTCTTCTAGGCAATGATGGTCTTTCCGAATGCGCTGGTAGATTAAAAAAAGACATGTAAAAGAGCCCTCGGCGGCCTGTTTGCAAAATAAACTTTTGACTTTTGACTTTTTAAACATAATTACCTACGCATTAGTATAATTGTACATTTGTGCATCACAAGCAGCTGTCAGGTCATCGGTTGTAATAGTAATGTCTAATTGCTTGATGTCGCCATAAATTACTGTTATCAGCAGCGCTGATATAAAATAAATTGCTTTAGGCTGCGCTTCCACTGAGAAGACAAAGCAAAGACGCGCTCAAACAATCATTGGCAAAGGATACTTACATACATACAAACACGAATCACGTCCATATTTCTTACGGGGTAGACAGACCCAAAGGCCACGTTTAGTATGATTGGCGTAGGTGGTAAAGAGAATCAAAATAGTGATGGGATTAGATTTTCGCCCATTCCCTCGATGGGCTTTTACCAAATGCCCGGGAGGAGAAGCAACTCTTACACTTTTTCCTGAAGATGAAATTGGTTTGTTGACGAATTCATTAAAATTGATTGGAATGATGAATATTATCTATAACTCAACAATATTGAGATGGAATCAATCAATCATTCTGATAACCCGCGGTCAACGGCTTGCACGGGCGTAATTGCGGGATAGGAATTATCTCAGGGTTACATTTACACTTGTTTGCGTTATTAGTAAACAATTTAAGTAATGCTAAGTCTGTCGTGTCTTTACATATCATCATCATCATTATATCAGCCATTGGACGTCCCCCATAGACCTCCAGTTGCCTTGGAAGCGGCTTGCATCCACCGCGAACCGGCGACTTTAACCAGGTCATCCGTCCATCTCGTTGGTAGACTTAGGCTTCGTCTTTATAATGTTCTAGCTGTTGCCAGCGACTTCGTCTGCAAAGAATTCGTTTATCGCTATCCCGCGGGAACTACGCAATTTTCCGGGATTAAAAGTAGCCTATGTGCTATTCCAGACTTTTCTCTATCTATGCGCCGAATTTAATCCAGATCCGTTGGGCTGTTCTGGCGTGATTGAGTAACAAACAAACATCTATCCATCCATCCATCCATACTTTCGCATTTATAATATTAGTTAGATTGTATCTTTATTTACTCCAACACTGCCAAACATTGAGCTACTTGGCGACGCGTCGCGAGAGGAGCGGTGGCGCAGGAATTGACCGAAACATGACCGCGACCACTCTGCCAAGAGTGCATGACTAAGAAGAGACCTTTATTTAGAGGTACGCATTTAAAAGACTGCAGCGGGTTGGCTGAAACATAGAGAAAACAACCTGTTAGTGGAAATGTCATATCATTCATACATAGGTACATACACAAATTATGTCTATATCCCTTTCAGGGTATACAAGCAAATTATAAACTTTGAAGTGGCAATGGGCAGGCCACATCGCTCGTAGAACAGACAATAGTTGGGAGAGTAAAGTTCTCAAGTGGCGACAACGAGGAAGACGCAGTAAAGTTGTAGTAAGGTTGCGGGAAACCGGTAGATGCAGGTGGCGAGTTGTCGTTCATTATGGAGTGGTGGGGAGGCCTTTGTTCAACAGTGGACATCTTCAGGTTCATGATAATGATGATATGTAGGATAGGATGGATAGGGATTTAGCATTTGTCTCTCCTACTTTAGCCTGTAATGCAGCCTCTATAGCCCCTCTCAAGCACTATATCACAGGATGTTTTTATTCGCCTGTTGATCTAACTGCCTATTAAGATCCATTATTATGTTAACATTGAGCTATTAGGCGGTTTTGAATAGCTTGAGACGTTGCCAATAGCTGTAGTGTGGTGGCATAAAAGTTAAATTGCTTGTAATGGTTTTTGGTAAGCGGAGGGGTGTAGGCAGACGCGTATATCATTTTGTTACTTTTCATCACACGTAAACAGTATCATAGCGAGCAGGCAAACTTGGCGGCAATGCCCCGAAGTAAACCCGCGGGCTTTTTTCTTTTCATTAAAGCCATGGCCGGTAAAAAAAATTTAAGTTAATTTTTGTAGATAAAAAAATGTTCCAATGGTATGGATTTTAGTTTAATAGTGATTATCTGTCGTTTAGTTTCCTAGTGTAAGCAATAAACACCAAAATATAGGCTAATCCCAGCCCGTAGCGGGGTGAGAAGAGATAGGAACAAATAAAAAATTACGGGAAAAATAATACAAGAAAAAAGGAGGCATATATAACATGTCTAAAAATGTAACGTAGCTACTTTTAGAGCATGTTGAGCCAGAAATTTTGAGCAGAAAGTTGAAACACAAAATAATAGTTCTAACCCTTCGCCTCCCGCTATCCCGTCTTACCCCGTTTTACGGTACATCTAACTAATATTATAAATGCGAAAGTATGGATGGACGGATGGATAGATGGATGGATGGATGTTTGTTTGTTTGTTACTCAATCACGCCAGAACGGCCCAACGGATCTGGATGAAATTTGGCACATAGATAGAGAAAAGTCTGGAATAGCACATTGGCTACTTTTTATCCCGGAAAATTGCGTAGTTGCCGCGGGATAGTGACAAACGAATTCTTTGCAGACGAAGTCGCTGGCAACAGCTAGTATGTATTGAACACTTTCTCAGTATTTTACTCGATTGTTGCAAATTAAACAGCCTTTGATCTTTAAATTGAAAGTATATTTCCACAAAGTTGGTTTTACAAAATGAACAGTATTACCGTCTACAAATGTATTCAACCCGAGGCTCAGAATAGGAATGACCGTGCTGTACTGGCGTCAGTTACTCGTGGACCAGTTTATCCCCACCAACCATAAAACTGGGGATGTTTTGGCGCGAATAACCGATTCCAAGTCAACTTAAATACTAATATAAGAATATAGGCGAAGATAAGCTTACAGTATATAATGTCATATGATAACCGTGAATCTTTTAAATCGTCTACGCAGTACGACTAAACGGCCTATAAATAAGGCGGCCACAATGCTTGATATCTCCTAAACAATCTGTCAAAGTGTATAAATTATTTTTTACAGTGTCGTGTGAAAAATGTTATTTTTTCACGAGCACCATAAACACGGCGCGGGCGCTAACCGTTTCACCATATTTTAATGGCTGAATAGTTGGGCCATAAACTCGTTTGATTTATTTTATGGGGGCCATGTTTGCGGCCACAGTTGCGGCGGTTAGCTGGTTCCGTAATCTCGAAATGAATGCTTTGATGATTTGAATGCTTTACTGCAGATAAAACGGTTTATATTTTTATGTGTGTTTTTTCTTTAGTTTTGGTGGTAGTACTAAAAAACTAGAAAGTACTTAAGTCGATATTTTATCGTGAAGATCCTTGAAGATCAGTTAATCGGTAAAAAGGAATATTCATGATTTTTTTCATGGTTTTCATTAAAAGCTCATTTAAAAAAACAAATAACTATAAAAATAGGTAACCGAGATATTTAAGGTATCAAAGATATGTCTCTATTTTCTTCTATGAATGCGAATGCCAAAATTAATTAATTTATTTAAAACATACAAGATTTTAAATTTTGATATGGTCAATCATACTGTTAGGTTAGCTAATTACGTAATAATAATAACTTAAGACAGGAGGTCTCCTTAGTAGGGACTGAATAAAATAACCGAATTGGTATTAGGTACATATTACATGAATCTCATTACTTCTTCCGGTAAAAAAACTGAGTTGCGGGACTTGGTATTTTTTACAAGTTTTTGATGGGATTCCTTTTTCACAATTGCTGCTACGTTCGAACACTAGACCTCAATCAAAAATCAAGGGAAGTGACTTCCTCGTTTAAAATCTATTCTTTGCTGATCCATTCTTCCCTCCAGTGTGAATAAAATTATTGAACTTGTTTCATCTTGCAAAAAAATACGCGCGGATCTTCCCCGCGTACAGTCGGCCGCGCGTCGAGCCAGAAAGAACTTGGAATGGATTAATGGTTATACGACGAAGAAAGCTTTTGAATTAGTAAATGGAGATCTGCTCAAGAGCAGTTTAGCGCTCGCTTGGGCACGTAACGATGTTTGCTTAATTACTAATTTGCGAAGCGTTCATATACCGGGGTAAGGTGCGCTTGCACCAGTGCTCGAACGCAAGTATGCGGTTGTATAAGTGTTTTAAAAATTTAGAAACGTTCATGTTTTGTAGAAATAGAGGCTCTTAATTTCCGGGTTAGTAAGAATAATCTCTGGGAAAAAGAATAGGTAGGTATGTGTTTGTTTTACATGTGTGAAGACGTAAGAATTAAAAATGAGATTTTTTTTTCTCTTATAATCTAACTAGCTGTTGCCAACGACTTCGTCTGCAAAGAATTCGTTTATCGCTATCCCACGGGAGCTACGCAATTTTCCGGAATAAAAAGTAGCCTATTATGTGCTATTCCAGACTTTTCTCTATCTATGTGCCGAATTTCATCCAGATCCGTTGGGCCGTTCTGGCGTGATTGAGTAACAAACAAACATATAGGCTACTTTTTATCCCGGAAAATTCCCGCGGGATAGCGATAAACGAATTATTTGCAGACGAAGTCGCAGGCAACAGCTATTAAATTATTATAAATATTATGGGCGCATGTGAGGCATCATAAAAATCATAATATGACGCCTATGAACACAGGAAAGACTCGATCCTTTTTTTTTGAAATACGATCCTTTAGGGATTGTTAGTTAGACTAACAATCCTTTAAGATTGTCCTAAATAATAAAGCTGACAACCCGGTAATAGAACGTAAGTGTACGATTGAATTAAATCATTATTAATAACATATTCAACGCTTTGGCTTCAACCCTTACGAGTCCAAGACTTAAAGTTAACTTACAGACTATAGTTAAATTAACATAAAATAAAGCAAAGTTCCATGGCTAAGCACAAAGTTAATTTTAACGAGGTCTTAGTAATTCCGTTTACGTAATCCGCTAATCTTAGTCTAATTAGTGGCGCAGCTGCGTCGGTCAGTAGAACCGTGGTCCCTCAGAGCGGTTAATTTTAATGCTTAGTTACAAACAACTGCTAAACTAGACATTTTAAAAAAATAATTGCAACTTATTTGGAACTTTTCAGGTGTTCCAATAGTAGTTAGTCTTTAGGTCTGTTTTTGACCACTTTGGTTTTGCAAGATGGGGCCACTGTCAAGTTTATTTCAATCGAAACTTGGCCTTAAGCTGCGAAATTCGATTTTCTAAGTTCGTTTTGTGCCGTTCCGTTTAAACTAATAGTCATTAAAAATAAATAAATAAATAAATATCTTGGGACAATTGACACCAAAAATTGGCCCTTAAAAAAAGGGATAAGTACTCTGCACTCGCAAATTATTTCTTTGTCCCGCTTGCGGTGGAGACGTCTGGCTGTTGGGGTTCCGAGGCGTTACGGTTTTTGAAGGAAGTGGGGCGCCGTCTGCGTGGGAGAGGTTTTGACCCTCGCTCCGGGTCTTTTCTGGTGCAAAGGTTGTCCATCGCTGTACAGCGTGGTAATGCTGCGAGTGTGATGGGCACCTTTGCGCCGGGAATGACGCGGGGCGGGTTGTTTGATTGATTGTGTTTTTTTTTTTTTTTGTTTATAAAAAAAAAATTCTATTGACACCAATTGACCTAGCCCCAAACTAAGCAAAGCTTGTAATATGGGCACTAGACAACGGATATACATACTTATATAGATAAATATGTACTTAAATACATATTAAACATCCAAGACTCGAGAACAAACATTCGTATTTTCATACAAATATCTTCCCCGACCGGGGATCGAACCCGGGACCTCATGCTTCGTAGTCAGGTTCTCTAACCACTAGGCCATCCGGTCGGTCGGTTAATTCAAGAGTGAGAGTGACGGATTGATACGAACTTCAAAAATAGAAAATTGGAGTGCCGATTGTACTTATTTCAGCGGAAGCCAAAATGAGGGTTAAATTTAACATAAACCCACCTACCTTAAAATAAATCGTTTAGCTTTAATATACTGACGGACAGTTTTAGAAATTACTTCCATTTATTTATGCGCACGAGTGTTTTACGATCGCGCTGACGTGGCAAATGGGAGTCGCTGTTTATGGAGACACATCCAATATGCTACTTTAGCTCTAGGAAATTGTTAAATGGAATGAGTGATATTTTTATATTATAGCTGGCCATATTTTTATCTACAAGTTATTGATTAATTACTTACCAAATTGAAATAATTAATTGAATTAATTATTTATGCAAATTTTTCAAACTGGCTAATGTATGTATGCTGTAGAACTGGCGAAGGTAATCGGATGAAAGAACTGTTCGGGCAAAAGTTAGCGTTTTAATTAAGGGTAAAAAAAGTTTTGTAATGTTTTTGATCATTTTTCGAAATAGCTGAAATGTGGTATTTTTTTTGCTTATTAAAATATTATAGTTTTTAAAATATTAGACAATAAATAAATAAACGCAATTGCTTCCAGTTTTCACAAAAAAAAACATTACACGCCATGGGTGTAAAAAAAAATATTTTTAGAAATAAAATGATATCCGAAAGACCGAATACTAATACGATAACAGTTAAAATACTAAGCTATTATGTAAACTAGTACTAAATACAGCACTCATTTTCAAAACGCGTTTAGTTTGCGATTTACAATTATACTGAAGTAGAATTATAATCTACCTACGTGTCGTAAATGATTTCAAATTGAAAATGTCAGCGGGCAGCTAAAAATATTAAGTTGCCGCCTAAGGCATTTAACTAATTCGTAATTTTAAGAGGAAACAGGGCATCATTCAATACTAACTAATACTTGTTCAACAACTAGTCCTAAACGACGACTGGTCCTAAACAACTGGTCTGCAATTAAAATTAATAATTACTAGGTCTCTTAAAATTATTCCAGAATATTTCAGCAGCTGGCTTGTTAGTTTGACGGAACACCCTCACCCCCCTTATCCATAAAGGTAGGCATCTGCTAACTTATCAATCGTTTGTCCTTATCTGTCACTTTGACATTTACCTTTCACAGACAAGGACAAACGATTGCTAAGTTAGCAGAGGCCTACAGAGCGTTTATGAATAAGGGGGTAATAATTTACCTACTCATTTAGATTTTTGATTCAAAATATAGTCTCGCCTTTGACGCGGTTCACTTTGAACATTGATCAGTATTTTTTTTTATGTGAATAGGAAGGAAAACGAGCAAGTGGGTCACCTGATGGTAAGCGATCACCACTGCCAATAGACAACCGCAACCCCGGAGGGATTGCAGATGCGTTGCCAACCTAGAGGACTTAGATGAAATGCCTCTTGTGCCGGTAATTTCCCCGGCTGTCTTACTCTCCACACCGGAACACAGCCAGTGCAAGCACTGGTGCTTAGCGGCAGGATTAGCGAGTAAGATGTTAGTTACATAGTATGTACCTTATAGTGTTTAATATATTTCCAGGATTGACTAAACGGTATTCCGTTACGCGGAGGTACATTCGAGTAGACAGACCGATACGAATTTAATACCGTACTTGTTTCAAAGGATGTACATTGTGCTCTAGTGATTGGAAACGTTGTCTGCTTTTTGAAAATATCGATGTTTCAATGTACATGTTTCTACACGATAGACTGCGAGTACAACTACTAAAGCAGCAGATTATGTTTACACGTAATTTTACTTTACAAATGTCTCTGTTTTATGGGGAAATTATTTTTACTTTACATGTCTCAATCACTGATACAAAGTTTTTCAATAGGTGTATTTTTCTACGTCACTAAATGTACGAATAGTATGTCTATAAATAGTAGGTTTATGAAACTGTTGGTATCACGAGTGTTTTAATACCTAGTTATGTGCAGTTTCATACACTACTTTATCTACTTTCATACATTGGGATTCAACCTACTAAATAAAGTAAGTAGTCTTTTTTGAATTTTCCATGTCATAAAGTCGTGATAGCATTTATCATATAATTTTCTCAACTTTGCCGGCAATAGATTAAGAGTCATTTTTGTCGCATTTAAAATATCGGGCGGAGTCAAAGTTTCTTCACATTCACTGCTATCAGTCATTTTTAAGCAAGAATAAAAAACACGAAATTCAGTACAACAAAACGTATGAATGGCTCCAAAACCTAGCACATCACAGCGCATGCGCTAAAGCGGACGCTGCCACAGACAAGTAAAATTTGGAACCAAATCTTCGCGCCACGCATATGCGTTCCATTAAAAGAAAAAAAAATGTATTCTTCTTGGTGATTTAACCTCTTATGAACGACAGCATATGTCTATTGGTTTTTACATAGACATACACAAATCACGTCTTTATCCCTTACGGGGTAGACAGCCTAGAGCCTAAGGTAACAGAGACATACAGGCAACGTTTAGCAAGACTGACTATTGGTTTGTAACTGAAAAAATGCTCCCTTAAAATTTTTCGAACGTTAAAATATCGATACACGAATCCCCTCACTACTCCATTGATTGGACTCCATCATAGTCAAAGAGCTGCTGTTTAATTTGAATTCCTGCCTTTTCAGTCATTCATTTTACACCGGCCAGTGTCGGGGCGGCTAGCTCAAGTGGTCGCGGCATGCTTTGTCGACTTGTCTCTTTTTGATTAACAATATAGGACTGAAGGGGACTGTACGAGGCATTACTACATAAAAAACAGTTGTAAAAACGTACCTACAGAAGAGTTTATCTACATTTTTACTAGGATAAAAAATAGTGAAAGGATTTTTCATCGAATATCATTAGGAGTAGAATATCGGTGCCATAAATAAATAACTATTAAGTACCCCTAAAGGACACTGTGACCTTTATTATTCCCAAAGGCACATTCTGTAAGTCAATTATCTTTCTTATTTACCTTTCCCTTATCCGCTTATCCTTTTATAACAGTGTATTAACTATGTACCTATTGTTGTTAGTGCCTTATATTTTAAAATAAATAACGACCTCCATCCGCAATCAGCCGAGTTTCCTTCCTTCTCGCAACGTGATAGGGAAATCTAAATAGAATAGAATATTATAGATGTGATTTCAAATATCGAACTACTGTGTGCTCATTAAGCATATTAATCGTAATAGTTACTATTATGAAGTAGCGTTTACGACTTTTATGACTAAGTGTACCTATAAATCGTGGCATTTATTACTTTTAAATTTTATTGTCCATACATTGTTTCATCCCATTAAGCTTTGCTTTGGCATCTGCCGCTAAAGAATCAGTTGGAATTGTTTCCCATAATTAGCATACTAAACAACTTACGGAATTATTACGAAACTTGTCTAATTTTTTAATCGCCTATTATGTCATGGTATTAATTATCTTGGACATTATTAGAGCGTCTGCGTCATCTAAATACAAAGATGTAGATTATAACTAGATACGATTAGCTATCAGAGTTAATATGCGGGTGGCTTGGTACTTGTAGACGTACAGCCTTATTCATAAAAAATCCTTAATTGAGCTTTGATCGGTCCATTAGTTAACAGACTGATTAAGCTCAATAAAGGTAATCGCGGTTCACATCCCGTTTATAATATTTCGACTGATTAAGCTTATTTGACAGTTGTTAAAAAGTATGATTCATAAACGCTTGCTAGCAGTCTGTTAGCTAATGAGCTGTGGATGGGTGGATTAGACGCGTTATGTTGTCACCTTGACAAATCATAGACCAAAAAAGGCCTTTTATTGAATAAAAAAAAAATTGACAGCAGTGGCAGCGAATTAGCGGGAAACTAGCGAATTAACACGACATAGTGTGGATCTAGTTTCCTTTACCTTTCCCGGAGGGGATAAAACAAAAAAAAACTTAAAACAAAAAAACTGTCTTGCGTATGGTTTTGCTCTTGCCAAAATCAGCTGTTCACATTTGTGGCGGCCATTTTGTGAGTTAGCAGAGAGATAAAGGAAGATCTAAGGTCCGCTAACTTTCGGACTATTTAACAGACCCTTGAAGGACTGATTAGCGCTAATTGACGTTTATGAATCATGTTTTTTTGCATCGGTCCTTTAGCGAGCTTATAGCGAGCCTCTAACTTTTTATGAATAAGGCTGGTAGTATCCCAAAGTCACTTGGCGTAGACGAGACGTAAGTGGGATATTAGGAATTGACTATAGACCGACCGCTTAACTGAGTCCTCGCCCGCGCGGCACTGGGGCGCGGGGTAGGACGACAAAGGGAACCCAGGGGTGCGGGCGGGTAGTGCGCCTGCCGCCCGCACCTCTCGGCCCCCGCGGTCTATAGGTCAGTTGCACCATCATCTTGCCTGTCCACTCCCTGATATTATGGAGCCATGAAGTTTTACGTCTTCCGACCTTCCGTTTTCTGTCACAAACAAAACCAGTTAAACGTTATTATAAGAAAACAGTATGCTTAGTGTAAGTTTTCGGTAGCAAAATAAGTCTCGATAACGTTTGCGTTAAACTGTCAAATACTATAAGAAATTTTAGTTGCCATTTCGATCCGCAAGTGGCGTTGCCAATTATTCCATAGTAATTGAGACGTTTACGTGAACGCGTTCGAGACGTTTTTATACGCGAAAACTTACACTAGAGGCTCAGGACTTAATCACGTAAATAAAAAGTATTTTTGTAAATACCTCGACGTTTCGGACGCGACTTTGCATCCATGGTCTCGAGAGGTCTGAAGTGGCGGGTATCAACATCATCCAGCTGCTCCTACCAGACCTCAGCTTGCTGTTCAGTCCTCTCGAGACCATGGATGCAAAGTCGCGTCCGAAACGTCGAGGTATTTACAAAAATACTTTTTATTTACGTGATTAAGTCCCGTTTTCTCATACATACATACATATCGTCACGCCTCTTTCCCACAGGGGTTGGCAGAGACTACTTTGTTCCACTTGCTACGATCCTGACATACCTCTTTCGCTTCATCCACATTCATCAATCTCTTCATACATGCTCGTCGGTTTCTCATAATAATGTGTGAAAATCGCGAAAGTTTGAATCGATATAGTTAAACGTTGCCTCTTCCATACATTTATAGTCGTGTTTGTCACAATCCCTACACATCAAAGGCGGGGCTCATCGGAATCCACTAATTAGTTCAGGCATCTGTAGCACAAACACACCGACGGAATTCCACTCGGCTTTATAAGAATATGTCGCTATACTTTATAGCAGCTTTTGTTTTCGCCGATTTGATAATAAAGTGGGAGCTGTCACCTGTGGCGGAATTCATCGGTGCTTTGTGTTTTGAGGGTTCCGTAGACAAATGGTAAAAACGGGACCCTATTATTAAGACTTCGCTGTCCGTTTGTCTGTTTGTCACCAGTAGTCTTATTGTGTAACTCGCTCGCAATCGCCATCGTGTTCATTTTGACAGTGCTTGTATGAATGTGACAGCTGGCTGATTCCGATGCCAATTGTCAGCCCATACATGAACTGTCAAAATGAAGACGATGGTGATCACGAACGAGTTACGTAATAAGGATACTGGTATGAATGTGACAGCTAGCTGATTCCGATGCTAATTGACAGCCCATACATGAACTTTCAAAATGAACACGATGGCGATTGCGAGCGAGTTAGACAATAAGCCTACAGGTTGTATCTCTTGACTGTGATAGCTAGACAGTTGAAATTTTTACAGATGATGTATATCTTCTTCTTCTTCTTGAGGTCCATCTCCTACCGGAGGTGCCGACCTCCGTCAAAAGTAAAGCTAGCGCTGATGATAGCCGTATCATCAGCGCTAGCTTTACTTTTGACACACGATGATGTATATGTTGACAATATAAAAACAAATACTACATACACATCATATATAAATATATCATGTCTTTAACCCTTACGGTGTAGACAGAGCTTAAAGTAACATAGGTACCCAAAAGCCACGTTTAGCATGATTGTGGGCGTAAACAAATACTAAAAATAGAATATTTTAATATCTGCCTAGTCTATGTCAGTAACCAATGTAAAATGACCTCACACTGCCTACATTTTGCTTAGGAGGCAGGGCTCTCCTAACACTGTGTTTTATACAGGGTGTATCAGATACCCCCTAACAATAATCCACAGTGGTATATAACCATAGCTATAGAAGCTTGCTTTGCGGGTGGTAGGGCCCTGTGCAAGGTCCGTCCGGATCGCTACCACCATCTTACTCGCTAATCCTGCCGCAAAGCAGCAGTGCTTGCACTGTTGTGTTCCGGTGTGGAGAGTAAGACAGCCAGGGAAATTACGGGCACAAGAGGCATTTCATCTAAGTCCTCTAGTTGGCAACGCATCTACAATCCCTCCGGGGTTGCGGGTGTCTATGGGCAGTGGTGATCGCTTACCATCAGGTGACCCACTTGCTCGTTTGCCTTCCTATTCACATAAAAAAAAAGCTAAAAAAATATTTTGAAAAAAATTGGAGTATTTTTTTTTCTATAGGAATGGTACCTAGTATTAACCGTACCTAATCATTCCTATAGAAAATATAAAAAACATGACTCAAATTTTTTTTTTATTTTTTTTTAGCTTCTATAGCTATGGCTATATACCCCAGTGGATTATTGTTAGGGGCTGTCTGATACACCCTGTATTCACTTACCGAATTTTGTACGGAACCCTCAGTGTAAGAGTCGGACTCGCACTTGGTCGGTTTATATTCCTTTCATGTTGACGTTTATATGTTTGTATATGGGTCCAGATTTAGAATAAACTGGATTTATTTTCGATGAAATCGATATAAGATTTTTAAAAACATATTTCGGGGGTAATTAATGTACAGTCAAGGAATTTAATTCCTAACCCACTATGGAACCTTTTTGTAGTAAGCGGCGTAACGATTTTCCTTGTTGAGTAATGAGATGTCACTATGACGTTTTATGTGAAGAGGTTCGTCGATCGATGGGTCAGGAATTATTTTCTTAACTGGTACTTTAAAAGGAAATATAATGGAAAATGTTTAGAAACAGTACAAATTCTATTCTATTCTAAAATATTCTATTCTATTCTATAGTTTTCATTCGGTTCTAGTGATAGAATGATGTATAAAAATTCGTTTGTTATTGTTTGTTATGATAGATTTTGGTACTTGTGGCGCCATCTATCCTCAGCATGTGGAAACAACAACACTTGCCCTTATTTATTTTTTATTTCTAATAAAATCAGACAATTGCGAATATCTAACGTGTTAACATCATCACTACATAGTATATATAATATATGTCGGAGCGTCGTTACAATAACTAAACTTATGATACTAAAGTACTTTGTTGAATGTACCCTCATTAGTTATTGCTTTTATGAAACGTCAAGCGATGACAACTGGTCGTTGTCGGGTATCGCTTGGGGGTGGTCTGTGCTTGGCTCAGTTGCAACTACCTGCAATGTTAGTTAAAATGACAGAATTACATCTGGTGACAGTGGGGAGCGGAAAGCATTCTTGATCGAGACTCGATAGAGATCAGACGTCTAAAGTAATCTATTTCCATCGACGTACTGCTTGGAGTTTAATGGTGAATTGTTAGTGCATCCAAGTGCTAAGTACCTTTGCACTAAGTATCTAGCCTTATTTCGGTGGTTAAAGATATTCTTAACATTGAAAGCCAGTCAGTGGGCGCAAGCACAGAACTCTCCACGTTTCGTCTATTAGAGTGTGTGATCGTCCTGAGTCCTTTGTGTAAGCGCTATTTGAATAAAGACTGGCTGTACAAGTGAAACACGTGTGCTGTTATTTTTATCTCATTAATGATCCTTGAAGATGGTCGAGATGGTGACCTAAGCTCGGCTACGCATAGAGCTCGGTTGAATCCTGACAGACTAACATGACAGTTTATCCATCCTTAGTCTTCGACATATATATATAATATATATAACAAAGTCGCTTTCCGCTGTCTGTCTCTATGTATTACGTATGCTTAGTTGTTTAAAACTACGCAACTGATTTTGATGCGGTATTTTTTAATAGATAGTGATTCAAGAGGAAGGTATATATTATGAATAATTACGCAGACGAAGTCGCGGGCAAAAGCTTAGGTTATAAGTTCGGGGAAGAATGCTCTTCAAAAAATCCTCTACTAATACAAATACAAATAAATACTCTTTATTGAACACCAGAAATCAGTACAAAACAATACAGAAACAAAGAACAAATACAATAGGCGGTCTTATCGCTTATTAGCGATCTCTTCCAGACAACCAATACGACAGAGAAATAGGTTGGAGACAGTTTGAGTAGGTGGCGGAAACAAAGAGACAGGAGAACCGCAGAGATAATAAAAACCAACATAACAACAATACAGACAAATATACTACATGGATAAATAAATAAAATAACATACTACATACATACACACATACTTACTCACATAACATAAGATAAAATAAATGTGAGAATGTAATAAGGAACAACAAATATTATTATATGTATAGAAGAAGGCTATATGACAGAAAAGGATTCGAAGAGAAGCAAAAAGAAAATCTCCTCTGCTATATTATTTTATTTAGGTACATAACGGCGATTTTTGAATAAATTGTTAACGCTTAGCACTTTTGCTAACTGTACCACACCTCATACGTAATTCTGTTTGTACCGAGAGATAATAAACGTGATTCGCTTGTACAAGGGATAATGAAGAGATTCTAGTATAATTTGTATGAAACCATACAATTTAACTTACTAATTTAAATGACTTCCTCTATGAACAATGCTGCTACTATCTGAAGTACATTTACGTATGTTAATGAATGTAAGTGGCACTAGTTACAAGATATAGCGATAAATTGATATTCATTGATAGTCAAGGACTTTAATTTCTGACTCATCGACGTGTATAACATTGCTTTAGGTACTTAACTAGGACAATCGTTACTATAAAAAGGAGTGTATTAACCATGGCACTACTACGGCACTACTAACCAAAACAAATATCATAAATGGGAGGTTTAGGTTATGTTAGATCTTCAGCAGGCCCGAAGAGCCAGAAATACCCAGAAATAGGAGCTCCGTGACACTTGAATTGACTTTGACTTGTTTGCGCATAATATTGACTGCTTGCCTTTTTTGAAAACTATTCCTTTCTGTACCAGGTTAGCTGGAAGAGATACCTTCTTAGGGATAAGTTTTGATTTTGTGCTATTTTCTGTGTACCTACTTGTGTATTTTTAAATTTTTTATGTGCAATAGAGAGTTTACATACATAGATACTTTATTAAACTTGATTTTGAAATACCTATAAATCTTTGGACATTACACTCAGTAATGACACAGGAAATAAAGGCTTGTATCATGGTAGATTAGAAATTTAATTCCTTGACTGTACAGTTAGACCAACTTTCGGGTTTCATGTACGTACCATCGGTCGATTCAAGTATTAAACCAATAAGAGTGAGTGAGACAGCAATACATAGCCAAATGTCATTTAAGAAGCCCACGGACTGTACAGATATTTACACTTACATACACAAATCACGTCTTTATCCCTTACGGGGTAGACATAGCCTAAGGTAACACGACCTAAATGCCGCGTTATGCATTATTGTGGACGTATAGAAGGAAAGGGGAATCAAAATAGTGATGGGTTGCTAGCCGATGATACCCGAAACCGGTAGGCTTATTGTCTAACTCGCTCGCAATCGCCATCGTGTTCATTTTGACAGTTCATGTATGGGCTGACATTTGGCATCGGAATCAGCTAGCTGTCACATTCATACAAGAACTGTCATTTCAATCCGATGCCGAGTGTCAAAATAGCTACACAATTACCCTGCCGGATGGCATTTTAAGAGCTCATCATCATCGTCATCAGCCTGATGACGTCCACTGTAACCACAGCACTGTTTTAAGAGCTCACGGCCTGTACATTCGCTTATGACTTAGCCCACACGAGCCAACATAATTCATGTATCTGCTAAAATACTCGAGCAATCAATTACTTAACATATAAATCGTTTGAACATGTTCCAACTGACATATTGCGTCGTTGGCTTATGTGTACTCGTGCTTAGATAAGAAAAAAACCCTCATATGTCTTGTGTCAACAGCATACGTAATAACAGTACTACTTGTGTAAGAACAGTAGTAATGTATGTATGTATAACTCTTTATTGTACATAAAACACATGAAAAAGGTAAATACAGGACAACACAAATGTACAAAGACGAACTTATCCCTACAAGGGATTTCTTCCAGTTGACCTTAGAACGATTGACAGGACACAGGATAAATGTATAACTATGACAGAAAACACACACACACACACACATACACAAAATCACGTCTACATCCCTTGCGGGGTAGAGAGAGCCTAAGGTAACATGACCTAGTTTAACAAGATTGTGGGCGTATAGGTGGAAAGGGGAATCAAAATAGAAATGGGTTGCTAGCCATGTAATAACTATAATTATTATGGATAAATGATTATGAATATCAATCTATATATTTAGATCTATACCTACTTATGTCAAGTTCAGGTACAATACAATACAATACAATACAATAACTCTTTATTGAACACCATATATAACAATCAAAACAGGAAAAGGTATACAGAAGTAATAAGGTAACAATAGGCGGCCTTATCGCTACAGAGCGATCTCTACCAGGCAACCATAACGGATGAACGGAGGTACTTATAGAGTCGATATGTTAAGACTCCACTGTGCGTCTGTCTGTCTATCTGTCTGACACCAGGGTCTATCTCATGAACCGTGATAGCTAGACAGTTGTAATTTTCACAGATAATGTATCTCTGTTGCCACTGTAACAACAAATACTAAAAGCAGAATATTTATGTTTGTCTGTCTATGCAAGTAGCCAATGTAAAATGACCTCACACTGCCAACATTCTGCTTAGGAGGCAGGGCTCTGCTAACACTGGGTTTTATTCACTTTCCTAACTTGTACGGGACCCACGGTGCGCGAGTCCAAATCGCACTTGGCCGGTTTTTTAAGCTTATTTTTTAGAGTTTCGTACCGTGAGGAAAATGACGATTTATCGACACGCTTTTAAGGGATCCGTAGTATTGTTGAATCTTATTTTATTACTCATCTTTAAAGTCTATTATGTAGTTTATTGAATCAGGCGTTACTTTGCGGAGGCCCATTTCAATGAACACAAAATATTTACCTTGCTACTCCGCTACTTACGTGTAAGATAACCAAGCTTGTGCGAAATATATACGTTTTGCATGCAAGCCCTCCCTCCACTACTGCCACACAAAACTAAACAAAAACTACGGGATCAAAACGCGCGTCAGTGTTTGTGTGGTGTTAGGGTTAATTAAGTTTGTGGGATTTGTGTGCGTTTTGTGTGGCAGTAGTAGAGGGAGGGCTTGCATGCAAAACGTATATATTTCGCACAAGCTTGGTTATCTTACACGTAAGTAGCGGAGTAGCAAGGTAGGTAAATATTTTGTGTTCATTGCCTATTATGTAATTTAATCATCCCAACAGTAGGTAAGTAAATTACATACAGTATGTTACAGGCAGTATGTCTCTCCCACTAATAACTCTAATAAGCCGTAATAAAGGTAATGCGACTTAAATTGCGAGACTACCGCACGTAGGGTGGCCATGCGTTCGGATTTTTAGGGATATGTCCTTTTTTATCCTACATACTGGATTAGGCAACTAAGTAGGCAACTTGATTTTGAGTGTGTTTGAATTTAGATGAATGTACTAGCGTTTTGTCTTTTATAGATGTTATAATTTTAAAACACACACACACAGACACGTACGACAGAGACAGAGACGGGTGGAAAGAGAAAGGGGAGGCCTTTGCCCAGCAATGGGACACCAAATAGGTTACATAAAAAAAAAATTGGTTGCCTGTAAAGTCGGTATACGGGCGAAAGTTTTACGTGACAACGACTTTGAGTGGTAAAATAATTTTAATGTGAATATTCATTCGTATAGTAGGAAGAAGGATGAAATAATAGTAACAATTTAATTTTTAATTTTTTACATAGCAAGTCAGTCTGAAATTATTTACCTTTGCTGTTTGAATTGTTGCGATGGACGAAACTACCTTCACATTATCACTACACAATCGTTTTACAATTAACTGGCAACGTGTAAACTTGTATGCAGGCGCCTAAGCGAAATAGAAGCGCAAGACATGAACCGGTGTGTATGCCTATCTCTCTCACTCTCTCTCTCTCGCTCTGTCTCTCTCGCTCTTAGGCGGGCTAACTGTGCTCGAGTGGAAGGGACGCGTGCCTTTCACTTTTTATGTCTGTCTCTCTCGCTCTTAGGCGGGCTAACCATGCCCGAGTGGAAGGGACGCGTGCCTCTCACTCGCTCTCATTGTGAGCGCATAACGTGAGCGGAGCGTAACGCAGTTTCTTGAAGTGTCACCCGGCAAACCAATTTATAAGACGTTGTCACGTCAAAATTAAAAACAACCACTCCGTCTGACAGATAGAATTGACAGTCTCATAAAACTTTCTGTCACTATCTCATTACAGTATCTCATTACACTTACTGTCACAGAGTGTCTTGTCCTTTCCAGAAAAAAAAGTGCAATTACCATGCTAACAATGACATTACAATAAAAAAAGCATGCTAAGAATATAGCAAAATATTACATTTCATGAGCGTTTTGCATTTGTATGAAGAGATTGATGAATGTGGATGAAGCGATGTATGTCAGAATCGTAGCAAGTGTAACAAAGTAGTCTCTGCCTACCCCTATGGGAAAGAGGCGTGACTATATGTATGTATGTAGGTATGTTGTATGTATGAGCGTTTTGCAGCTGTGTGACTTTTTAGTAAGTACCAATACGTATTTGTAGGAACTTCACTTTTTACAGGAGCATAGAAGTGTGCTTTATATTGTGTACTTGTTCACTCCGCCCCCGTACAAGTAGGAAAAATACATCAAAGGCTTGCATTGTTATATAGATACTACAGGCTCATTACTATACTTATTCCACTGATTTTAGCACCAAAACAACGACAATAAAATACGTGAGATTCAACTATAGTTTAAAAGCTGTTCCCCTATCCTATCCTTAATACTTATCTATCCTTTTCTCTAGCCTTAAAAATAGCTGTAGCCTTAAATCTACGCCTAATTTTTGTTCGGAATGTCCTACTTTCAATGTGATTATGGTCACCCTACTCGCGCGTTCAGCCTCCGCGCCGAGCAGCAGACGTGTGTTTTTGTTTGCTGCGAAATTAATTACCTCGGAGATGGGGGTTTAAACGAAGCCGTAGAAAAGAATACGACCACGAGGCGCTATGTAGCTTGTTTAAAACTGGTTCCGTATGAGTGCCATTAGGGGTTCAGTATAATTACAAGGTGAAATGGAACCCTGATTGGATTCAATGTTTTTAATTTTTGAAGTGGAACCTTCTTTAGCGGCGTTAGGCACTTTTTGGGATGGGTAAAAAATGTTAAACCCGCGTCAGGCGTAAGACGGAGGGAGAGTTTAAGTACCAGGATATCAGGATCCTCTAAGAGCTTATTTTGAAATACGAATGAAGCTAGAGCCGCGTTCGATTTTTGAAGTGTATGTTGATTTCGTCGCTTTAACGTATTTACGTTTGGCCTAGTGGTATAAGGTGTGGAACAGTGCATTCTCTCAAGTGACCGCATTTCGAATTTCGTGTAGAAAAAGTTTTTTTTTTGCGCGAGTGTGCGTGTGTAGTTTTCACTTCTGCCGGCACTCCCGGAGTGCTACTCGGTGTTTTTTTATGAGATGATGATAGACAGCAATCATCGCCACCCACGGACACCCATAACATAGCGTGGTTACAGGTGCGTTACCGGCCCTTTAAGAAAAGAGTAGACTCGTGTTTTGAAGAACTACTTTTGTCTGAAATATTCTGAAAAAATTAGAAATATTCTAGAAGTTTACGATTATGATAGTTTGAGTATTGTAGAAGTGTACCGATTATGGATTTATTGAAATTCCCGCGGGATAGAGAACTTTTCTTTTCTCCACATGGACAAAGCGGTGACGTAAGCCGATACTTCCTTAGTGAATGAATTTCACGACTGCGCAGTTGCAATGTCAAGGTTTACAGGACCTTGCTACCAAGGACTTAATATCGGACCATGGAGAAATTAACCTATAGAGAATATCAAAGAATGTCAAGCAGGATATTAGTGGCAAGCGAATATTATGATGATCGGCAAAGAACATTTATTTGGTTTTCAACAGCTTTCAAATTCTACAACAGCCGAATGTTCACGTCGGTGGGCGTAGTATTCGTGCTCTCGACTGCTATGCTGATTAAATCGCTCGACAAGAACGTCACTGCTAGTGCTAGCCCGTTGCCCGTCAAATGGTGTCCATGAAGAAGCCCATATATTGTACCTGTTGTTTTTAATAACCACCATTGTTTTATCACTAATAAATTTCGAGGGAACAACCTATCACCCTAGCAAAAAAAAAAAAAATTAAAAAATATATCACACATCCCTACTTCCCTACTAATATTAAATGTGTCTGTCTGTTATATTTTAACGCCTAAACCACTGAACCGATGGAAGGACACAGGATAGTTTATTTCCCGGAAAATCACACGGAACCGCGGGCGACTACTAGTATCCCTTTCGGGTTTGACTATACTTCATATAATTTAGAATGAGAAACCACAATAACATTATTTTGCGTCTGGTCAACTATTTGTTACCTAGCAAATAGTACAGTGCAATAGTTTGGCAGCCGCCAAATAAAATTGTTTTAATGCCACTTTATTTGCGTGCCGTTAATTGTTACACTAGTACAAATTGTGAAAAGATTACAGTTCACGAACCGCAATATAAAGCTGTTGTGGTTTCTCATTCTAAATTAAATGAAGTATAACGCCTAGGATAACAACTACAATCAAGCTAAAAGTAATATCATAAAATGTAATATATTTTTTTAGTTAAGTCGAATTATGTTTGGTCTAATGTTTGAATTTAAACTGAAACCATCGACTTTTCAGGGACATTAGAATCTATTCTACATAGCCTACGTAGAATATTTTCAGTTACAAAACATACAAACATATAAATCACTTAGTTATCCCTTACGGGGTAAACAGAGCCTGAAATAGCAAGACCTAAATGCCACGTTTAGCACGATTGTGGGCGTATAGGTGGAAAGGGGCATCAAAATAGTGATGGGTGCTAGCCGCATCGCCATTAAACAGGATTCCTACGAGTTACGCCCATTCCTTCGATGGGCTTTTATAATCTGCGCGAGAAGAGAAGCAACTGATACATTCAATGTTTTATCTTTGCTCAGCATTACCGCTGTATAAAAATTTTAGAACAAACTAACATTCGACTGCAAGTTACATCAAAAAATACGACCATACGAAGGGTCCCGTGGCAGAATTCTCCACTCCATTCCATTCCACCCTACACCACCATTTCATTCCACTCCATTTCGTGATGTATGTCCTCATGTTTTTACTTATTTTTTTTGTAATTTATGCTATATCACAAATAAATGTTTTCTATCTTTCTTTTTCTTTCTATTGTCTAATTCCTCTATGTCGAACAAAGGGTGGTTACAATAAACCTTGACATTCTGCTCCAAGGTCCATATACGAGATAAAAGTGTTATTCAACAATTGAAGCTTTACTTTAGGAGGAGGTAGGTAGATATATACCTAATGTTTTCTATCAACTTAAAAAAACTTCAATAAATTAGTTTTTGTTGATGACGATTTGCTTCAAGGACATTTTTAATTGCGGACGATTTGATCCCTGAGCATTTTCAATTGCGGACGATTTGCTCCCCGGCCTTTCTTTTCCTGCGGTCTTTCTCACTAATGGACATTATGCCTAGCAGACTAAACGCAACACAGGACTTTTGCTCTCAGTACGACCTGCTCAGGATTGGAGATCACAAGTTTATTTTGAAAATAGAACACTGATCACTCATGTCTGTGTTTTTATTTTTGTTTTTTTTTTCTGTAAAATTGTGTGTATGCTCTTATATTTGTGTCTTGCAAAAAGGAATTAATGTCATGTTTCTTTCTTATTTTATAGATTTTTTGACATGCAGACAGACAGAAAAAATAGGTAGGTACTCGCAAACTTACACATTATGATAGAGTACTATTATTGATATTAGTATAGTACCTATTGTATAATAATATTGTATGGAAACATTTTGTTTTTAAACGGATGATAAATAGACAATGTTTTATCTTTGAATATAATCATTAGTGCATAATTAAATGCAATTAGCAAAGAATTACTCAACATCATAATATTAAACAACTTAATAACAACAGGATGTCCCATAAAATGGATAAACAGTTACGGTACTTTGTAGCTACGCAAAATCTGTTTGTCAGTGCGTCTAGCTCAGAAATTCTAAGGGCCTGTTTCACCACTCCTTAACTGTCACTTTATCTATGATTCCGTCTCTATTTATTACTACGAAACAGAGAGAGACGTCATCATAGATAACTGACAGTTCTGTGGCTCCAGTGAAAACGGGGGCCTCTCCTTTTTTAATTGTTTCATTTTAAGATTAGTTTTAGTTTAGTTTTAAATTTGTTTTTACTTCAATTTGTTTTTTTTTTTAAATTCATAATCTTACGTTCAGTCCAATAGTCTTTAAGACGAATGAACTTGAATTCGCAGACAAATTGATACGAATTATACTAATTAGGGCGATTGCACCAGTGTTAGACACTCTAAGCTGACAAGCACCAGTAATGGACACTTCATTCACAACAAGGTGAAAAAATGACTGCTGTCAAATAAATTACTATCCTTTCGATTCTTTTAAATTAGAGATATTATGCATTATTAGTAGACCATTATTGGTACCGCCACCCTACTTTTGGTAAACTCAGAACAAAAGTCATATAAAAAGGCCTTGGCGGCCTATTTGCAAAATAAAATTTCGAATATGAATTTGAATCATACTGTATATCGTTTGTTTCCTTCCCAACAAAGTGCATTACGTATAAAAGCATAATTGTTCCTACTCAGTAGGCTGAATGCAATTTTAATAGTTGGTTGGTTTTAGAACAATCCTTTCAGGATTTGCTATCTGATGCTACGGGCTACTGGAGACTTGTGAATAGGTGAATGACTTCGTGGTTACTTAGTTATGTAATTAATTCTTACCCCCTTATTCATAAACGCCCTATAGGCTTCTGCTAACTTAGCAATCATTTGTTATCGAAAGGTAAATGTCAATGTGACAGATAAGGACAAACGATTGCTAAAGTTAACAGAAGCCTACAGAGCGTTTATGAATAAGGGTTAAGTCTCTTCTCAGAGGATATACACATACATAAGGCAACGTAAATAGATCGTAGATTGTATTTAAAAAAAAAAAAAAAAAAAAAAAAAAAACAAGTTTAGTTTGATACTTTTAAAAAACTTCGCATTTAAATAGGTAACATAATTCCTTGTGAAAATACAACCACAATCTTGCTAAACGTGACCTTTATATCTTGTTACCCTAGGCTCTGTCTACCCCGTTAGGGATAAAGACGTGTTTTATAAGTGTTCGATAATTATGATGATATTATGATATAACAACGGTGACCCAATCAGTTCTCGACTGTACCTAATGTAAAATATCGAAATCTAATCTAACTTAATATTATAAATGCGAAAGTATGGATGGATGGATGGATGTTTGTTTGTTACTCAATCACACCAGAACGGTCCAACGAATCTGGATGAAATTCGGTACATAAATAGAGAAAAGTCTGGAATAGCACATAGGGTACTTTTTATCCCGGAAAATTACCGCGAGATAGCGATAAACGAATTCTTTGCAGACGAAGTCGCAGGAAACAGCTAGTACTTAATAATATACTCTCCTTTTAAATCATTAACAATGTGACGATGTAATAATACTATGTATTACAAAGGAAAACATAAATTGAAGCAGGTAAGACTGAGTGTTTCTTAAAACAATGAACGTCACGATCAAAGCGTTGTAAGGAAAGAAATAGAACTTCCAGCGACAAAAGAAATTTAATTACTCCCAAGATTCTTTATTAAAATAGCTAAAAGAGTTTTATACGGCGTTTTATGAGAAAAATAATGCCAATTATCGGTAAGTGACACTTTTAGTGTTATTATAAAATGTATTTGCTTAATACATACTTATGTCCTGTCAATCGCTGAAAGGATAACTGGAAGCAGAAATCTTTATGTTGCAGATTTTCAGAGCCCTTTAAATAAAACCTCCCTCTTTTTATTTAAATTGTGTGTTCATGCTCTTATATTTGAGTCTTGAAAAATGAATAAATGTCTTATTGAATCAGGCGTTACTTTGCGGAGGTCCATTTCAATGAACACAAAATATTTACCTTGCTACTCCGCTACTTACGTGCGTGGGATCGAAACGCGCGTCAGTGTTTGTGTGGTGTTAGGATTAATTGAGTTTTTGGGATTTGTGTGCGTTTTGTGTGGCAGTAGTGGAGGGAGAGCTTGCATGAAAAACGTATATATATTTCGCGCAAGCTTGGTTATCTTCCATGTAAGTAGCGGAGTAACAATAAATGTCTTATTTCTTTCTTTTCTTTCCTTAAGAGGCTGACAACACCTAATTTTGTTGAAATTGATGTGTGTTATTTAAACGCTTTTTTAAGAAAAATATAATGTTAATTTTCATCATATTTCAAACACGCTAGATGGGCTCGATTCATAATTGAACAAAATCGGCTCGATAGAAAATAATTGCAAAGATTGGTCTTAAAATCATCATTAAACGGTTCTATGTCTTTATTTTTTCGACGTATGGATCTGCAATTAAAAACATGAAGTCAACATATTAATACCTAAACGGCTAACAAGTCATATTTCACAAATAATCCATACTTTTGTTTATTTCGTATGATTTGTGTCTTATTTGCAAGATTTTAGACGCGCGCCAAGCTGCCGGAATAGTTTCTTCTCTTTCACTAACAGGCACGTGAACCGTATGTGTGAAGAGTGGCGCTACTCCAGGTCATTTGCTGTTGACAGCGCCTTAAGGGATAAATTCGCCTCTGTACTGTGCTTATCTTGTAACTTTTAAAATTATCATGTTTTTGTATACCTAATAAAGAGTTATAATATATACATACCTCCCACTATACTGAGCACAGGCCTCCTCTTTATTTATTTATTATTAGCTTCTACCCGCGACTTCGTCCGCGTAAAATTAGACTTAAGAATGTATTATGCATACAAACCTTTCTCTTGAATCACTCAATCTATTTAAAAAAATCCGCATCGAAATCCTTTGCGTAGTTTTAAAGATCTAAGCATACATAGGGACGGACGGACAGCGGAAAGCGACTTTGCAGAGCTCGAAGTAACAAGACCTAAAGGCCCTGTTTAGCATGATTGTAGGCGTATAGGCGGAAAGGGGAATCATAATAGTGATGGGTTGCTAGCCGCATCGCCTATAACATGATTCCTAAGAAATTCGCCCATTCCCTCAACGGGACGAGAAGCAACGGCGGGCTTATTACACGCAGGCTTTTAACTCGCTCGCAATCGCCATCGTGTTCATTTTGACAGTTCTTGTATGAATGTGACAGCTAGCTGATTCCGATGCCAATTGTCAGCCCATACATGAACTGTCAAAATGAATGAGTTACGTAATAAGCCGGTCTGGTACATTCTATGTTTTTCCTTTGCTCCCAGACCAGATTCTATGCTTTTTTAATATTATTTTCCTTTTCTTGGCCGTTCCCGCGCAGCCGGGTGTGTGCACAGATAATAAATACCACAGATAAGATCGTGTATCGCGCGTTACGGGGTACCCGTTCTATCGCGGTTCCGTGCCTTTTCAGGGGTCTTTCGGAGTTATGACTTTATATTTTTAGACTTTATATTTTTTTTACTGACCATACTCTTCCATTTAGTTTTAATTCTATCAAAAAACGTGCATACTTACGAGTGTGCTAAGCGTGGCCTTTAGGTCTTGTTACCTTAGGCTCTGTTTACCCCGTAAGGGATAAAGAAGTAATTTATGTATGTATGTATGTTTCGAGTGGATTTCAGTGGGTTCTTATCAATTTACATAGTGGTTACTAAAAACATGTTATTGCGTTGCTCGATTTGTGCTTGTAATATTTATTTATATTACAAGATTTATACTTTTATACTAAGATTTAGGATTTACGTGGTATGTTTTGTCTACCCCGTGAGGGATAAAGACGTGATTTATGCTGATGTATGTATAAGGTTAACTTTGAAATCTCTCCCTCTTTCCATCTAATTAAAAAACCAAAACTAACATACTAATATCTCTTCTATAAAAGAGACCAATTTACCCACAAGTTTCACCACAAAAGCTAAACTAACTCTTACTGTTCCAAGTTTAAAGTCTGAATCCGCTGCACCGACTCAAACTACAAGAGAATAATTCGGCAAACTTCGGCAACTTTCGGAAACTTTCGGAAATCAGTTTCCCCAAGTTTCCGAAGCGGTCTCAAGATGTCAACTCGTGGAAGTACTCAATGGACACTACTAATGTACAGCGCTGCCAAGTTACGCTGTCAGGTGGGCAAATACGGAACTAACGCCACCGCATACTAACTTCTGAAGTAACGGTCGGGAGTGTCGCCTCCTTGGAGCGAAATGATAAGTTTGCGAAAGTACTCTTGGCAAGTTTCGTGCACAGAATTCTGATGTACTTCAAGTGAGTAAAAAGATTAACTGTTATCAGTTTTGGATGTACTTGTTCGGTTTTAGTTGCAATCGTTAATGTTAATTAGCTGATCTTAATGTACATTTAGCTCGTTTTAACACTTTAACAGCGAGAGAAACACAGTACTTAGGTTAAACTATTATAGCGACTACAATACACATGCATGTATTATAATGAGGGACTGTGACCAACATTGGGAAATCTCTCGATAATATGTTTGTAAACCCCTAAAGGTACAGTATAGGGCATAATATGCCAAAATTTGAAATTTGAAGTTGGTATCAATCCGTCCCTTTCACCCCCGTGTTGATTAGGTAGTTAGAGTGAGCGGTAAGACAGGATACTTTCGAATTTCGAAGTGTAAGACACGTGCTTCAGTTATCAGCCAGTAAAACTTCAGCGGGTTTAACGACATGTTTCAAAAACACCTAAAGTATAAAGTTAACGATATTCGGTTGCTTTTGCAGCGTTAATCCCTTTACTGGACTATAGTGAACCGTTAGTTTGTACACTGGCGGGTATAACAGCCGTTTTTTAGGGTTCCGTAGTGAGAATAGCACAAACTGCCTAGTAATTTCAACATTCTTCCGTCTCTCTGTCCATCCTTTCCGCGGTTGTACTCAGATAACTCATTGTCAAGTCTTAATCTGTATTTGAAGGTGATTTGTCATAATGTAGATAATAATTACTTGAAGTAAGGCACTTCCGCGTGTGGTGAAGAGCTGCAGTTTGGTTTTTGATCCGTGAGGGGGGAAGAGCAGTGCTTGGTCCGGTGCACCCTGGGCATCAGTTGGTGATTTCCTGGCAGATTCTGAGTGATATCACTATCCATTGGCTAAGAGCCCGACAGGGGGAGAGGCTATTTTGACTGTGTTCTACCGTACAACGTTGCCGACATTTTGTCACAAGATATTTGAATATTTTTTTACTTTGACAATTGGCGAAATCATCGCATCGATCGATGGGGTCATTATTAATTATCCTAAAATTGAATTGAATACTTAAAGTAGAGTCACTCTAGTGGGGATGGATTTTTTATCGTCAATAACACGGTAAATCGTTAAGTAAGTTTTCAAAAACTTTTCGCCTTTGTGCATATACTGGGTGTATCAGATAGCCCGTAACAATAATCAACTGGGGTATATAACCATAGCTACAGAAGGTAAAAAAAATATTTAAAAATAAAATTGGAGTATTTTTTTTTTAAATATTTTCTATAGGAATGGTAGTAGTAACTATAGAAAACATAAAAAAAAATTACTCAAATTTTTTTTTAAATATATTTTTTGGGTTCTTTAGCTATGGTTATATACCCCAGTTGATCATTGTTAGGGGCTATCTGATACACCCTGTAGGTACTTAATATTTTTTTTTTGTGATTTATGTCCGTTTCTTTACATTTGTACATTAAAGCTTTTACTAACTTACCTACATTTGCTTCGGTTCTTTAAAGTACATTTTTTTATTTGCGTCAAGTGTCGTCCCCCACAATGAAAATATTGGTTCTTGGATACGTGCAACAAACAAACTATGTACCTATTTACAACAAATTTAAAAGAAAACTTGTGTTACAAATATAATGGCTTTGAAAGCACCAAGTTGACATATTGAATACTTTCAGCATAATTATTACGAGTCCTTACTCCCTACCCCGCACCAGTTAAAACAAGATATTTTATTATACTAAAGTAGCGTTTTTGCTCGCCAGCGTAAAAGCCGAGTTGGAGGAACAGTTGGTTTTAGAGGCGCAATAGCGTTCGATTGCGAGTAAAAACGTTTTATTGCACTGCAGTGCACTTTTTAAACTTTAAATAAAATAACTGAACCGCCAGTCGAGGGGCAATAAAGTGATTGCGAGATTAATAGGCTTCCAGTAAATAAAGGCTGTAATTGTTCCTTGTGTTATTTAATCAGTATGAATTGATTGGTATTGTAAAGAGACAAATATAACATACTAGCTGTTGCCCGCGACGCGCAGTATCCCCTTATCGCTATCCCGCGGGAACTTTTCAATTTTCCAGGATAAAACTATGTCTGGACTCAAACTACATACCTATATGCATACCAAATTTCAACTAAATCGGTCCAGCGGACAGACAAACGGACAGAGTTACCTTCGCATTTATAATATTAGCAGGGTAAAGACTTTGTAATATATATATATATATATATATATATATATATATATATAAGTTTTTTATAGTATACTAGCTACCCGCCCCGGCTTCGGACGGTATATTATGCATGTATTATACCTACATATAAACCTTCCTCTTGATTCACTCTATCTATTAAAAAAACCGCATCAAAATCCGTTGCGTAGTTTTAAAGATTTAAGTATAAATAGGGACATAAGGACATAGGGACATAGGGACAGAGAAAGCGACTTTGTTTTATACTGTGTAGGTAGTGATAAGGGAAAATACTTCTAGCAAGAAATTTAGTGACAATTGATGAGAAGATTAACTAAACAGATTTATATGGGGAGTGTAAATGGATGCGTTGGGAGGGGAAGGCCTAGGCGGACGTTTCGTGATCAAATTGGGGACGTTTTGGAAAAAGGCCAGGTCAAGAGTACCCGAAACCGACGAGCATATAAATATGAAGAGATTGATGAATGTGGATGAAGCGAAAGAGGTATGTCAGGATCGTAGCCAGTGGAACAAAGTAGTCTCTGCCTACCCCTGTGGGAAAGAGGCGTGACGATATGTATGTATGTATGTATGATGCCAGATTAAAAATCGGTTAAAATCCCCAGAAATTAATAAATTTACCTTGCTATCTCTGCGATAGAGTGAGTTTAAGTAACACTTAAACCACTACAATTAAACTTTATCACCTCTTATCACAGATTTAAATTCAAACGTCACTCTCACGATCTCATGCCATACGCTAACTCTTGTAATGAGCCTAACTTGTAATTTAACAGCTTCCGTGACACAAATGTGGTTATAAAAAGGTAATTGTACATAAAACCGTGAATAAAGCGTTATCTCGATCGGAATATTTGCATATTGAGTTCGATTGTTTGGTACATTTTAAGACAAAAGTGCTATGAAATAGGTATCACGTACCTAAACCGAAAATAGACGTCCCCAATACGTTACACTATTCGGACATTTTTCTGAAAATTAATCCACTTTCCCTATCCACTAACCCTTTTTCTCGAATTATACAACTTCGATGGCAGTTCTGGTCAGAATCACAACCACGAACAAAATTTTTAATATAAAACTACCGTGAGGCTCAGACATATTAATGTAAATAAACGAAAAAAAAAAAACTAAACGAAAATAAAACGTGAGTTGTCCGTTTATTTACTTACATTAATACGAACAAAATTGATATTCATTTTAATCTTAGGCAAAAAGTGTCCCAAAGTTTTCATACATTTTTCAACTTTCCGTTTTGTTACTCCCATACAAAGTGTCCTATGGAAAAGTAACGGAAAAGGGACAAAAAAATATGGATAGAGGATATTCTGAAACGCAAAATCTTAAAAGAACAATAAAATTGTAAACTACGGTTTCGAAAGATTTATCAAAAAAAAAACTTGTCATAATGTGTTTGATTCGCTTAATTATAGCATTTTGCTATAATTTACTTATTGCTTGTATTGATTTTAGTTTATAATTTTAACCCTTGTAAACTGAAAATTTTAAAGTTCTATGACTTTTTATGAGAAAGAGCATGTTCATTTAAATATAACCATACCTGGAAAAAGACAAGCTATTTTTGCAATACTGCATTTCGAGATGTACTACAGTAATTCGTAGGTTTTTTCAGCACCTATCAACAAAAAAAACTACCGAAATCCTTAACTTTTTCTCTTACTGAACACAGATGACAAAAATACCATCCACAATGTAACTGGCCAGCAATTGTATCAGTGCCTTCTTAACAAAAACATTTGACTACTGCAAACTGGCATCCTTGGGAATAATCAAGGGTTTTTTTACCATCAAATCCGTCGTCTACGATCGCGATGGCCGGTCACCCGAGTACCCTTCAATTAATTGTAATCTACACGTCTGTACACGAGTTGTCTGGTGTAAAAAATGCTCCGTTATGCACGGTAAATACGCGGCGACGCGTGCAAATTTTTGGCAATCTTCGGTTTGAGTTGAGCTGCGTTTAGGGCGACGGCACCAATGGCCAAAGACACAAAAATAAAAAAAATAAAACATTTTATAACCAATTACACAATAATTACAATAAACATTAAATATAGCTTATGACACTCACAAATAATGTGGCTTTCCATCGGTTAAAGAATTTTCAAGATCGGTTCAGTAGATCCAGACATTATCCTCTTACAAACTCACAAACTTTACTTCTTTATACATATTGATATACTAATCCAGTGTTTTTCAAACTTTTTGGCGTCACGGCCTTTAATGACCATCAAAATTCCTTCGCGACCCCCCAAAACCCAATTTGTACGATTAACCTTAGAACCCAACTCTTACTTTAACAGATTTGGAACGCACCCTTCTAAAATTCAATCATTCATACGTTTTGGAACGCTACCTATATTTATCACAAGTATTCAGAAGGTACTTATTGTTTCGTAACCTACCTAGACCTACCCCTTTTTAAATATTAAAAGGCAGCTGTTATTTTGGAGATTATTTTGCGACAAAATGGAAAAGTATCTAAAAAGATAATCGATGCCTACAACATCTGGAAGTGAGCCTAAAAAGAAGAAAAATAGAAAATAGGACTTCTTCTTCTTCTTCGTCTTTTTCAGCCCTTTTACGTCCACTGCAGGACATAGACCTCCTCTAATGCACGCTATTCTCTTCTATTTCGAGCTGTTCTCCTCCACAATTTTCCTGCTATACTGGTGATAAAAAAAATAGGACTAAAACTATTTAAAATACGGTTTTTCTGTTACGGACGACAAACCACAACGTGTTATTTGTCTAAGATTGATTGTTGTTTTATTAAAATGTACATCCTTGAAATGAAAATCATTCCATCTAGCCACAAAACTTTCTCGGAGCTGAGCCTCGCGACCCCCCTGGATAGGTCTCGCGACCCCCCGGGGGGTCGCGACCCACACTTTGAAAAACACTGTACTAATCTAACTAATATTATAAATGCGAGAGTATGGATGGACGGATGGATGGATGGATGGATGGATGTTTGTTTGTTACTCAATCACGCCAGAACGGCCCAACGGATCTGGATAAAATTTGGCGCATAGATAGAGAAAAATCTGGAATAGCACATAGGCTACTTTTTATCCCGGAAAATTGCGTAGTTCCCGCAGGATAGCGATAAACGAATTCTTCGCAGACGAAGGCGCTGGCAACAGCTAGTAAAATTATAATTGCTTGCTTAATATAATTTCTTATGCCCGCGTTACTTCGTCCGCGTAGAATCAGCAACTCTTAATTATGTTTATCGCTTGGGAATTCCGCAATGTTCCAGGATAAAAAGAAGCCTATACTTTAATCTATGATATCAGCTATCCCTGTTCCAAATTAGTTCCAAATCCGTCCAGTCGTTTCAGCGTGAAGAAGGAACAAAGGTACACACTCACATGTTCACGTCCTCACAAACTTTCGCATTTATACATCGGATTTAAACTAATATTAGCAAGATTAAGAATGAAGTGTTTATTACTGTTCGCTCGCTGTCAGATCCATACTACAAATAAGAGCTAAAACCTAAACTGGGTCGGAATTGAATCACTTTAAGACGTCACGGTAAGGTAAGGTATGGTTTGTAATAACTCCAGAAAAATTATAGAGCGTTATTTCTAAAAAAAAAAAAAAAAAATGTTAGTGTGACCACATCTTTACTTACAAAACAATGCAAGTTCTGCAATAAAAAAAAAAGTGAAAAAAGGCGGGCACATGCACAAAAAATGTGGCACCAACCGTGACCCGAGTTCAGGTAAATTATGCGGTCCAGATAATTACGATACCTAAAGATCTGGGAGCGAAATCAGAAGGTCTGCCTGATGACGGGTAATTTTGGGTCTCGGTTGGAGTCACATTTAGTTGATACTATAAATCTCACTTTATTTGAGATCGATAGGCTTATTGTCTAACTCGCTCGCGATCGCCATCGTGTTCATTTTGACAGTTCTTGTATGTATGTGACAGCTAGCTGATTCCGATGCCAATTGTCAGCCCATGCATGAACTGTCAAAATGAACGCGATGACGATTGCGAGCGAGTTAGACAATAAGCCTACAGGAGTGGGCCATTTAACTGTCAAAAATTCGAAGTATTTTTTTAGGGGTACCCAAAGGGTAAGAACGGGACACTTTACTAAAGATTCCACTAACCGTCTGTCTTGCTTCTCTTCCCGCATTTTATTGGAGAAGTGGGGTCTTCTGCTACAGGTGTCTTGCATACCTACTAGGAGGTCCCTAACCTTCTCATTATGTACTTCTGAATGGTCAATAAATACATTTTCATTTTCATTTTCATTTTCATTTTTTTTTTCCCGCGCAGGTCAAAAAAAGCCCATCGAGGGAATGGGCCAAAATTTTAGGAATCATGTTATAGGCGATGTGGCTAGCAACCTATCACTATTTTGATTCCCCTTTTCAACTATACGCCCACAATCATGCTAAACGTGGCCTTTAGGTCTTGTTACCTTAGACTCTTTCTACCCAGTAAGGAAAAAAGATGTGATTGCTGTATGTATGTTTGTACGTCTGTCTGTCACCAGGCTGTAATCTCATGAACCGTGATTGACAGTTGAATTTCTCACAAATGATGTATTTCTGTTGCCGCTATAACAACAAATATTTACTAAACAATCTGTCTATTTAAATTACCAATATGGAATGACCTTATACTGCTACATTTTGCTTAGGACCAGGGCGCTGTAAAAGAGTCCTACTTGGGCAGTTTTCGTTTTTTTTCTGATTTTATGAATTTAGAATCGTTTTATATACCTACATCAAATTTGTATGAGCGTTAGTTTGTTTTGCGCGTTCATCCGTCATGCATATAAACGACTAATAAAATTGCAGATGTATTTTTCGAGACACTGGCACTCTTCCAAACTATTGCCCCTTTAGTGTATTAACAGTGTGTCATAACATACAATGATTTTTGGATGCGGTATTAATTTATTAGCTAACTAGCGACCCGCCTCGGCTTTGCACGGGTACAATCAGTGTTTTTCTACTATATTACGCATGTATTATACATAATAAACCTTGCTCTTGAATCACTCTATCTATTAAAAAAATCGCATCAAAATCCGTTGAGTGGTTTCTAAGTATACATAGGGATAAACAGACAGACAGATAGCGGAAAGCGACTTATATGTTTTATACTATGTAGTGATATTATTCGAACGTTTGAAATTTATACGAGTAGAGTAGAAGATAGTATGTATATGCTTCAAAGATTCAAAGATTCAAAACTTTATTTGGCAAATAGGCCGCCAAGGGCTTTTACATGTCTTTTTTTGAAACTGCCAGCGCATTCGGAAAGACCATTATTGCCAAGAAGAATGCACTGCGAGATACTTGACAGAATTGCTTGTCGTAATATTTAACCGACTTCGAAAAAGGAGGAGGTTATCAATTCGGTTGACGTTCTAACTTTACTAGGTCCTTTACTCTATGAAAGAAAGAAAGATAGAAAGAAGACATTTTATACATTTTTGCCGGACACAAGTATAAGAGCATCCTCACAATTTTATAGAAAAGAAACAATAAAAAACACAGACATGAAAAATAGATCATCAGCGTTGTGTGTGTGTGTGTGCGTCCGTCAAAAAGCTTTCTCATTTGACGACCGGATGGCCTAGTGGTTAGAGAACCTGACTATAGATGAAGCTTGAGGTCCCGGGCTCGATCCTCGGTCGGGGCAGATATTTGTATGAAAAATACGAATGTTTATTCTCGAGTCTTGGATGTTTAATATGTATTTAAGTATGTATTTATCTATATAAGTATGTTTATCCGTTGTCTAGTGCCCATATTACAAGCTATGCTTAGTTTGGGACTAGGTCAATTGGTGTCAATTGTCCCAAGATATATATAATATATATTTATTTATTAATTTGATCTGCCTCATCCAAATTATACCAGTTTCATGCGCACACGCTGCATGCAAACCGCAGGCTTCCCTTATCACCTATTGTCCGTCTGTCAAGGTTGGCGCGGCGCGGTCTGCGCGGCCGGTGACTCACTGACACCTGTCATTTTGAGGTTACAAGTCTATGTTTTTTGCTGTTGGACTTTAGTCACGTAGAGCCGAGTACTTGTTTGTGAGCTAGGGCCTTACTATGACACCTTAATGCGATTTAATACCGGTATTTCCGATTCAATTTAGGTTATTTACGTGGACGACATCGTGAAAGTTTCGGGAAACCGGTGGAGGCAGGTGGCGAGTTGTCATTTATTGTGGTGTTTTAAGAGCATTTTTCAACAGTGGACGTCTTCGGGCTGATGATAATGGTAATCTCTACGCGTTCCTGAGACAAAGGGTCGTGACAGACGGAGGGACGGACAACAAAATGATCCTATCCTCCTAAGACTAAGTATTACGTTTTACTGTTCAAAAAGTAACTTTCTATGATTCACATAATTTTGAAATTTGAATGTGGAATACGTACAAAAATTTATACGCGGGGTCTTAGGAGGCTATAGGAGTTCCGATTTTTCCTTTTGAGGTGCGGAACGCTAAAAACAGTGGTTATAGTGTACGAGTGTGCGTGTAAACTAACTACACATCAGTAGGTACTCGTATAAATCATATCCTCAATTCAATATTTTGGACGATATTGTCACAGACTTCGTAGTCTTTGACAATATCGTCCAACATTAAAGATCCTTTCACAATACCCAGAAGTAGCAGTCCGGTCAAAACTTGGTAACTCGCGACAGTGGCGCCCTCCCCCGAGGCCGGATATGTTCGGAACTACTCTTTGAGAGGACTCTGAGAATACCTCCAGGGACCGGCCATATCATATGAAGACAATGGGAATATTTTTATTTACATTTCTAGGGGTCCTCGCTTTGGATTTTGTGTTTAAAGAACGTTTTTGGTTTGAAGTCACAAGTTTAGTTGTACTATGGACTACTTGCAGTTCACTCCATCCATTTCAAAAGCCTTTTTGACGGTTGGTGTGATTGTAAGTAGTCCATAATACTACACTTTTGGTCCGATCCTTTCAGATGGAGGCTGTGAACTATAATTCGTCCACTAAGCACATCACTACATCCTACTAATTTTATAAATGCGAAAGTTTGTGACGATGCGACGATGTGTGTGAGTGTGAATGTTTGTTCCTTCTTCACGCTGAAACGACTGGATGGATTTGCTTTAAATTTAGAACGGAGATAGCTGGTACCCTAGTTTAAAACATACATACATACATACATATCGTCACGCCTCTTTCCCACAGGGGTAGACACAGACTACTTTAAAATATAGGCTATTTTTTATTGCGAAAATTGCATAGTTCGCGGGGACAGCCATAAAGATGTCAATTGCTGATTCTACGCGGACGCAGTCGTGGGCAGAAGCTAGTACTACATAATGTTGTGTATGTCTTTAGCAAAGGTAAAATGTCAAAGTGATAGATAAACGAACGATTCTTGTCCTATGATTTGAGAATCATAGCTGAAAAATAATGTTTTCATCAATTAATCGATGTTCAAAGAGAACTGCGCCAAGGGCTGGACTTTTTGAACCAAAATTTAAGTGCAAATCTTTATAGGGAAGTTCAGTCTCAGTAAGTTGCCACCTGCTGAAATACTGGAAAAACTCTGAAAGATCTTCTATACTGACTTTAAGTATTTTAGCGACGGAACCCTTCGTCTCAAGTACACAGCTCAGGACACCGCAGCTGCGTCCAGTTTATGTTCCATCAATGCCGACGATAATAGGCTGCTAGAGGAGGCTGGTTGGATCGCTAGCATCTGATATTAAAGCTATACGAAAGGCTTAGTGAAAGACAAACATGTAAGTAAGAAAGTAAGTAATGCTTTATTGTACAAATATAAAGGAACAGATACAATTCACAAAATAATACAAATAACAATAATATATGCACAAAGGCGAACTTATCCCTATAAGGGATCTCTACCAGTTAAGCATTGAGTAGATAAGAGGAGGGACCGACAAAGAGTGAGTTTAAAATTTCAGATAGTGAAAGCCACAATAATAGAGCGTACTATAATCTAATAACACTTTATAAAATAAACTACTAAATATGCACACATGCATACATACAAAATACAATTAGAGTACACATATACAATATCTAAGGAGATGGTGTGAGCCACGTCTTCCTCAAGCCCTCCCTGAACGACACCACGGAGACAGACTACCTGATGGAGGTCGGTAACCGATTCCACAGCCTAGCAGAGTGAACTGTGAAGGATTTGGAGTAAGTTTTGGAAGATGAAGGAGGACAGGCCAAAATGTGTATGTAGATAGAGATAGACTAACACAGAGGGTACTGAAACAAACTGGCTGCTTCACATCCAGTGTGTTGCATTCGAATTTGAATTCGGAGACAGCTCTGCGAATAGCTAATCCTACTAATATTATACCTAAATGCGAAAGTTTGTGAGGATGGATGGATGGATGTGATGATGTGAGTGTGTATGTTTGTTCCGTCTTCACGCTGAAACGACTAGATGGATTTGGATTAAATTTGGAACGGAAATAGCTGGTATCCTAGATTAACACATAGGCTACTATTTATCCCGAGAAATAGCTTAGTTCCCGCAGGATAGCGATAAACATGTCAAAGGTCGTAGCTGCCTCATGTAATTCTGATTCTACGCGGACGAAGTCGCGGGCAGAAGCTAGTAATCAATAAATAATAAATAAATATCATGGGACAAATTACACCAATTGACCCAGTCCCAAACTAAGCAGAGCTTGTGCTATGGGTACCAGGCAACGGATAAACATACTTATAATAATGTAGATAAATACATACTTAAATACATACAACATCCATGACTCGGGCACAAACATTCGTATTATTAATGTCTGCCCCTACCGGGATTCGAACCCGGGACCTCTAGCTTCATAGTCAGGGTCACTAACCACTAGATAAGAACCATCATGTTGTGAAGTGGCACGAAAAAGTTACTTTCTTACAGAAGATTTGGTTTCATCAAGATGCTATAGTACCCGTGTGACTATGATATTATATGGACATGATTTGTTCAAACCCAGAGAGCTAAAATTTATATGCCTTAACCGGAATTTGCTGTTTACATTTGATACAACGATGCTCGCTCGTGAGGAAACCTAGCGATCCTATCTTATATATCTGTGTAGGCGGGCCACAAGTGTTGCCGTCGTAAAAATTATAGCGCTTTGAATTTGAGTGACGCGGAAAATCGATAGCTGGCAACACCTTCGGAGTTATGAGACAGAATATTGACAAATGGAATTTTGTATGGGGCATAGAAAATGTTTTTTGCCGCGAATTTGTCGCCAATTTTCATTTTGTGTAGAGGGTGAAATCGACGACACGAAGCATTATTTTTTTACAATCTTACGCTTAGCTTGCAATGTATGTTTGGATAAATCTTACAAGTCAAAATTTACCTAAGTACCTGCCTCTATTCTTCGGTTGGTTCTACTTTTTCTTGTCACTCTTTGCAATGGTTACATTCTGCTTAGTCACTCTCTAAACCGTAAGTTTATAGGATTATCAATCACTATAGTATAAAACAAAGTTGCTTTCCACTGTCTGTTTGCCTGCCTGTCCCTTATTCGTACGCTTAGATCTTTAAAACTACGCAACAAGTTTTGATGCGGTTTTTTTAATAGATAGAGTGATTCAAGAGGAAGGTTTATATGTATATGTATAACTCTTTGCAAGTTTGCAGACAAAGTCGCGGGCAGAAACTAGTACATAGTATAAAACAAAGTCGCTTTCCGCTCTGTCTGTCCCTATGTATTCATAGATCTTTAAAACTACGCAACTGGTTTAGATGCGGTTTTTGATGTGTTAATCTAGGGTACCAGCTGTCTCCGTTCCAAATTTTATCCAAATCCGTCCAGTCGTTTCAGCGTGAAGATGGAACAAACATACATAGGTTTTATTTAGCTTGCCCTGTTTATTTGGGTCAAATCTAGTAGTTGAAGTTAGACCCCTTTCAGTGGTCTGATTAACTTGAGACCTGGCACACTCACATCGTCACATCCATCCTCACAAACTTTCGCATTTATAATATTAATAGGATTCAGGTAATAGTCCTTACGGACAGAAGCCATGTTAATAAAAGATATCATAAATAAAATGATCTTCGATAATCATACGACAAATAGGTACATAAATAAACATACAGAAGTTATCCTAACAGTAAATATAAGCAGTAGGTACCTAAAAAAACATAAATCATGTCACAAGGATAAACTAAAGAATCATAATACAGGAAGCATAAGAAAACCTACGCGCGACCGCAGACTACTTAAAAACAAAATAGTTCGCTTTGAAAAAAAACCGCCAACGATCAGTTACCCGAACTGGGTATCGTTTTACGAGGCTATACAAATTCAAACTATCCCACTTTATCTTCACAACTTGGAACTTCCCGGTTTCAACATAAGTTAAAGTTTTGCTCAATTCTATTTGAAAATACAATGAAAATCTACGTCTCATAATCTTCACTGTGTTTTGAAATTAATCCGGCATTCTTCAGGAAGGTGACTGGGTAATTTTTTGACAGGATTTTTGATAAATGTTTTCATACATTGGCCGACGTTCAAAATGCGCGGCGTCTAAGGAGTAACTCAATTTTGAATAAAAAGTATGAAATACCACATGAATGTTCGATCAAACTGCTCTAAGTCTAATAATTAATAACAATATACCCGTGATCATGATGCATGCAACTGTATCGAAATATCGGGAGCTCAATAAAGGTAATCGCGGTTCACATCCCGTTTATAATATCTCGAATTAATAACAAGGTTTTATTTAGCTTGCTCTGCTTATTTGGGTCAAATCTAGTAATTGAAATACCCCTTTCAGTGGTCTGATTAACTTGAAACTTGGCGCACTTATGTAAGTCCGGTGACAATACAATAATCTTATAATGAAATTCTGGTGACCCTGCCAGGATCGTCTCCGCAGAAGGGAACTCTTCAAAGGTTCGTCCGCTTGATTTGAAATTTGGTATGTATGTGCAAGATAGATGACAATGAAGTACAGTCAACAAAATGTACGACCAGCAAAAAAGCTTGTAATAAAAAAGGAACTTTTAGGTTAGGTTATTTATAAGTCAGCTTGTATATTTTTTCAAACTTGCGTTGAAATTACTAGACTAGAGTAAAATAAAGAGTTGTACATACATACATACTAGATCTAAATACATAATTGTGTAATCTTCGCATAGAGTTTGATAGTTTTGATGGTATAAAAAGAGTGAATATACCTATATTCTTATTGATAATGTAGTCAACCATTTCATGACACAGACTGCTCCTGAACGACGTGGCTTTTATTGTCAACGACTGCTTCCGCTGTATCATGTCGCTGTGTCAAAGAGTCATAGCGTTTATAAATACGGCCAGCACTCTCACCTTCAGTTGTTGTCCAAAATTATAACGTCCCCTCGTGGGGTCCAAACAACAGACCGTCAGCGGAGTAATCAAGGTCATGATGAATTTGGAATATACTGCAATTTCCAAGCAGATTTACCTTTATTTAAGAACGACTACACTTTCTCAGTTGATTTAAAAAAATAGCAGAAATTATGTCCTCGATAACATAATTTTAAAAAAGTAAAAATTTGGGAATAGAGGAGTAGTAAAAAACTACAGCTCTAAATAATCCGACCAAGCAGTCCAAACTTTAACTCAACGTTTTGTTTTCTAGACACAGACTTGTCAGACTGTCGAGTAGTATTTTCACACATTTGAATTTAAAAATAGGCATTAAAAGACCACTTTAGATTAAATGTCACCTGCACGACTTAATATACCTACCACTAAGTATTACCTTTTTTTGAAAAAAAAAACTATTTTAATTAGAGGTCAATGTGACAAATTAATAATGAATACCCATTACTTTTTTTAGCTCTAAGTTTGTCATTAACAGAACCTACAAATCGAAAAATAAACATGAATAGCCAAACGCATTTTTTCGCAGATTATTTATCACACCCGCTCACGCTCTCGCTTCCGCTAGCTCACATGCCTTGGGCGGTCGAGTGCAACATACTCGCTGCACGGCCGTGACTGGGCCACAGCGGCCACTCGCCTCACGCCGCTGCCACATATGCGCAAGCGACGATCAATATTTTATTTGTGATATCGCATAAAATTATCAAAGTAAAACCAACGACTTAATTTACTATTAAAAATAAGAGGTAGTACCTAGTGAAATAAATGGATCACTCACGTATTTGAGTCAAGTTTAACTTGACATATTTTTAAGCCATCATCATCATCATCATCATCAGCCTGTACCTATCATAGATTAGATTAGATTAGATTTCCTATTGTTACCTTATTACTTCTGTATACCTTTTTTCTGTTTTGATTGTTTTATATGTGGTGTTCAATAAAGAGTTATTGTATTGTATTGTATTAGATTATTAATTCATTCAATATCTTATTCATATCTTATTGAATTGAATGAAACTGTATAAATACCTAGTAGGTAGTTATGTTACCATCAGTATTTTTTGTGTACAATTAGCTGTTGCTAACGACAATAAATAAATATTGCCAATACAAATAATGTGGCTTTCTATAGATAAAAGATTTTCAAAATCGGTTCAGTAGCTCCAGAGATTACCCTTTACAGCCACACAAACTCACAAACTTTACTTATTTATTATATGAGTATAGATAATCCATTCCATCCATGCTGGTCTGGGAGTAAAAAAAAATAGAATGTGCTAGCTGCTACTCTTCCCGCGCAGATGGTAAAAGCCCATCGAAGAAATAAACAAAAATCTTAGGAATTATATATGCGGCTAGCAACCCATCACTATATTGATTCCCCCTTGTATGTGGTATAGATAAGGAGTTATACATACACTAGCGACCCGCCCTGGCTTCGCATGGGTGCAATCAGTGTTTTTCTACTATATTATGCATGCATTATTACAAACCTACTTCCTCTTGAATCACTCTATTTATTACTAGCAGTCCGTCCCGGCTTCGCACGGGGTAGACAATGATGTTCTTCAATATTGTTGTACATTATTTTGTTCTGTCGCTAATAGTTTCGGCAGCGCATTCGACGAAAGACATTTTAAGACTCATTTTTCTACACCTTCGGTTACATTGTTCAAATTTTACCAAGGATCCCTAATTTTTTTCAAAATGAAATGTAGCCTATGTCAAATTGGAAGAATGTAGCATTCTATTGGTGAAAGAATTTTTTAAATCGGCCCAGTACTTTTTGAGCCTATTCATTACAAACATACAAACATACAAAAATAGGTACAAATCTTTCCTCTTTATAATATTATTATAGTTACCTATAGTGTAGAAAAAACCGCATCAAAATCCGTCGCCTAGATTTAAAGATCTAAACATAGGGACAGACAGAGGAAAGCAAATTTGTTTTATAGTTAGTGATACAATACATACAACTTATTTAACCACTGACCCCCTTATTCATAAACCCTCTGTAGGCTTCTGCTAACTTAACAATCGTTGGTCCTTATGTCACTTTGACATTTACCTTTCACAGATAATGACAAATGATCGCTAAGTTAGCAGAAGCCTATATATAGAGCGTTTAAGAATATAGAGGGGTTAAATTTTGTAACTAGCTAACAAAATATGGACTAAGTATGTCTGAAAAATCTTTTTTTAAATTTTTTTTTTTTAAAGTTTGTTGTATGTGTGGCACCGGCATAAAGGCAAGCATCCTTATGCTAAGTGGACACAGTTGGCTGATTTGCAGTTTCCAAATTAACATAAACATTGTATGATATGTAAAGGAAATTCCGCGCTCATACATTTCCAAATCGAGTTGTTTCATTCACAAAATCGGGTTTTAAAGTTTTGATAAAGCGTCCATTGACTTCAGAGGGCATAACACAATGCGACTAATGCCTTCAAAATGTCTTTGTTTTTTTCCTTACGTGTGAAGAGTAAAGAAAATCACACACTTACAAATTTTCGGTGTTTGAGTAATTTTGAAGGTGCTCAGTTACTTTGAGTCCCGTGCAGTCAAGGAAATAAAAATAGCCTATGTGCTATTCCAGACTTTTCTCTATCAAATTGCCGAATTTCATTCAGATTTGTTGAGCCGTTCTGGCGTGATTGAGTAAACAAACATCCATCCTTCCATCCTTTCAAAATTTCGCATTTATAATATTAGTTAGATTAGATTAGAGATGTATGTAGGATACTTTAAATTAAGGAACTTCGAGGGACTTGTTTGTTTACAGAAGTGTTTAAATAGACTGGAATAGACTATAATCTTAGACGGACGTTAAAAATTAGTCATAACATTCAGTTCGGCAAACTCAAAAGCCTTGTAACTTGTATACCGTCAGCATAAACAAGCTTTCCTTGCTAAATACAGCGTCCCCAAGGCCAGACGCTATCGTCTCATTAACATATCAATACTTACGCATACTACAGCTTAAGTATAGCTAAATATTATACGGGGTGTCACAAAAATCATTACAATATACATACCGTTTATGTTCGACTACTGGGGAGATGGGCCTCTGAGCAATGGTATGCAACCTATCTAGAAGGCAACTCCGATATAAAATCCCGGAAATGGTGTTCTCCGTTAGGAGTGAGTAAGGTAACCTGAAAGATGCGGTTGACTCTAGCAGCCAACCCGGCTCCGCACGTTTTGATGTTTTAATGTTTATTTGGGCACAAACGGTACAATTTCACTTAAATCTAACAAAGTTCTATCAACGTATTTGGCTTGTCTCTCCTGCGGGCCCACCGGTAAGGCCGAGAGGGTGGTACGGGCCTTGGCCAATCCCGCTCCTCCTTAACATCATCCCTGGCGATGCATTTGTGGACAGCCATCACAATCATCACAAGTTCGTATTCCTTCCTCTTGGAGCGACTACACTAACACTGGTTCGAATCACTTGCACCTCTGAGTTTTCGGAATTCATCTGCGATATTTACCATGACACAAGATAAATTTACCATGGGCTTTTCGATGAAGGAAATCTGCACGCATATGCGAAGAAATTCAAAGGCGTGTATGAAGTTCCCAATTAGTACAGGGCTCGCATGGGAGCTATAGCTCAAGCCCTCTCATTGTGAGAGGAGGCTTGTGCCCAGCAGTGGGACGTATATAGGCTGAAGAATGATAATGAACCTGTTTTCAATATTCACAAAAATAACATGTTCGAATAACCTTACTCGCAGTATTCACAATCTTGTGACACCCTGTACGTGGCAAAGGGCAACGGTCGACCTTCGATCCTCTGTAGAGAGGTAACCTCTTGAACAATCCCCGAGAAAATTAATAATATTTACGAACATATTTTCCGAAATGAGCAACAAAAAGTGCTTTTCAAGGCCTCCTACAAGGTGGACGAATGATTACGTTATTCTTTAAAAGACTCCATCCGTGGAGCGTTGGCCTCATACATACTTCTTTAGAATTTTGTTCTGAAGCTATAGACCGACCGCTTAACTGAGTCCTCGCCCGCTCTTTACAGGGGCGCGGGGTAGGACAACAAAGGGGACCGAGAGAGGTGCGGGCGAGTAGTGCGCCTGCCGCCCGCACCTCTCTCAGCCCCCGCGGTCATCGCGGCATTGCAGTCGCGGGCATCTTACAAGCTTGTACTAGCTTCTACTCGCGACTTAGCCTGCATAGAATTAATAAGTAATCTATTTTCATTTCTGTGTTTTTTTGTTGTTCCTTTTCTATAAAATTATGTGTATGCTCTAATATTTGTGTGTCTTGCAAAAATGAATAAAATAAAATGTCTTCTTTCTTTCTTTCATAGAATTATACATAAGAACTGATGTGGTAGCATATTCTGCAATCATTACTTACGATGCGACTTCATGCAGCTATGACCTAGTTATTTAATCTAGGGTACTAGCTATCTCCATTTCAAATTTCATCCAAATCCGTCCAGTAGTTTCAGCGTCAAGAAGGAACAAACATAAACACATATTCACTCACACACTCGCGCATTTATAATATTAGTAGGATTAAATAAGTACTAAGTACTATTGGAGTACCAAACCAATCCAACCAATGTCTTGAAAACTGTCTTTGCTCGGCAGAAACATGAATAATTATTATTTTTATTTATTTCACGTTAGCCGACATGAAATCTCTTACCATCGGTGCTAACCGCAAAGACACGATGGCGACCTTGTTAACACAAAGTGCATTACAATTAGTACCTTACTCCCGAGAGACAGAGACAATGTAAGATAATTTTATATTTGATTATATTGAAAAATGAAAATGAAAATTTTTATTATATAAAAATATAACAATCAGTGTATCTTCGACTCTGGATCCTGAGCTAGGAGTCCCTGTGTGACAGGATGGTAAAATAAGTTCTAGTTAACAAAAAAGATCTATTTTTTGGACTATGCTCGCATTGTCACTAAATCAGCACACATATAGGTACCAACTTTAAAGTCAATCTAACCAATAGAAGTGGGTAAAATTTGACTTGAGCTTCGAACCTATTTTACAATCCTCAGATAAGAGCTTATCTGACAGATAAACATTGAGTTATGCATTGAATATGTGACAATTAAAAAATCGGCCCTTACAAGATTTGACTCACGCATATTAGGCAAGTTACACATAAACTTGTAAATAATCTTGTAGTTCCTAAGCCTTTGCTAAAACCTACATTCACTAAAGCGCTCACGACAACGTCTAAATACAGCTAAAACACCATAAAGCCATTAAAAAAACAACGAAAAGTCGTCGCCATCGTCGCAAAACGTGAAAAACTGCACGGAATAAAATTATTTCCGCCTTTTCCAAATTAATTGCCTAAATAAACGCTCAAGGCGAAATTAGGCGAAAACAAGTCATTCCACTGGCACCATTTAAGACTGAAAAAAAAAACAAAACAATAATTATGACACTAAAAGAGCGGGCGAAGCAAAAATCCTCCTTCCCTCTGATAGCAGTTTAATTTCCTCCTCATTAACTTTGATTATACCACATAAAGTTCTATTGTTTGACATTTTACCCCATCCTACCCTACCGTGAATGTTGCCAGCTCATTTGAGCTTTTCAAACGGAAATCACGTTTTTAATCTACTATTTTTTAGAATGGCAACTCTGATTCCGGAATTGGAAAATGGAATCCAATTCAGGTGTTAACTAACGGGTTTTATGGTTTTCTATTCAGCGCCATTTTATTTTATGATGATAGTATAGTTTGTTTTTAAGGTAAAAACAGGGGAATATGATTAAATTTTTATAGCGTTTCTTAAAAAGTTTGTACATTTCATTTACGAGTTCAATTTGTTGGAAAAGATGCGTAAAACCTAAGGTGAGTAAAACTGACCCTAAATGTTTGTTTTCTCACTTTACATCCAACAAAAATACTAAAGTTAAAGTCACTAATAATGTACTTATCATAAAGTGACAAAAATATGTATAGGTACAAATTGTGACAAAAAAGTTACGGCGCGTCCATTTATTTGACCTCGGCTATAACATATTTCAAGATCATCGATTCAGTTGATAGATTGGAAACAAACTTCCTGTACCTACCATACGTACATAGACAACCTAGAAAGAAAGAAAGATCCTAGAAAGGTTCCGTTTAAAGTGCAAAACCTTTAAATTACCTTTAACCCTTATTTTCTACAGAGCTTGCAAACTGCTAATACGAGTAGCTAGTTCGCATTTAACCCGATATAAACTACATTTTACAGTTTATGTGTTAAATATATTACTTAGTTACCGACATGCACGCTACCACTGACTGTTACCAGAAACTGCATGTTTTATAAAAATATTACTTCATTTTCTTCGTAACACCGCATAAGTTTACGAGTGACCTGGGAGTTTTCGCGATGACGTAGGTAAGTTTATGTGGCGAAATATTGTTAGTAAGTTAGTTCGATGATAACTGTTATAATGGACTTCTTTAGAAGTCGTATTGTCATTAGCATGGATTAGATCAGTAGTTCCCAAAGTGGTCCAGGTGGACCCCCAGGGGTCCACGGAAGACTCGACGGGGGTCTACGTTGGGCGTGACCAAAAATGGGGGTCCACAATCGCAAGCGGGGGTGCATGAAAATTAATTTGGTCGATTCGATAGTGAAGAACTAAAATGTTGACTTGACTTCTCCTATCAATATGCCTTATAGGCCATAGGCAGATAATATTTTAAGAAGCTCAGCGACTGTTACTTGTAAAACTTGCATTTTCCATATTCAATACAACGCGTCGAGACACGGAAATATACTGTATTTATATTTACCACTTCGAATGGGACGTTTTCTGAATAAAATTTGTGAGAATTGATTGATTTTTGTGCTGTGAGTCATTGTAGATTTCAAGAAAGTAAAGTAGGATGGAGTCACTCGCAGCACAAAAATTACATTTAATTGAAAATTTGTTTAGTCGACTTTATTTTCAAATAATTACCTAACCCTATCAAGCAATTAATTCTAACCTATTTTTTCGAAAACTGTTAATTTATCGTTGAAACTCAGCAACAACGCAAGTTTCCATAGATAGAGCTAATCTTATTTTTTTTTCGAGATTTAGTTTAGAAATTAGTGGTAATGTAGCTGCAGGGGGTCCACCGGATCCAGCAAAATTTTGAAAGTGGTCTATGGAACAAAAGAGTTTGGGAACCTCTGGATTAGATCAAAAAAGGAAAAAATGGAAAAATGTCAGGCCAAGAGCTCGGTTTCGGGTAGGTACCCGAAACCGACGAGCATGTATGAAGAGATTGATGAATGTGGATGAAGCGAAAGAGGTATGTCAGGATCGTAGCAAGTGGAACAAAGTAGTCTCTGCCTACCCCTGTCGGAAAGAGGCGTGACGGTATGTATGTATGTGTGTATTAAAATGATCAAAGTTGCTCCAAAATTATCAAAGTCACAGTAAAGTTAATGGTATGTACGAGTATAACACTTTAATGTACATAGAAAAAAATAATACCTACAGTAACACAAATTCAAGTGGTCTGATTAACTTGACATTTGGTACACATAAGTAGATCGAATGACAATGCAGGTACAGTCAGGAAAAAGAGCTTGTATTAGAAAGTTTCGGGAAACCGGTGGAAGCAGGTGGCGAGTTTTCGTTCGTTATGGTGTGGTGGGGAGGCCTTTGTTCAACTAGTGGACGTCTTCAGGCTGATGCTGATGATGATTAAAAATGAAATTTTCGACAAAAACATTTTGTTAGTTTAACTTGGTGCAATGGTAGGGCATCTCGATAGTAATCTTTTTTTTTTTTTAATAGCCTATTTCGTGTCCCACTGCTGGGAAAAGGCCTCTCCTCTTCTATTATTATAGTAATCGTGTAAGTAAATTAATAAACAATTTTGATACTTTTTAAGACACACCACCCAACTTGCTATAGCAGAATAACGTTTGAAGTTAAGAATACCTATTCAATTCGGTACAAAAAAAGACCCGAAATTCAATATCAAAAGGATCTTAATACATTATAATGCCGCAATATTGCCTATTTATTTCTATTCCCTATAAAGGATCCAATAAATAAAACATTTAAAGGGGTGAACTCACTGTCATATTTGGTCGGTTGTTGTTGTTGTTCTGAAGAAATTTTGAATGACGTGAAGATATTTTTAGAAAAGTATAGAAAGACCCCACACAAGATGGATTGCTGACCTGGTGAAGGAATCATGTTATAGGCGATGCGGCTAGCAACCCATCACTATTTTGATTTCCTTTTCTACCTATACGCCACAATCATGCTAAACGTGGCCTTGAGGTCTTATTACCTCAAGCTCGTCTACCCCGTAAAGGATATAGACATGATTTGTGTAATGTATACTTTTGCAATCGACAGATTTAAATATATTTTGCCATCAGTTTCCTGAACTATACTGGCACTAATCCGTAACCTAACCTGAGCCTCTAGTGTAAGTTTTCGCATATAAAAACGTCTCGAACGCGTTCACGTAAACGTCTCAATTACTATGGAAAAATTGGCAGCGCCACTTGCGGATCGAAACGGCAACAAACTGTTCTCACAGTATTTGACATTTTAACGCAAACACTTTCGAGACGTATTTTGTGAACGAAAACCTACACTAAGCATACGGTAGGCCTACCCCCTTATTCATAAACGCACTATAGGCCTCAGCTAAGTTAGTAATCGTTTGTCCTTATCTGTGAAAGGTAAATGTCAAAGTGACAGATAAGGACAAACGATTACTAAGTTAACAGAGGCCTATAGTGCGTTTATGAATAAGGGGGTTATTGTCTAACTCGCTCGCAATCGCCATCGTGTTCATTTTGACAGTTCTTGTATGAATGTGACAGCTAGCTGATTCCGATGCTAATTGTCAGCCCATACATGGACTGTCAAAATGAACACGATGGCGATTGCGAGCGAGTTACACAATAAGCCTGCTGTTGTGTAATCAACGTCCCTGAGTGCTCCAGTTAATCCCCAATAACCTTGCCCATTTGCAGTTATTGATTATTCTACACGCACGGCTAATCTCCGTTGTGCAACTCCCCTTACGACGCCGTGAATTATTCAGGGCATAATTGGCGGGGAAAGATCAAGGGTTTGCAAATAGTTAATTTGGCCACTTCTGCCAGTATTGCTGGCATAGAGTAGTCAACCAATAGACCAGTACTACGGGCTATAGAATCAGAGAAGTGAGTCTTCTAACAAACATTTATTATGCAACATGAAACTACCGAGAGACTCAATCATAGTTACTACATACATACATATGAATCACGTCTTTAACCCTTACGGGGTAGACAGGGCCTAATGTAACGTGGCATAAAGGCCACGATTAGCATGATTGTGGGCACACGCCCATCCACCACCTAAACAGGTTGTAAAGGCGGATTCAAATAGTGATGGGTTGCTAGACTTGCTAGCCGCATCGCCTACATTATTATTTCAAAGATTTTCGCCCATTCCCTCGACGAGCTTTTACCATCTGCGGGGGAAGAAAAGCAACTGGTACATTCTATGTTTTTTCTTTACTCTTAGACCAGCATGAAAACATATTACGAAATGCCGGTAGACTCATGACGTGTAAAAGTGCCTGTACGGCCTACTTACTGAATAAAGTTCATTTATTTCATTTATTTCATTTACATACACAAACAGATAAAAGTCGAGTAATGTTCAATCCTTCTAATATTAATAAATGCGAAAGTTTGAGAGTGACGATGTGAGTGTGTATGTTTGTTCTTTCTTCACGCTAAAACGACTGGACGGATTTGAATAAAATTTAGAACGAAGATAGCTAGTACCCTAGATTAAAACATAGGCTACTTTTTATCCCGGAAACTCGTATAGTTCCCGCGGGATAGCGATAAACATAAATTGCTAATTCTACGCGGACGAAGTCGCGGGCAGAAGCTAGTATTATAATATATGTTAGTTGTTTGAACCATCGTAAACCGTAATAACTAGACAGTTGAAATTTTCACAGACGCTACAACAACAAAAATACTAAAAACTGAATATTTTTATGTCTATCTATATTATGTAGGTAACCAATTAAAGGCATTCCCTAAAAAATTTCTGTCGATCGAGCTCACCTATTATCACAAAAAAATCACAAACAATGTAATATTCCTGCCCGTCACCAAAAATAGGTCAAACACAAATATTAATCGCAACTATCATTGTTTGATATGGATTAATGAATTTAAATCTAACCTAAGGGCGGCCATTCGATACAATATAAGTCAAGGCTGTAGCCCTGAACTATTTAACCTGCTCGTGAATAGAGTGCATTTATAATTCGAATATTTTAATAACTAGGCGATTTGAGTCACTATTATTATGTAAATACTCTATTGATAGACTAGGTATATTCAATACGCGCGGTATTTAAAACGCAATAGGTTTTTGTAGGTCTGAATTTTTGGATTTCGTAGCTCTAAGAGCGTGAAGTGGCAATGGGCAGGCCACATCGCTCGTAGAATAAACCGTTGGGGGAGAAAAGTTCTCGCGTATCGACCACGAAACGGAAGACGCAGTGTTAGGCCTCCCACTAGGACCGACGACATCGTGAAAGTTGCGGGAAACCGGTGGATGCAGGTGGCGAGTTGTCGTTCATTATGGCGTTCTAAGGAGGCCTTTGTTCAACAGTGGACGTCTTCTGGCTGATGATGACGATGATGATGATGACTCAAAATAAATAACCTAACCTAAAAATTAAATTTCTAACACAAGCTTTTTTGCTGTCTGTAGTTTTTTTTTTTTTTTATGTTAATAGGAAGGCAAACGAGCAAGTGGGTCACCTGATGGTAAGCGATCACCACTGCCCATAGACACCCACAACCCCGGAGGGATTGCAGATGCGTTGCCAACCTAGAGGACTTAGATGAAATGCCTCTTGTGCCCGTAATTTCCCCGGCTGTCTTACTCTCCACACCGGAACACAGCAGTGCAAGCACTGCTGCTAAGCGGCAGGATGAGCGAGTAAGATGGTGGTAGCGATCCGGACGGACCTTGCATAAGGCCCTACCACCCGCAAAGTTTTAGTTTAGTTTTTATTGATTAGACGTATAGTTGGTGAAGGAAATCAAAATAGTGATGATGGGTTTAGCAGCCCATCATCTAGCACCAGCTAGCGCCTTCCTACGATTTTTGCCCATTCCCTTGATGGGCTGGTACATTTTTGCTCCTAGACCGGTATGGAAGATAAATTTAAATAAATACCGCTAACCGGGGTGACAGATTATTTTGGGGCTACTTTGATCGTTTAAAAATTGCTATAAAATTTATGTTGTCCATATGCGGTGAATATTTGGCATGCAGACGCAAAGACGATCGATAAAGACATCGATTGGAAGCTGTAAACGCAAATGAAAAATAAAGATTTCGTAAATCAAAGTCACCCGGTACGGTACTTGTAAAAAAATAACCTAACGCTTCCGTAAATGTCGAGATATTTAAAAAGTCCAATTAAAACATAAAAATACTCGAGACAATGACACCGGGACGAATCGACGCGACACAGTTCTGTCAAACGCATCGCGTCACTTCTCAAAAGTGCATTGTCATATTCTGAATATTGCATTCGCGTTGCAATGAGTGTACACGGACGAATATTACATATGGGAACGCTTCAACGTTTAAGGCATCAAGCATTTTATAGTGTCTCAGAATTTCTTCAATCCTGATCAGGGCGGTTACTATGACTTAATGCGATTCAGTTTAGGTTCGCTCGCTGTCAGATCCATACTAAAAGTGGCAGCTAGAACCTGAAATGAGTCGGAATTAAGACGTCATGGTAAGGCTCCTGGAAGTAAAGAAAAAACATAGTCAAAGTCAAAGTTCTTTATTTGCATACTAGCTGTTGCCAGCGACTTCGTCTGCAAAGAATTCGTTTATCGCTATCCCGCGGGAACTACGCAATTTTCCGGGATAAAAAGTAGCCTATGTGCTATTTCAGACTTTTCTCTATCTACGTGGTAAGGTTCAAAAGTTTCCGGCCTAATAATGAAAATTAACGTTTAGGTTAAAAAAAATATTTTTATTTTTCAATGTAGTCTCCTCCTATTGTTATACATTTTTCAGATCGTTTGATTAACATTTCTATGCCTTTAAAATAATATTCGGAAGTTTTGTCTTCGAAATGCTCGAAAACTGCAGCAGCGACCTCATCATCGGACGAAAATTTTCTCCCCCTTAAGTCCGATTTAAGTTTAGAAAATAAAAAATAGTCGCTTGGGGCTAGATCAGGGCTGTAAGGTGGGTGACGGATTGTTTTAAATCCACATTTAGATATAGCCGCCTTTACAACTGCAGCCGTGTGGACAGGCGCATTGTCATGAAGAAGACGGACACCCCTGCTGAGTTTTCCTCGACGTTTAAGCTTTATTGCTTCTCGCAACTGGTCTATAAGGCAAGCATAGTAACTGCCGTTTACTGTCTGATTGCGTTCTTTGATATCTATAAGCAATATCCCTTCGCAATCCCAAAATATTGTGGCCATTATCTTTTTGGTAGATTGGCACACCTTTGCCTTTCGAGGGGGTGCTTCCCCAGAACGACGCCACTCCATCGACTCTCTTTTCGAAAGAGGATCATAGTATAAGACCATAGTTTCGTCTCCGGTAACAATGGACTGGATAAATTCACTCTCACATGACTTGAACTCCTCTAAAAGTTCCTTGGAGCACGCCACTCGTTCAGCTCGCTGAGCACTCGAGAGAAGTTTCGGGACCCATCTTGCACTAACATTATATTTGGACTTATGCCTTCCTTTGTCAGAAATTTTATCACTGATCGATACTCCAATTTGAACATTGTACAAATTACACCGCTTTTTATATTTAAATCAAAGAAAATTTTATGAAAACGAAAGTTACAAACCACGAAATTATCCACACAATAGCTAAATAAATGACAAATAAAATGACATTCATTTGTTTCTTGTTTTCTTCTTTTAAATATATACGGCCAGGAACTTTTGAACCATACTGGTATGTGCCGAATTTCATCCAGATCCGTTGGGCCGTTCTGGCGTGATTGAGTAACAAACAAACATCCATCCATCCATCCATCGATACTTTCGCATTTATAATATTAGTTAGAAGATGTATTGTGTGTGATTGTGGTTCTTGAATACATAGAATGTACCAGTTGCTTCTCTTCCCGCGCTGGTAAAAGCCCATCGAGGGAATGAGCAAAAATCTTAGGAATCATCTGTTGAAATAGGGGCCTGGGCAAAGATTCGTTTATGTTTGACTAGCTCCTGCCCGCGACTTCGTCCGCGTAGAATTTTTTATATAAGAGGGGGCAAACGAGCTGACAGCTCACCTGATGGAAAGTGATCACCATCGCCCAGGGACACATGCAATACGTGGGGAATCACAGGTGCGTTGCCGTCCCTTTCAAGAACAGGAAGGATGTAGAACTGATGTTGATAGTTATTATTCTGCAATAACTATTTGCGTTGCGACTAGGCAGTTACGACCTTTGACATGTTTATCACTATCCCGCGGGAACTGTGCAATTTTCCGGGAAAAAAGTCGGGCACCAGCTATCTCTGTTCCAAATTTTATCCAAATTCGTCCAGCCGTTTGCGCGTGAAGAAGTAATAAACATACACACTCACAAACTTTTGCTTTATATAGTGTAGTTAGTATAAGTAGTGTGATTAGTATGACACATGAGCGTGTCCGTCTGAAATAACGATCCGTGTTTTCCTCGCCCTTAATTAGGCTCGGTTATTTCATCTTACTTTGTCACTTTATTCGCGGAAAGCGTAGTTAAAACAAAGGCCCGGCGTTATTACCTCCCTTTTTCTCTTTTCATTATAAGTAGAACGTAACGAAAGACGCATAATTTAAATTTATGAGTTATTGTTGCCAAGAATTTATTTTCGAATTTAGCTTTAAGGAAGATGTTTTGTCGGAGTTTTTAAGTGGGTTACGTCTGAATTTGTGTACTTAAACCTTTGTGTTTTTGGTTGCAACTTGCGTTGGGTCTGTTAGTTAATACGGTTACCTTGTTTAAGATAGCCTAAAGAGTACATTGTTGTTGGGTTTTGAGTATAGTCATATAGTATGAAAACATCGAAGGTGACCAAAAAGTTCAATATGCGATACTATTTCTATAATGTACCGTACTATTTGGCTAACTTGGATGCTTACTCAAAAAATGACGATTCCAATGCATTTGTTCTGAAAATATACTTTATGAATGAGTACACCTCTCTACTATAGACCAATGTAATTTAAGGTACGGACTTAACTTAGGGACCTTTTACATCCCTTTTATAAAATGTATTAATTGTATTATAGGTAAGTTAAGTAGAATTTAAGCACTATTGTAAATCTATTTTATTTTGAAAAAATGACTTTCTGCCAAGTTTCTTGCGGCGCATTCTTCTTGGCAATGATGGTCTTTCCGAATGCGCTGATAGATTCAAAAAAAGACATGTAAAAGAGCCCTCGGCGGCCTATTTGCAAAATAAACTTTTGACTTTTGATTTTTGAGTTCGTTGTTAGGTCTAATAACTATTCTTAAGTCAATTTTATCACTTTCTGCTCAAAATGACTTTAAATTTTATGTCATGATAAAAGTGCAAATACGGTTAGCAAAAAGTACCGCGTCCAAATAAAGGTTATTTCAGACTAAAATCCAAATGAAAACATTAAAAAAATTGAGAGTCCAGGGGCCTTACCATGACGTCTTAATGTGATTCAATTCTGATTCAGTTTAGGTTCGCTCGCTGTCAGATCCATACCTACTTACTAAAAATCCCAGCTAAAGGTCCGACCACACCGCCGCGTATACGCAGTGACGTGTCGTAGGCGTCACGTTTTCTCACCGTTTCTTCATACATTTTGTTGCGATTCCGTAACGTCACCGTTTTTTAAGCGTCGGTGTGGTCGCACCCTAAAACCTGAACTGAGTCGGAATTGAATCATCTCCTGCTTTCCTTCAAGACGTATATTTAAACTTAATTGACGTCCCTGATTCGGTACAAATCCTTTTGTCAAAGTCTCATTCTGACACGCGTCCACTTAAACGTACGAGTACCACAGTCGATGTCAAAATATTGTTAACAGTTAATCAGTTTCATACTAATTTCCCTCATTGCAGCGACGGCGAGCCGAAAATATCAAAGAAAAAAGAAAGTGTTGACAGTCTCTTCTGAGCCAATTAGTGATGGTCCAAAATGAGGCCGAAACGGGACGACCGATTTTGATGACATCAGCTTATTTTTTTGTCAAATAATAAGCTTTATGAAATCTAAATTCGTATCCCTTTACCACTTCCACCTATGCGCCCACAATCATGTTAAGCGTGGACTTTGGGTTTGGCTACCCGCATCGACTATAACATGATTCCTAAGATTTTCGCCCATTCCCTCGATGAGCAGAGCTTTTACCATCTGCGCTTGAAGAGAAGCGGCTGGTGCATTCTATGTTTTATCTTTACTCCCAGAAGCGTGGAAGAATAAATATTAAGCAAAAAATAAAGGTTTTATTGAATCAGGCGTTACTTTGCGGAGGTCCATTTCAATGAACACAAAATATTTACCTTGCAGTAGTATTATTTACCTTGGAATAGCAAGGTAAATATTTTGTGTTCATAGAAAATAAAGGGTTGTCAAAAGAAATGTTCGTTAAACGATGCATTACATCAAACATTAAATTTGTCGATGAAACTTTAGTGAATCCATAGTGTATTATTTATTATTGTATTATGCTGAGGTGGGACCATTTCGTGATGTATGTTCTCATGTTTCTAGTTCTTTTTCTTTTTGTAATTTATGCTAAGTATATCACGAGTAAAATGTTTTCTTTCTTTTATTATTACATTACATAGTTTCATACCGACAGTGTTTACATTATTGAAATCATTTCCCTCCCACGTATAATAATATACTATTAAGTATACGTAGGCCCCCCAAATAACGTCACGTCCGCCGCGGTGGGCTATGCGCGGGTATAAAATGATTTATGACATTACACGAATTTCCCAACGACAGTTATTGGAACGTTGATTGGTTGAAAATTCTTTGTTTTGTCAGCTTGAAATCGTTTAAGTTTTTTTGAATAATGTGTGTTTCGGTGACTGATTTAGTAGTGGCGCTTGTGTTATTTTTAAATTGTTTCTGACAGTGTTTTGACATTTTGCGAGTTTAAGTCTGATTTTACAATTTTTAAGGTGAAATTAGAATGAAAAATTAGAAATATAATTTGATAAAATTTAAATGACATCATCAATTTTCTTGCTTCCTCGTCTTATTGTAAAACGTTCAAACAATTTTTTAATACAAACTAAATAAATCTAATAATACTTTATTTAATGACTGGCTTCAACAAAAACGGTTAAATTAATAATATAAAATTAAAAATCACTGAAACATTAATAATATACTACTTAACCGAAGAAACATTTCCGAAAATCATACCTAGATGAATAAACTAACAATAAAAACAAATCAGGCACTTAATCGCGTTAATAACCCATAAAACAAAACTGTACGAAAAACGAAAATAATAGTCGTTTAACAACAATTTACCAAAACAATAAACAGGCCGCGAATTAAATTAGTTAATGCAAAAATTGATTTACTGCACTAGGGCGAATGAAACCGTACCGCGAATCGGCGTTATGCCAAAAATCTCCGGTTTAAAAAAATACCACCATTTGTAATTTTAATGGGCTAAAATAATAAGCTTTGGTCGTATATCAGAGCGCAGTGGAGAAAAATACAGCAGGTCCGCTTGAGCATGTATGATATTTTCCTGAAATATATATATTATTAAATTTGTTGTGTCATCACCCTTTCCGAAAGCGATGCTAAAGTGGATTTTGTAGTATGAATAATATTGATTTATTCCACAACAATATATACAAACAATATTACAAATTAATTGGTAGAGAAAAAGTATAAATTGGCACATTTTACAGAGATTTATTTCATTATTATTAAACGATCAATTGAAATATGATTATTACTATAAATTATTAGTATTACAATTATTTATTTTAAGTGTTCCTTGATTGAATAAAATGCTTTGCCCTTAAGCCATTGAAATAATTTAAATCCGAATTTACTCAGGAGCAACACAGCTGTGTTCTTAGGCAGTTAAACATCCTTTTTTCCCATTGGATAACAATTTCTGCGTTACAAGAGCGTGTTGGTTTTAGAATAGGTAATTGGTATTTGGGTAGCTGCTATTGAAATGACACACGCATTTCCTTTTAGAACACACGTTTTTCATTTCTTTTTTCTTTCTTATTGGTTATTTTGTAGAGATCGCTATTATGCTATAAAACCACCTAATGTCTACCTTGTTCTTTGCTTCTGTATTGTTTTGTACTGTATCGATTCAAACTTTCGCGATTATCACACATGTCATTATTATATAATAATGTTTTGTACTGATTTGTGGTGCTCAATAAACAGTATTTGTATTATAAAATATTCTGTATTTATACTATGTAGTTGTTTGGGCCTATAAAGTTGTATAGTGTGGTCTGAATTTAAATGGGAAGTATTCACCACCCATCCAACCTCCGCGCGCGCCTGCTCTGCTCTATGGCATAAAATAGAGCAGAAAAAGAAGTTGATAAGTTGCTGTCAACGCGAGCATAGGCGATAGCCGCTACCACGCCGCTGCAGATTTTCGTATATATAATCGCTTCATTTGATTGCTTCATCGTCGTGAACCCGCAAAAAACCGCAACAGAAACATCTACTATCGCCGAAGAGGCGCAAACCGCTGGATTAAAGGTGAGTGAATACCAGCAGTTATTTTCAGCCACGCCATACTTCTTTTTAGGACATTTACGAGAGTGACGGAACACCTAATTCTAAATACAGTCCACTCAAAACTCGATCCCTGGCTTAGGCCACATTAGTAGTGATGAAAAGAAGACACAGCTGGCGCACTGGTTCTTTTACGCTTGCGCCCTCGCGGGCTACTGCATTTGATTTTTCATATGCGCCGGCGACGCTGCCAAGCCACTGGATTTACCGACGTAGAGAGTATTGAGTTATGACGGCTCTATATCATTATTCTTATTTATTTTCAGCCAGTTGAAAACACGATTTGGTCCTAAAAATGCTGTACTTTTGTATGCCACTAAAGAGTGTGAAATTAGATGAAAATTAATTAACGAAACGAAGGAATTAACAGACTAACTGAGCGATTGATATTGAACGCTATTAAAACGGCTATCATTAAAATCGAAAATTCATCATCACTTCGAAAACAGTAACCCCGTTCTTAAGCTTATAGCTTCTGCTAACTTAGTAACCGTTAGTCCTTGTCTGTCACTTTGACATTAACCTTTCACAGATAAGGACAAACTGCTAAGTTAGCAGAAGCTTATAAAGAGTTTATGAATAAGGGGGTAATATTATTATTATTTATTATTATTTATTTATTTATTTATTGCATACATGTAGTACAATTATGTAATAGTTTGGGGTATGTATAACAAAAAAAAAACGATCTTCCCAATCATCATCCTTTATATCTTTCAAAAATTGTACCTTGACGCACTTCAAAATAAACACCAGCAAGATTAAAAATTACTCTATAAAACTTCATTATAGTAGGTACATAACACTTGCGTGTGAGCAAGCGTATCATTTCTATTCGTAAATAAGTACATTATGTACATACTCTCAGTATTGCGTTCGTAATCAATGAAAAAATACCCCAACCTTCAAACTGCCCTATACGTTTGGATAACGTAAACCGGAATGTCTTTAAAAACTAGTTGTAATGACGAAACTGTTCATTTTTATTTACGTTTACTTGTAATCGATGTCTTCGCCGGTCTTTGCGTCTACATGCCAAACATTCACCGCATGTGGACAATATTGATTTTATACATACATACATACATACATATCGTCACGCCTCTTTCCCACAGGGGTAGGCAGAGACTACTTTGTTCCACTTGCTACGATCCTGACATACCTCTTTCGCTTCGTCCACATTCATCAATCTCTTCATACATGCTCGTCGGTTTCGGGTACTCTTGACCTGGCCTTTTTCCAAAACGTCCCTAATTTGATCATGGAACGTCCGCCTAGGCCTTCCCCTCCCAACGCACCCATTCACACTCGCCGTATAAATCTGTTTAGTTAATCTTCTTTCATCCATCCTCTCTACGTGACCAAACCAACTAAGCATACTTTTTTCTATCCTAGTCACTATATCTTCTTTCACACCAGCAGGTTCCCTTATCACACTATTCCTTATTCTATCTTTCAGTGATACACCTTCCATACTTCTTAACGCTCTCATTTCTACCGCATTTATTCTACTTTCATGCTTCTTTTGCCATACCCAACTTTCGCTACCGTACATTAGTGTTGGAACGAGCACCCCTCTGTGAACAGCCAGACGCGCCTTCTTTGACACCTTCTTGATTCCCTTCTTGATTTCCTTTTTCTTGATTTTATAGCAATTTTAAAACTATCAAAGAAGCCCCAAAATTGTTAAAAATCACGAAGTAAGGTATATTATAATAGTTAGAGGTAGATGTATAGGTACCAGTATGTAAAATATGATGTCGGTCTCGAGGACTGTAGTTAATAGTAATTAATTAACTTTTGCACTCAATTAAAATAAATGAATAAATCATAAATTTAACTTGTAATCCCTACTGTCCGTACTTCCACACTAATCTTTACTAATATTATAAGTAAATGCGAAAGTAACTCTGTCTGCCTGTCTGTTAGGTGTGAAAGCGTAACAGACAGACAGACAGACAGACATGTCCGAACCGATCACTGAACCGATTTTAATGAAATTTGGTTCATAGATAGTTTTAGTCTCAAGGAAGGACATAATGATAGTTTTTGTCCCGGAAAATTGCGTAGGTATAGTTCCCGCGGGATAGAAATCAGCTTTTGCGCAGACGGAGTCGTAGGCAACAGCTAGTAAAGTTTAAATGCGAAAGTAACTGTCTGTCTATCTGTTATCTTTTCACGGTTTAACTGCTCGACAGATTTAGTTGAAATTTGGTATACACATAGTCCTGTGGAAGGACATAAAATATCTTATCCCGAAAAATTTTATAGTTCCCGCGGGACAGCGATAAGCGAATACTGTGTAGACAAAGTCGTGGGCAACAGCTAAGAAGTTACTACATAGTATAAAGCAATGTCGCTTTCCACTGTCTGTCTGTCCCTATGTATGCTTAGATCTTTAAAACTACGCAACGGATTTTGATGCGCTTTTCTTTTATAGATAGCGTGATTCGATAGGCAGTTTTATGTGTATAAGTCGCAGCCAAAAGCTAGTCACTACATAGTATAAAACAAAGTCGCTTCCTCTGTCCCTATGCTATGTCCCTATGTCCCTAAGTCCCTATGTCCCTATGTATGCTTAAATCTTTAAAACTACGCAACGGATTTTAATGCGGTTTTTTTTAATAGATAGAGTGAATCAAGAGAAAGGTTTATATGCATAATATACCGTGCGAAGCCGGGCCGGGTCGCTAGTTAATTATAAACAGAAATTAACCAACGAACAGATTCAAAAATTCCATTACAGGTAATTGCGGAATCCAGTACAAAACCGCACGAGCCAGGATAACTGGGAAAAGCGCACCGACCGCATCCATTGGGAAAATCAATCAGGCGCAATGCATTTCCGGCGAATTTACAGGGAAAAAGCGGACAGATTTATTTACCTTAATAGTCTTTAAACTTTGGCTGTCTCTGGCTTTGCTGGGGAAATACGCGATTTTCATGCTGACTATGGAATTACATTCTACGAGCTCTCGTGTCGATTGCGATTAAACTCGACCCAGTGCAAGACAAATACTCGTATAAAGGGTACGTACCCGTTACCACTGGTTTTGTTTCAAGTTTCTGTCAAAAGTTTCATTTTTAGGGTTCCGTAGCCAAATGGAAAAAACGGAACCCTTATAGATTCGTCATGTGTGTTCTGTCTGACTGTCCGTATGTCACAGCCACTTTTTTCCGAAACTATAAGAGCTATACTGTTGAAACTTGGTAAGTAGATGTATTCTGTGAACCACATTGAGACTTTCATACGAAAATAAAAAAATAAAAATAATTTTGGGGGTTCCCCATACTTAGAACTAAAACTCGAATTTTTTTTCATCAAACCCATACGTGTGTGGTATGGATAGGTACATACATTGCAAGTAAATAATAATATGTACGAAGCTTTAATACAATACGTGTCACCGGAAAGATTTTAAAGCACACAAAAGAAGAATAAATAAACGAAGAGAATTACCTAAAGCTCAAATCAATATTTTTTATATCAGCCGGTTTTAATAAAATATTTTCAGCTAAAAGCCTTCGCAAAATGTTTTCAGTGCGTCCGTGCGCCATATTTTTTATAATAAAATTGGTCAGGTCTTGATTGAAATGATGTAAGTCGGTTTTCGCTGAAAATGAGTTTTTCATAATTTACGGTTATTTATTATTTATATTATTTTTTATCTCTATTATAGTATCCCAATGCTAGACAGAGGTTATCTCTTTCTTTCTTCATCTGTCTCTACGTTTTGCAAGGTTCCCTCAGTTTTTATAATGTTTGCACTTTTCCGATTTCTGTTAGATAAAACTCAAACAGTTGTGAATTTTTTCCAGCAGACATGTCTCATAATGACCCTTGAGTTTGGAGGTCTGCATCTCCACCTCGGTAATAAGATGTTTTGGAGTATAAGTCGATGTTTCTGATCATCAGATCAATCCTTTAAGCACTTAATCGTAGGAATCATGTTATAGGCGATGTGGCTAGCAACCCATCACTATTTTGATTCCCCTTTCCATCCATACACCCACAATAATGCTAAACGTGGTCTTTAGGTCATATTACCTAAGGCTCTGTCTACCCCGAAAGAGATAAAGACGTGATTTATGCATGTATGTGTATGTATTGTATTTAAGCACTCTGGTGGCGCTATATATCTTCCTTCACTCACTCGAAAAAATATCTGTCTGTGTATTACACAAACGCACGCAGAAACAAAATATTTCTTTAAGTTTACATAATAAATTAGGTAGCATAGATCATTTCATAGGCAAGAGGTCGGCCAGTCACTTTTGGTACTTACCACATTTTTTCAGAAAGAGCAAAAAACGTGTTACTCCGCTATCCTATACCGCAAAATGTTTGTTTAGGTACTGTGATCTTCTGCTATTTTCGTTTTTCATAGCGTTAAAAAATATGGTTCTCTACTTTCATATACCTTACTTTTTAAACCACGCGTTGCATCTTGTTACCAGGTGTAAAATTATAAATCAAAACTAGTTTTTTGGTTGGATTATTCTCGCTGTTATTGGTTCCAGAATAAAATTAATGACTCATCAATAATGAGCGTTACCTTATGTTATATCTAAAAGATAAAGCTTGTGCTTTCTGTTTCTTGCGTAAAATGACTGTTTATCAATTCGACAATTTGTCTGTTATATCCGATATTAATTGCTGACATTGACTAATACATTAGCTAAATGTTTAAATAATTACAGTGGGACATAATCTATTTTACGAACAATTCATGAATCAGTATAGCGCCAAAACTATGTAATTTTTCGTAGTAAAATTACTGTCTGTATTACAAATTTTGGATCAAATTTTATCAAAATTTTCCAGTTTTTACATGAAATAATTACACATTTGTTTTTCGTCCATCGTTACAATCATTTGCGTTTATATTCAATGAGATAAGATCATAGACAGTGACCTTTAACTTGTTCTAATGCAACATTATTGTTAGCAATCTAAAGCGTCAGTCGTGGCACAGAATATACAATGATTGTGTATTCAGACATAGTACTCATGATAACAATAACTTCATTTTATATAATAAAAGCTAATAGCTCCAGATATAGCCGTGAAGCTGATATAGAGTCGCTAGATGTTCCGATTCCGACAAAATTTTATAATTTTCTTCGTCTGCGTAGAATAAAATTGTACATGTAAAACCCGCCCCTTGAATCACTCTGTCTATTAATAAAACAAATCAAAATCCGTTGCGTAATTTAAAGATATAAGCATACATAAGGACAGACAGACAGCGGAAAGCGACTTTGTTTTATACTATGTAGGTACTTAGTGATTAGTAATATTTTAAGAAATTCGATTTTATAATGATCTACGTAACTTTATCCCTCAGTTGCACTTTATTTATGTAATGCCAAGTGCAAGTACAAAAAAGTTAAAGAGCGTTTATTTTTTATTTTTAAAGTATAAAGGGGTTTTTAGACGACAATCAAAGATACTATTAAACAATTTTAAAACAGAAAGAAAAAGTAAAGAAAAATCGAAAATCTGAAAGTCGTATTTCGAATTTCGACACACCGTTTCTCTCATTCTCAAAATAACATCTATAAGAGTAAGCGGCAGGGCACTAAACGAAATCGAAAATAAAATTGCTAAGTAAAAGGCCAGCGCTCGCGCCTCTTCCGCGGCTCTATATCCGTGTTTTACGAGTGATACAGACATGCGCGTGAGTTTCCGGAGTTAAGGGAGTCTCAAGGCCGCGTGCATCGTTTTAATGTTTGATGCGCATGCTGAATTAAGAAGCTCAATTAACTGATTAGGTATTAACTTTGTTATGATTAGAGAGTAAATAGGTTTTGATTCCATTTGCGCACATGCTTTTGCTAAAAATTAAAGTAATTTCTAAACGACACCGAAAATTAGAACACAAAGAAAAATCCGAAAAGTAATAAAAAAAGTAAAAATAAATAATTAAAAAGTAAAAATTAAAGTGTTTTTACTATGTGTGTACTAAGTGTTTTTCCATGCCGGTCTGGGAGCAAAGAGAAAACATAGAATGTACCAGTTGTTTAACACCTCACAGACACCTGACAGTGCTGCAGGTGTCTAACACCTTAGCGTAATGCTGAGCCAGCGACCGTTTCACTTTTGCGAAGACACACACATTAATACATCGCTGATCTATTTTCATGTCTGTGTTTTATGTTTCATTTTTGTACAATTGTATTTAAGCTCTATTTCTGTGTATTTCAAAAGAGAATAAATGTCTTCTTTCTTTCTTTTCTTTTTCTTTTTGTTTCTCTTGTGTCTGTGTCTCCTGTGTCTCTCTCTCGCTCAGATGGTAAAAGCCCTTCAAGGGAATGGACGAAAATCTTATGAATCATGTTATTGGCGTATCGGCTAGCAACCTATCACTATTTTGATTCCCTCTTCCACTTATACGCCCACAATTATGCTAAACGTGGACTTAGGATCTTTAAGCTTTATCTACCCCGTAACGGATAAAAACTTGATTTATATTTTTGTTTTTTTGTGTTTAATTTTTAGTTTTATTTGGATCGGTTTTCTGAGTCTCAGTTCCCGGGATGGAAGCCCTAGGAGGTAGTCAAAGCGCGCTCGCGTCTACCGCGAAGCTATATCCGTATTTTACGAGTAATATAAACATGCGCCTGCGTTTCCGGATTTAAGGGAGTCCCAAGGCCGCATGCACTGTTTTAGTACTTTGGTGCATGCGCTGGTATTAGAGTTCACAGTAAACAGTTTATAAATCCATACTAATCCTACTAATATTATAAATGCGAAAGTTTGTGACGATGTGACGATGTGATGATGTGAGGATGTGAGTGAGTGAGTGTGTATGTTTGTTCCTTCTTCACGCTAAAACGACTAGACGGATTTGGATAAAATTTGGAACGAAGATAGCTGGTACCCTAGATTGAAACATAGACATATTGGTTTATCCCGGAAAATTGCACAGTTCCCGAGGGATAGCGATAAACATGTCAATTGCTAATTCTACGCGGACGAAGTCGCGGGCAGAAGCTAGTATTATAAATGCAAAAGTGTTCTTACCTTTTCACGCTTAAACCGCTGATTCGATATAGTTGATTGGTAAATAGATATTTCCAGTTCCGAAAAACTTACGGTAGATTTAATTTTTAATCACAATCCTACTAATATTATAAATGCGAAAGTTTGTGAGGTTGGATGGATGAATGTGACGATGTGAGTGTGTATGTTTGTTCCTTCTTCACGCTGAAACGACTGAAATTTCAAAGTAACCATGGGATACCTAGTGATAAACATCTCAAAAGTTGTAGCTGCCTAATGTACTACTAAGTCTAATTCTACGCAGACGAAGTTAGTTTAACTAATATTATAAATGCGAAAGTATGGATGGATGGATGGATGGATGTTTGTTTGTTACTCAATCACGCCAGAACGGACCAACGAATCTGGATGAAATTCGGCACATGGATAGAGAAAAGTCTGGAATAACACATAGGCTACTTTTTATCCCGGAAAATTCCCGCGGGATAGCGATTAACGAATTCTTTACAGACGAAGTCGCAGGCAACAGCTAGTTTACAATAAAAATATCTTTAAAGGAGCGTTCAATCAATCTAACCCATCCACATGGTGAAATATTCCAGGATAACTCTGAGACACATTGACTACAAAATATTATTCTTAACAAGCGACCCGCCCCGGCTTCGCACGGTATATTATGCATGTTATACGCATAAACCTTCCTCTTGAATCACTATCTATTAAAAAACCGCATCAAAATCCGTTGCTTTTAAAGTTCTAACCTACATAGGGACACAGCGGAAAGCGACTTTGTTTTATACTATGTAGTGATAATACTCGTTTTCGATGTGTATCTATCTCTACACGTGTCTATCTATATAATACTATCTCGTCTGCGGTGTTGTCCATCCAAGTATGAGAAACTACTGAACTGAAAATATCGGCTTCAGAAAATTGCGTCCTCATAAAATAGTAGGTAGCTACCTACACATAATTAACAAAACAGAAATTCGGCAGAATTTCAGAAACATAATCATAATTATTGAATCAGGCGTTTTTTACTAACTGACTATACGTGCATGACAACTATGTTTATGCGTCACATATATAAATGGAAATATCCCACTCTTATTAATATTATAATTGCGAAAGTTTGTGAGGATGTATGGATGTTTTTTACTCTTTCACGCATGAACAACTGAACAGATTTGGATGAATTTTGAAACAGAGATAGATTATAATCTGGAATAACAAATGTATATAGGCTATTTTTATCCCGGAAAAATTCATAGTTCCCGCGGGATAGCGATAAACGACTTGTCTGCAGACGAAGTCGCGGGCAACAGCTATCCTATCCTACTTCCTACTAAGTCATACAAAAGATAATACAAACAATCTTGCTCACGGTCACAGGGCAGCCACTGATATTATTGTTCGTTGATATAATTCAGTCAGTAACAGTAAAGTAATTAAAAATTCTAAAAACCCCCGATGCAATTATTGCACCGAGTTTTACCAAACAGGACTAAGAAACACCGCAAGAAAACAGGCTTTCGAATGAAAAAAACCGCGTTGAAATCGACCCATCCGTTTGAGAGCTACGATGCCACACACGCACACGCACACACACAAACAGAGACAGAGCTTATAACACCCCTCTTTTTTGCGTCGAGGGTTAAAGTTGAAAATAAATGAACAAAAATAGTTATCGTACTGTTAACTATCTGTGTAATGTGGAATACTGATTTTAGTACGAGTGTTTAAATCCAAGTTGTAAAATCCAGCTTTTGGCATTGAAATTTAACGGACCTACCAAACGAGATTCAGAAATAATTGCGATGTGCTATAACTTTATCCAACTAGTACCTTCTATTTTTAACGACTGCAAATAAAAGAGTTTCTCTACTCGACTGTACCGTTATTACGTAAGTATGTATGTTACACGATTGCTCGAGAACGCCTGAACTGATATGGAATAATTATGATTTTGTTTTCTAGCAATTGCCCGAAACTCCGTCTGCGCAGAGATCGCTTATCGCTATCCCGCGGGAACTAAGCTGGGATAAAATCTATCTAATGTCCTTCTCTGGGACTAAAACTGTCTATAATATACCAAATTTTAACTAAATCGGTTTATTAGTTAGAGCGTGAAAAGGTAACAGACAGAGGTACTTTCGCAGTTAGACGTCTAACTAATATTAGAAATGCGAAAGTATGGGTGGATGGACAGATGGATGAATGGATGGATGGATGGATGGATGGATGGATGGATGGATGGATGGATGGATGGATGGATGGATGGATGTTTGTTACTCAATCACGCCAGAACGGCCCAACGGATCTGGATGAAATTCGGCACATAGATAGAGAAAAGTCTGGAATAGCACATAGGCTACTTTTTATCCCGGAAAATTGCGTAGTTACCGCGGGATAGCGATAAACGAATTCTTTGCAGACGAAGTCGCTGGCAACAGCTAGTAGTTACATAAATTGAAATAAAAAACTTATAACCCTGCGACTTCTTTCACACTTCATTAAACTAGAAAGCTACATAACAACATGATCATCAGCTCCCAACAAACTCCATCAAAAAACATCTCAAGTCTTCCGAAAATGGCTTAATCAATATAAAAAAGTGCTCGCCGGTCCATAAACATTCATAAACATTGGAGGCAAGTGGGCTGTGTAACAGGTCGTCTGGGCGGGCGACGCCGGGGTGAATGGCTAGTGCAGAATAGGCGGTCACTACTCCCGTCTGAGGGACACACGGATAGGGAGACTGACTAACGTAAAGACCAAAGCAAAAGAGAATGACAGCGGAGAGGTTCGATTCTGCCATTCTCACTCGTTTTACCGATCTCCATAGTCAGGGGACTAGAATAAGGTGTACGGCATTAATTTTTGTGTACTTCTAACATAGGTTTTTAAGATTGTAATACTAACATTCTATGGACTTTTTGTTGTCTGATAATATTTTTTTTTTAAAGCCCAATCTACTCTGCCCTCGTAATGAAGAATGCAGTAATTGCAAAAACACTGTTTCGAGTAAATAAATATTTAAGGTTTTTTTAGCAACTTTGAGCTATGTGAGATGAAATCAGAAAAGTTTCATATTATAAAAGCTTAAAACTGTACTTTCCGTCATATTGTTTAGTTATAGTTAATAGTTTGAAAAAGTGTGAAAATAGGATTTTAAAGTTGAATACTGCAATTTATCATTGTACATTTGTTAGGATGACACGGAAATTACAAAATAAGAATGCAGCAATCATGTAGAATACTGCATTTCACCTTGGTTATATACTATTACTGTATTTTATATATTAGGAAGATGATTTAATTGAATTAGCATGCAAAGATCAAATGCAGTTAAAATTTCAAAAACCTATTATGAATTTATTTTTATACAGTTTAGTAAAGAAAAATTGAATTTATTGAGAAAATATATACATATATATTTTTTAACAGAGGAAAGTTACTAATTAGTAGAAATTTGTAACTACAAAAACAATTATAACTATATCAAAAGTGACGATCATACACTGTGCTACTAGTGTTTCTCGCAGTTTTGACGTTTGCTACATGCCGAGCCTTTCGCTATGCTAAGTTAAGACGCAGCATTCGCACTTGCTGCGGTTCAGCTTAGCTTAGCGTTGTAGATCGTTTTAATTACGTTTTCTGTAATATGCAGTGAACGACAAAGTACTGCATTATACTTTAGTATTTGATTAATGCTGCATTATAATTTTGTAATTTATTGTTTCTTTTAGCGAATGCTGCATTTTTGCTTACTAAAAAACTATGTTACAGGCTGTAAAAAAATATAAAAAACATATACATAGATAGATATCGAATCACTGGGGCCATTTTTCATAAAAAGTCAAAATCGTAATTTTGTCGATTACTGCATTCTTCATTACGAGGGCAGTACTGCTTTTAAGGGTTCCGTACCCAAGGGTAAACGGGACCCTATTACTGGTTAGTAATTATTCATAAACACTCTATAGGCTTCTGCTAACTTAGCAATCATTTGTCCTTATCTGTGATAGGTAAATGTCAATGTGACAGATAAGGATAAACGATTGTTAAGTTAGCAGATGCCAAAAGAGCGTTTATGAATAAGGGGGTAAGACTCCACTGTCCGTCTGTCAATTAATATGTCTGTCACCAGGCTCTCAGGAATCCTGATAACATTTTACGGTAAAGCTATTACTAGACGATCTAAGGTGTTTCTGCGAAATAAAGATCTTTCTTTCTAAATATTATACATAGACGGGGCATGAACCGCGATTACCTTTATCGAGCTCGCTTGATTGGTTCTCTTATTCTTATTCTTCTGTGATCGCGTAATTTACAGATTGATTTAGGTTATAATTTTAGGTCTGGTATATAGAGACAAATAAAAATTATCACTGTCAAATTGAGAACTTCATCCAACTTTTAAAGTCGGTCAAAAATATTTTAAAGTTCGCCATTCTCTGACGCTTTGGATATCACCTTAACCTACCTATAGAAACTGTGAGACAGACAAATGAATTCACAAGTTCTTGAAACTTGTCTCGCTTAAGACCGTATTACTTGATAGCAGACTTGACGGCTGAGTTAATGTTGACGCTGTATATTGATGACATGATGCTGTTTTGGTCCTTTCAGACGCGACGGAAATTTGACGTGAAAAGTTAGATTTCTTGAATAGTAATGTCGCCGTATTTCGTAAAGGTCAGGTGGGTCACAGAACTGACGGCTAATGGAGATGGAGGCTTCTCCGAGTGGCGACCATGTAACGGAAGACTTAGGAAGGCCCTCCTCAAGATGGACCGATGACATGGTGACATTTTGCTATTTTTGTAATGATAATTATAATATTATTATTTCACTTTTTAAAATTAATTTGTACATTGTTTTGGACGAATAAAGATTGCGATACTTTGAAATTCAACGCGGAAGAATTTAGTGTTTGTAACTGTCTGTTTTATTAGGTTTTATGTTGGAGTGCTGTGGATGGAACGGAGAGAGGCACAGGCTTAAATAATGCAAGCACAGGTCATTCAAAGTTTATATTGTAAGTGTATACGGCTTACATGGTCTTCAATTACAAAATCACCAGTTATTCTTTAAAACAGTTAAAATGTTCGTCCGCCATAGGCCACGTCGTTGTAGAAAAGGGGTAGAGGTGTTGCTATACACAAATTAGGTTGCAAGTCAAAATAATGCTTAAGGCATACTCACACTATTCAACATGTTTTTGATGAAAAAACATGATCAGAAGTAGATTTAACCCATTATTATACATTTGGTTCACCTTTCATTTTATTCAAACGACGCAATTCACAGCAATTGCATTTGCGATATTAAAACAATGCTAAAACTTAAATCAACAGCTGCAGTGTTTCTAGTGTATTATTATTCATGAATTATAATTATTAATGCCCTATTAAAACATAATAACACTGTGTAAACATAACACAATGACATGCGCCTGCGCATCTTCCGCATATGACTTGCATTGAACATTAAAGTGTGTCACACTTCATATTTATAATAAAACATGTTCTTGTTTACGTGTGTATGATAATCACGGTTGAATTTCTTTTTTAAATGACGTGTAACTGTAAAGGGTTATTAAAACTTCGATTTCATTTCATTTCATTTGTGAGTGTGAGTAGCTCATATAGTTTGCTTGCCGAAGTTTGGTTACACTAGACTAGAATAAGGGAATTAAAAAAAGTGCCACTTTTATCTTTTTTTTTTCAAAATGTAGAAATGGGGCAAATGCTGGGAAAAACGCTAGAAAGACGATGATGATTTACCTACGTCCCACTGCCTAGGCACAGGGCTCTTTTCAGAATGAGAGAGCTCATACCTACATTATGCTGTGCTCCCACCTAATGCAGATACGAACATCACACACATCATTGGATTACTTCGCAGTAGTGTGCAGCTCTGCTTTCCTCAAGATATTTTTTTTCTTGCCAAAAACTTCAGAGATTCGAGACTGGGTTTGAACCCACGATACGCGACAAGCTATAAGTTAACCTCTAGGCTACCGTTACTTATTTCTGTGTTTGTTTCTTTAGTTTTGTACATCACACAGCATTTAGGTACTTACTGACTTACTAAGTATTTACAGGAAGTAGCTTTAACTTGTAAAACTTTAATATTGTTCTACCAAATAAAGTCTAGAATCACATAATCCCGCCCTCCAGCCCGGCATTTCTCACAGCCGCCTGTTTCATCCCACGGGAACTATATTTTACTTACTCCAGTTTATTGGGCGGTATGTTCTTTTTTTATGCTAGTTTTACCAAATTACTAGGTAAAGGAGCATGGTCACAGTCGGTGTTAAATAATGCGCTTGTTCCTTTTACATAACTATTTTACATTACTAGGACATTCTAAGGTAAAATAAAGACTATTTCTAAATTAAAACAAACATGTTCGCGGCTTAGGGTAGCCCAAGAGCCACCCCCGCCGCACCTAAATGCAAATTAATAATCCTACATTGATTATGTATAATCTGTCTGTATCGCTAAGCGAATTTGTTATACATTGTCCACTGCGCCTCTTTTTATATATTATGCAGATCGCCGAAGTCGGAGAAACTCAAACTCAGTCCCCCAAGACACAGGTATTTACCTAGTTTGGGGGTCGGAATTTTTTGACACTTCATATTTATATGACTTCTCGGTAAGTACATCTGATAGTCCCTAAGTACTGTAACTTGCTTGTTTTTTGATTGTACAATAAATCATTTTTATTATTATTTTTTATTATTTATTTTACCAGTGCCGGTAATGTAACTTAGTTATATACGGAGAACAAGCTTAGTAATGTACGAAATATTATCATTAGAATGACTCCATAGCTATGTGGTACAACTGAGACAATGCTGTCTGTCCGTTCATCCGTCCGCCTAATACAAGGGTCTTTTGAACTTTAAATTGTTTTTTTAATAGATTGTTTGTTACCATGGCTGCTATAAGAACACTTATAAACTCATAACCTAGCACAATTTTAGCCTATTCGTGGTTTATGTATTATACATACATAAATCACGTCTACATCTCTTACGGGGTAGACAGATAAAGGCTACGTTTAGCATGATTGTGGGGTATAAAATATCCCACGATTTTTTTTTATGTGAATAGGAAGGCAAACGAGCAAGTGGGTCACCTGATGGTAAACGATCACCACTGCCCATAGACACCCGCAACCCCGGAGGGATTGCAGATGCGTTGCCAACCTAGAGGACTTAGATGAAATGCCTCTTGTGCCCGTAATTTCCCCGGCTGTCTTACTCTCCACACCGGAACACAGCAGCGTAAGCACTGCTGTTTAGCGGCAGGATTAGCGAGTAAGATGGTGGTAGCGATCCGGACGGACCTTGCACAAGGCCCTACCACCCGCAACACCTGTAACGATATTATTATGCCTAAATATTTTATTGTTCGATTGATTTGGTTTTTGAATTACCTAATTTGACAATGTACAATTTGTACTAAATGAATAAATAATCTAAAGGTAAATTATATTCTTTCGTAATTTCTTTACCAATTTCAAAGCAATTTATATACATACGAAGAAGGTTAACTGGAAGAGATCCCTTTAAGGGATAAGTTCGCCTTTGTACATCTATTTGTCTCATTATCTGTAAAATTAATGTGTTTTATGTACAATAAAGAGTTATACATACATACATACATACATACATACATACATACCGTCACGCCTCTTTCCCATAGGGGTAGCAGATGCTATTTTGTTCCACTTGCTACGATCCTGACATACCTCTTTCGCTTCATCCACATTCATCAATCTCTTCATACATGCTCGTCGGTTTCGGGTACTCTTGACCTGACCTTTAAATCAATACAACAGAGAATCTCACCTCTGATACAACGACAAAGATTCCAGTAAGTATCTTAAAGTGCACTGATGATTTTCATATCTGTTTTTTTACGTTGTTTCTTTTCTATAAAATTGTGTGTAGGTATGCTCTTAAATTTGTGTCTTGTAAAATGAATAAATAATCTTCTTTCTTTCTTTCTTTAAAGTAATAAACCGGCATGGCGTCAAAAACACTAACTCTACAGCCAACATATTACTCACAAAGCTATCTAATAATATATCAATGTTACTCATCAACTGGTATCATTCTGGTATCATTTTACGCCGTGAAATTGCTTCACCAATACACAAAGAAACAAAGAGTGTATGATTCATGTTAATTACAATGTAACAGACAGACGAACAGAGTTTCCAGGGAAGTACCTATTTCATATGGGCGCTTATTAAAACCTTTTATACAGGGTCCTTAAAATTGTTCCGGAATATTTAAGCAGATTTGGTTATTTTGACTGAACACCCCTACAAAGATATTTCATTTAAATGCTAGCAAAGACGTTCGTCAAATTCCTGTGTCGTCAAGTTTATGTTTAGTCAAAATCCAATGTCTCGGCTTTTGGCAAAAAAAAATTACATACATACATACGTTCACGTGATTATCCCTTGCGGGGTAGACAAAGCCTAAGCTAAACCTAAAGGCAAAGTTTAGCATGATGGTGGACGTATAGTATAGAGGAATCGGAATAGTGATGGGTTGCTAGCCGCATCGCCTATAGCATGATTCCTAAAATTTTTGCCCATTCCCTCGATGGGCTGTTACCATCTGCGCGGGAAGAGAAGCAACTGGTACATCTGGGTGCACGGCAGTCGCCAAGTCGAGCAAAAAAAAAGCGGCACGGCCGTACCATCCTTTTCTCGAATCAGTTCAGGCCATAATCTAACCCCTTCTTTTTTCTTTACTCTCAGACCGAGAAGAAATAAAAAGTTATGATCAGTGTTTCTTTGATTAAATACTGCGGCTCTTGTGGTTACTTCAAACCTCTCGACCTCTTGCGCACTCGTCTGGAGAGCCCTTTTCGAGTCTCCATGTCACTCAAGCTAAAGGTCTTCATTTAAAGTGACATTACACTTTAAAGGTCCCTGAGATTTCAGATTTCGTTTTAAAAAATATGCCACAATAAAAACATTAGCACGATTCAGTTTTGATCGGGTCGCTTTTGTACCATAATTTCCGTTGGTCATAAAAATCGTTAGTTATAATTTTTTTGGTCATAACATAACACATAAAACCATGCATTTTTCAGAAAAGTCATCAGAATATTATAGTAGTAGGCAAGGTTAGGTTTGTTTGTTACTATCAATTCTGAAATGAATATTTACTGTTTCAGAAATAAAACGCTTTATGACTAACGAATAAAATGACAAATCGTACATTCGGAACTTCCATTTCAACGTTTACTCTGAAATATTTAAGCAGATATACAGTGAGAAAGTGGCCCTATTGCAAAATAATAAAAAAACCATTTTATGGGACATAATATAAGACCCAATTTTGATGGATCTAAATTTACTCAGGTTTGGTCAGAACAACAAAATTATCTTACTCTAATATCTTACTTTAAAAATACCTGCCAAGTGCGCGTTGGACTTGGTTTCGTATAATTTCGGCAAGTGAACATAATATCCACTGTTAGCAGAGCCCTTATCCTAAGTAAAATGTACGCTATGTGGCCATTTTATATTGGTTATACAAATTGCTAGAAAATAAGATGCATAGATAATTTTGAGGCTCGATTATTTGCATCGTTGTTAATTAGTTCAAAGCATACTTAATTAATTATAGTTAGAGTAGGTATCTTTGGACGGTAATTATAGTAATAGTAAGGCTCCCTGTCCTAACAAAAATCAGTTTTATGGTCCCATCCTGAAGAAAGCACGAAACTTGGCATGAATGTATCTATCACATACGTACTTCAATGTCGATATGGAAGCACGTCGAGAAATTATTTTTTCCCTCATCCCCCCCCTTTTTATGTGCCAAATCGTGGTTTTTATTATTTTTTATGAAAACGGGTACAGCTATCAGAAAACTGTCAAAGATCAATATGTTCCTTATTAAATTAGCTACAATATTGTCCTTGGACGTACGTTGATAGAACTTATAGTTTATAAAATATGTACATGTTACTTAAAAGTTTTATTAAAAATGCAAACTTTTAATAAGTGCCGGCACGTAAGTCTAATCTGACCTTGTATGTGTACCAAATTTTTATATGTTACTAGGCATATCACCTGGACCCTAAAACTGCCAGGAGACAGTTTCTGAGGTGTCAAGGTCACCAGTTATGACGTCATCAAATTGGCCGCCGCCGCGTTTTGGAAAATTAAAATTACGCGCAACTTATGCAACGCACGAATACATGTGGGGTATTAAATGAAAGCTAGTTAAATATACTATATTTGTGCTCTGAACCGTAATTGCATTAATGTTAACGTTTAAGAGATATTAATAGAAAAATAATAATCTTGGAAAAATATTACGGACTTTTATTTCTTGCACCAAAACTAAAGACTCCAGACTAAAATAATGTACTACGATAGTGAAAATAAATTATTAAACTTTACATTACAATTCAAAGTTTGAAATTTGGATATAAAATGACGAAGTTATGGTCAAAAACTTGAAGACGCTGTAGCGCCTGGAATTACGATAAAAAAATTTTTTCTTCCGGAAACCAGCTCAAATTTTTTTACGTTACTAGGCATATCATCTGGACCTCAAAACCACTCGGTGCTCTTGAACAGCATACGGAAAGATGGTATTGTAAAAAGGTAAAAAAAGAGTACTTGAGTCAGACTCGGTGAGCTGTAACTCTAGAAGTAATGCCTCTACGACTATGAAATAAGTGTCATTTTGTAGCTAATTTAATAAGGAACATATTGATCTTTGACAGTTTTCTGATAGCTGTACCCGTTTTCATAAAAAATAATAAAAAACACGATTTGGCACATAAAAAGGGGGGGGGGGATGGGGGGAAAAAATAATTTCTCGACGTGCTTCCATATCGACATTGGAGCACATATGTGACAGCTACATTCATGCCAAGTTTCATGCTTTCTTCAGGATGGGACCGTATTTTACGTTAAGGACCCGTACTATAAGTAATTAATTATTATTGTATGGAAAAAAATATTACCATACAGTACTTAAATAATTATTTAAGTATGTTCTTTATTGATTCTTAGGTTGTTAATTACAGAGGTACCCTGAAAATATCCGCACCTAATTTTTTAGTATCAAATATATACACAGAGCATAGATATAAAAAACTTAGATTTTAGATTTATGTTAGTTTTAATTTAGATTTGTATTGTATATTTATATGTATTTATATACAGTTTCTATGATTATAAATAATACTAGCTGTTGCCAGCGACTTCGTCTGCAAAGAATTCGTTTATCGCTATCCCGCGGGAACTACGCAATTTTCCGGGATAAAAAATAGCCTATGTGCTATTCCAGACTCTTCTCTATCTATGTGCCAAATTTCATCCAGATCCGTTGGGCCGTTCTGGCGTGATTGAGTAACAAACAAATATCCATCCATCCATACTTTCGCATGTATAATATTAGTTAGATTTATTTAACTGTTTGAGCAGATATGTAAGAAAATTAGATTTTCAGATTTATTTCATTAGATCTGCTACCAGAGTTACTTCGTAGCAAAATTTTAAATTTCTAGGACGAAACTTCGCCCTTTGCAGTTAGGTACTAGTTTTAACCCACGGCCTCCTTAGTTCCAGCTGTGTATGCAGAAAAGTGCATGAATCACACCTTTGTTGCATACTGCAATTATACGAGAAAATGGCGCAGAAAATTTCACTTTGTCTTTTATGACGCACGCGTGTTTACAAGTATGTGCCAGGTTAAGGAAGTTGATTGTTGAAACTTTTTTCAGGTTATGTAACCTAAGGTTGAATTTGAATAGATATTTACTACACTATAAAATAATAATGCATACAAATTAATCATGACTTTATCCCATAGGGGGTGGACAGAGCTCAGGGTATCAAGACCAGGCCACGTTTTGCGTGATTGTGAGCGTCTAGGTGGAAAGAGGAACCAAAATAGTGATATATGGATATTTAAAAGAAAGACTAAGAAAGTGCTGTATCATTTTTCATCACAGTTCTTCCATGAGAAGAAAGCAATGCCAATCGGTCAATCCCCTTGAGAACTACAATTCCACAGACAGACAGACACACATACAGACATCGACGTCAAACTTAGAACACCCCTTTTTACGTCGGGGGTCAAAAAACATATTTATTTAATTTAATTTAATAAATAATTCGTTAAATCCTTCTCAATAAACAATACCGTTTTCATTAAAATTACGCTCTTGTAATTAAATTAACACATTCGTACATCGTTTTATTCACACATTATCAACATTAAAATAATTACTCGCAATTACTAGTGCAGTAATAATTACTAGGTATTTCAATGAATGCTGTTTGCAGTTAAACAACCTAGCGTATTCGTTTCATTGCGCGTGTATATTTTAATTAAGATAATAATTGATTAATTAAGCGAAAACTCGCCGATATGTGCGTCCTGCTCATCCTGACTTACGGTGCGCAAACATGGTTTAAAAAAAAGCGACGGGTAGCATTCCGGGAGTGCCGGCAGAAGAGAAAACAGCAGCTTAGATTAGATTTTAATGTTGTAAACTCCATCACGCTCAAGACGCGTACTGTACTGGCCGCTTACAAAAAAAAACGTACGTATTATCTATATTGACAGACCTCTAACAATGTGCTGATGCCCTAGTACTTTTGCTCCTCGACTCAACAAAAAACGCTTCAAAAATCCTGAAATATACTGGTACTTAAACTCTCCCTCCGTCTTACGCCTGCCACGAATTTAACATTTTTTACCCATCCCAAAATAGTAGATTGTACAACAAGAGCATAAAACAAGCCATTTTACCCGAGTCGAGGGGAAAATGGGTTTTATGAACGAGTTATACACTGCTTTTCACTTAGATTGCGAAGAAACAAAACAAAAACATTGCAAAAAAAATTAATTAAAATTAAATGTGACATTGAAACAATTCGATACATTTAATGGTTTTTCCTGGCAAATTGACTGTGTTAGTGTCAGTGTTATTTCCTCTTCACTTGACGAAATTATTGAATATTAATCGTAAAACAGTAACAAATTGCAACATAAATCCTACTAAGAGAAAATAGGATTTAACTTTTTTTTTCTTTTTTTTAAAACGTGATACTGCGGTAAGGTTTGAGTAGGCAGGTGTTGATTTATATTTAAAAAAGTTTTATTTTTCATGTACTTATTTGTTTCAATAATAACTTGTCAAAAATTATTCTTACCTAGTTTTAGGTACTAATTAAACAGTTTAATAGACCGCAGATTCTAATAAAAAAAAAACTTAAAAAAAATAAACAAAATATGCTGTCGTAAAGTTTTAGTGATTGTTTGTGGCTGTTGGCACCTGATTGTCTTGTTCTTAGACGAAGATTTTACTTTATGCACAAGAGCATAAAATGCCTTTTGTTGCCGCCTACATCCAGCATAAAATCGAACTTTTTGAGCATGAGACGTGAAAAAGAAGTTTTTACTTCGGAATTCAAAATTCATAACTACTTATATTTTGCAAATAGGACGCCAAGGGCTCTTTTACACGTCTTTTTTACTTTTTTTACTTTAGGGGGTTAATAAGATTGCCAAACTATTGCGTTTTAATACGTGAAAGTGGAACGTCTAGTTACAGCGTCGTTTACTGCACCTACTAATACGACGTGGGAATAGTGTCCCAGCCGTTTAGTGCTACATTGTTTGGCTGGACATCTGTGTGTTGTCACCTTTATGCCACTTAGCGTAAAATAGTGGCTCTTTGGCTTTCGAAATGGCTGAAATATGTGACCGAAGTGTTTAGAGAAATTGACTATGAAGCTTGAGGTCCACATATTTCGTGACTTTTGGCATGGCTTTTAATGACGATTTTTTTTTATATAGTTACAAAAAGGTCGCATGAAAATCTATCATGATGTACGCTATAGCCAAACATTACAATACAATACAAAATATTCTTTACTAGCTGGTGCCAGCGACTTCGTCTGCAAAGAATTCGTTTATCGCTATCCCGCGGGAACTACGCAATTTTCCGGGATAAAAAGTAGCCTATGTGCTATTCCAGACTTTTCTCTATCTATGAGCCGAATTTCATCGAGATCCGTTGGGCCGTTCTGGCGTGATTGAGTAACAAACAAACAAACATCCATCCATCCATCCATCCATCCATACTTTCGCATTTATAATATTACTAGCTGTTGCCAGCGACTTCGTCTGCAAAGACTTCGTTTATCGCTATCCCACGGGAATTACGCAATTTTTCAGGCCACGTTCAGCATTACAACAACTAAACCTAAGCTGATCAACTAAAACTAAACTAAACTATTAAAATGTACCAATAAACTAAAGCTAAATTATCAACTAACTCCCATATAACTAACAAGCCATCATTTAAGCCCCGCGTTCCCTTAAAGCTCTTTTAATTTGAGAGCTACAACGTTGCGCGGCAGGACGTCTGGGAAACTATCTTTTCCAGTCGGATAGAATTGCTAAACACAAGACAAATACGCGCCAGGACACGAATGAAGAGAGATTAAAAGTAAAGAGTCGCCGCTAGGGTTGGCGACACGACGACTAAGAACGACCATATTCATTCAATTCTACAACCAGTAGGCTTATATTGTCTAACTCGCTCGCAATCGCCATCTTTTTCATTTTGACAGTTCATGTATGGGCTGACAATTGGCATCGGAATCAGCTAGCTGTCACATTCATACAAGAACTGTCAAAATAAACACGATGGCGATCGCGAGCGGAAGTCTCTATCTAACACATAGGGTCAAAAAGAGACTTCCGCTTGTAAATTGTAACTTGTAGCTTTATAAAATAGGGTCCAGGGGCCTAACCATGATGCCCTAGTCCGACTCTGTTCAAGTTTTAGCTGTCACTTTTATTACGAATCTGACAGCGAGCGAAACTAAACTGAATCGCATTAAGACTTCATGGCTTACCATGGCCTTACTTTGTCACAGATAGCGACATCTGTTGTTTTTTGTTGCAAAAACTTGGCGAGCCTCGCTTTGAGGGTCGATTGATAGTAAGTACTAAGACCCAAGTGCCAATAGATGGCGGGATTTTAGGACGGCATCTAAAATGGCGTCTGTGAAGCTTTATTATAACTTAATTAATATAATGATCAACATCGTTTTTGCTTTGCCTCCACCATCCATACCTACACGGATCCAAGAATCCAACATACTTTTTTTATTAGCCTACTGTGATTTCCCACTGCTGGATGAAGGTCTGAAGGTCATTATTATACTTTTTTCTAACGAAACGATAGTCCTTTACGAAGGACACAATAAAATTTTAAGGTATTAAGGACGATGTTTGTGGCAACCCTGTGAACGAACGAGACAGCATCATTGTCCAGCTACGATTATCAAGACATGTTTGTCCTCGCGCTAACTGCGACACAAACGCTTTTGTAACTATTTGCTGGCCGTTTTGTGACTATTGTTTAATTGCAAAGCAAGTATCAACTTAACTAAGTTACGATATATAATTATTACAAAAAATTTAAAGGTACTTTAGGGATCGGTGATCTCTCAATAATGATGAAATATTGGGCCAGATAGAGTCTATGCCAATGTTGAAAACTATCTATAGTGTCCTTTCGTAAGAGGCTCTTCGACTTATGAAGCGATAATCCTTTACGAAGCACACAATGTTAAATTATTTTAAAGGATAATGTTTGTTGCAACCCTGTGAGCAAACGAGACAGCAACACCGTCCAGTCGCGATTATCAAGACATGTTTGTCCTCGCGCTAACTGCGACACAAACGCTTTTGTAACTATTTGCTGGCCATCCTGTGACTATTAGACTTATAATCACAGCTGTAACTAACTATTAAAATAGTCACACAAGCTTTCTTTCTTTTTAGGGCTGTTTCACCACTCTCTGTTAAGTTCCAGTTATCTTAACTGTCAGTTATCTATGATGACGTCTCTGTCTGTTTTGTATTTCTCGAGTCGATTTGTTATTTATTTAAGTACTTACCTATGTTTATCCCTTGCCAGTAGGCTTATATCTAACTCGCTCGCAATCGCCATCGTGTTCATTTTGACAGTTTTTGTATGAATGTGACAACTAGCTGATTCTGATGCCAATTGTCAGCCCATACAGGTCTATCAGGCATGATGGTGCCTATAAAGGCTTCGTATAGTTTGGGATTAAGTCAATTGGTGTCAATAGTCCCCAGATATTTATACATTTTACTAAGTAATAAACGAGAGCACCCGGCACTAATTTCGAGACCCTTCATAACAATATGGAAGCGAGGGTCTGTGTTCTTGTTGGAGTTTTGCAGGTCAGTCACCGTGTCTGGGTCTGATACCTACAGTTGCATGGAGCTAGGAAGAACCTGTAATTTTTAACAGCTTACTTGTTACATACATAAATCGTCTACACTTACCATCAGGTGAGATAGAGTAGAGGTCAATCGCTGGTCAGCTTCAGACGGACGGACGGACAACAAAGTGATCCTATAAGGGTTCCGTTTTTTCCTTTTGAGGTACGGAACCCTAAAAAACGTCTATCACTTCCGGGGTAGAGACATAAATCCTAGGGTAGAGTTTCTCAATTTTTGCGGTCACTCTCTAAGCTTTATTATAGGATAAATATAATTATTTATTATAGCTTTATTATAACAATAAATCATTTATTAGTTACAACCTGTTTAGGTGACTCATAAAATTGCGTATCATATAATATACTTGACATAAAATTAAAAAAATTAAAACCTCCTACGCATTAATCGAATAATCAAAAGGAAATAAACTTAAACATTTTTTTGCCAAAACATTACTTTGAAAAAGAGCTGATATTTTTCAAGCTACTGAACCGATTTTTACCAAACATAGCGAAAAACCACCATAAGAAAACTGGCTTTCGAACGAAAAACCTGCATTAATATCGGCCCATCGGCTTGAGAGCTATGATGCCTCAGACAGACACACATACACAGACAGACATTGACGTCAAATTTATAACACCCCTCTCTTTTCATCGGGGGTTAAAAAGAAAACAAAGCCTCATAATTAGAAATCTAAGGGGACCCAGTTTAAGAAGCCCTGGGGCCTTACCATGACGTCTTAATGCGTTTCAGTTTAGGTCCGCTCGCTGTCAGATTCATACTAAAAGTGACAGCTAAAACTTGAACTGAGTTGGAATTAGGACGTCATGGTAAGGCCCATGGTCTAGGTCCTAGACTCTAGGGTAACAAGACCTAAAGGTTGAGTATGATTGTGGGCATATAGGTGGAAAGGGGAATCAAAATAGTGATGGGTTGCTACCCGCATCGCCTATAACATGATTCCTACAAATTTACCTCTCACAAACTTTACCTTTTTATTACCATTTTATAATATTAGTTTATAATCTAACTAATATTATAAATGCGAAAGTATGGATGGATGGATAGATGGATGGATGGATGGATGTTTGTTTGTTACTCAAACGCCAGAACGGCCCAATGGATCTCGATGAAATTCGGCACATAGATAGAGAAAAGTCTGGAATAGCACCTAGGCTACTTTTTATCCCGGAAAATTGCGAAGTTCCCACGGAATAGCGATAAACGAATTCTTTGCAGACGAAGTCGCTGGCAACAGCTAGTTAGTTTATAATATAAGAATATTAGTATAATAAAAGCCTTCTGTATAGGTAATATAATAGGTTACATGCCACCTCCATAATTGCCGGCCAGCTAGCTCAGCGGTTGTCTCGGCATTGGGTACACATATACCTGCGGCCCCGGAACCGGAACGTCGGCCGGACTGTTTTCGCGACGTCCGGTAGATTTGTCAAGTTATTCATTAAGTTGGTGTTGTGTCGATTTTCAGTGGAATACTACTTATGTCTGGTGCACGTGCCGAGGGTATGGGAGGCGGGTTTACCTTCCTTTGCCGCCACATCCTGCACTGGCCACGGGTCTGGTGCGGAACGTATAGTTTTCTATCTTTATATGAAAAATGAAAAAATGAAAATGAGAATATTTTATTTCGTTTAAATCTTACATAGAAACATCAAGGTTGGGACTTCCTTTTAAGTATATGGATACCTGTGCCAGGGGGGCCCGCTCTTCTATTTCTTACTACACAGGCAAATAAGAACAAAACAAAAATATATGGAAGATATTTAATGATGTGTGTGTGTGTGTGTGTGTGTGCGAGAGTGCAGATTCAAAATGAGTTCGTATTTCCAAAATGTTTGGAACAAATCTCGACGCTTGATCGGGTTCGGACACGCGAAGTATGGTAGGTACGGTTGCAGAACAAAAAAAATAAGGGACTTGCCCGTTTTTCCCATTTCCATCCAATATACTTAAGTACAGTCAGCTAAAAGAAGTTCAAGAACGTTTTAATGCAAAGCATATCCAATCCTCATCTCGACCTTTTTTCCTGCAAAAGTTTGCAGACATTTTTAGATTAACGTTTAAGCGGGTAGTGTAAAATTTCATTCCGTTCGTCTCCATATATTATTTCCGGCTGACATTACTTTATTTTTACGTCTGGGTGATTTTACGAATTAGCTGAATTTTTGCGTTCGTATTTGGCACCGTGTAGTTTACTTCGCATAATGACCGCAACAAATGGAAAGAAAAGACATCTATTCCTTTTTGCAAGACACACAAATATAAGAGCATAGGTACACAAAATTTTATAAAAAAAAAACAGACATGAGTCATAGTGTGAGTGTGTCTTCGCAAAAGTGAAATGGAATGGAAAGCTAAGCTAATCGTATGTGATCGCGATCCTCAGTAGTGAGCAATACGTGGGCACTGGGGCCCACTTACTAACTATACCTACCCCTATGGTAGATTTCTCCTTCTGAGAGGAGGCCTGTGCCCATCATTGGGACGTTTATAGGCTCGAGACAAGTATGTAGACCCATACAAATAATATATACGCGAAAGCCTGTTGGTCTGTTAAGTCTTCACGCTTAAACTGCTGAACCAATTTACACGAACATTGGATATAGTTTCTTTTTATGTAGCTAATTTCACCAGTTTTGGGCAAAATCTCCGAATAACACTGTTTAACATAATTACCCTTGTTGAAAATGTGTCAGTTCTACAAAATTAATAACGTTTTTAATTAGACCAAAAGACTCATTTCTTTACATTTTGGAGCTAAAGCCCTTTGAACTTTTATTATTAACATTTAATTTTAAAAGTACGTAGAACCACCCGTTACGTATGAAACGTCAAATTAAAATGTTAAACGCAATTTCAGAAGCACTAGGTACTTTATTTAACACAGTTTTCATTTCAGAAAACTTTTCATTTTAGCATATATTTGATATGAAATACGGCGTTCTGATTTCATCATGTTTTAAATCCTATTAAGTGACTAGTAGTGTAAATTTTAAACCAAAATTACAAATGTTGAAAAAAAGGCAAGTACCATCAACTAAATAAATAAAGTTGTCTGCCAATCCAAGGTTGCAAATCATTTGCACGTCATAAACATATAATAAAACGTCATTAAGACGTAGCTGTCAACTTGAAAGTTCTACTTTAGCGACATATTCATTTGACAGGAAGTTGGATTAAAAGTAATAGACCACTTACATATTTAGCCAAACGTATGTTCTAAACGAATATTCGTAGTATGTATAATGTATGTACCTACTTATTACAGTCAGAAGAACGTGCCAAATTATTTAAAAAAAAACTTTGACTTTTCCCTACACTTTCATCAATTTATCATTATATTTCACCCAATTTACACAAAAACTTAGCAAATTAAACGCTTAAACATTTTTCGTGAATCTATCTACTGATGAAATTCGTTCAGTACTTTTTTAGTTTATCTCAAACATAGACACAGAGACGACACGAGGACTTTATTTCGTAACTAATGTAGTGATGAATCTCACAGTAGTTTCAGTATAGGCTGTGTTGAACTTGGCTCCTCACACTGCTGTGCATACAGTCGCTAGTAACGCTTCGTTCCATTAAGAAGGTTTACACAAAGGATACCATTTTGAGAAACTCGCACAAATTCGCGTTACGTTTCTCGAATCGTATATCAAACAAGGCAACTGTATATCGAGTTTAATTATTGGTCGTAATTTCGACGAAATCCTACCGTTACGAATTGTTGGTTCAGATCAAACATTTTCGTGAAATTAATATGGTTTTACCTTTGAGCGGTGAAATACTGAATGTATTTTACGTTTGGGGTAAATTAAAACGTTCCCTGCGATTTATTATTTGTATAAAATGTTTTTGTGAATGGGTTATTATGTCTGATTATTTGGTTACACTGAAATGAATGATGGATACATGTTTGCTAAAATAAAATCTGTAGGGATATCTTCTATGTATAAGTGACATTGATATCGATAGATATTGAGTTTCCGGTTTAGTGCTTCCAAGATCTGGAATGGCCTACGGCCCCTTTTACGTTCTGACATGTCAGTACCAACCTTCAAAGATAAACTGAGAAGAGTTATTTTGCACAAACAAGTTGTCGAAGGTGCCTAAACCATATTGTGCTTAACAATGCAATCACCCCCGCCAACTCTCCCAGCAAAATGTGTTTAAAGACCTTTAGTTTTAGTTTAAGTCGCATTTATTTATTTATAAGCCTTTTTATTCCGAACTCGCTACAATTTCAGTAGGTACATGTTGTTGTTGTTTTTATTGTCGTTTTATTTATTAAATTGTCGCGTAATTCGGCGTGCCTCATGGCATAGGCCTCCTCCGTGTATTGGAGGGTTTGGGCTATAGTTCCCACGCGCGCCCAGTGCGGATTGGGAACTTAACACACACCATTGAATTTCTTCGCAGATGTGTGCAGGTTTCCTCACGATGTTTCCCTCACCGAAAAGCTCATGGCAAATTACAAATGTAATTTTCGCACATAAATTCCGAAAAACTCAGAGGTGCGAGCCCGGGATTTGAACCCACGACGCTCTGCTTGAGAGGCCACAGGTCAAACCACTAGGCTACCACGGCTTTTAAGTCGCATTAATGAATAATAATATTAATTAGGTAATCGTAGTTGAGGGCCCTGCCCGCCTCATGATTAATGTCTGTGCGCTGTGTAAAGGTGCAGGCTGGAAACCAGCGCGGGGAAGCACAGCCCTCCCCGCACATGCTGAGCCTGAGCCTTTTGCCTCACTTAGGTACTGTTTTTTTTTGTGTGTGCATTGTAAAATGGGCAATAAATGCTTTTTTAATTATTTTATTTATATACCAAACGCGGAAAATCGTAAGCCATAAGTCGCAGGTAACATTCTAGTTTATTTTATTCAAAATAATTCATGAAGGTTCTATGTACATAACTACGTAGTATAAAATAAATTCGCTTTCCGCTGTCTGTCAAAATCAAAATCAAAGTAGTTTATTGCAAATGCACATTACAGATATAAACACAAGTACAGGCTGTCTGTCCCTATGTATGCTTAGATCTATATTGACGACCGGATAGCCTAGTGGTTAGTGACCCTGACTATGAAGCTTGAGGTCCTGGGTTCGAATCCCGGTAGGGGCAGACATTTGTATGATGAATACGAATGTTTGTGCCCTAATCATGGATGTTGTAGGTATGTATTTATATAAGCGTTATAATATAAGTATAATTATCCGTTGCCTGGTACTCATAGTACAAGCTTTGCTTAGTTTGGGACTTGGAACGCAACGGATTTTGATGCGGTTTTTTAATAGATAGAGTGATTTAAGAGGAAGGTTTATATGGATAAGATTGCACCCGTACTAAGCCGGGGCGGGCCGATAGTATGAATACAAAAATGATACCCTATTTACCAAATCTAATCATAATCATAATCATTACCATTTATTCATTTGTCCAACATAGGTAATTAATGTAGATCTCGAATACATTTTGAGTATCACTATGTGGTGCCCCAGGGCATACAAATATGTCTGTTTACATATAGTATATGCATGTAGGTACGCGCCGCATGCATGAACATTTCTTTCATAACTTAACTACTTAATTATGTATCATTCAAAAATTCATTAACAGAGTAGTATGCCTTTTCTACCAAAAAAGTGTTTAGATTATTATTATTATTATTATTATCAGCATATTGTGGCCCACTGCTGAGCAAAGGCCTCTCCCCAACTCTTCCACTGCTCTCGGTCTGCTGCGGTAAGTATCCAGTCGTTCAAGAAGGCGTCCAACTCGTCTCGCCATCGCCGTCTAGGTCTACCGGGCCGCCGGTTTGAGTTAGTGGGACTCCACTTGGTGGTTATCTCGGCCCATAACTCATCCGGCATACGGCAAACATGACCAGCCCAGTCCCACTTCAGCTTTGCCGCCTTTCGACCAACGTCTGTGACTTGAGTCATGGAGTCATGGAGTCATTAGATGGTTCTTAAATTTGTACATGTTATCAATTTCGTGCATAGCCTTAGGTGATTTATTATATATTCTGGGAGCCATTCCAAGTACACTTTTCCTTAGTAAAGCTGTTTCTAAGTCTAAGCTGCTGTTTTCATTTCTGCCGGCACTCCAGGAGTGCTACCACTCCAGGAGTGCTTTTTTACTGTAATTATTAAATGTGTAATAGGTATTTGAGACCCGAATAGTAGTTTTAGGTATGAGTGGGAATCGCGAAAGTTCCAAACATTAAGTAAGTAAGCGTCCACAATTTCGTTCTCCCACAAAAGTAGATATATACCTTCATGTTCCGGTCCCACTTCACACGCTCAGACATAAACGACCCCTCGAATTTACATACTCATCTGCCGCAAACTTGGGGTCGTAAACTAGTTGGGGGTTGTAAAAAAACCATTCCGAAGTCTAGGGACAATAGGCGTGTAATTATCTGGGGGGTCGTCAGCCTGCACGCATCAAATACTTTATGTTTTGCACCTACGGTTGTAAAGAGGTTATAGAGCTGGGTTTAATAGTATTTTATGCAACCGTTACGTAATGAGGATCCTTAAAACACGCGTGTGGTTTTTGAAACGAGCCTGGGCCGAGTTTTGAAATAAGATCACACGAGAATTTTATAGCCTAATTATGTACATTATATAATAAGTACTCTAAGATGGGTTCAGAAGCAGTAGGGAAATGACCAGCATTATTACAACCAATGATACTAGGTTCTGCCTACCGCGTAAGGGATAGAGACGTGATTTATGTAAGTACTTTCTTGACTTTGGTAGTAGGTAAAATGTTTAATTACTTTAATGTTATTACAATTTAGATTTTTGTAAGGTTATGGTAATGAAATGGACCTCCGCAAAGTAACGCCTGATTCAATCTATCAATCTATAAATATAATAAAGCTGAAGAGGGTCGAAAGTCTGTACATGGAAGATATTTAAAAAAATATATGCTGGGGATACTTACAATCGATAACAGAACACGTTTCAACAGTTTTTAGATTTTTTGTCTGTTTATCTGTTCATCTGTATATTTGTGCTCGCATCACGTGAAAATGGCTGAACGGATTTTGTTGGAAACTTTACTAATCTGTTCAGAAAATCACCGGCTAGGTTATAGGCTACTTTTTATCCCGGAAAATTGCATAGTTCCCGCAGGCAGAAAATCGAAGCTGCCTAATAAAAATATTGCTTCAGTGTCATAGAGAGGTGTGCAAGGGGAAGGAGGAGGATTAAGGAGGGATTTTCAAAATTCCCACGGGATTTAATATCGCTTAATATAAAAAAAAATACCAAATTCAATGTCAGAATAGGGGTGTTAAGTACCTGTTCAAATATGCAGAGCCATATGTGGCTTTTGTCAATAAATGAAGTCTACGCGGACGAAGTCGCGGGCAAGAGCTAGTAAAATATAGGTAAGCCAACTACTATGTAAAAACCCTTAAATTTTCTTATAGGTATAGCAACACCACAGAAGGCAGATAAATACCCACTAAACGGATATCCGCCGTAAACTCATATTACTTGATATACAGCGTTCTCCCACCACCATCCATTGCTGGTTCTGAGTCCACTTTTTTTTGCTTTAACATCCACACGCGTCAATGGACGTTGTATGTCATTAGTGATGTATGCATGCACCTAAAGGGACTGGTTTTATTACGGGTCGTTTTATAGTTCAGGCTACGGCCGGAAGGAGGCGCTAGTTGCAAGGTTTAGGGAATTAGGGTGGGGCCAAACAAATGGCGTGTATAATTTAAGTCATAAAAATCCATAGGGCTTCTCAAGAAGAATATTATTATGGTTGTTTGTCGTGATTTCGAATCCGAAAGAGTTTTATAAAATAAACTTCCTAACTAACTTTAAAATACAGGCTCAGCAAGGGCTCAGCCTAGTTTGGAGTCTGATAGAAAGTTCAATTGTTAACTCGTTTAGATAAATAAATTATTTGTATTTGTATTTATTTGTATTTGTAAATGTTATGTGTAGCCTGGTTGCCCGCTGCGTGCGTTATGCAGTACATTGTAAAGAAGGCAGAACTCTGAACGCGGAACTCTTAAGTCCAGAATAGTCCAGATCGCTCTATCTGCGCAGGCTTTGTTAGATTCACTCTTAATCAGCCATCAACACGAATCTTCACACAAATCTAATTGATCTGTGAACTATGAAGTCTTAACTTTTTTTTTAGAAAATAAGAAAGAAAGAAAGAAAGAAAGAAAGAAGAAAAACATTTATTCGTGATATATACCAATAGCATAATTTTGACGATGATTTATGTTGTATACTTTTGAAACCTTACGTTTTTATTACTAAAACAAGCTTCTGCCCGCGACTTCGTCCGCGTAGAATTAGATTTACATTAGGCAGTTACGACCTTTGATACGTTTATCGCTATCCCGCAGGAACTATGCAATTTTCCGGGATAAAAAGTAGCCTATGTGTTAATGTAGGGCACCAGCTATCTCCGTTCCGAATTTCATCCAAATCCGTCCAGTCGTTTCAGCGTGAAGAAGGAACAAATATACACACTCACATCGTCACATCCATCCATCACAAACTTTCGCCTTTATAAAATTAGTAAAATAACATAACATAATATTTAATTATTATATTTATTTGGTAATTTACACTCCATTATAGTACATCCGGTAATTATTTTTACAATTAGTTTGTACTTAAAAGAAGTACTCGGAGACTTAGAGGCTAAGAGCTTCTATTTTTTTTTTGATGTTGAGGGGCAAACGAGAATGCAAGTCACCAGGCCCCTATTTCACCAACACGACAATTGTCGGTGACAACTGACAATTCTGTTAACATTACAAACTCGACGAGAATCTACGCCGGTTGGCTTCATATTGAATACGCATTGCAAATTGTCGAGTTGGTGAAATAGGACCTGATGGAGAGCAGTTCCTGCCGCCCAACATTTTAACACCAGGTTACGGGTGTAAAAGTATTCCTGTTTATTTTTTAAGTATAAGTAACTAGTTTTTTTGGGTGGTAGGGCCTTGTGCAAGGTCCGTCCGGATCGCTACCACCATCTTACTCGCTAATCCTGCCGCTAAGCGGCAGTGCTTGCGATGTTGTGTTCCGGTGTGGAGAGTAAGACAGCCGGGGAAATTACGGGCACAAGAGGCATTTCATCCAAGTCTTCTAGGTTGTAGTCAGTGGAGATCGCTTACCATCAGGTGACCCACTTGCTTGTTTGCCTTCCTATTCGCATAAAACAAAGTATATCGGAATAACCGCTGGTTTCGTGGCCCGCCGGATCGTGTGCCGGCGCCCTAATCCAGCCGGTTTACGACCGCTCTTGTCGCCGTACCGGATTTTTCCTCTCATTTATTACTGTAACTCATTGTACATGTTATGGTGATCTCGGGTCCCGATATTTGGATACTCTGATAAAATATATTCAATTGCTTAAATGTGACGACTGTTTTGGCCCTGTGGTACGCTACATACGCAACTATTATTGTCTAAAAGCATTTTGTAGGCACAACAATATGTTGAATGGTAGATTTGAATCTTACGACTGGCAACTTTTAAGTTCACACAAAAACCGTGGGAATCAAAACCTTTATGTGAGTTCATAAATGTTATGATTAAGGGTGCGACCAAATCTCCGCGTATACGCAGTGACGTGTCGTAGGCGTCACGTTTTCTCAACGTTTCTTCATACATTTTGTTGCGATTCCGTAACGTCATGGTTTTTAAGCCGCGGTGTGGTCGCATCTTAAAGGTAACGGGCGTCCGTTAAGATAGAAATATGTAATTTGACAAGACAACATTTTATCCTACTACTATTATAAAGGCGAAAGTTTGTAAGTATGGATGTATGGATGTATGGATGTTTGTTACTCTTTCACGCCAGTACGGCTTAACGGATCTGGATAAAATTTGGAACAGACATAGTTTATGATTTGGAATAACACATAAGCTACTTTTTATCCCGGAAAATTGCGTAGTTCCCGCGGGATAGCGATAAACGAATTCTTTGCAGACGAAGTCGCGGGCAACAGCTAGTATACCATATTTTCTCCCACAAAAATACTTTGTATTAGGATCTATGATTTTCATGAAAAAACAGTTATTTTTGTTTGTGATAAAATGACCAAATTTAAACGTTTTAACAATTCCATAATTTGCATAGTAGGTACACTCAGTTTTCAGGCCTTTTGATTTCATTTAACGAGTCAACAACCCAATTGCATGCCAACTACCCTGCTTCGAACGCCCCAGTTCCGTACGGCAAACAGCCGATGTCCACTCCGCTATTTTTTTCCTCCACTTTGGGCAGTCAAACCGTTTCGGCTTTCAAGGCGCTGGTACGTCTGACCCTCCCATCAACTTATTCGTGGGGAGCAAGTAACGAGTGGTAGCGGGGTGTTACATAACAATTACAATTGTTGCCTGGTATAGATCGCTATTAAACGATAAAACCGCCTATTGTATACTTTGTTCTTTGTTTCTGTATTGTTTTGTACCTACTGATTTATGGTGTTCAATAAAGATTATTTGTATTGTATTGTATTGTTGCAGAAAAAACTACTTTTTATTTCTAGTCACAAAAAAGATAGAAAATCCAAGGCTCTTCGTCATTCTTGTTACCATCAGAATAATTTAGGGGAGATCTAATAGATGTAACTAGTCTGTGCCGTTTATTGCATCGTATGTACGCTTGTCTTTGCTTTTTTTTTAAGTTAATAGACATACGTTTGACAACAATCATGCCAGATATTAAGCGAAGATGTGATCTAAAAAGGAACAAACCCCCCCAGATTGTAACGCTCAGAGAACACACGTGCAAGCAATTAATTATACTCCACAGTCCGAAAAAAAACGACAAGCAAAATCGCTTCGCTCGTTCTAATCGCTACCGCTCGTGCCGCGGGTGCCATCTACACACGAATCCTTCTCACTAATGGGCTGCGGTGAAGCGCCGTGTTTACTTTTATTGTCAAAATAAATCTGTCTTAACTGTCGCGATCAGCACCGCTAACCGCCCCGGTAATGGCGTAGCCCTATCGACGGTATAGTACAGACAAATTGTTGTGTTAATGTTGATGTGAGATGATACGGGGCTTATCATCATCATGTCACAAAAAACATTTGGCAAATGTATCATTTGGCAAAACTTCAGTTGCTAATATATTTATACTTTTTAAAGAAAATAAATACTACGTAAAGATTTGCTACTTCTAACATGGAACTACCATTAGACTCTACCTGCAGCTATTTTACCCCCAGATTTTTAAGATGATTGACTTTTAAAGAAAGAATGAAAGAAAAAACTTTTTTTAAATTTATTTAGGAAACAAACGGTTACATTTTAATATTGTAACGAACCTGCAATGTAACTAATCTAAGCTAACTAATCTAACTATCTTACTAATATTATAAGTGCGAAAGTATGGATGGATGGATGGATGGATGGATGGATGGATGTTTGTTTGTTACTCAATCACGCCTGAACGGCCCAACGGATCTGGATGAAATTCGGCGCATAAGTAGAGAAAAGTCTGGAATAGCACATAGGCTACTTTTTATCCCGGAAACTTGCGTAGTTCCCGCGGGATAGCGATAAACGAATTATTTGCAGACGAAGTCGCTGGCAACAGCTAGTATATTATAAGTTCATTAAAACCAACACTACAGGACCGTTCAGTCGTTTAGGATTTGTGACAAACACAATAGTTAAGAAACACAGTACAGATAAATAAATTGTCACTAAATGTTCCCAACATGGCATTTGCTGGCCTTATAGCGCTGGTCTTCGAACGTCACGGTGTTTTAGTAAGGATAGGTGTTACAGTATTAAAAAAGTTAGTAATCTGATTGGTTGTTTGTCACTCTGCTCACTTCAAGCTCCTGCTCGCTCACACTATTTCACATCAAACCTATTACGCTCACAATTTACGATCCGCTTAGCATATAGCTCTGAAACTAGAACAGTTAAAATTTAACCGTCTGTCCACACAGCTCGTAAAACTTGAAGGTGTTTAAACAAGTTTATGAAATACCCTGCAACTTCAGATTTTATACACCCGGTATAAAAATTAAGGGTTCAACACTCGAAATATTTTTAATCTTATTTTTCTGCTTATAACCTGTATTCTCATGTCACTTCGTTGATATTCTCTTCTTCTATCATCTGTGATGTGTTTGTCTACTAACTAACTACTACTGACTGATCATTGCCAAGAAGAATGCGCCCCAAGAATCTTTTTTTTTACAATTTTCATCTGCCATCGGCTATTCAGCCATAATCAGATTTTTTGATTTTGTGGGAGTTTCAGGAGGTATTCCAGCACTCTTCCCCATTCTCAGTGTCTTGCATCCAGTTGTAGTATTTGCCGTCGCTTCAATCTAGTTGTGTCATTGGCACTGTCAACCTGTAGGCTTATTGTCTAACCCCCTTATTCATAAACGCACTATAGGCCTCTGTTAACTTAGTAATCGTTTGTCCTTATCTGTCACTTTGACATTTACCTTTCACAGATAAGGACAAACGATTACTAACTTAGCAGAGGCCTATAGTGCGTTTATGAATAAGGGGGTAACTCGCTAGCAATCGCCATCGTGTTCATTTTGACAGTTCTTGTATGAATGTGACAGCTAGTTGATTCCGATGCCAATTGTCAGCCCATACATGAACTGTCAAAATGAACACGATGGCGATTGCGAGCGAGTTAGACAATAAGCCTACACGTCCCGGGCGAGTTGGCTGGTATGCTTTTGGAGTCTATCCTTGTATTTTGTGGCATAGTTGTTAATCTCCTGCTTGATGGTTGGCATGTTCAAGTATTTGTGCACTTCCACATTTCTTACAAACCATGGTGCATTCGATATTGCTCTTAGGACATGCCAAGAATCTTGGCAAAAATACAACACTTAAATTCTACTTAATCTAATCTAACTAATATTATAAATGCGAAAGTATGGATGGATGGATAGATGGATGTTTGTGTGTTACTCAATCACGCCAGAACGGCCCAACGGATCTGGATGAAATTCGGCACATAGATAGAGAAAAGTCTGGAATAGCACATAGGCTACTTTTTATCCCGGAAAATTGCGTAGTTCCCGCGGGATAGCGTTAAACGAATTCTTTGCAGACGAAGTCGCTGGTAACAGCTAGTTTATAATACATTTATAAAAGGGATGTATAAGGTCCCCAAGTTAAGTTCGTACCTTAAATTATATTAAAAATCCGTGGTAGCCTAGTGGTTTGACCTGTGGCCTCTCAAGCAGAGCGTCGTGGGTTCAAATCCCGGGCTCGCACCTCTGAGTTTTCGGAATTTATGTGCGAAAATTACATTTGTAATTTGCCATGAGCTTTTCGGTGAAGGAAAACATCGTGAGGAAACCTGCACACATCTGTGAAGAAATTCAATGGTGTGTGTTAAGTTCCCGATCCGCACTGGGCGCGCGTGGGAACTATAGCCCAAACCCTCCAATACACGGAGGAGGCCTATGCCATGAGGCACTGAAATTGTAGCGAATTCGGAATAAAAAGGCTATAATAATAATAAATAGTGGATTATGTAAAAAGTCTCTACTGGTTACTTCTAAAAATAGCTTCATCTCGTACACTCAACAAGTACATAGTTTTCACTAGCAATAATTAAAGTTTACATTCCAATTAATTCCCAGCCAGGCGGTACGTTAGTCAGTGCATTTTCGGCTTCGGACAGTCAGACACACAAGTGTTCTAATCGTATTTACTTTTAATTAGTTGCAGCTCCGAATGGGCTAATGGATAGATGTACGCGACTGTACAGATAGCATAAAAGCAGTATGGGAAGGGAAAACTGGGAACCAGTACACATGGGGTCCAGAGGCTCAGTATAATTATAATATTATGTGAAGTGAACCTAGGCTTTACTACCTAACTAACACAGGATAAGGTAATGTAAACATAACACCTATGGACTTAGTCTGAAATTAAGTGTTTTAAATTTGAATTTGAAGGGAATGAAATATCTTAGATACCGTTCTATCACATTCCAGGTGTTTTATGTGATGGTGTTTCTGCCTCTTTTCAGAGTAAGGGTGCGACCAAACCGCCGCGTATACGCAGTGACGTGTCGTATGCGTCACGTTTTCTCACCGTTTCTTCATACATTTTGTTGCGTTTCCGTAACGTCACCGTTTTTTAAGCGGCGGTGTGGTCGCACCCTAATTGTCAAAGTCAGATATCGACGTTCATCAATGTAATGGAACAGGCCCTTTAATTTATATTAAAAGGCATATCTTTATTTCACAGGTTTTTTAATCGCTTTATAATTAACTAGCTTCTGCCCGCGACTTCGTCCGCATAGAATTAGCAATTGACATGTTTATCGCTATCCCGCGGGAACTATACAATTTTCCGGGGTAAAAAGTAGCCTATATTTTAATCTAAAGTACCAGCTATCTTCGTTCCAAATTTTATCCAAATCCGTCCAGTCGTTTTAGCGTGAAGAAGGAACAAACATACACACTCACTCACATTGTCACTTACAAACTTTCGCATTTATAATATTAGTAGGATTTAACCACTTAATTCTTTACAAAAATATAAAGAAACGAAACAACGATCCCTCTACTGATAATTACCACAGATAGTGTTAGAGCTTAAGAAAAATAGTGCACTTTGAGACTTTTTACGTCGAAACGCCGGCTTACCTGCTTATGCTGGCTTTGCTAGAACCCTCGGCGTCCGTTTAAGCTGTAACATCGTTAGTTCATTGTAGAGGTAAACATTCTGCTCTGATAGAATAAATAATGACAGCTACACACTTTGAGGGATTTAGTCACTAAGTACCAGAGTAGACATTCTCGCTTTAAAATGGATCATTTATTTACATTTTTTTCTCAAAAATTTGCCGGAATATGTCAGGGGCTTACCATGATGTCTTAATTCTGAATTAGCTGTCATTTTTTGTATGGATTTGACAGCGAGCGAGCCTAAACTGAATCAGAATTGAATCGCATTAAGAAGTCATAGTAACCTCCTGGTGGTTGGTTAGTTCGACTGAAGATCCCTACAAAAAAACTTCATTTAAATTGAACAAAAAGATAATTTTGCGCGGACGAATTCGCGAGCATCAACTAGTACGTAACAAAACTAAAATAAACGTTAAATTTGAAGGTTCTTCAAAACTCTTTATGAGCTCAAAGACCTTCTCCGTCTTATTTTACTAGCTGTTGCCAGCGACTTCGTCTGCAAAGAATTCGTTTATCGCTATCCCGCGGGAACTACGCAATTTTCCAGGATTAAAAGTAGCCTATGTGCTATTCCAGACTTTTCTCTATTTATGTGCCAAATTTCATCCAGATCCGTTTGGCCGTTCTGGCGTGATTGAGTAACAAACAAACATCCATCCATCCATCCATCCATCCATCCATCCATCCATACTTTCGCATTTATAATATTAGTTAGATTATTAAGAAAACGGGACTTAATCACGTCAATAATAACTATTTTTGTAAATACCTCGACGTTTCGGACGCAACTTTGCATCCATGGAGTGCGGGTAGTTAGGAAAACCCGTGCAGCTAGAAGATGTTGATACCCACCTCTTCAGTCCCCTCGAGACCATGGATGCAAAGTCGCGTCCGAAACGTCGAGGTATTTACAAAAAAACTTATTATTTACGTGATTAAATCCCGTTTTCTTATAATAATGTGTTCTTCTCCGTCTTATTATCTAACTGAGACAGGTAAATGTCCAATGCTAACTTGCTTACAAAATTACTAATTTATTGAGTCAGGCGTTATTCTGCGGAGTTCCATTTCAATTAACAAAAAACATTAACATTGCTACTCCGCTACTCAGCGTAGCGCAGCGCGTTTATTGTTCATACAAAATGGCTGCCAGAAACCATTGCTATCAGGCAGAAAAGTCAACTTTACTGAAATCCAGTTTCAACACACACTCCACACTTTCCAATAACGAACTCCCAACTCACCAACATAACTTTTTAAGTAATATCAATAAATAATTTGATCCCCATACGTTTCAAATACCCTAATAATTTATCGGCAGTGCCTGCAAACTAATATCCGATTAGAACTAATTAACGGTTAAGTGATTAAATTGAATTGGACCGAGTTCCAAAGTAACCGGTGAATGGGTAGCGGCGTTCAACTAATTTATATATTAGTTTAACAAATTTGTCCGCACCGAAAATGTGTGACAATTCTGAGTGGCGATTTTGAAACGTTATAAAAATGATATTTCATAGTATAGATACCTATGTTACGTTCCTAGTAAATTGCGTTTGAAAAACGTTAGCACATATAGGTACTGTCACATTGACTGTCATACAGTGGCTTGTCATATTGCGACATGAGACAATTGGGTCATTTTTGAAACTTCAACTCGGGCGCGGTAGTAACATATCTAATTGCGTTATAACTATTGTTAGCTTGATTTCTGAGCGATACCTTTTAGCCTAATGCTATGATCTGTGGTTTGACAGAGGTCCCTGCATACCTTCTTCCCGCAATAGTCGTAATAGAAAAGCGTTATTTTATGTCTTGGAAATATTATATTCTTGATTCCATTTTCCACTTACTTACACGCCAACAATCTTGCTAAACGTGGCCTGTAGGTCTTGTTACATTAGGCTCGATCTACCCCGTAAGTGAATGTGAACGTGATGTGTAAGTATATTCTTGAATACCAACACTATGCTATTAAATAAATTCTGCGTAACCACTTTCACGGGTTTATATTCACTTCAAAACTAGAGATTATTTTGTTTTTTTTTCACACGACATGGAACGCAAACGCGCATAAGTCACACTCGCAACACTAGAGCGTATTGCAGATGCGTTACCAGCCTATAGGGCTAATATAGAATACCTCATAACACTAATGTAATGTAAGGTACGAACTTAACTTGGGGACCTTATACATCCCTTTCATAAAATGTATTAATTGTATTATAGGTAAGTTAAGTAGAATTTAAGTACCGTTGTAAATCTATTTTATTTAAAAAAAAAAATGACTTTCTGCCAAATTTCTTGCGGCGCATTCTTCTTGGCAATGATAGTCTTTTCGAATGCGCTGGTAGATTCAAAAAAAGATATGTAAAAGAGCCCTTGGCGGCCTATTTGCAAAATAAACTTTTAACTTTTGACTAATTTCTCTGGCTTTATTACTGACACCAGAAACCAGCAGCGCGGGCCCTGCTGCTTAGCAGGACTACCGAGTAAGAAGGTAGTCTAAGAATCCGCAAATAATGGAATGTTATCTCGTTCCTTGACATAACCCTCCTCTCAAAGGGCTGAACTAACCTAAGTTCGATAACGAAACAGCCCCATTGATCTCCAAGATGCGAAACTACGACTGGACCACTCACAGAGTTGCCTTTGATTCGACTCTGAGTACCCAAAGGAATAAAGGATCATTAATAGGAGGTAGAAGCCATAGAACCCACAAAAGGTCCATTTAGCTACCACCATCACTACATCTAACTATCTAACTAATATTATAAATGCGAAAGTATGGATGGATGGATGGATGGATGGATGTTTGTTTGTTACTCAATCACGGCAGAACGGCCCAACGGATCTGGATGAAATTCGGCACATAGATAGAGAAAAGTCTGGAATAGCACATAGGCTACTTTTTATCCCGGAAAATTCCCGCGGGATAGCGATAAACGAATTCTTTGCAGACGAAGTCGCTGGCGACAGCTAGTAGTATAATAATCCTCCTTTGATTTTTCTGTAGTCGGGTAACAGAGTCACTTTCCGCTGTCAGTCCCTATGTATGCTTAGATCTTTAAAACTACGCAACAGATTATAATGCGGTTTTTTAATAGACTAAGTGATTCAAGCGGAAGGTTTATATGTATAACTAGCTTCTGCCCTCGACTTCATCCGCGTAGAATTAGACTTACATTAAAGAAAGAAAGAAAGAAAGAAAGAAAAAGTTGATTTATGACAATCACAGTAATTAAAAAACAAAAACCTATTAAAAGGTTTTATGAGTTTATGTATTATATTCGGTAAAGTTATGTATTGTGGCTCTCAGTGTTTGCAATTTTAAACTCACTCGTCCATCCCTAATGTAACTCTCAGATCATAGAAAGGAATAGATATGAAACGGGGGCGTGGCGCGTGACTCCGCGACATGGCCTGAAGGAAACATCGCTCGCGAAGCAATTAGCGCCACAAGTTAGTCGCGATTCAGACGTACTTCGGAAATGTTCTCCTGTTCTGTCGTTAGGTACACTAATAGAAGTCAAACGAAGAACTACAAGAACAATGGAGTCACTTACTATATGTAAGTATTGCAAATGCATTGGTATTTTGCTTAAAAATCTAAAAAACTAAACATTTTAACGAACAAATTCAGTGCCGCATTAGTTACTGCGACACCGCACTTAGTAGTGATAAAATTTTAAACTCGTTATACATTGCCGGTTTAATTCAGCAACCACTTTATGTCATGTTTAAATACAGCGCAATGTATTTTACTCCTTGCGATATCCACTGCCGCGTGAAAATACCATGGTACGGCCGCATGTGCCGTTCGTAAGTTAGGGCAGGGCTCGTGTTTTATTGCGGTTAAAGTATTATCGATAAATATACGTACCTAGATTAGTATTATCTATTTTATGTTTATACCGTTTTTTTTGTGTTACTACCTGACTAAAATTTTAGAATGTGTTCGAATAATATACAATTGAAACTAACGTGAGACTCACACATAATTACAACACACAGGATAACTCACGTATAAAAGCCGAAGGATTGCTCCGACAATTGTTTCGGACTATTTCGTAGCCCTTCATCAGGGAGCGCTCGCCCCGGCGGCAGCGAAACGAACACCCTGATGAAGGGCTACGAAATAGTCCGAAACAATTGTCGGAGCAATCCTTCGGCTTTTATACGTGAGTAATCCGGTGTGATGTAGTTAAATATACAATTGGATTGAACGTTACTTGTTCCTAGTTTTATTTCAATCACTACTTTGTATTCATTTGTAAAATTATTGTGTTTTATGTACAATAAAGAATTGAATAGCAAAATACCAATGCATTTGCAATATTTACATAATTATAATGTTGACGACGGAATTTAAACTCGCGCTCGGTTTTGGATAACAGGGCTTAATAACGTAAACTATATACACTAACATACAAAGGAAATAACTAGGAGCCTAAATAAATAATAATCAGCTGTGTTCAGCTACGATCTGACAGAGCAACTAATGGAAGAGTTCATGTCATTACAAAGGAAGGTGTTTTTAAAAATGGAACAACTTAAGAATAAAACATATATACCTACTAAAAGGAGGCTCTAACCCAGCCAGTCGCCAACAGGTAAGTGACTCCATTGTTCTTGTAGTTTTTCGTTTGACTTCTGTTATTGCACGTAACGATAGAACAGTTAGGCATTTTGCAAAAATATCGGAGAACACTTCCGAAGTACGTCTGATCTGAATCGCGACTGACTGTGGCGCTACTTGCTTCGCGAGCGATGTTTCCTTCTGGCCATGTCACGGAGTCACGCGCCACGCCCCCGTTTCTCATATCAGGGGCCTTACCAAGACGTCCTAATTCCAACTCAGTTCAAGTTTTAGCTGTCAGTTTTAGTATGAATCTGACAGCGAGCGAACCTAAACTGAATCGAATTAAGACGTCATGGTAAGGCCCCAGATCTATTCCTTTCTATGATCTGAGACCACACCATAAGCAAGTGACCACTGTTAACAAAAGTTGTTGGTAAAAATTGATAAAAGTGGTCGCGAAGTAAAGTTGGATCTGCACATCTGTTACACAGTCCCTACTCACGCTGTGGCATTTAGGTTACCACTATGTGTTTTATTAGAGCTTTATTTTTGCTATCACAAAATTTTATTTATATACTCACAGTGAGAATCAATAAAAAAAAATTACCCATTATTTCACGGATTTTGTATAGTGAATAAAATTCGAGACTTGGCTTATTTTTACATTAAATAATTTATGGGATAGTAGATAGTTCTGTCAGAACTTCACTGTTACGAGACAAACGTTTCAATACCCCGAAGGATTTCAACTATCGACATCTTATCGACTACGTTTTATCGTTCTTCTCTCACTAGCCGTAGATGAAAAATAAATTGCTTTTTTAAAAGTGTGCGTGACGTGCCTTAAGGCCAATCAAAGCGTTCGAATATCTGTGGTCGTAGACTCTCAAGCTCCGCCTATCGCTTTGTGTTTACGCAGTTCAATGTGTGTGTGGGAGCTGTGGTGGGGAAAAAGTGGCGACAGTAGAACTAAAGGAAAATACGTGCGAGTTCATATCTATTTTATTCTATGATCTGAGGTAATACTCCTTTCATCCACTCAAAGGTTGACCTTAAAGGGATAAGTCCGCCTTTGTGCATGTATCTCATTGTTTGTCATTATTGTATTTGCCTTGTTTATTTTGCACAATAAAGAGTTTACATACATACAAAAGCTACATAAAATTGACATAAAATGCATTAGGCAGCTACGACCTTTGACCAGTGGGAACTACGCAATTTTCCAGGATAAAAAGTAGCCTATAAGTTAATCTTAGGGTACCAGCTATCTCCTTTCCAAATTTTATCCAAATCTGTCCAGTCGTTTCAGCGTGAAGAAGGAACAAACGTACACACTCACATCGTCGCTTCCATCCATCCATCCATCCTCACAAACTTTCGCATTTATAATATTAGTAGAATTCTACCCAGACGAAGTCGCGGGCAGAAGCTAGTACATACATAAATCACGTCATTATCCCTTACGGGGTAGACCGAGTCTAAACGACAAGACCTAAGGCCACGTATAGCGTGATTGTGGGCGTACAAGTTGAAAGAAGAATTAAAATAACTAGGGTTGGGATTGCTAGCCACATCGCCTATAATAACATACATACATATCGTCACGTCTCTTTCCCACAGGGGTAGGCAGAGACTACTTTGTTCCACTGGCTACGATCCTGACATACCTCTTTCGCTTCATCCACATTCATCAATCTCTTCACACATGCTCGTCGGTTTCGGGTACTCTTGGCCTGGCCTATAACATGATTTTCACCGATTTCCTCGATGGGCTTTTATCATCTGCGGAAGAGAAGCAACAGGTGCATTCTATGTTTTTGAATTGAAAACTTCTTTAGTGGCCTTGAGGACTTTTTTGGATGAGTAAAAAATGTTAAACTCGCGTCAGGCGTAAGACGGAGGGAGAGTTTAAGTAACAGGATATCAGAATCCTCTAAGAGCTTAATTTGAAATACGAATAAAGCTTGAGTCGCGTTCGATTTTTAAAGTGTACGTTAATTTCGTCGATTTAACGTATGTGCGTTTGGCCTAGAGGTATAAGGTGTGGAATAACAGTGCGTTCTCTCAAGTGACCGCAGTTCGAATCTCGTGTAAAAAGTTTTTTTCTTTTTTTTTTTTTTTTTTGTGCGCGTGTGCGTGTGTGTAGTTTTTACTTCTGCCGGCACTTGAGTGCTACCCGGTGTTTTTTTCTTTGCTCCCAGACCAGCGTGGCAGTCTACCACCATCCTACTGGCTAATTAAACACTGCGGCTAAGTAGCAGAGCTTGTACTGATAATGTGCGAGCTGACAACATTACGAGCCCTCTATTAGTCCATTTGAATCAGCAAGCTTATTACGTAACTCGCTCGCGATCACAATCGTCTTCATTTTGACAGTTCATGTATGGGCTGACAATTGGCATCGGAATCAGCTAGCTGTCACATTCATACAAGAACTGTCAAAATGAACACGATGGCGATCGCGAGCGAGTTACGTAATAAGCTAGCTGGGTAGTGGGAGGTATCTGCAGTGGGACGAATAAGGACAGTAGGCTTATTGTCTAACTCGCTCGCAATCGCCATCGTGTTCATTTTGACAGTTCTTGTATGAATGTGACAGCTAGCTGATTCCGATGCCAATTGTCAGCACATACATGAACTGTCAAAATGAACACGATGGCGATTGCGAGCGAGTTAGACAATAAGCCTACTGGAGATGACGATAAAATGATGATTACTTTCCAGTAGGCGAGTCTCTTGCTCGTTTTATCCTTCAATAAACAGTCTGAAATATAGAAGTAGGTAAGTACATCCAGAGTGTATGTTACCTCAAAAGCGATAAAATTTCGCGTAAGCTTTCTGAAGCTTTTGTGTTCACGACTTTATATTTTATTTTATCTCAACACCCAAAAAGCACGTTTTTTCATACTTATAGTGCGATCACAAGCTTAATATCTAATTTCACAGGCGCATAGCTGAAGGCTTTGACGACTTAGTACCTATAACTGGAGAAGGCAACGTTTTCACCTTCAACAAAGTATAGACCATTTTGAAGGACTGTCATGTCTCGCATTTTTATAAAAGTTTGTATTGATGTGCGAAAAGATTACCCAAAAAGGAAATACATTATTCACAAGGTATTGCCCGCGACTTCGTCTACAAAGAATACGTTTATCGCTATCCCGCGGGAACTACGCAATTTTCCGGGATAAATAGTAGCCTACCTATGTGTTATTCCGGACCATAAACTATCTCTGTTCCAAATTTTTGACGACCGAATGGCCTAGTGGTTAGAGAACCTGACTATGAAGCTCGAGGTCCCGGGTTCGATCCCCGGTCGGGGCAGATAATAATATTTGTATGAAAAATACAAATGTTTGTTCTCGAGTCTTGGATGTTTAATATGTATTTAAGTATGTATTTATCTATATAAGTATGTTTATCCGTTCTCTAGTGCCCATATCACAAGCTTTGCTTAGTTTGGGACTAGTCCATTGGTGTCAATTGTCCCAAGATATTTATTTATTTAATTTCATCCAGATCCGTTAAGCCGTACTGGCGTGAAAGAGTAACAAACATCCATACATTCTCACAAACTTTCGCATTTATAATATTAGTAGGACTACAATTTGAATTGAAACCAAGCGTGCCGACTTTTCACCACCGACGTCACAGCCGAAATTTAGTGACGGGAAATCCAAACCAATTCTAAAACACTGATGACTCCGCCTTGCTACGATTCCAACGTTTCTACTGGAGTCGCCGCCCTTCAGTGTAACTGATATTTCCACGGGAACTAGATTATGTTCGTCTCTGTCTATCGTTTGTAATCCAAAAGCAACAAAAAAGTGGAATTTGATCACATTACATCACATTACTTGACCTACAAGACATTTAAGAGCCTACGAGATTGCTCTTGTGCAAGACTGCACCTTTTTAGAGAGTTTATACCTTTTTTATTGTTTATGATTTTTAAGATGACTTTTTGTTTAGTAAACTTTTGTTTCCACCGAAAACTAATGCCTATTTATTTACTCTTATTTAGCTACATTACGTTGAAATAACGATTCTTAGCAACGATTTTCTAAGCCATACAAAATGACATTGAACCTAAGAATACGTATACGTCACCCGCCTCAAGACATGGTAGAAAAAGCGTATTGCAAAGAATCAGCTACAGACAACTCCTGTAAACAGTGCTACATGGCTTTGAGCGATGATAAGCTGCTTTTTCCACTGACTGTACATAATTGAGAACCTTTTAAAGTTTACCGGAATTGATGGATATTTTAAGGTTCAGTAGATTTTATTATAAGTACACCCAAGGTTTTGTTACCTTAGGCTCTGTCTATCCCGTACGGGATAAAGACGTTATTATATGTATGTACCCAAGAATATAAAAGTACGTACTTATAAGTTACGTAAGAATACATAAAAGTCGGTCTAATTTGAGTCGAATTAACGCATTAAGGTTACAGTATTAATTGAAAAAATACCAAATAAGTTTAGAAACAGATTTTTTTTGCGAATACAAGCTTCACGCGTTCCTTCCATAATTATTTTGACAGACAGATGAACATCGAGGTGATATATGTGTATGTGTGTATTTGTACCTGTAATGTTGTGTGTACCTGTATTGTTGTGTAGGTGTATTATTATTATGTTAGTGCTTTATTAGTTTAGATTTAAATTAGTTTCATTGCTCTTCTAGATTTCTAGTATGTCTACTCTCTATACTCTGATTTCTGTTGTCCTGTCAATCGTTCGAAGGTTAACTGGAAGAGATCCCTTTAAGGGATAAGTTAGCCTTTGTACATCTATTTGTCTCATCATCTGTAAAATTTATTTGTTTTATGTACAATAAAGAGTTATACATAACATACATACATATATGTGTCCTTATAAACCTCCCCGATCCATTCACAGAATAAAAAAAAACAGCATAACCTCACTTTATGAACAGTTTAAAACACAAATCTAAATGACAGTGATTGTAAATGCATGCTCAAATTTTAATCGACTAAAAGCTTTCAAACTGCTAATAATTGCGACACGGACGGAGCCGCGGCAAAAGCTACTGGGTCGTAAAAACCATTTTAGCCCAATATACCTCTACATTGACATTAAACACGCTTGCTTATCATAAAGTTTATAGGCCGAGCGATGACTCTGGAAAACTCAGTGTCATTGGACAAAAAAGGTGAGTAGAAAATTTATCGATGAGGTGTTAAGGACACTAATGACTTTAACATAAGATGGGTATTAGTAATCTTACTAATAATATAAAGGCGAAAGTTTGTAAGTTTCGATGTTTGGATATTTGTTGCTCTTTCGTGGCAAAACGGCTTGACTGGTTTAATTGAAATCTGGTACAGAGATTTACGGTCCCGGGAGAGGACATAGGATAGTTTTTAGCATATTTCCCTCGGGATAACGATAAGCGAACTCATCGCAGACGGAGTCGCGGGCAACAGCTGAAGGCGAAAATCTTAGGAATCATGTTATAGGCGATGCGGCTACCAACCCATCACTATTTTGATTCCCCTTTAGAATAGAATAGAATAGAATAAACTTTTATTACCACAAATAGAATATACCGACATACATTAATATAAAAAGTAGCATAGTAATTATGTAAATCAAACTTAAAACTAAGCGTGCCTTTCCACCTATACGTTCACAATCACACTAAACGTGGCCTTTAGGTCTTGTTTACCTCGGGCTCTGTCTATCCCGTAAGCGATAAAGACGTGCTTTATTAACTCAGCACAGCCAACCGCTTAAAGATTACGCAAGTCGTAATGAGGTGAGATTTATAACAGTTGCCGCCCAGACTAGGCCAGGGGTCGTCACGTCTCCGGTCCCAGGGGCCCCATATTTCTATGCATTAATTTCCTGTAACGGCTAACTTTTGAATTCGTTTTATTACCAACTAGAATTAGGGTTTTAACGTTTGGTATTTTCATAATTATTTGGCAGGGCGGTCGTTAAAAGTTGTGTTGATATTTTAGTGGATTGTTTGTTGTTATAGGATTAAAATGTAAATAAAGCTTTGTAGGTAATGAATCGTTACTTTTAGAAGACATTCACATAAAAACTGTTAAATTTCTAAACGACACTGAAAATTAGAACACAGAAAAATCCGAAAAGTAAAGCTATGGCCGGGAGTCGAACCCGGATCCTCACCATTCCGTTATGCGTGCTATACCGCTACACCACCCGCAGGTAAAACATGTTGATAAAAAAATCACTTTAATAGCTGGAGATACGCAACGGGGAAAAGCCACGGGCGTAAGCTTAGTATACTGTCAAGAAATTTAATTCCAAACCCATCGAGGAACCCCTTCACAAACATATAACATCATAGTAACATTGCATTACTTAATAAGGAAATTATTAACGGCACTTACCATAGAAAGATTACACTGTGGGTTAAATTCCTTGACTCTACAATATAAATTTCTCCGGGATCCTACTATAAAACGATAATCCAGCTTATTAGCAACGTTTATAACAGTAATGGTGCTAAATGGCTGTATAAGAGCTCCTGAGACTTTCAATTATAGTTTAAGCGTGGTCTAGTGGGAGTCAAACAATACAAGGAGTTCCTTGAGGTTTAATTATAACAAAAACGCTGAAAAAACATTTTTCAAAATAGTAAGTTTAATTTTTTTTAATGATAAATAGGAGAAGTATTGAAAAAAGGGCAGGGCAGGTCAGGAGTACCCAAAACCGGCGAGCATTTATTTTATGAAGAAACTAGCTGTTGCCAGCGACTTCGTCTGCAAAGAATTCGTTTATCGCTATCCCGCGGGAACTACGCAATTTTCTGGGATAAAAGTAGCCTATGTGCTATTCCAGACTTTTTTCTATCTATGTGCCGAATTTCATCCAGATCCGTTGCGCCGTCCTGGCGTGATTGAGTAACAAAACATCCATCCATATTTTTGCATTAAAATTTATAATATTAGTTAGATGATAGACGGACGGACGTGGAGCCAGACGATCTTTTAGTAAGAGGCCCTTTTGACACCCTTTGGGTACAAAGCTTATTAATATTTAAAGTTCTACACTTTGGGACTGTAATTAAAAAATTAAGTCGTTTGTGGATTAGGGTTGACAGTTTATAACTTTTTGCCACTATTAACCCCGGGTTAGCTGTTAACTCCCAGTTAAATTGTTAACTTTGGATCAAGTAATAGGTACCTGCCGTCTCAGTGGATTTAAAAGTTAAATGTGTGAAGATGTTCCACGGCAGTTTGTAATTGTGTCGTACAGACACATTACTTAAACAGATGACGCTTGGCTACAAAAAAATCGCTTAGTAACAAGGTCACGTGACGCAACGTAAAGAATTATTGCAGAATATAACGATCAACATCAGTTCTTCAATATAATTCTAAGCGGGCAAAGACACGGGTAGCAGGTAGTTAATCACTATCACTACATAGTATAAAACAAAGTCGCTTTCTCTGTCCCTATGTCTCTATGTATGCTTAAATCTTTAAAGCTACGCAACGGATTTTGATGCGGTTTTTTTAATAGATAGAGTGAATCAAGAGGAAGGTTTATATAAATAATACATGCATAATATACATACCTATAAATATAAATCTACATAACTGAAAATATTGCCTTATAAAAGCTTAAATTAATAAGAAAATGTCCGGTAGATATTTCAGACACTGCGGCGAAACAATAAGGTATTTAAAACTGTCGTCAGTCCCATATATTCTCATTAAGGTTCATAAACAAAACTGCTTGAAATGAGCAACGATTTGCTTAAAAATAACCTAATAACGACAAAAGCGATTTTAAACCTTTCGCTTGTATCGCAAAGGTTCAAATTCTCCTGATACTTAAGTGTGTTTTTCGCACTCGGACAAGATTTTTTTATAAGGCTAACATAATGCCGAAAGGCGGTATGTTCCAGTCAACATAAGGAAGGCGATGACACGTGAATTGCATACTTGGTAGTGTTTATTTAGTACACGAGTTGGATTGTTCCAATATTTAAAGCGAATAAAATATTGCAGAAAACGAGTTCAGGTTTTTTTTCATCACATTCCCGCTAATATTATTAATTTGAAAGTAACTTTGTCTGTCTGTTACCTTTTCACGCTGAAACCGCTCAAACGATTTAGTTGAAATTTGACTTTGCTTAGGCTTTTACCATCTGCGCGGGAAGAGAAGCAACTGGCACATTCTTCGTTTCTTCTCTACTCCCAGACCAGCAAGTCAAAATTAAAGGTCGAATCAATTTTTTATCTACTTTACTAGATTAAATTTAGAGCTTTAATTTTCTTCTATTACACTCGTGTTACAAATTCAGCACATTTTTTCAAAAATCGAGCTCCTGCCGTGATACTTTCATGTTAATGAACTCGGCAACATTATATCGTCAGATACAGAACCCTCTGCGTGCAAGTCCGTCTCACACTTAACTATTAATTTCCGCCATTAAAAACAAACACCAACTTGTCAGCTACCCCCATATATACAGCCAAAGCGAATAAACCGTAACGGACGGCCACACCGTGCCAAAACGTTTTGAAATTCGAATTCAGTCGGCCCGCTTACACTAATAGAGTTTAACGCAAGAGTGAGGGGGACGGGTATGTTACGATTTCAGAACGTTGTATGTATTAGTAGACTGGATATCGAACTATATTCTTATCGTAATGGCTTAAACTTCCTTGTAATAATACCTCACAGGGTTGATAGTAGGGGATAAATCTGCCGCGTTGACCGCGGTCGAGGTTTGGCAAGCTTTTTTGGCTCTTTTAGGTTTTTTGGCTCTTTTAGCTCTTTTACGTTTTGGCTATTTTCTGAATGTACCCACTGGTGATTTGTGGGCTAGGTAGGATTGGTTTTCGTCATTGTTTTTAAACTGTCGACGCAAAGGGGTGTAGGTAACGTATAATGAAGGTACCTAGTAAATCAAATGGCCAGAAAACATGTTGGAGTTTTTGTAAACGCATCAACTAATACTCGTACTAAATACACATATAAAAATCACTATCTCTTACGGAGTAGACAGAGTCTGTCTACTATTTTCCATACGATTTATAATGGTCATCACAAAACTGTGACGAGAAAAATGTGTGGGAAATTAAGGTAATTTTGTTGGAAAAAGGATAGGTACACGTTATTTTGAAAATGCCCATTTGATACTAAACTAACTCCCTTATTCATAAGCGCTATGAAGGCTTCTGCTAACTTAGCAATCGTTTGTCCTTGTCTGTGAAAGGTAAATGTCAAAGTGACAGATAAGGACAAACTATTGTTATAAGTTACCAGAAGCCTATAGTGCGTTTATTAATAAGGGGGTAATAGTATAGCTTCATAATGACTTCACCGCGCTTACTCTGCTCTCCAAAACCCTATAAAGTGCAAGCCATAGTATAACAGTCCATAGAAGAGTGTAAACTGTAATTCTAATTATAATTATTTAATCAGATAGTTCCGTTAGCTGCCGGCGGGCGGCGCCACCGATCATTACGCTGGACGAGAGCGCGAGATAGCCCCGTCTCTTTCTAGTACGAGCATTAAGAAAAAGACAGGTAATCTATCTCGCGTGCGACAGTTTTAATCGAAAAATTACATATCGATAGAATAGAATAGAATAGAATAGAATAGAATAGAATCGTTTATTTGCTTAGGCCAAAACGTCGCGAACCTGCACTCAACTGAAAAGCAGTCAATGGTTTCCAATTATCATGTTCTGACATGAGGCCTGTTGCCATACGTAAGATACATAAACGGGCTGGAAATGATTATTTACCAAAATAAACATTCTAATCTTAATCTTAATAAACATTCTTTATTTGTGCTGTCGCGTTATTCGGCGTGCCTCATGACATAGGCCTCCTCCATGTATTGGAGGGTTTGGGCTATAGTTCCCACGCGCGCCCAGTGCGGATTGGGAACTTAACACACACCACTGAATTTCTTCGCAGATATGTGCAGGTTTCCTCACGATGTTTTCCTTCACCGAAAAGCTCATGGCAAATTACAAATGTAATTTTCGCACATAAATTCCGAAAAACTCAGAGGTGCGAACCCGGGATTTGAACCCACGACGCTCTGCTTGAGAGGCCACAGGTCAAACCACTAGGCTACCAAAGCTTTTTTTTTTTTTTTTAACTATAGCCCTAACCCTCCAATACATGGAGGAGGCCTATGCCATGAGGCACGCCGAATAACGCGACAATTTAATAAATAAATAAATAAAAAAACGACTATAACAACAACAACAACATGTACCTACTCACTGAAATTGTAGCGAATTCGGAATAGAAAGGCTTATAAAAAAATAATAATTGTGCTGTAAATGCTGTAATCCTACTAATATTATAAATGCGAAAGTTTGTGACGATGTGACTGAGTGAGTGTGTATGTTTGTTCCTTCTTCACGCTAAGACGGACGGATTTAGATAAAATTTGGAACGAAGATAGCTGTTACCCTAGATTGAAACATAGGCTACTTTTTATCCCGGAAAATAGCATAGTTCCTGGGGGATAGCCATAAACATGTCAATTGCTAATTCTACGCAGACGAAGTCGCGGGCAGAAGCTAGTGTTGTTATATTTTACTGCTGTGCTCATTGTGATCCGTCTTTCCTTCCCGTATAGTCGAATGTTATATTAAATTAAATTAATTTTTAGTTTTACTTTTAGTTTTAGTAGCCCTTAAGGCCAAGGTTCTGGCAGAATATCAGCGTCTCGAAGCAATTCGTGACATAGTGCCGAGCCAGCTTCCCTTTTTGTGTCCATTTTGCTCCATTTAGTAGGTACTGGTTAAGTTTATTATACTCGTACTGTTATAATGTGACCAAATAAATTATATTTTCTTTCTTTCTTTCTTTTCTAATCTCAAACTTTGTTTAAACAGCTGCAACTTTTTTTAAACCGTGGTTAATTAACAACCAAAAACCACCCCAAAATCTATAACCGCCGCGAAATCACAGAGTAACAACCAATTTCAATACAGATTGTGCATTCCGTATTCAGAGCACGCGCCCGCTGAGAAGTCGTGACGCTCTAAAATTGATTTTTATCAGGCGGGCGATATTTTAGCGGCGCTCGATTGTTTTATGAAGATGTAGAGTGATTTTGATGGGAGTGAATTATCTTTTGGCTTTAGTTAGGTGTGCTAGTTGAATTTATTAACGCCAGCGTGTTGGTACAGTTAAATGCAACAGCATGGTGTCGGTGCTGACATCACAAAGTATGTACTATACTATGTACTACTCGTACTATACTCTTATTAGTATTCACGTCACGTGCCTATTATGTATGCTATTACGTACTGAGACTATTGTCTTGTAACTTGACGTGATTTGTGTGTGTTTTAAAATCGATTGAGATTTTTAAATTGTTTGACCAGAAATTTTGAAATTAGCCAGTCTTAATTAAAATAAGTACCCAAAAGCGTCGACACATAAGCAGGCTACTTCAAAACGAGTGCTCGAATAATTATAAAACACTTATTGTAGAACGACTCCGTTAGATAAAGCACGTAGCAAATTGAAGCAAAGAGTTGATAAGCTATTTTATCGAAAGGGCCTAGAACGTGCGGGCGCCTAAATAAGTCGGAATTAATTAAAAAAATAAATTGCCTTTTTTCTCATATGCTTAAAGCAAACATGCTCCAAAACGAAATTGGCAACTTGGTCATCCTTGGTTACGGCAGACATTTTAAACCAATGTAAAGCGAACGAATTGTCTTTAGTTTTATTTAGACTTTCGTCTTTTGTTCATTGAACTTTTAGTAAATTAATTAGGGTTACTGGTTACTGTTGATATTTTAGATCGGAGCATGAATCAGTAGAAATATTTTGTTAGATTATACGGATTTCAAAAATCCTTTTACGATGACAGGTCACAGACTTTTTTAGACAATAATATGAAAGCAAGCACAAAGGCAATTTCTATAATTTTGTTTTGTGCATCCGTCCGAAGTCTACAGCCTAACTCAGAGCCTATTAGTATTAAAAAGTGGTAATTTTACAGAGATATATAGGACTTATTATTTAAACTAAAAAAGTGATAAAAGAAAAAGTTTTGACACGTTCTTTAGGTCATATTGTTGCCTTTAAAGTAGAATAGTTTTTTCTTGCTTTCGGGGTATCGTTGGATAGGTCTTTCTAATTTACGAAAACTATTTTTTGCTTCACGGCTTCATTTGTGAAATATTAAACTTGATAGTACAAATTATTGTAGTGTCAAGCGCGTAACTTTACCAATTACCATTTAGTATCGTAATAAAACCTATTTCTAAATGTGAAAATCTATCGAGACGTTTATGATTTAAAAGCAGCTTTCATTTGAACAATTTTATTAGCTAGCTACATAAACTGTAACCATTTTATGTGTCTGCCCTTTATTTTTATTTTCATTTAACGAACAATTAACTGAAGCAGACTAAAACACCCTAAATAAAAAGGTCTTTTATCCGCTCGGTTTATGATCACTCCGTCGACGTTGCCAAAGCATTCATTCTTCGATCCCCTCTTAAAAGAACCCTAAAAACTATTCCAACTTTGTCTGAATCGATTTAGCTTTTTATCTGTTTCAATTCTTTCATTAAGCACAATAAGAGTTCACAATCAATTTCTAGCTACGTTTCGCTTTTGCCACGTCAGCTTTACTGTCCCATTCGCCTTTAAAACAAGGTTTTAAGATCTAATTTTGATTGTGGAAGTGGTTTAACGTATGGTAACGTATGGAGGCTGTCCATTCATTCTAGTGAGCATGGATTGATGGCCGTGGCCGGCGCAGCACTTGGTTCGCCGCTGTCTCGAGAATTTACCTCGAGCGATCGCTTTGAAGCTGTGGTGAAATACTTGTTAGTCAAGCGGATTAAAATTACTGATAGACTTTTTCGTTGCACAAATTGTTGCATGTGAAAATTCGAATTTTTATATCGCTCATTTTAAAATTCAAAATTTAAATGTAGTATAGATTAGTCGTCTACGGTGTTGCGGGAACTGATACCAGGCCCCTAATCCACCAATGCGACAATTGTCGGTGACAAGTGACAATTCTGTTTACATTACAAACAACTCGACGAGAATCTACGCCAGTTCGCTTCATATTGACCACGCATTGCAATTCTAATTGTCACTTGTCACCGACAATTGTCGAATTGTTGAAATAGGGACCTGGACGAGGAGTGCCCCTTCTATTGGACTATTACTCTGTGACCAGACAGACCAAAATGCCCAGCTCATCATTGTCGTTCCTTAAAACGCTGTGTACAAATTTCACCTCCAATTCCAAAATGCGCTTTCAAAATATCTAAACGTTTCCACATTGTTAGGAATTATATTCAACCAGAATATTATTTTCAGGAGTGCAATGTCAAGTGGTGTTAAGAACTGTTTGGTATGGATGGCGGGTAAGTACTTGTTCCGAAAGACTAGGTGTTTATTTATCCAGTGATCTTGCTATTACTTAAGCTGGTAATACAATATTGAGTCTTTAGTGTTGTTTTGTGATGCAATAAATCATCTTGAACGTGACATCTAAATGTGTTGTTGTAAAACCCCAAAAAGGTACTTTGGGCTTAAAACCACTAAATTTTATAATATACTTTATGTACAATTTATGATGTAATTTTTATTGAATGAATAAATAATCTAATCTAATCTAATCTTTATTCACTAATACCCCTAATTTTCAAATTACTATGGGCTCATAATACCTAAAATGTCAAATTGTCTTTTGTTAACAAGGCATGACATCGACATTTTAGGTATTATTAGCACATGGCAATTTGAAAATTAGGGGTATTAGTGAATAAGGTATTATGAAATTTAGTGGTTTTACGCCCAAAACGAAAGGCTGGATCAATTCTTTTTATTATAAAGTGGGTAATATTTGTTGAAGTTCTGGGAACGTTTTTAAGCAATGAATGAACTTATAGTCTTCCACGGGTGCAAAGCCGCGAGACTAAATAAGTAACCGAAGAAATATAATTACAATAGTACTAATAGATCAAGAATGTTATTTTTAGTTCTTAACATTTTTGTAAGAGCCACTGAACATAGAATTTACTAAAAGTAATAATATTACTTTTGTTTATTGAATAACCTTATTCATATCAAACATTCAATTAGAAACGTATCAGCAAACTCGGTTGCCTTACGAATCTCACAAACAATAACAAGTATTTATACCTGGTATTTTTTACCTGGTATACTTTGTAGCATCCCTAATCACTGCAAAGTTGGCATGACTGCCCGCGGTCACTGTAGGATTGTTTAGTTGGCTGGCAGTGAAGCCTTTTGGGCGTTAGTACTCGCTTTTATTTCAACTCCAAATACTTCCTGGGTGCTATTGTAATAAAAACTTCCGAGTACATGGATTTAGTTTGATATTCTTTTTTTGCGTTCCGTAGAGGGTGTTCATTACTAGGCTTATTGTTTGTCTATTCATTTGTCACGTGTGACCCTTTGAACTGAAAAGGGTAGGTATCTTGACTTGAATTTTTTACAAATATTATACATATGGGGTAGACAGAGCAAGATTAGTTAACAAGACCTAAAGGCCCTTTTCAGCACGATTGTGGGCGTATAGGTGGAAAGGGGGAAACAAAATAGTGATGGGGCTAGCCGCATCGCGTATAACATAATTCCTAGGACTTTCGCCCATTCCGATGGGCTTTTACCATCTGCGCGGTAAGAGAAGAACCTGGCACATTCTATGATTTTTCTTTACTCCCTGACTAGCATGAAAGAAATCCTACCTACTAATATTATAAATGCGCAAGTTTTTGAGGACGGATGGATGTGACGATGTGAGTGTGTATGTTTGTTCCTTCTTCACGCTGAAACGACATGGGGGATTTGGATTAAATTTGGAACGGAGGTTGCTGGTACTCTAAATTAAAACATAGGCTAAGAACGAAGTCGCGGGCTGAAGCTAGTACATAAACAATTGTCTGTCTCTATCACTCTCAAATAAATAAAAATCAATAAGTATTTTCTTTCATTCCCACAAGGGTGCGACCACACCGCCGCTTAAAAAACGGTGACGTTACGGAATCGCAACAAAATGTATGAAGAAACGGTGACAAAACGTGACGCATACGACACGTCACTTCGTATACGCGGCGGTAAAGAGCGCGGTAAAGAGCCATGCGCGTAATCCGACTCGCGCATGACATTTTAACATCAAGCAAATGCTTATCAAACAAAGGCCGCTCTTTAAAACTGCACTAAAATCACCTCAATCAAGACCTGAGTCATGAAACTACGCCGCAATTGTCCCTTCACAATACCTAAAGTGCAACGGACTCTCACAAAGCTAACAGTCAACATTTGTACATCTGTTTAAGGGAATTATAGTCTGGAAGCCGGCCGGTTATTCCGCCACGTTTGTGTGTTATTTTATAGCTCTAATTAAAGTTTAACGAGCTGTTTTGTTGCGGGATGAGTTAAATAAAGTGTGATGGGAACTGCGAATTGGGTATTTGGACGCGAATCGTGATAAAACATTGTCTTTATAAAACAAAGTATACTCTTCTCTTTCTCTCTTCTCTTTCATCCAGAATAATTCAACGGATATGATTGATTAAACAGCTTTGTTATTTTTTCTACGTCTTTCTAATTGTAGTCGAGAAAAGATACCATAAATTGGTCGATTTTCAAATAGCAAGCAAACCAAAGTTACAAATTTTTCTATTGGAATATTCTCAGTTTTTTTTTATTGTTAATGGGAACATGTTAAGTGTCCGCAGGTATCGTTATTATTAGTTTCGACTGATTAAGTATATATCAAATGAAAATACTACTTCACTAACATCAATAAGAAGTTTTTTTTAATTCCCATTAGAAACTTCCGTTATGGCAACTTAATATAAATTATTGTCAAAATTTCTGGGAATATTCTTGCTATTTTGATACCTAAAACTTCCACATTGTTAATTTCAAAGTGTATCTAATCCATCTACGGCGTCGAATGGTGTTACTTTATTTTGAAAGCAAAATTACTTTAAAAATCTTTAGGAGAGTGTTCAATCAAAGAAATCGAAGTATTAGCTAAAATATTCCTCAATAATTATTAAACTTCTTGTATTAATACTAACGAAAGAACACAAAATGACTCTATTGAGCACTAACTACTTATTAATAATAATAAATAATAAATAAATATTTGGGAACAATTCACACAAATTGACCTAGTCCCAAAGTAAGCGCTAGTAGGCTTGTGTTATGGGTACTAGACAACGATATACATACTCATATAGAGAAATACATACTTATATAGATAGAAACATCCATGACTCAGGAACAAATATTCGTGTTCATCACACAAATATATGCCCTTACCAGGATTCGAACCCAGGACGCTTGCTTCGCAGGCAGGGTCACTACCAACTAGGCCAACCGCGTCGTCAAAATGCTTATTAAAAATACAAAAGAAGGAGCGTTCTTTGTCCGACAACCTTTACAGCAAATTTCTCTTTTGCGTTTAAAAAATGGGAAAACTGAGACAATAATTTGAAGCGTCTTAATACATAACTAATAACATTTTTGTTGAAAAAATTTACTCTTAAATATTGAACTACAATCATCTTATTCTTACAAAAACTATTGACTTTAAGTAGTATGGATGCGTCAATCCTTTATGCAAAAACTTCTCAATGGATTTAGTTGCAATTTAGAACACAAACTGCAATCTGAATTAACAGATAATTACACTTATTACCCTGGAAAACTACACAGCTTCTGCGGGTCGACTTAACATAAAATAAAAAATAGTCATGGGAAACATTTGGCAACATAATTTATTAATTAAGTTCTAAATCTTTTTACTCGCAAGCTGCACAAGATGTCCGAACGGTTATTAGTTTATCAATTACTTGCGGCACCACACCATAATTTAATTGAGAACTCAAATATACTCAAGACCAAAAATAACTGGTCACTTTTCATAGAAACTTGTATGAAAAGTGACACATTATTTTTGCTCTTGAGTGTATAATATATTGATAGCTGGATCTCAGCCTATTATTAATAGAAATGAGTAAATCACTTTCTTGTTTTACTTTAAATAGGGCAAACTTGTAAATTGCTTTTTTACACGACAAGGAAGGCAAACGAGCAAATGCCACATAGACACCCGCAACACTAGAGGATAGTAGATGCGTTTCCAGTCTAGAGGGCTAGGATAGAATACCTCCTGTGCCAATTTCACCGGCTGTCTTACTCTTGGCACTGCTGCTTGGCGGCAGGATTAGCGAGCAAGACGGTCCTACCCGCACTTTAGTTACAAAAGAATGGCGACGCACGTTAGGTCTACCTACGTCTCGAACGCGTTTGCGTTGAATGTTAAATGCTATGAGAACAGGGGCCTTACCATGACGTCTTAATTCGGTAATTCACTTTTAGTACGAATCTGACAGCGAGTGAACCTAAACTGAATCGCATTAACACGTCATGGTAGGTAAGGCCCCAGTATGCTTAGTGTAAGTTTTCGGTAACAAAATACGTCACGAACGCGTTTGCGTTAAAATGTCAAATACTATGAGAACAATTTGTTGCGCTGAGCCTCTAGTGTAAGTTTTCACATATAAAAACCTCTCGAACGCGTTCACGTAAACGTCTCAATTACTATGGAAAAATTGGCAGGGCCACCAGCGGACCGAAACGGCAACAAACTGTTCCCATAGTATTTGACATTTTAACGCGAACGCGTTCGAGACGTATTTTGTGACAGATAACCTACACTAAGCATACTGGGCGCTGCCAATTTTTCCATAATTATTGAGACGTTTACGTGAACATGTTCGAGTCGTTTTTATATGCGAAAACTTACACTAGGGGATCAGTTTGTTGCCGTTTCGATCCGCAAGTGGCGCTGCCAATTTTTCCATAGTAATCAAGATGTTTGCGGGTGGTAGGGCCTTTTGCAAGGTCCGTCCAAATCGCTACCACCATCTTACTCGCTAATCCTGCCGCTAAGCAGCAGTGCTTGCACTGCTGTGTTCCGGTGTGGAGAGTAAGACAGCCGGGGAAATTACGGGCACAAGAGGCATTTCATCTAAGTCCTCTAGGTTGGCAACGCATCTCCAGTCCCTCCGGGGTTGCGGGTGTCTATGGGCAGTGGTAATAGCTTACCATCAGGTGACCCACTTGCTCGTTTGCCTTCCTATTCACATAAAAAAAAAAATGTTTTGTTGAACGCGTTAAAGGGGTTTATAACCCCTGACCCAAAAGTAAAGGGTGTTTTCAAAAAGGATGGAGGAGGAATTCCCTTCCATGTTGGTCATGGACCAAAGAAAAAATACACCTCTTCCCGCGCCGATGGTAAAAGCCCATCGAGAGAATAGACGAAAATAGGAATCATTGCAACCGACCACAATTGCAACTCCTCTTTCCACCTATACACTCACAATCATGCTAAATATGGCCTTTAGGTCGTGTTACTTTAGACCCTGTCTACCCCGTAAGGGACAAATACGCAATATAATGTATGTAGTTATGAACCAAAAAGGAGGAAATTCTCAAATTTCAACAGTTCCTTTCACAGATGCAGTGAAATTATCGCAAAACCAAAACACCAAACGTTGAGCTGAAATGCTCGGCGATAAGGCATTAACAGACGTGACAGCTTAAGGCCGGTGCACACGGTTGAAATAGCCCGTGTTTAGCCTGTTACTCACCACCGCAATGCATACATACATACAGTTGATGGTTTCGTTGAATTTAGGTAATTTGTCATAGTCTTTCAAGTTCCTTAAGTGAGGATGTTTAATTGAATTTAGAAAAAGCCCATCGAGGGAATGGGCGAAAATCATAGGAATCATGTTATAGGTAGGCTAGCAACGCATCACTATTTTGGTACCATTTTCTATCTATACGCCCACAATCTTGCTAAACGTGGCCTGTAGTTGTCACCTTAGGCTCTGTCTACCCCGTACGGGATAAAGACGTGATTTGTGTATATATGTCCATGACCAGTAGAGACTTTATACATCTCTACTATAGACTAATATAATTTAAGGTACGAACCTAAATTGGGGACTCTATACATCCATTTTATAAATGTACTAGCTGTTGCCATCGACTTCGTCTGCAAAGAATTCGTTTATCGCTATCCCGCGGGAACTACGCAATTTTCCGGGATAAAAAGTAGCCTATGTGCTATTCCAGATTTTTCTCTATCTATGTGCCGAATTTCGTCCAGATCCGCTGGACCGTTCTGGCGTGATTGAGTAACAAACAAACATCCATCCATCCATCCATACTTTCGCATTTATAATATTAGTTAGATTAATTGTATTATAGGTAGGTAAGTGAAGTACTGTTTTAAATCTATTTTAGTCTGAAAAATTAACTTTCTGCTAAGTTTCTTGCGGCGCATTCTTCTTGGCAATGATGGTCTTTCCGAACGCGCTGGTAGTTTCAAGTTATTTTAAGAGGGGCGGCCTATTTGCAAAATAAAATTTTGATTTTGATTTTATCCATATCTCTCTTGTAATGCCTCTCCAACTAGTGGAGGTTGGCAGTCAGCTCCGCATAATATTTCCTCGGATCCTTAGCGAGGTTGTAAAGTTCGGCAGCACTTGCGACTCCGGTCCACTCCCGGATATTGCGCCACCACGACTTCTTCCTACGGCCGACGGCTCTTCTGCCTGCTACTTTGCCCATCATTATTAGTTGCAGTTCATATCTGGCGTGCCTAAGCACGTGGCCCAGATAGGCAACTTTACGCTGTTTGATGGTCTGCATAAGTTGGCGTTTCTTCCCAGCTCGGCGTAGTACTTCAATGTTAGTCACTCGATGCATCCAGCTAATACCCGACATGCGTCTATAGGCCCACATTTCAAAGGCTTCTACACGTTTCCGAATTTGCTCTTTGACAGTCCAGGCTTCACATCCGTACAGTTATTCATATTTTATTTATTTATTTATTTATAAGCTTTTTTATTCCGAATTGGCTAAAATTTCAGTAAGTACATGTTGTGGTTGATGTTATTGTCGTTTATTTATTAAATTGTCGCGTAATTCGGCGTGCCTCATGGCATAGGCCTCCTCCGTGTACTGGAGGGTTTGGGCTATAGTTCCCACGCGCGCCCAGTGCGGATTGGGAACTTAACACACCATTGAATTTCTTCGCAGATGTGTGCGGGTTTCCTCACGATGTTTTCCTTCACCGAAAAGCTCATAGCAAATTACAAAATGTAATTTTCGCACATAAATTCCGAAAAACTCAGAGGTGCGAGCCCGGGATTTGAACCCACGACGCTCTGCGTGAGAGGCCACAGGTCAAACCACTAGGCTACCAAGGTTTTTTTTTATATATTGCAATTTAAATAAAAGCTTGTAGTAAATACTTGTACAAGCCCTCACTTAAGTGTGCATAGGACAGCCTTCTGTACGTGGTGTTCGCTGTGGGTTAGTCACAGTCAGAGTGAGTCACTCGGTGGTATTATTAGTTATTTCGTACGTTAACTCGCTAACCGGCTAATTTAAATGTTTAGTTGTCGATTTTTGATACGGTTCCGTGAACTACCGAGGAAAATGTATCCACGTCACAGTAGAACTCTGTCTCAGTTGACAGGCCGCCGTTACTCAAACTCGAGTGATATGTCACCTATTGCGACAGGGTTCTACGAACGGTGTTGCGAATCTCCAAAACTGGTACTCACTTACCATCTAGTGACCCACTAGCACGTTTGCTTGTTGTAATAAAAGGAAAGTACATACATACATACATAGATATCGTCACGCCTCTTTCCCACAGGGGTAGGCAGAAACTACTTTGTTCCACTTGCTACGATCTTGACATACCTCTTTCGCTTCATCCACATTCATCAATCTCTTCATACATGCTCGTCGATACATATATATGTCGAAGACAAAGGCTGGATAAACTGTCCGGTTGGTCGGTTAGAATTCAAACGAGCTTTATGCATAGCCGAGCTTAGGTCACCGTCTTGTCCATCTTCAAGGTGCATTAATGAGATAGGAATAACAGCACACATCATGTTTCCCTTGTACAGCCAGACTTTATTGAAATAGCGCTTACACAAAGGACTGTGGACTATTACACACTCTAATAATGAAACGCGGAGAGTTCAGTGCTTGCGCCCACGAACTACCCTATCAATGTTCTCAATACCGCTTCGCACCGAAGTAAGGCTCGATACTTAGTGCAATCGCACTTAACAATCCGAATCACTAACAATTCACCATTAAACATAAAACGGTACGTCGAAGCAAACGGATCACTTTCGACGTCTGAACTCAATCAAGTCACGATCAAGGAAAATGCCTCTCGCTTCTTACTCTCGCCAGATGTCACTCTGTCATTCTAACTAACATTGCAGGTAGTTGCAACTGAGCCAAACACAGACCACCCCCAAGCGATACCGCAATACCGCTTGACGTTTCATAAAAGCAATAACTTATGAGGGTACATTCAACAAAGTACAATTAACGAATGTTGGCAACTACAAGGTACAACTCTTTAGCTATCAAAAGTCTAGTCATTGTGACGACGCTCCGACATATACATAAATAATGTCTTTATCCCTTACGGGGTATACAGAGCCTTAGGTAACGGGACCGAAAAGCCTCGTTTAGCATGATTGTAAGCGTAGTGGAAAGGAGTATCAAAATAGTGATGGCTGCTAGCCGAATCGCCTATAACATGATTCTTACGATTTTGGCGATGGCTTTTTACCATCTGCGCGAGAAGAGAAGCAACTGGTACATTCTGGGTTTTTTCTTTGCTTCCAGAGCATGGAAGGCCAAAAAAAGGATACCTATCGACGAAAAAATATCAATTTAGGCATATAAATATCATATCAATGCTTGACATCACTATATTGCGGAGATAGCAAAGTAGTAGTAGACGTATCTCTAAATATCATATTTAGGCATTTAAATATCATATTAGGCATCGCCTGTAAAGATAATTGTACGTAATTGTGGAAAATCAATAAATAAATAAATTTCACTCTAATTACCGCCTATTGATGAATGTGGATGAAGTTTAAAGTAGTTCAGGAACGCGCAAGTGGAACACAGTAGTCTCTGCCTACCCCTACGGGAAAGAGCCGTGACGGTATGTATGTACGTATGTATTACCGCTAAATCTTTTGGATCAATAGGGAACTCTAAAAATCACACATTATGAGATCACACCTCAAAAATTACAAGTAGTTTGTAACTCTATTTTAGTTAACCGATGAGTAACCGACACGTGTGGCGCTCGAAGACCTTGTAATGATATATTTAATGATACTAATGCTTCACTTGACATATATTTCAGCGATGATTCATTGTCATTGTTCGGTGATCAAAAGTGAAATCATAAAAGTGAACCACTAAACAAAGGAAAATTTTATAAATTACGTCTTCACGGGGTAAACATAGCCTATTGGTAACAAGACTAGGCCACGATTAACATGATTGCGGGCGAGGTGGAAACGGGAATCAAAACAGTGATGAGTTGCTAGCAGCATCGCCTATAGTACAGGTGGTGGCACGTAAATCTAACGTGGAGTACGACCGCCCGCGTTCCCTGCACTTCCCCGCGATACCTTATTTTCGACTACTGCACATCAACGGTCATCGCTAGACTTACGTGCCGGCACTTGTACGATTACTAAGATTTTCGCCAACTTTTACATTATTATTATTACCATCGATGACCATTTGTGTTAGGAATCTTGTTAGGGGCGATGTGGCTAGCAACCCATCACTATTTTGATTCCTCTTTCCAGCTCGCTTCCATACGCCTACAATCATGGTAAACGTGGACTTTGTTATTGCAACACGCCTCGTCTACCCCATAAGTGATAAAGACGTGATTTTCTTGTCCTGAAACACTTCTTTTGAAAATATCCATTAGTGTCTGTCGGATCAACATCTGTCACATTATTCGAACGCTCACACCGGCACGGTAATAATCAAAATTGGACTACTCGATGCCAAAACGCCAAAACAGCACACACATCACAAATATGCATTATTTACACGAATATTCATTTGAAAGCCTTCGACAAATTGCCACGTACGTAACGTCAAAGTTTAGACAATACCTGCTCTAACACAATCACGTAAAACACATACAATGAGATTTTTTTTTCCCTCGCGAAAAAAATGGTTATGGGAGCGGAAAAATCAAAAAAACCTCGCAACAAAATTGTTTCTTCGAAAGTCGGAGTTAATTTCACGGTTAGTTGAATCCGTTAAGTATAGGAAAATGAGTGTAGGTACAGGAGCGTCTGAAACGTGGGGTTCAAGGCTAGGTTGGGTTCTTTGTGCATCAAAATTATAAAACCTTTGAACCTTACAGGCCTCCTCTCACATTGAGAGGGCTTGGACTGTTCCCACTCGGGCCCGGTGCGGAGCGGGAACTTCCCACACGCCATTGAATTGCTTCGCAGTTGTGTGCACGTTTCCTCGCGATGTTTTCCTTCACCATTAAGCTCATGGTAAGTCTCAAATGAGATATCGCACATAAATTTCGAAAAACACAGAGGTGCGAGCCCGGGATTCGGACCCACGACCCTCTGCTTGAGAGGCCACAGGTCAAATCACTAGGCTAACATGGCTTAAAAAAAAGTTTACATACATACAAAGAATTTATAACAATGATATTTAAATTTTATATGGACTTGTTTGTTTACAAGAGAGCGTAGTAAGTGATAGATTTTGTACGAACCTAGACCTGTTTCGTAGTACTACTACGGGCGCACTATGAAATCAGAAACGCAGACCTGTTTTATGACTCAATTTATGGTCACTTTTGCAAATTGAGAAAGTAGAAAACGTTGTATCCCGTTTTATAAGTCACATCGTTCAAGAAACTCGTTGCATTTAAAAATTGTGAACGATTTCGCTTCGAAATACAGAAAATTATTGACATTGACAGCTGGTAATAATTAAACTTTACGTATTAGTTAAAGTGGCGGGTTCACGGTGAACCGCTTTCAACCGAGGCAACTGGAGGTCTATAGGGGAGCTTATGTCCAACAGTCATGCATAATTAAAAAAAAAACTTAAAAAGAAATATTATTGCAAAACAACTCAAATAGGTACTAACAAAATAACACATAGAGATTCCTCCGAGCATATTTACAAAAAGACAACAATGAGCTAAAAATGCGGCGCTGCAGCTCTGATTTTCTTTTCGAACTTTTACTTAAGTACAAAACTAAATATGATTAGGTATTTTAAAGGTAACATTTCCACAACAGCGAGGCACTTTTCAAGAAATAATACAATGAACATTTTCGACTCTTTAAAAAAAACTTCCCTCATTTTCGTTGAACGGAGATTTACGAGTGACATAACAATGAAAATTCGTCACTTATCTTTTACCTACTATAAACTTACAAAAAGGTGAATTTCTATTGCCGCGACTTTAAAAGCATACGTCTGGAGTGTAAATTATGCAGGTTATGAATGGGAAATGGTGCATTTGGAAAGTTACCCGTTTCCAAGTGCATTCAGGGGTTCAGTGGTAGCAGTAAAAAGATATGTGCATCGTGTGTTGAGATTTGCTTGAATTTATGAGTACTATATATTATCTTCTTCTAACCGTTATAGTACTACACTGTATTCGAATTATGAAGTCCCAAAGAATCTTCTTAGTTTTCTTTTAAGAGCTACGAGTACCTTCAGACCAAAATTTTTTTTTTTTTTGGGAGAACGCCAATTTAAAAATAAATAAATAAATATCTCAGGACAATTGACACCAATTGACCTAGTCCCAAACTAAGCATAGCTTGTGATACGGGCACTAGACGACGGATAAACATACTTATATAGATAAATACATACTTAAATACATATTAAACATCCAAGACTCGAGAACAAACATTCAAAAACATTCACACACATCATCATTCACATTCATCATTTCATTTTTTTTTTCTTTTTATTTATATGGAAACATCTTTCCTAATGACTGTATTTTTTGACTGAGTTGACTTAGACTTAACCTTTTCCTCCGGCAACGGACCTAATAAGTATTTGGTATTCATTTCAACTTTAAACCACTACGCGTTTCATAAAAAAAAAGGTTTTGACAGACGGACAACAAAGTCATATTAATAAGGGTTGCGTTTTTTCTTTCTGTTGTACGGAACCCCAAAAACAATAAGGTGGTAAAGAAAATGATCAAAAATTTTCATCAATGTTCTAAATAAATTTTATATTTTAGTTATAATTTCAGAGGGGTTACCATGAGATTCTATTCCGATTTAGTTCAGGTTCGCTCGCTGTCAGATCCATACTAAAAGTGTCAGCTAATAACTGAACTGAGTCGAAATTGAATCGCATTAAGATGTCATGGTAAAGTCCATGTAAGCCAAAAATGTACAAAACCATAAAATCGCGCGATTATTGATAATTATCAGCAAAATGCACGCCAAGTTACCGCTGAACGTTATAATTATAAGAATTGCAAAAAGTTTTTGATACACACATTAAAACCCTGAAACACCGGAGATCAGAGAAACCCGTTTATTTCCATGTCATGTTATTCATTTACGTTACACATTTGAGCTTTTTTTGCAAAAACTGTACACGCCAAACATTTATAACTCTCAAACTTTCGAGTTTCGTTTTGGCGTATTTTGTTTGATGAAAACAGTTCTATATTTACTTTACTTTAGTTCTGAAAGCTTGTAAAATATTATTTGCAGTTTATGGAGTGTATTGCTATGAAAGGGGTATTTATGCAGCAAATATGGTTATTAAAGTCAAATCTAACATACATACCCTCACGCCTCTTTCCCACAGGGGTAGGCTGAAACCACTTTGTTCCAGTTGCTACGATCATGACGTACCTCTTTCGCTTCATCCATATTCATCAATCTCTTCATACATGCTCGATTTCAAGTACTCCTTACCTGCCCTTTTTCCAAAACGTCTCTTATTTGGTCCCGGAGCGTCCGTCTGGGCCTTCCCAACGCAACCATTCACACTCCCCATATGGATCTGTTTAGATCTAAAATATTATTATCGTCATGTCTTAGCCTATTAATGTCCCACTGCTGGGCAAAGGCCTCCCCTTTGTTCCACCACTAGTCTCGTTGGAGGGCATGCTGCCACTATTTGATTTGCGCCATAGTCTCCTTTTCGTTCTGCCTATTTCTCGATGGCCCGCGGAACCCAACGGGTAGCAATTTGGGCCCATCGCACTGGATTCAAGCGGTAGACATGACTGCTCAGTCCCATGTAAACCTAGGAGTCTTTGCCCCCATATTTAGACTCGGGTTTTTCGGGGACCGCCGTGGTAACATAGTGGTTTAACCTGTGGCCTCTCAAGCAGAGTGGGTTTATTTATTTGCGCTATCGCATTTCAAATTTACCATGAGCTTTTCGGTGAACTTCGAAGCAATTCAATGATGTGTGTGAAGTTCCCAATCCGCACTGGGCCCGCGTGGGAACTATAGCCCAAGCCCTCTCATTCTGAGAGGAGGCCTGTGACCAGCAGTGAGACGAATATAGGCTGGAGATGATGATGATGATTCGAGTGGTGTGGACATTGAGCCGAGTGTTACAAAGCTTACACTCATTGCTCGATTACTAATGCTCTCAGTGAGGACCGCCTTTAAATAAATAGAATTAATTCGCAAAATATTAAGAGCTGTCACGAGCTCTGCTTGGGAGGTCATTATGTCAAACCAGTAGGCTACCATGGCATTTTATCGTCATCTCCAATCATCGGGATCGCGTTGTATTCGGTAATTACGTGAACTTTTAATCAACTAAAAAGACTAAACGCGACTCGATTATAATTGTTGCACTAGAACATAAAAGTGTCATTCTTGTACACAGCATAACATGAAACATGGCCGCGTATAAATCAACTGACAAGGCCGCACGCGACTAAAACACAGAGCGGGACAAAAAAACGGTTACACAAAAAAATAATGTGTAAAATGTTTTCCGTTTTTAACACAGACAAATTTAAATGGACAAGGGGTTCGGTGTACTGCGGGTCCCTTAAGCCTGGCTTAGGGAGTTATATTAAATATAGTATGGAATTGAATGTTCTGCGGTAAGGTTGGGCAGCTATAAATATTTTGAGTGAAAACTTAAGTACTGTTACAAATTTTAAGTTTAAACATTCCATTCAGATAATATATGAGATATCCGATGAGACAAAACAAAGCACTCGCAGAAAAGATAAGAACAAAATAGTCCACAAACCCAATCTGTGTTTTTTTTTATGTGAATAGGAAGACAAACGAGCAAGTGGGTTGCCTTGTCAATTGTTAAGATATTACCATTTTTGAAAATTGACACGGTAATGTCACTATTATTTTATTTTTTTAACTTACGATGGGCTGAAACGGCATACAATTAGAAGTATAACTGTAGTATACATTGCTAACTCATGTACATACCTATATGTTGTGTCAGACACATTTTCTTTTACGAGCCAACTTACAAGACTTGTGGCTTAGTGGTTAAGGCTAACAGTCGGGTACATGCGTCATGTTAATTTTGCTTGAGCATTAGAAACGTCAAAGTTCGTAGCTAAATAAAAAAATACAAATTTAGATTTACTGTTCTCAGTAAATCTTTGTAAACTGTCATGTATAATAAAATTAATAAACGCTCTATAGATGGAAAAGACGTACTACTTTATACTTAAGGATTTTTTAGAAGACAAGTAAGGTAAAATTCAATGTCAGTAAAATAAATAAATGTAGAGCCATGGCTATGTACAACAGATTAGATCAAATTAAATTTAACATGTTAATGTTTATACAATATTAAATATTTGTAAACCCAAGGGTACATAGTGGAACTGAAGAATGTAACTCACGACCTGTATTATCTAATAGTTATACTTACCTATGTTGGACAAACGAATTAATGATTATGGTAATAATTTATAATAACATACATTAAAAAATGTATTGGATAAATAAAAATCATAACTAACTGTTATACACAAGAGAAAAGAAGATCCTTAATTGTAAAGTAAGAAATTTTAAATGAATTGTAAATGTAAGAAATTTGAGTATTTTTTGCTTATTGTTTAAAGGATTTCTTGTTTATTATGAACGATTTAAGACAGACATGTTATTGAAATACTTTTAACTAAAATTTCAGACTTAACAAAAGCTTTGTAAAAGTTTTAAGTAAACATTGAGAAACTCTCGTTCGTAAAGCAAGTTCCCTATTTAACTATAACAAAATCCAAGCACAGATAAAAACAAACGCAAAGCCACATGCTTAAAGAGAATAACGTTCTCAAGACATCCAGTTGTTGCTATTGTTAATTTTAAAAAATGTATGTAACGAGGTGGCAAACAAGCTCGTGGGTCACTTAGTGGTAAGTAAGTACCACCACCCGCGTACACTCACAATGCCAGAGGATTGCAAATGTGTTGCCAGCTTAGAAGACTAAGGTAACTCATGTGCCAGTAATTTCTGATAAAGTTCAATTCAACTCCTTGCGTTTAAATAAAATTAAAGTATCTGCACAAGAAGATACTTTATTGTGGTGTGTGGCGTTTAAATTATGTTTATTTTAATAACTTTTTTATGTATGACTGTTCTGAACTTAAATCTAACTAATATTATAAATGCGAAAGTATGGATGGATGGATGGATGGATGGATGGATGTATGTTTGTTTGTTACTCAATCACGCCAGAACGGCTCAACGGATCTGGATGAAATTTGGCACACAGATAGAGAAAAGTCTGGAATAGCACATAGGCTACTTTTTATCCCGGAAAATTGCGTAGTTCCCGCGGGATAGCGATAAACGAATTCTTTGCAGACGAAGTCGCTGGCAACAGCTAGTAAATATATAAATTATGTTCTTCTGTAAAATGCTGGCAACGGCGTCGCGACTCTCTTGTCACTTTTGCTATTTTAATTGACTTATTAAATTACTTTATAGTTACAAAGTACCTACCACTGACGATCTTTTCATCCGTTCTTTTGTCCATCCGTCTATCAATGCATAAAACCATTTACTTTGCTCTCCGCCGCCACAAAGCGAGCAAGTGGTGCGGAGTAGTAGTGTTAAGGTTTTTGTTAATTAATATCTCCGCAAAGTATCGCCTGATTCGTTTAATAATCCGTCTATCCGTATATCACAACGCTGTCTTCTCAATCGTAAAACACGTGTAAATTACAGAGTATCACTTCGGCTGCTAATTAGTGAAAATTAAGTTTATAAATTACAGAGAAACTATCTAGCACGGCACCTTTTGTGCACGACTCCGACTTGCATTCGGAGCGGAAAACGCAAAATCTCCGTGGAATATGCGAAAAACTAAACTCGTTATTAAACTAGTTTTGTTTTAATTAGCTCCAACGTTGTCCCGCAGTGTACAGTGGCTATTAAAGAAATGCACATTTGCATGAAATTGTTATTTTTTGCCGTTTTACCAAGTTGATCTTTCATTTTTTTACTTTAATGGCGTTTAGTTCGCGAAGGTGACATAATATTTGAGTGTATGACTGCTTTAGCTACTTTATTGAAAAGTGTCATGAACCCAGTGAAAATATGGGAGCGTTGCACTGGATAATAACAACCTACCATTTATATTCTTGAAGTGAAAACTTTTTAGCGTCGTTGGGAACTTTTTAGGATGGGTAAAAAATATTAAACTCGCGTCAGGCGTAAGACGGAGGGAGAGTTTAAGTAGGTAGGTGTACTAGGATATCAGATCCTCTAAGAGGTTATTTTGAAATACGAACGAATCGAGTTCGATTTTTGAAGTGTTTTTTTTGTTGAATCGTGGAGCAAAAGTACTAGGGCATCAGCACATTGTTAGAGATCTGTCAAAATAGATAATACGTAAGTAGGTTTTTTTATAAGCGGCCAGTACGGTACGGGTCTTGAGCGTCATGGAGGTTACAACATTAAAATTTAATCTAAGCTGCTGATTCAATCACTTCTGCCATCTGATGGCTGACTGAGTGATGTCAAAATTTCAATAACTTTTCCATAGAACAATAATTGATTGAACCGATTTCAACTCTAGGCTAGAGACGACGAAGAAAGAAGGTTCCCAAACCCGTTTAATCTTTCATTAAAAAGCCTCATTTTTGCTACGTTCATTAAATTTACATTTACTAGTAAATATTTACATAATAATTTTGCATTAGCACATTTAGCACAGCTTAGTGTGCCGGCAACTTTCGTGATCCGCTTACGTGTGGAGCAGTCGTAGTATAATTATAACAGACTGGGCAGCGTATTCATGAGTACATAATAGGTACATGAATCACGTCCACGGACGGGGTAGACAGAACCGTGGGTGTATAGGTGAAAAGGGGAATCAAAATAGTAGGTTGCTAGCCGCATCGCCTATAATATTATGATTCTTAAGAATTCTGCTCATTCTCTCGATGAGCTTTTACCGTCTGCTTGGGGAGAGAAGCAAACCCCTAAGCCGCGAGCATGTCTGTTTTACTCCAATGATATTCGGAGTTTTGAAAGTCGGTATTTTAATAATCGGAATTCGTATTTTTGATATGTCGGATTATTGTTCATTCGGACTTCTTATTGTTCGGTGAATTGAAATTCGTAATTTTGAAAATCGTGATAAACGTCAGACATTTTGAAATTTCGGATTTATAAAAACCGGAATAATGAAAAATTGTATTACCTTATATTCGGAGTTTTAAAACATTCGGAATTATAAGAATCGGTATTATGAAATTCGTGATTCTGATAATCGGACTTTAGTTTTTCGCCGTATTTATGTAGTGTACCGTCAACTGGGGTGACTGGTAATTTTGGAGCTACTTTGGTCTTTTTAAAATTGCTATAAAATCGATATTATTCATATCCGGCGAATGTTTGGCATGTAGACGCAAAGGCGATCGACGAAGACATTGATTGGAAGCAGTAAACGCAAATAAAAAATAATGGTTTTATCATTAAAACTACTTTTTAAAGTCACCCCGTAAATCAAAGTCACCCCGTAAATCAGTCACCCCAGTCCCAGTTGACAGTACCCGATAAATTAATTGTACAAAGGTTGTACAAATGTGAAAATTTAGTAGCCTATTTTTGAACTTTACACTCCTTACGTCTATTACCTGGTGTTTGTCCTGTCTGACCTCTTATTCTTTGGCCACAAGGGTGATGCAGCTTCCATATTATAACGTTCATACGTGACGCTGCCGTGTGCAAGTTCGGAACCTAAGTCTGTCAGCTTAGTGTCAGGGTTTTAGTGCATAACACATACACACACACTATGTAATATTGGTAAACATCGTATTATCATGAGACAGAGTAAAGGTAAGAAACGGCCAAGTTTTCATCAGAAAAGAAATATACCTACAGATTATTTGTATTATATTCTATACCTACAGATATATCGGACAAAAAAGTGTAGGTACAAGAAAAAAACAAAAACGTTTATGTTCAGATAGGCCGTCAAGGGCTCTGATAATTATGTATTTTTTTTAATTAGGTAACAGCGCATTCGGAAAGACCATTGCCCAGAAGAATACGCCGCCAGCAACATGGCAAAAAGTCATTTTTTCAAAACAGATACATAAGTACATACATACACAGTAATTAAATTCTACTTAAGGTACCTACTAAATACATTTATAATATGAAGAATATACAATATCAATTAATATTTTTTTTTCATGTAGGTATAAGGTTCGATAAGGCAAAAGATTCCGAGTAAAAAAAATCCAAAACAGTTCAATTGTGGAAAAAATATCAACTACCACTTTTTTATTAAAAGACCCATTTACCGACTTAAAATCGCAAATTTATAGCTAATGTAAGCCATATTCCATTAATAATCGAAACCGCATTTAAAATCAAGCACCGCTAATGCTTTTACCGCTTCGAATGTAAAAAGCTATGCATTGTGGTTCAGAAAGCTCGCCGAATCAATCAGGCGAGCTTGCGTGCTCGCCGCTCGCGACATATGCCACTAATGCTCCGAGGGAGCTTTTACATAGTGCTTTTACATTTTAATCTCTTACTGAATTAATAATTTAATTTCTAATTTGTAAGGCGAATGTTGTTATCGTAGAGTTAGAATCGTCCCAAGATCCTAAGAGTCTATGGTTAATTTTAGTCATAAGTACCTACCTAACTAATTATGTATGTATGTAAACTCTTTGCTGGGCAAAATAAACTGTAAACAAACGCTGAGATACGTGTACAAAGGCGGACTTATCCCTTTAAGGGATCTCTTCCAGTCAACCTTTGAGTACCTACAAATTAATTTAGTAACTAATTGTGATATGACATTTAAGTCACAATATTTATATTCACAATATTAATGCCATTTAAAAACTTATCTTCCATGCTGGTCTGGGAGTAAAGAAAAAACATAGAATGTACCAGTTGCTTCTCTGCCCGCGCAGATAGTAAAGGCTCATCAAAAAAAAGGAATGGGCGGAAATCTTAAGAATCATGTTATAGACGATGCGATGCGACTAGCGACTAATCACTATTTTGATTCCCCTTTCCACCTAAGTATACGCCTACAATTATACGGAACCCTTCTATCAACTATTTAGAATCACGCTTGACGCTTTAATATTCGTTGTACACAACGGCTACCCAATTTTGGTGCTTGGTATGATGATGGTATCACACGTTTGTTTGTCAGGGGGTTATACACATAGTTTTATGATACTAGCATGCCCCTGTCAAATTTGTCTAACGCTCGGCTATCTGGCATTAAGTATACTTCAGTTTATTTCAATAATTAATTTACTTAATCACTTGGACCTGCTATGGGTGGTGTAGGGGTATAGCACGCGTCACGGAATGACTAGGACCCAGGTTCGATTCCCGGCCATAGCTTTACTTTTCGGATTTTTCTATGTGTTCTAATTTTCAGTGTCGTTTAGAAATTTACGTAATTAAGTTTTCCAAGCTGTTCTGGCGGCAAAGAAAAAACATAGAATGTACCAGTTCTCTTCCGGCGCAGATGGTAAAAGCCCATGGGTTAGGCGAAAATCTTAGGAATCATTATTATAGGCGACGCGGGTAGCAACCCATCGCTATTTTGTTTCCCCTTTCTAACTACGCCCACAATCATGCTAAACGTAGCCTGTCTTGTTACCTTTTTCTCTGTCTGCCAAGGAATATAGACGTGATGTGTGTATGTTTGTATTTATCAACCACAATTGTAAAATCCTGAACCACATTTACAGGGTGTTCAAACTATTCCAACCCCCTGCTAAAGTGTTCTGGGCCTCGAGTTTTGAAAGCACATCACTCGAAAGTGGTATTAATCTGTTTTTCTCAAGCATGCTCGGAAATGTACGCGTTAATGTCGCGAAATGAAGCCAAGAAGTTTCACATTTACGGCCTAGGCCAAGAAGTAATGTGGCGCGGTCGGCGGGTGCGGGGCGCGGTGCGGCGGCGCGGGGCGGGTGTGCGGTTAAACATGGCGCGAGCAATAGTTTGTTCAAATGCATGTTTCAAAAATTAAAAATGCGGCTAATTAAACAATTTTTACTTGATTTCCTCGCATTGCTTGAGAAAAGCACTATACAATCCTCGGCCGGAAACAGGGATTGCAGGACTCGCTCGGTACCCCAATCTCGTCCTGCAATCCCTTACTTCACGCCCTCTGCAGTAATGTACTATATATCTTCAAAACTACGGCTCTAATCAAATTTTTGACTAGTTCACAAGATTATTCAGAACCGTAGGTATCTTCTAAGCTACTCGTGTTTCAAATTCAGCACAATTTTTCGCCACTTTTGAGTGGTATTTTCACACATGTGCTTTCAAAAATCGGGCCCCTGATTATTCTTAAGAATCGCTGTATCTTTCTATACTTCATTTAATTTAGGATGAGAAACCACAAAAACATTATATTGCGGCTCGTGAACTGTAATCTCTTTACGATTTGTACTAGAGTAAAAATTTACGCCACGCAAATAAAGTGGCATTAAAACAATTTTATTTTGCGGCTGCCAAACTATTGCACTGTACTGTTTGCTAGGTAAGAAATAGTTGACCAGCCGCAATATAATGTTATTGTGGTTTCTCATTCAAAATTAAATGAAGTATATACACTGTGGCTCCAAACGGACCGCTATAGCCCTTTCGTTTTCCCGTCCCGTACATACCGTGAAAAGTAAAATGTACAGTCGGCCACATTTAACTGAAGCGTGGCGTGACGGCGCCGCGTGAATAATAAATGCGCGCCGAGCCAGTGTAAACGTATAAATTGGTTGAAAAAATAATAGAAATGACCGCGCTTGTTAGGGCGGCCACGGACACACAATATTGGATATTAAAGCCTGAACAAAATGTAAAAGACCAGTCGGTAGACCACAGATGAGATGGAAAGACGACATTAAAAGAGTAGCGGGCAGCAACTGGACTCTCACTGCACAAAATAGATCGGAATGGAAGCGGTTGAAGGAGGCCTACACCATGAACTTGGTAGAGAAAGGCTAAGAAGAAGAGAGAGATAGCCTGAACAGAAAAAGAACTCAATGTATCAATTCAAACTTTTGCGATTTTCACATGTTGACGAGCGAACTTAAAAACACGCTTGGTGGATTACAGGGGTTTAATCAATCACATAAACTAAACACAATAATAAATATACAACTAGGAGCCTAGTGAACCGTTCCAAACTGACAACGCAACTGCCGTAAAAGTCCATGTCGTTGTCAGTCAAGGTATTTTTAAGAATCGAACAAGAATACGAGTAAAAGATAAATATATGCTAGAAGGAGGCTGTAACCCAGCCAGTCGCCAACATCACACATTATTATAAGAAAACCGGGACTTAATCACGTAAATAAAAACCTCCGGCGGTCAGTCCACTCGAGACCATGGATGCAAAGTCGCGACCGAAACGTCTAGGCTTTTACAAAAATACTTTTTATTTACGTGATTAAGTCCCGTTTTCTTCTAATAATGAGAAAAAGAACTCGCCATATTGCGGAAAATTTCGGAACAAATCTCTATATGCACTACCTTATGTCAATTTCTAAACGACACTGAAAATTAGAACACATAGAAAAATCCGAAAAGTAAAGATACGGCCGGGAATCGAACCCGGGTCCTCGTCATTCAGTGACGCATGCTATACCCCTACACCACCCATAGCAGCGACCCATAGCGACGTATTGTCGTATAAAATATACAGTGGTGCACCATTGCTGTTTTTTTTTTACTTTTGGTAAGATTTTACTTGCATTTACTTCATACTGATACTGAGGCAAGAGACGCTTTACTCCTTGCGCTGTAGCAGCTGTAGGTGTAGGTGTGGTACGGGTGACATAATAACAGTTTGATGTAACTAGACATTGAGCAACGTTGAATTGCATTACTCTCTTCTTCTCAATCGCTCCCTCATTACTGAGGATCGTGACTCCGCTTCAGCAAGTCGACAGCTACTCTTCCCCATTAAATTAGTAAATATTGATAATTTGTTTTTAGTCCTAAGCTTCAGCTATAGATTAAAAGCTGACAAAATAATAATAAAAAAAATTATAATAATAATAAAAATAATAATAATATTTAATTTGATTTGATTTTTAATGAAACACATAACATTTAATTCAATTATTTTTACGATTAGGAGCATTATTGTTATTTTTTAAGTGAATTTGTATGCCGAAAGGCGAAACATGACGGACTGTTGTATGTACCTAACCTAAGATCTTTGTATTTGGAATTACTCATGTTTTACAAATAAATGAATGATAAATGATAAATATTTGTACTTAATCGAAAGAAGTCAAGTCAATTCAATACGAACAATTTTTAGCGAGTTCAGACGTGCAACAAAATTATCGACAGTTTATCGTAGCAAATTTAGCGTAGCGAATGCTGGCCCTATAGCATGCATGTTGTACGTATGTATATATCACTCTTTATTGTATATAAAACACGCGAAAATAACGAATACAGGACAAAACAATTGCAGTGGTTTTGGTACCTAATAACATACATGAGGTCTCTAATAGACTAGAATAGATCGATCACAGAAACTGAGCCTTTACAAACACATAGCAAGTTGCATGAAGCTTGTAAAGTAAGTTAAATTAAACTTCTTTAATAACCAAGTCTCGAACAAACGTTGAAAATCAAATTTTAAGTCACGTGTGTGGCGAGCCTAAAACGTTTGAAATAATAATGCGGCCGAGTGTACGGACTTAGTCAACAGCGCGACTTTGTTTATACTATTTTTAACGCCCACAACCGTGTTTGTCATGAGACTATAAACTTTTATTGATTAGGGTTCCTTCGTGTTCAAGATACCATCGAATAATTTTTGCAAACATCCATGTTGTAACAAGAAGTCTAATAATTATCTTACCTAGTAAGTATAGTTTAACTTCACTATTTTTCTACTCTATTCGTATTTCAAATTCAGCACAAGTTTTCATCGCTTTCACCTCGATCATACATTTTATAAAATGTATTAATTGTATTATAGGTAAGTTAAGTAGAATTTAAGTACTATTGTAAATCTATTTTATTTTGAAAAAATGACTTTCTGCCAAGTTTCTTGCGGCGCATTCTTCTTGGCAATGATGGTCTTTCCGAATGCGCTGGTAGATTCAAAAAAAGACATGTAAAAGAGCCCTCGGCGGCCTATTTGCAAAATAAACTTTTGACTTTTTGACTTTTGACATGTGTACTTAACTGTCCCGTTGAGTCTCAATCGTCATTTTTTTTTGTCGGTACCTATTAGTTTTAACCACATTTGTAATCGTTCGCGTATTACAGAATTTCAGTGCATATGTCAATTAACGCGTCAAATTAATTATGTAGAGGTTTCAAATAAACATCGATCATCATCGATTAGCCTGTAAGTGTTATATGTGACAATTATTGTGTAAAATAAATAAATATTCTATTCTACCACGGCGTAAAAAAAGCTACGCGAAAAATTTCGGCAAGTACAACATTCTATTGTTTGTTTGTTCGAAGTGAAATGCTATTCGGTGAATCGCTGCAAAGAATTGCTTTTTAAGGTAAAAGACGAACAAAATGGTATTTTCACATAATATATGCTTTCAAAACATGGACCTCAGCACGTACCTACGTATTAGATGATCTTAGGCATTTATCACATAACTCCAATATAAATAAACAAAGTATTCCGTGACCGGAAAGCCTGTCTTTTGTTGGCACAAAAGCTTACAGCAAATACTTCCTATTTACCCACCGGCCATATATCATAGCCCACCTAATTGCCACCTTGACAATAGCACTCCGAATATCAACCAAATATTTACACTGTAATTTACAAATCTACGTTTGCGGGTAGGAAAATTTTGTACCAAAGTTTTACTATAGAACATAAAGGGTGATGTCTATAAGAGCGACCCCGGTGGTTTAGATAAGTTTGTGGTTTCAAGCCCCAAGGGGTTGCCCTTTCGTCATGGCGCACAGTTTCAAGGTAATTGATTTGGACATGAACATCTTTGGGGTTTTGAATTAGTCCTTTGTGAACGGAAAGTGCGGTTACCAGTGTGTTTTGCCTACACTACGAAAATGTACATAGTCATTTTGTGATAGTATTATTTGGTTCTTTAATTTTATTAAAAACTAGCTGAATCAGTTTCTAGCATGCCACCAGAGAGATAACATGTATACACGGAGAAAAAAATAATACAATATTACCAGATTGTAGGTACTTACTGCAGTTATGATTCTGGTGTAGGCAAACAGATTTCAGCTATGGTTAACAATTTATTTATTTATTTACTAGCTTTTTCCCGCGACTTCGTCCGCGTAGACTTCATTTATTGACAAATAGCTTTTGGCCACGGCTTCGCTTGTGTGTACCAGGAGTATTTCGAAATTTGCTCTCTTAATGCTCCCTACACTCCCCAAAGAACCCACTTGCCAAATTTCAGCTTTATACGGCCAGTAAAACGAAAAATCCCGTTTTTTCCCGTTCCCGTGGGAATTTTGGAAATTTCTCTCTTAATGCTTCTTTATACTCTCCAAATAACCTAAATGCCGAATTTCAGCGTTCTACAACCAGTAAAACGAAAAGTTCCGTTTTCCCGTTCCCGTGGGAATTTTGAAAAATGATCTTTTATAGCTTCTCTACACTCTTCAAGCAACCTACATGCCAAGTTTCAGCTTTCTACGACGAATAAGACGAAAAATCCCGTTTTTTCCCGTTCCCGTGGGAATTTGGAAAGTCCTCTCTTAATACTTCTCTACACTCCCCAAGCAACCTACATTTCGAATTTCAGCTTTCTACAACCAGTAAAACGAAAAGTCCCGTTTTTCCCGTTCCCGTGGGAATTTCAGGAAATTGTCTCTTAGTGCTTCCCTACACTCATCAAGCAACCTACATGCCAAGTTTCAGCTTTCTACGACCAGTAGAACGAAAAATCCAGTTTTTCCCGTTCCCGTGGGAATTTTGGAAATTTCTCTCTTAATGCTTCTTTATACTCTCCAAATAACCTAAATGCCGAATTTCAGCGTTCTACAACCAGTAAAACGAAAAGTTCCGTTTTCCCGTTCCCGTGGGAATTTTGAAAAATGATCTTTTATAGCTTCTCTACACTCTTCAAGCAACCTAAATGCCAAGTTTCAGCTTTCTACGACGAATAAGACGAAAAATCCCGTTTTTTCCCGTTCCCGTGGGAATTTGGAAAGTCCTCTCTTAATACTTCTCTACACTCCCCAAGCAACCTACATTTCGAATTTCAGCTTTCTACAACCAGTAAAACGAAAAGTCCCGTTTTTCCCGTTCCCGTGGGAATTTCAGGAAATTGTCTCTTAGTGCTTCCCTACACCATCAAGCAACCTACATGCCAAGTTTCAGCTTTCTACGACCAGTAGAACGAAAAATCCAGTTTTTCCCGTTCCCGTGGGAATTTCGGAAAGTTCTCTCTAAATGCTTCTCTACACTCCCCAAGCAACCTACATGTCGAATTTCAGCTTTCTACAACCTGCACTGCAGTATAACAAAAAATCCCGTTCTTTCCCGTTCATTTCCGTCAGAATTTTGGGAAATCCTTTCGGTAGTGCTCCCCTATACTGGAACCTGAAGGCCAAATTTCAGTTTTCTACGATCATTAAAACGAAAAATCGATCCCGTAGATCTGAATATAAATCTCGTTTTTTCCTTATCTAAAACTGTTTTTTACTATTATTTCCATTCCATGCCAAATTTGAAGTCTAGTAATTATAGTTCATAAGATTTCGTTGAACTGAATATATAAATCCCGTTTTTTCCTTATCCCGTGAGAATTTCCAAAACTCCTGAAAATATTTTCTTAGTTTTGTAATCATCTACTTGTGTACGAAATTTTAGATAGGGTCACTCGGAATCGAATATAATAAATCCCGTTTTTTCCCGTTCCCGTGGAAATTTGTGTGTGTGTGTGTGTGTGTGTGTGTGTCAGGTAGGTATGTGTGTTGTTGTTCTCGTAATCAGCGACCCGATAAACCGTACAAACAATACTACCCACTATAATATAATAATAATAATACCCACGTTGATTTTCAGACTTTGTAGCCCCCTATCCCCTTTTAGGGGTTGAATTTTCAAAAAACCTGAAACAGGTGTTTACTCATTTATTGTTAGGATTACTCCTGTGAAGTTTCGAATAAAATAGTCTAACTAATCTTGTTTCCCCATACAAACTTTGGACCCCCATTTAACCCCTTTAGAGGTCGAATTTTGAAAAATCCTTTCTTAGTGCACCCCTAGACCTTATAAGGAACCTACGTGCCAAATTTGAAATCTCTAGAACCAGCGGTTTGGGCTGTGCGTTGATATGTCAGTCAGTCAGTCAGTCAGTCAGTCAGTCAGTCAGTTTCTTCTTTTATATATTTAGATTTTCGGAGAACCAACAGCTATAAATTACAAAATAGATTACTTCTATAGTATCAATGAAGACAATTAAAGGATCTCACAACTAGAGTTTTGTATACAACAAGTCATATTTTTGTTAATACTAGAAAATTGTAGTAAGAATATTCTAGTACACGAAAACTGTGACATCGTTTTGGTAACCATCTAATAGTTACAAAGTACAATACGCATTTAGCTTACAACACTATTATTTTACTACGCACAATTTATTTTCTACGATACTAGGTAAGTTGGTAACAGGAACTAGAAATGATGTTGCAAAGAAGTAGAATTTTCTATTAATGTGTAAAAAAAGTATAGTTGTCACATTATAATACGATAACATCAAGTCGAGTTTACAATATTCTGTTAAAGGAAACTAGATTTTTTTCTCTGTGTACAAAATATTTCTCTTTTTTTGTAAATTTTTCACGTTTTATCCAACAAATCAACGATCATATATCTGAGCAGTTTCTTGAGTTATATTTATAAGTACCTAAATGGTGTAAGTAACCCAACTTTGTTTTATCTATATATATAAAATTCTAAACTGACTGACTGACTGACTGACTGACTGACTGACTGACTGTTGATATATCAACGCACAGCCCAAACCACTGGACCTAGAGACTTGAAATTTTGCACACAGATACCTTATACAATGTAGGCATCCACTAAGGAAGGATTTTTGGAAATTCGACCCTTAAAGGGGTTAAATGGGGGCCCAAAGTTTGTATGGGGAAACAAGATTAGTTAGACTATTTTATTCGAAACTTCACAGGAGTACTCCCAACGATAAATGAGTAAACACGTGTTTCAGGTTTTTTGAAAATTCAACCCCTAAAAGGGGGATATGTGGTGACAAAGTCTGAAAATCAACGTGGGTATTATTATATTATTATTAGTGGGTAGTATTGTTTGTACGGTTTATCGGGTCGCTGATTACGAAAACAACAACACACATACCTACCTGACACACACACGCACACACACACACACGCACACTCAAATTTCCACGGGAACGGGAAAAAACGGGATTTATGTACTTATTCGATTCCGAGTGACCCTATCCCAGTAACTATAATAACTAGACTCTTCAAATTTCGTACACAAGTAGGTGATTACAACATTAAGAAAGCAATTTCAGGATTTTTGGAAATTCCTACGGGATAAGGAAAAAACGGGATTTATATATTCAGGTCAACGAAATCCTATGAACTATAATTATAAAAACGGTTTTAAGGATTTTAGGAAATTCCCACGGGATGAGGAAAAAAGGGAATTTATGTTTAATTCTACGGGATCGATTTTTCGTTTTACTGGTCGTAGAAAACTGAAATTTGGCCTTCAGGTTCCTTGGGGAGTATAGGGGAGCACTACAAAGGATTTCCCGAATTTCTGACGGAAACAAACGGGAAAAACGGGATTTTTTTGTTATACATTGGTCGTAGAAAGTTGAAATTTGGCATGTAGGTTGCTTGATAAGTGTAAGGAAATATTAAAAGACAATTTTAATTTTCAATATTCCCACGGAACGGGAAAAACGAGACTTCGTTTTACTGGTTGTAGAAAGCTGAAATTCGACATGTAGGTTGCTTGGGGAGTGTAAAGAAGCATTAAGAGAGGACTTTCTAAAATTCTCACGGGAACGGGAAAAACGGGATTTTTCGTTTTACTGGTCGTAGAAAGCTGAAATTTGGCATGTAGGTTGCTTGAAGAGTGTAGGGAAGCTATAATAGATAATTTCCCAAAATTCCCACGGGAACGGGAAAAAGGGGCTTTTCGTTTTACTGGTTGTAGAAAGCTGAAATTCGGCATGTAGGTTGATTGAAGAGTGTAGAGGAGCATTAAGAGAGGACTTTCTAAAATTCCCACGGGAACGGCAAAAAAACGTGATTTTTCGTTTTACTGATCGTAGAAAGCTGCAATTTGGCAAGTGGGTTCCTTGGGGACGGGAAAAAAAAGGGATCGAAATATTCCTGGTACACGCGAGCAAAGCCGCGGGAAAAGGCTATTTGTCAACAAATGAGTCTACGCGGACGAAGAACATTAAGGTAGGATTTTCCAAAATTCCCACGGGAACGGGAAAAACGGGATTTTTCGTTTTACTGGTCGTAGAAAGCTGAAATTTGGCATGTAGGTTGCTTGAAGAGTGTAGGGAAGCTATAATAGATAATTTCCCAAAATTCCCACGGGAACGGGAAAAAGGGGCTTTTCGTTTTACTGGTTGTAGAAAGCTGAAATTCGGCATGTAGGTTGATTGAAGAGTATAGAGGAGCATTAAGAGAGGACTTTCTAAAATTCCCACGGGAACGGCAAAAAAACGTGATTTTTCGTTTTACTGATCGTAGAAAGCTGCAATTTGGCAAGTGGGTTCTTTGGGGACGGGAAAAAAACGGGATCGAAATATTCCTGGTACACGCGAGCAAAGCCACGGGAAAAGGCTATTTGTCAACAAATGAGTCTACGCGGACGAAGAACATTAAGGTAGGACTTTCCAAAATTCCCACGGGAACGGGAAAAACGGGATTTTTCGTTTTACTGGTTGTAGAAAGCTGACATTTAGCATGTAGGTTGCTTGAAGAGTGTAGGGAAGCTATAATAGATAATTTCCCAAAATTCCCACGGGAACGGGAAAAAGGGGCTTTTCGTTTTACTGGTTGTAGAAAGCTGAAATTCGGCATGTAGGTTGATTGAAGAGTGTAGAGGAGCATTAAGAGAGGACTTTCTAAAATTCCCACGGGAACGGCAAAAAAACGTGATTTTTCGTTTTACTGATCGTAGAAAGCTGCAATTTGGCAAGTGGGTTCCTTGGGGACGGGAAAAAAACGGGATCGAAATATTCCTGGTACACGCGAGCAAAGCCGCGGGAAAAGGCTATTTGTCAACAAATGAGTCTACGCGGACGAAGAACATTAAGGTAGGACTTTCCAAAATTCCCACGGGAACGGGAAAAACGGGATTTTTCGTTTTACTGGTCGTAGAAAGCTGAAATTTGGCATGTAGGTTGCTTGAAGAGTGTAGGGAAGCTATAATAGATAATTTCCCAAAATTCCCACGGGAACGGGAAAAAGGGGCTTTTCGTTTTACTGGTTGTAGAAAGCTGAAATTCGGCATGTAGGTTGATTGAAGAGTGTAGAGGAGCATTAAGAGAGGACTTTCTAAAATTCCCACGGGAACGGCAAAAAAACGTGATTTTTCGTTTTACTGATCGTAGAAAGCTGCAATTTGGCAAGTGGGTTCCTTGGGGACGGGAAAAAAACGGGATCGAAATATTCCTGGTACACGCGAGCAAAGCCGCGGGAAAAGGCTATTTGTCAACAAATGAGTCTACGCGGACGAAGAACATTAAGGTAGGACTTTCCAAAATTCCCACGGGAACGGGAAAAACGGGATTTTTCGTTTTACTGGTTGTAGAAAGCTGAAATTTAGCATGTAGGTTGCTTGAAGAGTGTAGGGAAGCTATAATAGATAATTTCCCAAAATTCCCACGGGAACGGGAAAAAGGGGCTTTTCGTTTTACTGGTTTTAGAAAGCTAAAATTCGGCATGCAGGTTGATTGAAGAGTGTAGAGGAGCATTAAGAGAGTACTTTCCAAAATTCCTACAGGAACGGGAAAAAACGTGATTTTTCGTTTTTCTGGTCGTAGAAAGCTGCAATTTGGCAAGTGGGTTCCTTGGGGAGTATAGGGGAGTTTTAAGAGAGCATTTTCCGAAATTTTTACGGGAACGGGAAAAAAACGGGAATGAAATACTCCTGGTACACGCGAGCAAAGCCGCGGGCAAAAGCTATTTGTCAACAAATGAGTCTACGCGGACGAATAACATTAAGGTAGGACTTTCCAAAATTCCCACGGGAACGGGAAAAACGGGATTTTTGTTTTACTGGTCGTAGAAAGCTGAAATTTGGCAAGTGGATTGCTTGGGGAGTGTAGGATAGCATTAAGAGAGCATTTCCCCAAATTCTTATGGGAACGGGAAAAAAACGGGATTGAAATACTACTGGTACACTGGAGAGAAGCCGCGGGCAAAAGCTCTTTGAAAATAAATGATGTTTACGCGGACGAAGTCGCGGGCAAAAGCTAGTACATTATAAAATCTTTCTGAGGCAGACTAGTTTTTTTTTTATATCATCATAAATCCCTCCGGCGTTGCGGGTGTCTATGGGCAGAGGTGATCACTTACCATCAGGTGACCCACTTGCTTGTTTGCCTTCCTATTCATATTAAAAAAAACTTTTAAAGTGATTTTAATGTACATTTTCAAAAATTTGTTTCGCCATTAAATCATACTTATATTACACGCCTATTTTGGGAGTTACTAGCGTAAAGCATTAATTAGCCTGTAATGTATTATTAGATCGCTCGTGTCACACGGCACGAGGTATCGTGTTAACCCTCTCATGCAGAGTGTCTAACTGGAGTGCGATATTAGAACGCCGCCAGCGCCGGTCATCTAGTGACCAACGACAGGGTGTTCCGTAAAAGCGGCCCAAGTTTTACATACATTCATTTATTTTTATTTATTTTTACAACATGCCAGTTGACTCCATAGCATTATATTAGATACCTAATCCCTACTAATATTATAAAAATGCGAAAGTAACTCTGTCTGTCGGTCTGTCTATCTGTCTGTCTGTTTCCTTTTCACGCCTAAACCGCTGGACCGATTTAGTTGAAATTTGGTGTACAGATAGTATGAGTCCGGCGAGGGACATAGTATAGTTTTTATCCCGGAAAATTGCATAGTTCCCGCGGGATAGCGATAAGCGACTTCTGCGCAGACGGAGTCGGAGGCAACAGCTGGTATTAGATTTATACGCCAAACCTAGAGGAAAGATTAGTGAGCCTAAGGTAAGAATTATCTCTATGGACATAATGTTATATGTGCATTGGACTAAGTTTTTTGAATTATACAATGGGGGAAATCGAGCCTGCGGGTCACCTCGTGAAACACAACCACCGCCACCCATTGGCAATAACATACAGGTTATATGGTGCGCTTCCAGCCCTGAATACAGGGTGTATCAGATACCCCCTAACAATAATCCACTGGGGTATATAACCGTAAGCTAAAAAAATATTTAAAAAAAAATTGGAGTAAATTTTTTTTATATTTTCTATAGGAAAGGTAACTGTAATCAGTCCTATAGAAAATATAAAAAAAAATTACTCCAATTCTTTTTTTTATATATTTTTTTAGCTTCTATAGCTATGGTTATTTACCCCAGTGGATTATTGTTAGGGGGTATCTGATACACCCTGTAGAGTAGGCTCGTTTTTTCACATGGCCGTGACTGAAGATTAAAGATTTTTGTCCCATAATTTTCATTTGTCATAATAATCGTTAGTCATAATTTTTTGACACGTAACACATGAAATCGTGCATTTTTCAGGATTTTTGCAAGTCATCAAAGGTTTATAGGTTAGGTTAGGTTAGGTTGGTTTACTGTCAATTCTGTTTCAGAAACAAAACTCTTTATGACTAGGTAACAAAAATTATGACAAAACTTACATTGGGAACTTCGATTTTACGGGACAAAATAAAGACAATCTTGTTTATGTACCTCTTGATTTGAATCACTACATTACAATACATTATCACTACTAGGGGAAGGCCTAGGCGGACGTTCCGTGATCAAATTGGGGACGTTTTGGAGAAAGGCCAGGTCAAGAGTACCCGAAACCGACGAGCATGTATGAAGAGATTGATGAATGTGGATGAAGCGAAAGAGGTATGTCAGGATCGTAGCAAGTAGAACAAAGTAGTCTCTGCGTACCCCTGTGGGAAAGAGGCGTGACGATATGTATGTATGTATGTATCACTACATAGTAGATTTAATTTTAATTTAATTTAATTTGTATATTTCAATTCAAATTCTAATTGTATGGGTTGATTTAATGCCTAAATAAATACATTATTATTATTATTATTATTATTATTATAAAACAAAGTCGCTTTTTCTGTCTCTATGTCCTTATTATGTCTCTATGTCCCTATGTCCCTATGTATGCTTAAATCTTTAAAACTACGCGACGGATTTTGATGCGGTTTTTTTTTTTTTAATAGATAGAGTAAATCAAGAGGAAGGTTTACATGAATCATTCTACGCAGACAAAATCGCGGACAGAAGCTAGTAAATAATAAATAAAAAAATGTACCTATAAAACAAAATCGCTTTTCGCTGTCGGTCCCTATATAATATGCTTAGATCTTTAAAACTACGCAACGGATTTTGATGCGGTTTTTTTAATAGATAGAGTGATTCAAGAGGAAGGTTTACATCAATCATTCTACGCAGACAAAATCGCGGACAGAAGCTAGTAAATAATAAATAAAAAAAATTTGTAGTTGCCTGTACCTACCACAGAATAAATAATAGTACTAAAGTCTTGTACAAGAAATTGCCGGCTCAATGAGTAGGAAGGTGTTACCGCTCCAGAAAAACCTTGAACAAAGTTCACTAGCATCACACTTAATAAATTATCTTCATCGAGCATCATCCTGTATGTTAGTGATTAGTGCAGCGATGTGTCGATAGCGTCGGAATGTTATTACGCCGACTGTACCGTGACAACCATTACATGATACTGAGGTTGTCGATAACGACATATGTCAGCCCTATACAGGGGTTTTCAACCCTAGGGTAGACCCCATGGGGTCGATAGATGTGTACCAAAGGGTCTACAGTGCATGGTTTGATGAGAATAAAGCGATACCTTTGCTATTTTTTTTAATTGAACTTGAAATTAATTCCATTTTTATCTCAAATTGTCAAAAATAGTCAAGCTTATAAAAAAAATATTCACGTTAATAACTTACAAAGACTCCGAATAATAAATATGCAAATTATTTTAATACCGTCTAAAAGAGAAAGAAACCCGACGCCTACGAAAAACATTATAGCAAAATGAAAGTTAGTGCGAAAGACAATGGTGAAATTTAAAGGCAACAAAGTAATTTAAAGATGTCTTTCAACGTCTGAAATCGAATACAACCTATAAGTTTAGTACGATCGAAGAAACTGAATCACTTACCTCTGTGGAACGTTTCCTCATACGATTTCGCAATAAGTTCTATAACACGTATAAAATATGATAACATTACCTATGTTTCTAGAAAGTTGGTTAAGTCATACTTATTTGGATCGTTTACATCGATGCTCCACCTTCTCGGTCCACCGTTTAAAAAAATGTATTGCTCTATTAATTAAGCTATTTTATGAAATACATACTTCATTAAATTTGTACAGTCGGAAACTATGTCTGGGTAAAATATAGGTACGCCCGTATGAAATTTACATCATTATTAATTGGTCAAATTTGTCCAACGTCAGGTAGACTGACCGCAGACCTAAAAATATATAGAATAGAAGTGCATTGCGAGCCGAAAACGCGAGGCACCTATTAAATATAAATAATAATAAATATGCACTCTAGTTTATTAATTTTCCTGAATTCAGTATCGAATCGTCGCTCGAGTTAATAGCTCGAAATATCGGTTACATTTTACCGGTGCCACAATTGAATAGTCTATGAAAATAATGGATACGCCTACCCCTGTGGGAAAGAGGCGTGACGATATGTATGTATGTATGTATGTATGAAAACAAGAACCTAACGTTTTGGAAGAAGAACCTAGTAATAGTCCGAAACATGTTGAGCAATTTTCGATTTTAACTACGCGAGCTATCCTTATAATGTTCAAAATATGAATCAAAAATGTTTATTTTGCAAATAAAGCCAAGGAATCTTTTACATGTCTTTTTTGAAACTACCAGCGCATTCGGAAAGACCATCATTGCCAAGAACGCGCCGCAAGAAACTTGGCCGAAAATCATATTTTTAAAACAAAATAACATTATACAATAATCATATTCTACTTGAATACTCATACATTTATACGAAGAATTTACAATATTATCTATTTTCTGGGATGTATACGGTTAGATCTCCAAGTTAAGTACCTTCATCACTAAATAGTATAAAACAAAGTCGCTTTCCGATGTCTCAGTCCCTATGTATGCTTAGATTTTTAAAACTACGGAAGTATAGTGATTCAAGAGGAAGGTTTATTACACATGGTGCTGCTTTAGTTTGATCTTTGGCTTGACATGCTGCCGCGTGTCTAAATAGGTATTATAGCGCCATCTAGTGGCTCAGCTAGGCAGCAGTTGACAGACTGTCAAATCAAATTAGACATAAGTGACGGTTTTGTTGCGCGCTCTCGCCGCGCGCGCCAAATTCGCGCGCCTACGCGCCACCCAATAGGATAAGTTTTTCCTTTCCCCCCCCCCCCCTCTCTCTTGCTTCAGCCATCTTTCTTCTGATTAGACGCATATTTCTGTACCTCATGTGAATCTGTTAAAATCTGACTTTTAAGGCGCTGTCAACAGCAAATGACCTTGAGCAGCGCCACTCTTCACACATACGGTTCGCGTGCCTGTGAGTGAAAGAGAAGAAACTATTTCGGCAGCTTGGCGCGCGTCTAAAATCTTGCAAACAAGACACAAATAAGAAGAAATAAAAAAAAGTATGGATTATTTGTGAAATATGACTCGTTAGCCGTGTAGGTATGAATATGGTGACTTCATGTCTTTAATTGCAGACCCATACGTCGAAAAAATAAAGACGTAGAACCGTTTAATGATGATTTTAAGACCAATCTTTGCAATTATTTTCTATCGAGCCAATTTTGTTCAATTATGTATCGAGTCCGTCTAGCGCAGAGGTTCCCAAACTCTTTTGTTCCATAGACCACTTTCAAAATTTTGCTGGATCCGGTGGACCCCCTGCAGCTACATTACCACTAATTTCTAAACTAAATCTCGAAAAAAAAATAAGATTAACTCTATAATCTATGGAAACTTGCGTTGTTGCTGAGTTTCAACGATAAATTAACAGTTTTCGAAAAAAATGGTTAGAATTGATTGCTTGATTATTTGAAAATAAAGTCGACTAAACAAATTTTCAATTAAATTATATTTTTGTGCCGCGAGTGACTCCATCCTACTTTACTTTCTTGAAATCTACAATGACTCACAGCACAAGAACCAATCAATTCTCACAAATTTTATTCAATTTTCATGCACACCCGCTTGCGATTGTGGACCCCCATTTTTGGTCACGCCCAACGTAGACCCCCGTCGAGTCGTCCGTGGACCCCTGGGGGTCCACCTGGACCACTTTGGGAACTACTGGTCTAGCGTGTTTGAAATATGATGAAAATTAACATTATATTTTTTTTGTATTTTTTTTGTGTGTAGTTTTTCTTAAAAAAGTGCTTAAATAACATCAATTTCAACAAAATTAGGTGTTGTCAGCTTCTTAATCTGTTATTATATTTCGTCGCTTCATTCTTCGATATAATTATAACAAGGTAGTCCCCTAAACCTACAAGGTAGCATTCGCACAATTTAAAAAGTATCTTTTTCTACTTCCGTTTTCTTTAAAACCAGTTCCTGTTGTTGCCACGCTCCCCTGTGCGCAGCCGTTCTATTGTCATTCCTTTTTCGTGCGAGGTAGCAAGCACACGCATCCCAAGATGCCGAAGCGTAGTGCGACGGAGCGCATAGATTATTATAAAAATAAAATTAAGAAATTAGAAACGCCGAAACCACGTTACCGACGAATTATTCTGTCGGATTCGTCGTCAGGCGACGAAGCAAAAACAGGTGAGTAAAATAACCTTTTTATTTTTTATTTTTATTAGATATTATTTTTTCCTGTTTAAAAGTGAAGTGAATAAAGTAGCCAACGTTTCATGCCTATGGGATAGCCGTGAGTTATCACAGTGGTAACCGTGCAAGCATAACTCCTGGGGGTTGGTCGCGAACCAACACGAAGGAAATCGTTCATTTATCCTACATGCCGGGGGGTTGGTCGAGAATCAACACGAAGGCAAGGTTTGAACACATATGCACGTATGACGAAACGTTTACCAAGAGGTAAATTAATAATTATTACTTAATAATTAATAAGCAGCTACTTGTAAAATATTCTTTTGTAAATGAGGGTATTTCGAAAAAATCTTTACACAGTGGGAGAAGTTGAGTATGGTGATGTACCGGTCGTAACATGTCGTTATGCGTATTTCAGATACGGAAAGCAGCTCTTCTGCAGAGGCTACTGCTCAACCCATTCCGGACATCGACCCACTTGACGAAATCCCAACTAGTGACATACCATCAAATATCGCCGAAACCACGCAGGAACCAGAACTGAATGCGGATATCCTTATGGCTCTCGGATCGAAAACAAACGAGGAACCCGAATATGGGGATAAGATCCACGAAAACTTGGCCCAACTGTGGACACCTTTACTAAAAAAGGGTATGTCAAAAGAGGACAAAGAAAAAATCTTAAAGGGATACTTAATCCCTCTAAACTGCACGCTTTTACAAGCGCCGAAGCTAAATCCCGAGATAACGGCCGCTATTACTGAAAGCGCACGCAACCGGGATAAGAAAATGCACAATATACAACAACAGCTTGGCTCTGGCATCACAGCTATAAATAGGGCCATGGACGTACTTGTTGGACAAAATGAGGACAAGATACAGACCATCAAGTACCTAAGTGACGCTTGTCGGATTCTGAGTGACTTGCATCACGCTGAGACACAAGCTCGGATCAAATTAATCACTCCGGGCTTAGACAAAAAATTTTTGACGGTAGTGCAAGATACTTGTCGCGATGACACTCTATTCGGAAACAAGTTGTCCGAAAAGATCAAGACATCTAAAACTATCGAGAAGCAAGGACTTCAGATAAAGAAGTTCGTCAACAGCGTAACTCCTTCCTCTTCCATCGCTCGGCCATCTCAACAGCGGGGAAACTGGACCGGTCCTCCCCGTTTTTCATCAAGCAAGACGGCGCGGGGAGGCGCGAGGAGGACAACGTCGTCTCGCAAGCCATACCCAGCACCAGCCGCGCCGGCGAAACCTGCCGCCAGACCACAAACGCGTGCCCAGACTCAGACATCGCAACAGTAGAAAAGGTACCACATGCGGGTAGAATTAAATACTTTCTTAACTGTTGGAAAAACGTTACGGATAATGAATCTATCATAAAATGGGTAACTGAAGGCTATACTATTCCTTTTAATAGTGAAGTCACTCAGACCATGACACCGAGTCATTTAATGACACATGACGAAAAATTTGACATGTCAGTTGCTATTCAAAATTTGTTAAGCTTAGGAGCAATTACTGAATGTCTTCCATCTCCCGGCCAGTATCTATCAAAAATATTTTTAGCACCGAAACCCAACGGTGGGAAAAGATTTATCTTAAATTTAAAAGCACTGAATAAATTCATCACCACCAAACATTTTAAGATGGAAGACCACAGGACTGCTTCGAAGCTCATCCCTAAAGACGGATTTTTGGCCACCGTCGATTTGAAGGAAGCTTATCTTCTGATTCCAATAATAGAATCTCAAAGAAAGTACCTACGCTTTCAATTTGAAAATAATGACTCACGGTTGGTAACATACGAGTTCACTGCCATGCCATACGGCCTATCAGTTGCGCCAAGAGTCTTCAGTAAAATAATGAGAGAAGTAATATCCTTCCTTAGATCACGTGGCTTTGCATCCGTTATCTATTTAGACGATATTTTGTGTATAGGTAATAATTACAAAGCATGCAAAGATAATGTCGACGAAACTATTAAGTTACTTACGTGCTTAGGTTTCGTAATAAACTTTGACAAAAGTTGTTTAGAACCTAAAAAATCTTGTAAATTCCTAGGCTTTATCTACAATACCCTTGACTTGACATTATCTTTACCTGCAGATAAACGAAGCAAGATCGCAATGTTGGTAAAAAAGTTTATGGCACTCCCTCGTTGTACCATTCGTGAGTTTGCCCAACTTATCGGAGTTCTTACCGCGTCTTGTCCAGCAATCAAATATGGGTGGTTGTACACCAAGATTTTAGAAAGAGAAAAATATTCTCTGCTGCTGCAATTTGATAATTACGAAAAGAAAGTTTGCCTTTCAGAAAAAATATTTGATGACCTTATTTGGTGGTCAAGTAATATTTCACTCGCATCAAATCAAATGCGAGTTTTGAATTACGATAAGGTCATTTATACGGACGCGTCTACAACGGGTTGGGGGGCCGTTTGCGGTACAGAAAGAGTCCACGGTCACTGGAAGAACAGTGAGCGCGGTTGCCATATAAATTATCTCGAATTGCTAGCTATTCATTTAGGATTAAAAACTTTAGCTAAAAATTTTACCAACTGTGCCATCTTGTTGAGAGTAGACAACACAACTGCGTTAAGTTACATTAATAGGATGGGTGGCATACAATTCCCCCACCTCAATGACCTGACGAGACAAATTTGGCATTGGTGCGAGAAACGCTACATTTGGTTGTTCGCATCTTACATCAACACCAAGGAAAATGTCGAGGCTGACGCGGAATCGAGAAGGATTAACCCGGACATCGAGTGGGAGCTTTCCAATCATGTCTTTCAGACAATAATTACTAAATTGGGTCAGCCTCAAATCGACATGTTTGCGTCCCGCACTAATGCCAAATGCCCTAAATATATTTCCTGGAAACAGGACCCCGATGCGTGGATGGTGGATGCTTTCACAATAAATTGGAAACCATTTTTTTTTTACGCATTCCCACCATTTTCTCTAATGTTGAAATGCATACAGAAAGTGATTGAGGATGAAGCCACTGGTATTATAATATTTCCAGTCTGGCCATCACAACCGTGGTACCCGTTACTAGGAAATATAATATGTTCTGAGGTAATATATTTCGGACCCAGTAAAGATCTTTTGCACTCTCCTTTCAGGAGTTATCACCCTCTGTTCAGACGCCTTACCCTGGGTGCCGCGAGGCTCTGCGGATCGCGTTCGCTCGACAGGGAACGCCAGTACCCGCAGTCGACCTCATGATAGCTTCGCTCGCTGACAACACTATTAAGCAGTATAGTTCATCGCTCAAGACATGGTGGTCTTTTTGCATGACGAATCGGATCAATCCATTAGACTGTCCCATCAAGGATGTAATTGGTTTTTTATCGGAACAGTTCCACAAAGGAGCCTCTTACGGCACAATTAATTGTCACCGATCGGCGTTGTCTATTTTATTAGGAAAAAATAATATTGGAGTCGACGAGTCTGTAAAGCGTCTTTTAAAGGGCGTTTACAAATTGAGACCGACCTCTCCTAAATACAATTCCACGTGGGATCCAAAGCTCGTGTTGAGCTATGTATCCAAATGGATTCCTCATCGAGATATCCCACTGGAAAATCTCACAAAAAAGTTAGTGTCGTTACTCGCCCTATGTACGGCTCATCGAGTTCAAACACTTTCCCTGATAAAAATAGACAACATCCAATTCAGTAGCAGCGGTGCAAAAATTACAATCACTGATCTCATTAAGACTTCAGGCCCTAATCGTGACCAGCCTGTGTTATTTCTTCCCTTTTTTAACGAAAATACAACCATTTGCCCCGCTACTACATTACAAGATTATCTGAGAGCTACAATCAATATTAGAGAGAATAAAATCAGCAGTTTGTTTATAACAAATAAGCGACCGTATAAAGCAGCGACGGCTCAGACCATAAGCAAATGGCTTAAAAAGGTATTGTCAGAGAGCGGAGTGGACGTGACGGTGTTCGGCGCGCACAGCAGGTTTAGGGGACTACCTTGTTATAATTATATCTTTGAATGAAGCGACTCATATAATATCGATCGAACTTCACTTCAAGAAGTTCGTTTGATCACATAAAATCTGTTTAATCCACTGTATAACTGTTACCTGTGAATAAGAGAATTAAAAGACAATTCAGTTTAACAAGTGAACGCATTTTAATTTGAGTTCTGTTCGACCGCACCGCTACAGTATGTATAAGTATAATTTTTTATGTAATAATGATTTTCCTACTAATGTCGATAAGCTAAAGGTTACTAGAAACACAGGAAAGCTTAAAGTACCATCTTACAGACTGGTTAAAACCAAAAAGTCGTTTCTGGGAAATTGCATACGTTTTTATAATAAAATTCCAAAAAATATTACTGACCGAACAGATACTAAGTTCAAATTAACTGTCAAGAAAACATTGATATCTAAGGCGTATTATAAAATTAATGATTATATCATGGACAGGGATGTTTGGCAATAATTCCAATCCGCATTGGCAATCCCGGAAAACCAAATGGTGTATCTAATGTATTAGAAAATCTAGTTGTGTTAAATAATTTGTATGCAAGTCTTAAAAGTAACTTATTGTAATCTGTTGACATTCATAAGTGCTTGTAAAGCCTAAATTGAAAAAAAAAAAAAAATTGAAAAAATTCTACGCTGACGAAATCGCGGGCAGAAGCTAGTAAGTAATAATTATGAAAGTCTTAGGGATATACTTAGTCTGCTAAAAAGGTTTCAACCTCCCAGCAGTTTTATGTTAAAAATGTACTAACCAATTAATTCGCTCAAACCCTAGAGTAGTTTATCAACATTCTACCGTAGACAATAGGTATTTCAAAGCGTAGCAATTTAAAGTCTGCCAAGAAGAAGCGTCAGCAAATAAACGTCTCGCGATCGGCTACTCACCGCCGTGGATTTGTCAGGCTGCGGTACTTGAGGGTACGGTTAGCAAAAAACTTGATGCATGTAAAGCCCGGTTCAGATGTGCAAGAAAAATGCAAGTTGCTTTACATTGCGGCTTTGGGTCGACGACGACGACGAGGTAGACCGTTCACATCACGGCCAGCAATGTAATGAAACTTGCGGGATTTTTCTTGCACGGTTAAAATTTGTCTTACACATTCGTTACCCCCCCCATAAAGCCGTGGTAGCCTAGTGGTTTGACCTGTGGCCTCTCAAGCAGAGGGTCGTGGGTTCGAATCCCGGGCTCGCACCTCTGAGTTTTTCGGAATTTATGTGCGATATCTCATTTGAAATTTACCATGAGCTTTTCGGTGAAGCAAAACATCGTGAGGAAACCTGCACACAACTGCGAAGCAATTCAATGGTGTGCGTGAAGTTCCCAATCCGCACTGGACCCGCGTGGGAACTATAGCCCAAGCCCTCTCATTCTGAGAGGAGGCCTGTGCCCAGCAGTGGGACGTATATAGGCTGGAGAGAGAGAGATTCGCTACCCCGCAACGATACACGCTACATTTGCTAGTAGCGGCATTTTTAACCCCCAACGCAAAAAGAGGGGTGTTATTAAGTTTGACGTCGATGTCTGTGTGTATGTGGCATCGTAGTGCTTAAGCGGATAGACCGATTTTGGTGCGGTTTTTTTCATTCGAAAGCCAGTTTCCTTGCGGTGGTTATTTAGCCACGTTTGGTAATAATCGGTCCAGCAGTTGAAGAGTATCAGCTGTTTTCCAAAATGATGTAAGGCATTATTGACATAAAATTAAATAATTCTTCGAATATGCGTGGGGGGTTTTTAAATTTACAATTTAATGTTATTCCGCTTTATAGCGAAAACTACTTACAAACGGAAAACTTAAAAAAATTAAAATTTGCAGTGAAGCTCCTTAAACCACCTAAATCCGGCCCTGCCGCCATCCTTTCTTAGCGGATGCCTACATTATATAATAATTACTATGTACGTGTCAAATTTTAGCACAATCCGATTGGTGATTTGAGATGTGAGTTGATCGATCAGTCAGTCTCGGTTGCCTATATATTTTGCGTATATACATATTTCACAATAAAAAACACAGAGAAGAAATGTGGCCAACTTAACATTAAAAAATAACCGTACTAAATTTAACTATTTGTCGGTGATCCAATACAACTCTTTAAAGTACATAGTAATAAAGGATACACAAGTTTTATTCTTTTTTGCACCGAATAAATGTTTTTTTTTTTTTGCTTCTTTCGCCGACGCTCCTCGAAAAGCACAGGAGCCCGCCGGATCCCCTTTCGTTCCGGAAATTGAGTGAATGTTTTCGGATTTAATCGCGTCTACCGCTATACTTCGGCTCGCTGCGGCGCAGACGGCTTGAGCTCGCTAAAAAACTACAACAAATCCACATTCGTAATACTAGAAAAAACGTAGAAAATCTAACCAATATTATGACGAAGTGTTGATAAAATAAGAAATGAACACATCCGCGGAACTTTTAAGGTTGCCTGTATCGCTGACAAAATGAGGGAGGCCCGGTTGCGTTGGTACGGATACGTCATGAGACGGGAGGATGACCACATGACGAAACGAGTACTCGCCATGGAAGAGGGAAAGGAGGACGACCACCTATGACCTGGACACAGACCATAAAGAACGACCTAAAGATCACCAATACGGCATTGGAGACAACCCACGACCGTTTGATGTGGCGCAAGAATACTAGGAGGGCTGACCCCAAATAAAAATAGGATAAACGCCAGGAAGAAGAAGAAGATTATAAATATAATGGATGGATGGATGGGGATGGATAGATGGATGTTTGTTTGTTACTCAATCACGCCAGAACGGCCCAACGGATCTGGATGAAATTCAGCACATAGATAGAAAAAAGTCTGGGATAGCACATATAGGCTACTTTTTATCCCGGAAAATTTTGTAGTTCCGACGGGATAGCGATAAACGAATTCTTTGCAGACGAAGTCGCTGGCAACAGCTTAGTTCATAAACGCTGTATAGGCTTCTGCTATCTTAGCAATCGTTTGTCCTTATCTGTGAAAGGTACAGTAGGTGACAGATAAGGACAAACGATTAAGTACTAAGTTAGCAAAAGCCTATAGAGCGTTTATGAATAAGGGGTAGGTCTTCCCCATGGAGCGCCGTAAAGGCCGGTATTGCGTGGCCCTCTTCCAGCGGACTCATACTACCTTCATGAGGGGCCTTACCATGAAGTCTTAATGCGATTCAGTTTAGGTTCGCTCGCTGTCAGATTCATACTAAAAGTGCCAGCTAAAACTTGAACGGAGTCAGAATTAGGACGTCACGGTAAGGTCATTAATCCATCGTGTAGGGGCTCTTACGCTGCGTCTTCTGGTACGTAGTCGCCCCTCCGGCTCCATCGGCCGTCGGTCCTTCGAAAATCAGAAATTGAAATCGGATTATTTTGCAAATAGGCCAAGTTTTGGTCAAGTCTTTTCTCGAAACTACGAGCGCTTTTGGAAAGGCCATAATTGTCCGAAAGAATGCGTCACTAAAATTTAGCAGAAAGTATTTTTTTCGAAACAAAATACTATATTATAGGTGTTAAATTTAGTGAGGATTCCTCTGCAACTATTGGCAATAGTTACCAAACCTTAAGGTATTTGACCTACTATGGGTGATGTAGGAGTTTAAAAAGCAGGTATCACATATTAATGAGGGTCTGGGTTCAATTCTGACGGCTTTATTATTCGAATTTTTCATATGTCCTAGTTTTCGGTATCGATTAGAAATAGTTTCTGTTGGAGAGAGTTTCTGCTGAGCTTTGCTGCGTCAGTCAGAAATTTTATTTTTATTTTTATACTATCTCTATCTACCACAAATCATTATTAATGACTTCTTTCTCCTCTTCTATCTCTTTTCACAATCAATAACAGCCAAGTCTCGCAGTAACCCGCAATAATTCTATTTGAAAAGCTAGCGGAAGAAAGTGTTCGCCTAATTTATATAAGGAGAGATTCATATGAATAATTTAACAGAAATTGCAAAGTCACGTACAGGAGCTAATTTGAACTAAAGCGCAGGGAATAATATATACCTACTGCGAGTGGATAATACCGCCAGTCGCCTAGTTAAGAAAACAAGCGAGTCGCTTCAAGACAAGAACGATTTTCCATCTCACTCGTACGCGAGCTCGATGTCAACGCTAATTGTCCTCAAAATTGAAAGTCAAGTACAGTTACAAGTTATTTACTAGTGCGGAGATGAATTTCATCTTATATACATTCTCAGCGATAATGCTGACATTGTAAGGTGTATATTATATTGACGGTTCGGAATTGATTGCGAATGAAACAAAGCAGCATGCTACAAATACCCTACATGAATGCATTCGGGAAAATGTAAGTAAAATTGAGTAATTAGATCGCTACTAAGCGATAAGAATGCCTATTGTAAACTTTGTTCTTTATTTCTGTATTGTTTTGTAATGATTTGTGATGTTCAATAAAGAGTATTTTGTATTGTTGTATTGTAATTATAAACAATACTTACAACAAACTTAACTATTTACATGAAGAGTAAGTATTTGATTTTTTCTGCAAAACTACATTTTGTCTATAGCAAACTTTTTAAAACCTATTGTAACAGCTCTATAAATGTATGGGGAAATAATAAAAGCGAGTCGCGGACGCAGCGGCGATATTTCAGACTCGCAGACTGGCTGCCTCTGCTCATCATGCATCCTTGTTACTCTGATTAATGCGGATGATTAGGTAGCATTTTTAATGATTAAAAAAAGAACTTTCAAAATTCTTCCGGAAAGTTTTAGCAGGTTGTTGGGTTAGTTTAACTTCATAGGCGTGTAAATGTTTCAGGTTTTTTTTATCGTGGTCGACATTTTTTTCCCATTCCATGATCGAAGGTGCATTCCCGGCCTTCTACGAAAAGTTCACTCGCTTTTGTAGATGCCTAAGTTGTGTCTGTCACGAAAAACTGGTGCCGCCAACTCCTTGCGTTTAACCGTGCGTGGCAAAAGTTAATAAGAATATCTCATGGACCAATATTATCACAAGACAGCCGTCTTACTCTCTACTCCGGATCTCAGCAAAGCACTACTTGGCGGCAGGATTAACGGATAAGATGGTAGTGATCCAAACGGACCTGTCACAAGGCCATACCACACTGAAAAGCATACGCACTTGGCGGTAGCAGATTTGTCGGAATGCTTCCTACAATCTCAATTTACGCGAACACGATATCCTATTAAAATAAGATGGCATCTTTCAAACCGATAGCTCCCCGAGGAAACGCCAGAATCGCTAAGGATTCAATTTCCTGAGGGAACTCCAGGGCGTCAGCAAAAACGTTAACGTCACGAAATTACGCTCGTGAAATTTTTGATGCTACGGCTTGGGCGATATTTAAAGCGGATTGGTGATTGCAGTTTTAGTCTAAGTTACATCACCATGAAGTCTTAATGCGATTCTATTCTGATTCAGTTTAGGTTCGCTCGCTGCCAGATCATCCTAAAAATAACAGCTAAAACCTGAAACGGAATCGCTTTCAGACGTCACGTTAAGGCCCCCGTTTTAACTAGCGACCCGCCTTCGCATGGCTGCAATGTAACTAACACAGCGCTGCCACAATCATCGTAATATTTCAACCAGTTTACAAAAAAATCCCAACAAATTACATATACACTTAAACCTTCGGCGTGAATCACTCCATTGGTGAAATCAAATCCATACTAGAAGTGTCAAAAATGACAGCTAAAACGTAAAATCGAATCAGAATTCAACCGCTGTAAGACGTCATGGTAAAGCCCCTGTTACCTACGTCGCAAAATCATCAATGTATCTTGTCTATATTTATCTCGCGCCATATACGTTTTTCCCGGTTATTTTCCCGCCCTGTGTTGCCAAGTAACATAATCCTGAGGCAGTGGGGTCACCAATTACTAGCAGTAATGGCTCATAATTTACCTTAATACGGCTCTCCGTAATTGATATGTCTCGGGTGTAGGGTAGCGATAAATAATAAGATGAGAGTGGACACTTCGGGTATGATGAAGGCAGAAATGAATACAGTCCAGAGCTTAGGTATCAAACACATAAGTGAGACACCGAAATCCGAATGTAATGTGAACGTAGTGTAATGTGTGTGTGTGTGTGTGAAGTGTTAATGTAGTGTAGTAGTACATGAGAGAATATATGTATGTGTGCATGTGTAAGGTATTTTTTGTTCATTGAAATGGGCCTCCGTAAAGTAACGCCTGATTAATAAAATAGTACTATCAATGCGGGTGGTAGGGCCTTGTGCAAGGTCCGTCCGGATCACTACCACCATCTTACTAGCTAATCCTGCCGCTAAGCAGCAGTGCTTGCACTGCTGTGTTCCGGTGTGGAGAGTAAGACAGCCGGGGAAATTACGGGCACAAGAGGCATTTCATCTAAGTCCTCTAGGTTGGCAACGCATCTGCAATCCCTCCGGGGTTGCGGGTGTCTATGGGCAGGGGTGATCGCTTACCATCAGGTGACCCACTTGCTCGTTTACCTTCCTATTCACATAAAAAAAAACAAGTTACGCGAAATATCTGCGCTGGCGTTGAATATGGGTGGATCGACTATTTATAAACATAATCCAATGTATACAGAGTGATCAATCCAAATGAGTTAGTAGGGGGATGTCTAAAACTATAGAGATAGGGGGATTTTTTCTTAGGAACCATGGCATTGATTCTGGATTTCATAAAAATGGCATTCAATTTTTTTTTTTATAATTCATAACCGGGAATCGAACCAGGTCAATATAATAACAAAAATGAAATATTATACGAGGTTTTCTTTGAATTATTTAACAAGACTCCGTTAAGAATGTGTTCCTTGGGACTGAATGATAAGTATAACACCTCTACAATAACAATGAAAAACTATGGTTGCAGAAATTTTGAAAAAGTTAGTATAAAAAAATAAGTATCAAGAAAAAAAAAAAAATGTCATTTTATGAAATCCAAAATCGATGATGTATCCTAAGAACAGATTCCCCTATTTATAGTTTTCGACTTCTCCCTACTCACCCATTGAGATTGACCCTGTGGCGGGCACAGGCCTTCTCTCACAATGAGAGAGCTTAGGCCATAGTTCCCAGGCACACCTAGTGAATGCCCTCTCTATGCTAATAATCTATGGCTCCAGCATGTATATAGGCACTTCAACCAGGCTGTGTCTACCGAAACATAATCTCGCAATTACAATTTGAGTCTGCAACGTATTGATTTGACTGCCGGATTACACATGTCCTTGTAAGTAGGTATGGTTAGGTATAATATTTGTTACCGTTTGCTTAACGTGTTTTTATGCGGAATGACAATACATACATACATAAATTACGTTTTTATCCCTAAAACAAAGCCTAACGTAACAAAACCTAAAGGCCATTGTAGGCGTGTAGGTGGAAAGGGGAATCAAAATAGTGATGATTTCAAAGATTTTCGCCCATTCTCTTGATGGGCTTTTACCATCTGTGCGGGAAGAGAAGCAACTGGTACATTCTATGTTTTTTCTTTGCTCTCAGGCCAGCATGGAAGTGCGGAATGAGGGGCTATAGATCATCGGTTAGAGAAATACATACACATTAGTTACATTACATTACATATTCTACGGTATGCTGAGTGGGGTCCATTTTACACCATATCGGTACATACATACATTCATACATATCGTCACGACTCTTTCCCACAGGGGTAGGCAGAGACTACTTTGTTCCACTTGCTACGATCCTGACATACCTCTTTCGCTTCATCCACATTCATCAATCTCTTCATACATGCTCGTCGGTTTCGGGTACTCTATCGGTACTATTCCTTAGTATATTGTGTGTTTCTCCCTATTTTATATGTACGTGTATCGAATGTGTGTAAATAAATGTTTCTCTTTCTTTCTTTCTTTAAATAAGAAACTTAAGGTCGAGGACGAAAATATGCATGAAAAACACAAATGTTTGCCCATAAGTTTTGCTGGTGTGAAAGCAAAAAAAAACATAGAATGTAGCAGATTGTAAAAGCCCATCATCGAGGGAAACATGTTATAGGTGATGCGGCTAGCAACCCATTACTATTTTAGTTTCCTTTTCCACCTATACGTCCACAATCCATAATCATGTTATGGCATGTAGGTATTGTTATCCTAGGCTTTGTCTACTCCGTGAGAGATAAAAACGCGATTAAAACGTATGTATGTGTATAAGTTTTGGATGTTAAATGTGTATTTAAATTTTACACGATTTTTAAATACAAAAAAAAATAAAAATAAAAATAGGTTATTCAAAAGAAGAAATGTTTACAAAAAAGAGTTTACTGATGGTTCCACACTAGGCTAGGCCTGTCACGTGGCAACCGGATTCGGGGTACTTTCACACAATTTATTTACTTACTTAAATATTGAACAAAGACAACTAAGGCTATAAAAAGAAGCTACAACATAAATCAAATTCCAGTAAAATTTCTTAGTTTTAAACGCTAGATCTGATAGTTCAGGCGAGCAAAACCACGTGTAAAAGCTAGTAATCATAACAGTTTATTTTAGTGTAAAAACTAAATAGGTACATACAATATTTTAAAACAGCCAGCGTATTGGAAGGCTGAAGAAGAACCATAGACAACAATAATTTTCTTACATTTCTAAATGTTGCCATTTTATTATTTTAGTCTATGTTTAGCTACTACAATGTTTGAATGAAATTATTTGTATTGCTGTAAATTAATTAATTAAGTACCTATATTATTATTAATATTTTTATGTTCATTGTACTGAAACCATCCAGAGCTAAAAAGCGCCTAGAAAATATTGAAATTCCTGTAACGACAAACTAAATTAAAAATATGCGTCCAGAAAAATGTGAATTCCCTGTGCGATATCAAATTTTGATGTAATGTACCAATTTGGATTCAGCGCCCGGGCGTTAGTTCATCACGGGGCTTCCCGGCCAAAAATTAATATTCCGATGATGTAACTTAAAGCTCTATTATTTTGTTGCCTAAGTAACAAGCTGCAGCGGCATCTCTATCTCTCTATCTAAAGAATAATAATAAGGATAAGAATAAGAAAACTTTATTAGCTGATACAGAAACACAAACAGAATATTATACAAGGATACTAAACTTATTCTAACCAGCCAAATGGCCGTGATTCAGCTGATGCGCAGTAGTCGAAAATAAGGTATCGCGGGGGAGTGCAGGGGACGCGGGCGGGCGTACTCCACATTAGACTTACGTGCCGCCACCTGTATGTGTCACGATAAGATCCAGGATAATGTCGTGACGCTGATTTTCAGTGACGCCAGTTACAGAGTTACAGAGGGTGGCTGTCACCAGACACACATCATTATGATACTATTTTTGTTTAGAAATGCCCTCGTCTATCTCTCTCTCTCTTTCTCCAGCTTATACAAGGTGTTTCAGAATTATTCCAGAATATTTCAACGAGTGGTTAAGTTAGTTTGACTGACAAAGAGTTTAATTAAATATTTTCATGTAATAAGTTTCTGTCAATTTTTTTGATACAAACTTTTTTTGGCTGACTGTACTTGCATTGACATCCGTCCTACATTATGTGTACCAAATAACAAGGCATTCGGACCAACCATTGTAGAGTTCCCTCCTGCAAAGACGGTCCTAGCTGGGTCACTAGAACTCAACTAACATAATTATTATTTTATTGTCAGTCGACTTACATAAACCCATTACTATTTTGATTCCCCTTTCCACCTATACACGCACAATCATGCCAAACGTGGCATTTAGGTATTGTTACCTCAGGCTCTGTCTTTGCCGTAAGGGATATCTCTATTCTCGCTATTATTGTATATATGTATGTATTTATATTTAAGAGACCTTGCTAATACACGTGTGCACGTCACTGCTGGGCACACGCTGTCTCTCACAGCGCTCTTACACTACTTCAAATTTATCGTGAGCTAACCGCGAGCATCCTCCTAAATCGCTTCAGCTTATGCCTCGCACCACCCGCGTACGGCAGGGGGAACCTAAACGCCGATGAATTACTGCAAATTAAAATTATTTAATGAATCAAATTTATTGCGAAAAGATTTGTTTTTGCTTTATTACTTTTTTATATTAATTGTGATTAAAATGGTTTTTTTTGGAGCAGTACACCCTACAGGTAATTCCGCTTTTAGCCTGCAAATATGCCTTAAAGTAAGAAAGGAATAAAAGGGCTGGACGGATTTAGATGAAAATACTTAAAAATACTAAGTAATAAGTCTATTTCAAGTACCTACATAGAAGTCTGTTTCAATAAGGTAGGTAGCTATAACAATAATCTTCGCAAGCAAAGTCGCGGGTATCAGCTAGTCCAGATAATAAAGTGATATTTTAACTTCACCCCAACTTTAACTAAGCGCGTTCTAAATCTAACTTATCTCCCTGATTTTACTCCCACGGGAGATAGGACCCATAAAGTACATACAAATCCATGCACCTTGCATGGAACGGGGAGTCCATAAATTGTGACGAAGCGTGCTATAACTAGTGTTAGCACCTAACTTTAACATTTTTATTTCTCCCGCATTATCTTGAGGTTGTACTGTCCGGGTGAAAATATCTTTGCGATTTTTTTTTGAAGTGATTACTTCTTATGGGAGGGTAACGCTTCGTTACGTAACGCGTTACGGCGCCAGTCTGTCTGGCTTCCCTTTCTCTGACGCATACGGCAGGTGGTATGCAGGCTCTTCCTCTCTCACTCTAACCTACAGCGCTAGTCATATTCCGGACAGACGCTTCCCCCTCTCTCTACTCAGTGTTTAGTGTGCGATAGACATATACTGTTAGAACTTAGATTAGTTTAAGTTATCACTTCTGTCGGGCGTTTTGAGACGCACACGTTTCTTTTTTCTTTAATTCAGGGCCTCTCAGAATAGTCCGGAATATTTCAACAGGTGATTGTTTCATCATCATCATCATCAGCCTGAAGACGTCCACTGTTGAACAAAGGCCTTAGCACACCACAAGGCACGACAACTCGCCACCTGCATCCACCGGGTTCCCGCAACTTTCACGATGTCATCGGTCCACATAGTGGGAGGCCTGCCAACACTGCGTCTTCAGGTTCATGGTCACCACTCGAGAACTTTTCTCCCCCAACGGTTGTCTGTTCTACGAGCGATGTGGCCTGCCCATTGCCATTTCAACGTACATACTCTTCGAGCCACGTCGGTGACTCTAGTTCTTCGTTAAATTCCGTGAGTTCCAAATTAAAATTGGCAACTGTAACAATAATTTCCATGTTATGTGTATGTCTCTTTCTTCCCCGACTGTACCCCACACACCCATACCTACTTTCTCGGACACATTACCTCCGTATAATACGACGATAACTAACTGTCCGACGCATAATCTACCCACATCTGAATAACTTGTGAATTTCGGCTCCACGGACGTGATATATGGTATAATAATATTTTTGTTTTGGCAGGTTTATCGCGACATTCTGGATAACCTTTTTTTTTGTTACTTATTATAATAGTTCGAAAGAAAAAAGTGCTGATATAGTAAAGACTAATGCTGGAAAGGATATTATAATAGTAGTTTATAGCGCTTAGTGTCAGCAAAGGGACTTTATATTTGGACCAGCTTTTGCCCACGACTTCGTTGCGCCTAATTAATGGTACCTGGAAGACCGGTATTTTTTTCAAGTACCTACGTTTTCTAAAATGAAACCTAGCTAGATCGTTTTATCGACCCGAAACCCCATCAAAATAATCTTACTATTTTGAAATTCTGATTGCCACGTCTACTCGTATAACAGATCTGCAAGATTTGTTGACATTGATAGAGAAATAGTTATAGATGTAAGCAATAAAAGAGTTATGAACAGTTGTCATTGCTTCTTCCAAATAAAAGCATCCAACCAAAACACGTCATTTCAGTTTTCGCATCTGGCCTCACGAACAGATTTATATCAGCCCTCCGATGGAATTGGCCCTTTATTTAATTAATTGTCTCAAAAAGGGATTGATTTCAATACATTTGAAAAGAAATTACATACGTTTTTGGGTCCTTGTGTACCCTCTGTCGTACCTCTGGGCGCAGATGGCCAGACCCGAAGATTTATAGCATTATTTGCTTAAATAACATCCCAGAAATTAGATTTATCCAATACTTTCAGTTGTGTTTTTATTAAGTTGTTACCCGAAAGGTTTCCACCCGTATCAGGTGAGAAAGGTTAACTGGTTCAGAACTCGGAGCAATTAAAGTAAGCAAATGCTTCTGAATGTGTTTTTGTTAAACATTGTGCTCCGCAATTTTTGTGCAGTCAGTTTTTTCACCCGTTATCTCGTGGTCCTACTGATCTAACTTATTAGTAGGGCCATGGGGGAGAACTATATCTGTCTGATCTACTGTGTAGCGATTGCGAATTATTTAAACCACCTGTATATTTCTCAGAAGCCTTGAAATGACCATCCTGTAGAACTGTATAACTAGGTTAGGTTAGGTTAGTTTTATAATAATCCTGAACAACCATACATACATACACCCTGAACAATATACAGGAGGTGGACATATCAGTAGATTCTGTAGCACCACGAGAAAACAGGTGCTTTGTCGTATCCACACCAGTACTCTCGTAATATCTTCTTCTTCTTATGGTGCCTCTCCAACTAGTGTAGGTTGGCAGTCAGTTCAGCATATATTTCTTTTTGTCCTTGGCAAGGCGAAACAGTTGGGCGGCAAGCACAGCGTAACGTCACTAACGAGGTGGACTGAAGACCTGGTTTAAGTCGCGGGTTCACGGTGGATGCAAGCTGCTTCCAACTGAGGCAACTGGAGGTCTACGGGGGAGGCATATGTCCAACAGTGGACGTCCTATGGCTGATACGATGATGATGATGAAATAAATAGAAATTGTGTTTGTGTGTATTTGGGAGAAAGGTTCTAGGAGGCAACCACGAACTGAAAGACGCAGCATTGACAGGCCTGACACTAGGTGGATCATTGCGGAGAATTGCGGTCAATCGGTGGACGCAGGGGCAAGTTGTCGTTCATGGTGATGTTCTAAAGAACCTTATTAACAGTGTACCTACGTCGAATAGTGATAATGATATTCGTTTCTTAAATAATCTTGAAGAAATTTGCGATTGTTTTCCCTTGCGTTCTACACCATGGTTCTGAAGTCTGGAGTTTTTACATGACCTCACTTTATCTTAGCATAAATCGCAAGAATTCAAGGACCTCATTTGTCAAAACCACCAATAACTTTTTTTTTTATGCGAATAGGAAGGCAAACGAGCAAGTGGGTCACCTGATGGTAAGCGATCACCACTGCCCATAGACATCCGCAACCCCGGAGGGATTGCAGATGCGTTGCCAACCTAGAGGGCTAAGATGAAATGCCTCTTGTGCCTGTAATTTCCCCGGCTGTCTTACTCTCCACACCGGAACACAGCCGTGCAAGCACTGCTGCTTAGCGGCAGGATTAGCGAGTAAGATGGTGGTAGCTATCCGGACGGACCTTGCACAAGGCCCTACCACCCGCAAAACTTAACTTGTTCGTACAATGCCTGGGGACTCAGATTGACAACCCTATTTTTAAAGACACGTATATCTTCATCAATTCCCTTCTAAAGCCAAATAGAGAAAATTTCACAGTAAGAAATTGGAAACTTTATTTCTTACGGCTCCTAAACCAATTTGTTGTTGTGGGACGGAGACAACGACAGATTTCTCTCTGGCAAACTAAGGCAGAGAGTAATGCTTATTCACTCGAATAGAAACTGCGCGGTTCTTTAATCAACTTGATCGCAGCAGGGACGATGATGCACTTCTTTATATTGAGGAGGGCCCCCATCTGATAAATTTGCCACAGGCCCAGACGTTATATTCTCCGCGGCACAAAATTTGGTGCTGTCTCCATACAACATTAATTATGTTTTGTACATAATGAGGGCCACATTTTTTGCCACTGTGTACATCTCTTCTTCTTCTTCAAGTGCCTGTCTAACTAGTGAAAATCAGCGATAAATTTATTTTATACTAGCTGTTGCCAGCGACTTCGTCTGCAAAGAATTCGTTTATCGCTATCCCGCGGGAACTACGCAATTTTCCGGGATAAAAAGTAGCCTATATGCTATTCCAGACTTTTCTCTAGCTACGTGCCGAATTTCATCCAGATCCGTTGGGCCGTTCTGGCGTGATTGAGTAACAAACAAACATCCATCCATCCATCCATCCATCTATCCATCCATCCATACTTTCGCATTTATAATATTAAGTTAGATTAGGTCTTTCAGAATGGTTCCGTTGTATTTCAATAGGTGGTTGTGTTAGTTTCACTTAGTACCCGTGTAAATGTTCTTCGGGATGCTCCAATTGCTTTTGACGAACGTTTCCATACATTTTGTCGATGCTCAAATTGTACGGCGTCAAAGACTCGACTTAATGAATCCAAAGCTACGATGAAAAATCTGTACAGAGGTTTAACAGACGTCTGAGTGCGACTCAATTCCGATGCAGTTTAGGTTCGCTCGTTGTCAGATCCATACTAAAAGTGACAGCTAAAATCTGAACAGAGTCGGAATTGTTCGCATTAAGAAGTTATGGTAAGGCCCCTGGAGTGTTCAACCACACCTGACCACCTGCTGAGATATTTTGGAATAATTCCGACAGGCTTTGTATTGATTTGAATGGTCTGTCCTCTCCGCGGGCAAGCGGGAGCTTGTTGTTGTCAGCTTCGATTTCTTAACTCCCCGTTACTAATGTTGGAGGGCGGTGAAAATACTCTTTAGGAGAGGATAAGAATTTTAGAATTTTTCTGCCGCATGTGAAAAATAAAGATTTCGTCCAGATGTCCACGTGTAGTTTATTGGTTTCGTTTTTATGGTTAAGGGCTCCACTGTTTTAAAGCCACCAAGATCATCTGTCTGTCTGTACATACATACATGAATGAAATCTTTATCCTTACAGGGTAGACAGAGCATAGCGTATCAAGAGCCAAAGGCCACGCTTAGCATGATTGTAGGCGCATAGGTGGAAGTGGAAAGGTGAATCAAAATAGTGATGGGTTGCTAGCCGCATCGCCTGTAACATGATTCCTAAGATTTTCTTTTGGCCCATTTCCTCGATGGGCTTTTACCAGACAGCGAGCGAACCTAAACTGAATCGCATTAAGACGTCATAGAAACCCCGCCAGCTTTAATCTTCACAGCCAAAACATAATGAAACGCAAATCATTTAAATATCAAACAAATTCGACAATAAACACCGACAATTAACGTATAATTAGTACCTTTTACAAAAACGTATCATATTCTGCGAAAACCAAGTATAAAAACATGCAATTATACCGATGCGGAATCTCGTGGGTTGTGCGTGGAAAGGCCATCAGTTGCGAAATAAAACGCAATAACAGGTGAAAGGGAATTTTGCCTTTATAAAGCTATTAAGGGTATTAATTTTATTTTTGCCGTATTATAGGGATAATTATGATCTGTACGGACGCAATTTGGACGATGGGGTGGGGTCGCGGTGTTTTGTATGATATTTACTAGACAAAAAAACATTTATATAATAAACACAGGGCTTAAAGTGAAGTTGACCAGGGGAGTGCAATGACGTCAGATTTCAGTATTGGTTCGCTCGCTATCAGATTCGTAGTAAAAATGACACCTAAAACCTCCTTCTTCTTCTTTTATTAATATGGTCCCATCGATCAATGCGATGATTTCGTCAATGTCAAAGTAATAAACATTCAAAAATCTTGTGACAAAAATGTCGGCAACGTTGTACGGTAGAACACGGTAAAACGACCCCCTCCCCCCCTGTCGGGCTCTTAGCCAACGGACAATGATATCCCTCGGAGACCTGGCGGAAATCATTAACCGAAGCCCAGGGTGCGCCGGACCAAGCACTGCTCTTCCCCCCGGACGGATCCAAAAACGAACCGCAGCTCTTGACCACACGCGGAGGTAACCCGACTCGCACCCCACCTAAAACCTGAACTGAGTCGGAATTGAATCATATTACGACGTCATGGTAAGGCTCCAGCTGTCAAAACATAATTCCGAAAAGTCAAGTTAGCACAGTTGCCTTCGTCATTTCATTTTTACAGCAACTCCCAACCAACATTAACAAATTAATAGCAAACTTCTGTTCAGCGACGCGACAGTCAGGATAACTTAATTATTATCGACGAGACGGTGACCAACGGAAAGGAATTAGATACAGTAGGCAAAGTCGGTGTTTTTGAGCTTATTACGTAACTCGCTCGCGATCACCGTCGTCTTCATTTTGACAGTTCATGTATGGGCTGACAATAATAATTGGAAATATCAAATCAATCAAGAAATTTACTTTTTGATTTTTAATGTTTACTTTTTACGTTTTACCGTTAGAAATTAAATTTCTAAACGACACTGAAAATTAGAACACATAGAAAAATCTGAAAAGTAAAGCTATGGCCGGGAAACGAACCCGGGTCCTCGTCATTCCGTGACGCGTGCTATACCCCTACACCACCCATAGCAGGTGAGTAAGCCTCCCGGCCATAGCTTTACTTTTCGGTTTTTCTATGTGTTCTAATTTTCAGTGTCGTTTAGAAATTTAATAATAATTGGCATCGGAATCAGCTAGCTTTCACATTCATACAAGAACTGACAAAATGAACACGATGGCGATTGCGAGCTAGTTACATAATAAGCCTGCTGGTCGTTTGTAGCTCTAGCAACACTGCTGCATTTTCTCCGTTACCAACATTTTCGCAAGGACAGACGTCGGTACGCGTCTCGTTTTGTATATATTTCGCGAGAATGTAGTGGCTTGTTGAAATAATTGAGTTATGTCGGAATTATTTCTCCCCAGACGCGATTCAAATTACCACCAGCTCTATTGCTTGAGTAAGTAATGACAAGATCATTTGCCAGTCGATTAGTTACACTAAACTTGGCTGTGTGATGATTGATGCTTGTGATTTAAAGAAAGAAAGAAAGAAAGAAGACATTTATTCCTTCTAGGAGTTTTTTAGGAGTTCTTGACAAAATTTATGATCTGACGAGCTTCTGCCCGCATCTTCATCCGCGCAGATTAAATTGTGTAGCGTTGCTCCTTGCTATGTACCAGTTGCTTCTCTTCCCGCGCAGATGCTAAAAGCCCATCAAGGTAATGGGCAAAAATCATAGGAATCATATTATAGGCGATGCGGCTAGCAACCCACAATCTTGCTAAACGTGGAACGATCTTCTGTCTCTCTATCTGTGGCATCATAGCTCTCACGATACGTCGATAGCGACGAACCGATTTCAATGCGGTTTTTCTCATTTGAAGCGTTGGGGTGGTAAAAAGGAAGCCATGTTTGGTAAAAATCTTTCCAGCAGTTTAAAGAATATCAGGTCTTTAACAATTATATGAGGCAATTTTGACACTTTGTTTATTTACGTATGATTCACTACAAATGCGTGGAAGGATTTTAAAAATTTGAATACAGTAAAGAGTACACTCCACAGTTTAGGTACGATCGACCTAGGCTCCTGCCGGGCAGGATAATGGCAGTAGGTTGCCGCTCGCCCCGCGCGCTGATGTCGCGTGTTATTTGTGTGTTACCTAGTTTCGGTATATTTTTTCATTAATGTTTTGCGGGAAATGTGATGGAGTGGAGCTGTAGGCTATTATCGCTGTTGGTAAATATATCAGGAGCGAGCTAGACTGTGCTTTATGTGTACGCGCCTAGAGTTTTTATTTATTTAATCGACTCCAGAGAGAGAGATTTCTGTACGTTAGGACTATTACTATTACTAAACTTATTTTGTGATACAGTTTAATGTTATTTTAAGGCATGTATTGACTCCTCTCTGCAACTAGCGCCCCGCCTCAACGAATTAACGACGCCTGGTAATGTTAATAGGTTATTTGAATGCAATCGGCGCTCTCTTTGCCCATGTATCTGACATTAGCGAACATAGCGATACTCGCTGGCACCGGAGCGCGAAATTAGTACAGATGTTATGATAAAATAATATGATAGATATGATGTTGTTGTTTTTGTTGTTCTTTTTAACTTAGAGTAATAGCTTTTTCTTTTTTTTTTCATTTCGTCTTTCCACATTTAATCGTCTCTTTCTGTTACAACTAGCCTCCGCTAAAGGGACTAGACTGAAACCAGCGCGGGATTCATGTAACCCAGAACATATCCCGCCTAGTGTATCTCTTTGTATTTTTATTTTTCCTCTAGTCTTGAATCTGTTGTCAACTTAACTTCTATCTGTTTATGTGGTGGTAATAAATGATTTTATTATTATTATTAAAACGAAATAACAAAAGAAACACATTTACAAAGTGTTTCAGAATTACACACATCAAAAAAGCCTTGGGATAATCACTATCCTTTGACAATTTTGATGTTTTGACTCGGTAGTAATATGCCTATATTGAAATATGAAACGATCAAAACTGTCTAGGAGTAAAAAATATCCCTAGACATTTTTGATGTTTTGACTCGGTAGTAATATGCCTATATTGAAAAGTGAAACGTTCAAAACTGTCTAGGAGTAAAAAATATCCCTAGACATTTTTGATGAGTGTAATTTGGAATATTTCAGCAGTTGTTTGAAATACAAGCAAGAATGAGGGTAGACAGAGCTCGGTCTACCCAACATTAACATCCACCCGCAATTTCTTCAGTCTACCTGTGATCATGATGCATGCAACTGTATCGAAATATCGGTAGCTCAATAAAGGTAATCGCGGTTCACATCCCGTTTATAATATTTCGAATTAACTTAACCGTGAATCATTTAAAACTCTTATTGTTTGAAATAATTTGAGTGAACACCTCTGCGAAGATTTTTCATAAAATTCTTGATTCAAAATTTAATTCACTTTGAACATCGATCAACGTATGGAATTGTGTCAGTACTAATTCAAAATTCCTGAAAAAAAAAATTACGTGAGAAAACCATTAACTAAACTAAATTTTTGTTATTCGAAATTGAAAAGTTTCGAATAAAACTTCGTAATTCTGTGTATGGTATTTTGATTCTTGCCTATGCTATATGGTAAACAAAATTCTAACCTCAAAACGTCTCATTTTTGTTATTTTTTAACTATTTCATCGTAAATAAAGGAATTGGAAATAAAATATCAGCAAAATTATGTGCAAAATATTATCTCAGGTTTATTTGATTTTGACACCTTATTCGTTACAAAAATTTGCACATTGAGGTTAGAATTTTGTTTACCAAATAGGACAGATAAGAATGAAAATACCTTAAAAAGCATTAGGTACATGTTTTAAAAATACGTTAAAAATACATTAAATCAGGAGCTTCATTTTATAAGGTTATATGAGGAAAATGCTTGCGGACAGACGGATAGATAGACTAACAATCAAACGAATGTTACAAGGCTTCCTTTTTTAAATTACAGAACTCTAAAACCGCCGCCAGAGCTTACTTTGTACGTCACGTTACAAATCCTTTTCAGCTTGTAATAAAAGAAAAAAACATTGGCAAAGCTTTGGCGGCTTATAGCGAATGTTCAGAAAAAAATTGCAAGCTACGAGTGCGTTTTTCTGAATCAACAGAGAATTCCCACTCGTATATGGTAAGTATATTTGTTGCTTAGACGGAAATAGGTATAACGACAGCATAAGGACGGGCGTGGATCAGAATGTATAAAGTTTAAAATGTATTGTTGACGATTATTTTAATACGTACCCATAAGGACCAATTTCTGAATGACACTGAAAACTAGAACATAGAAAAATCCGAAAAGTGACCCAAAGGTCACGTTTAGCTTCTGGGTGTATAGGTAAAGGAATCAAAATAATGATGAGTTGCTAGCCGCATCGCCTATAACATGGTTCTTAAGATTTTTACCCATTCCCTCGATGGGCTTTTACCATCTGTGCAGGAAGAAAAACAACTGGTACATTTTATGTTTTTTCTTTGCTCCCAGATCACATGGCACAAGGAGATTACGAATACTAACGTCAAATTGCATCTGAATAAAATCACAAATCTTTCAGTCCCATTCTGATCGTGGTTTAGTAATAAAATCGACCAATTAAAATAATCTAACCCGTAAGAGTGGAGTGACAGCAAGACGGAACGGAAGTTTTTTTAAACCACTATATCGCACTGTAAATATCTCACCTTCACAAAACTTATGAGGCCCCACCCCATACCTGTACAGTTAACATCCCGGTTAAACAAATGAAACTACCCTCGTTCGCAGCAGGTACGGAAACTTCCAGAAATCTATTTAAAAGTTTTGTTTTGTCTAACCGTTTATTTTTAGTTTCCCCTTTTCACTTAGCAACTTAAATAAGTCTTAGTTCTGGCAAAGTTGGGAGGGTTTCTTTATTGGGAGTTCCGTGGAGTAATCATATTTTGTAGTGGAAAAGGTTCTTATGTACGTAGATTCTTTCCACAGTAAATTTCATAGAGACGATACGTTGAATTGACGCAGGAAGATCATGCGACATTACCGTGAGAACGTTACTGAGTCATCAATTGATCCGATTTATTACTTGTCTTCTTCAAAACTTTGAAACCATTTTTCGATTGAAGATACATAACATGTAGATTGGATAACAACAAAAAGGCCATTATTTATCTCTTTTTTGTCAGAAATAAACTATATTTTCTTTCTTTCAAAACCAGTAGGCTCATTGTCTAACTCGCTCGCAATCGCCATCGTGTTCTTTTTGACAGTTCATGTATGGGCTGACAATTCGCATCGGAATCAGCTAGCTGTCACATTCATACAAGAACTGTCAAAATGAAGACGATGGCGATTGCGAGCGAGTTACACAATAAGCCTACAGTATGCTTAGTGTAGGTTTTCGGTCACAAAATACGTCTCGAAGGAGTTTGCGTTGAAATGTCAGATACTATGAGAACAATTTGTTGCCGTTTCGATCCGTAAGTGGCGCTGCCAATTTTTCCATAGTAATTGGGAAGTTTACGTGAACGCGTTCGAGACGTTTTTATATGCGAAAACTTACACTAGAGGCTCAGTTTTCCGCAGTTGCCGCACGATATGCGGCAAGAAACCTAAGAAATGGCTTATTTAATTAACCCACAATTTGAGAATAGTAAACGGATTCCCAAGGTGCGGGCCGTTCCAAAACATGGCCGAGGCAGGTGTGAACTAATTTATCTTGTCTTGCAAACATACGGCTTAAATTTTTGTGTTTAATACGCATTTAAGTATGTTTTTTGAAGTGATAACTTCTTATGGGAGGGTAAACCGCTTCGTAACGTAACGCGTTACGGCGCCAGTCTGGCTTCCCTTTCTCTGACGCTTACGGCAGCGGTAGGCAGGCTCTTTCTCTCTCACTCCAACCCACAGCGCTATATACCGACCGCTGACCTGAGGTGCGGGGTAGGCGACAAAGGGGGCTGAGAGAGGTGCGAGCGGCAGGCGCACTACCCGCCCGCACCGCTTTCGGTCCCCTTTGTCGTCATACCCTGCCCCCCTGTACCCGCGCGGGGGAGGACTCAGTTAAGCTGTCGATCTACAGTCGTATTTCGGACAGACGCTTCCCCCTGTCTCTACTCAGTGTTTAGTGTACGATATAGTTACGATGTAGTTAGTAACTTAAATTAGTTTAAGTTATAACTTCTGTCGGGCGTCCCGAGACGCATTTTTTTATCTATGTTACGAGTATTAGTATGTTTATCCGTTGTCTAGTACTAGTACCCATATTACTATAATTGGGATTGTTCATTTTTTTTAACCCCCTTTTTATATATTTTTTTTGAAAATATAGAGCACTTTAAGAAACTAATTTGAATATTTTGCCATTTCATGGCTTAATTTAATTAATATAATTGCTTAAAAAAATCAGATACGACTTTTCGTAAATTATATACGGCGGCTGAAATAGGCAATTTTCCCACAATCCTCGGGAAATTAAAAAAAAATAGTTGTCATAACTGTTGTGACTGTCATCTCAATGTCAAATGTTTACCTTTGGTTTACCTACAAACTTATTGTATGTTGCGTTAAATCCTGATCATGGTTATAATGGGTTGAAAATTTATGAATGTGGAAGTATGTGGCATTGTGTTTTGGTACCTACTTACTTCGAAATGATCCTCGCAACAATATTGTGTACTTATAAACTTTGAAGTACTCAACATTTACTTCGCGACACCACTTTTCTCTTAAATCTTCTCGGATCCGTGCGAACTATTGTTTTGGAGCTGTTTTTAGAGTCATTATTTCAGGTTGGAACGAAGCATTTTCTGTAACTTTCATTATTTCGTTTTAAATCGACCGACAATTTTAAGTTTTCAACAAAACAATATTTACTTTACTGACATTGGGTGACACTGATAACTAGTTGACATATAGATTTAATAGGCAAACTAGATATTTGCCGATTTATTTTTTGGCACATATATAGAACTACCAACAGCCGCTCGGTAAGGTCGAATAAAGGTCAAACAATTTTTTTGCAAAATATCCGTAATCCTTGAGTATTTTTGAACGCCAGTAAGATAAAACAGTTCGCAAGCCCCATACTTCGAAATGGTTTTCAAATCAGGGTATGTTGTAAAAAAATTAACAATCCCAATTAATTCACATATATAATATTTTATGCTCGTTTAATATTATGCCCTCAACAACAAAGTATATCTAGCAATCTATAGCTATCAATCTAGATACATCACAGAGCGGAATTTTCATGGCAAAATCAAACGTCAATAAAGTTACAACGTTGAATTGGGATCCCTCCATTTCCCATAATTTCATTTGTACTAATTTCATTTGCCATAATGGTCACTGGCTATAACCTTCAATTGCCCTAATATCACATGCCATAATTTTTGAATGCCATAATAATCAAACGTCATAATGTTCAACATCCCTAATATTAGATACCATAATATCACTTCCCATAATTTTTACTTTCCATAACTTTCAAAATCACTAATATTTCATGCCATAACAATCATTTGTCATAATAAGGAAAATACAGATCCAGACTGTTGAAATTTACTGCTACCGAAACACGGTAGGTTCGTTAGGTTTTTTGCGACCCTCAGAGCAGAAATAGAAGCATCTCTAAGGGCTCTGGGGGCTCGGGTGGCGAAGCCCCCCTCAATAGCCACATGACTGGTCATTTAATATAATTATAGGTTAGGTTAGGTTAGAATGGTGTCAAGGCGCGAAGCGCCAAAACTAGGCGGAATAGGAGCTCCGCGAAGCGGAGCTCCGTCGACTTCGCCTCAGTCATTCAGTTCATATTTATATTTGTTTTCTAGACATCAATCAAAATTCTGGGTTTTTTATGGCAAATAATTATTATGGCGTTTGAATTTTATGGCAAATGATTTTAGGACAATTGATAATAGGAAAAATGAAATTTATGGCAAACGTATCGTTATGGCACCTGAAAATTATGGCAAATGAAAATATGGCTAATGATCATTATGGCATATATATCGTTATGGAATATAAAATTATGGCAACTGAAATTCGGGCATGTGAAATTAGTTCATATGAAATTCGGGCAATCAAACCCGTTGAATTTTATCGACTATCTATAAAATTCAACGTTTCAACTCTATTGACGGATTTTTGCAATCAAAATTCCGCTCTCAAAATCACATTTTGCTCTATGCAAAAAGCAAACATACCATGATTTCAAGTCAAACATAATTAATTAATAATCGTTAATAAATAATTGCTCAACCTAATTTCAAACTAATGCATAATTCATTAATATCGAAATTCAATTAATAATGCTAATTCGCCACATTCTGTGACTATTAATTTAACATAATATCAGCAAAGCGTATTTATGTGTTGGCACCTGAATTAGTTTATCCTATGACATAAGAACTTTTCCGGAAAGTTCCGAAGGAGCAGTTTGACATAATTTATGACATATTATCTTTAAAACAGTAATACAGTTAATACAGTTTAAAACAGTAAACAGTAATAAAAAGTATTTTCGAGAATTGATAGTAAACTAACCTAACCTGCGCAACGCACGTGTGATTCCCCAAGTCTTGCAGGTGTCTTTCCATAAGGTGACCCGTCTGCTCGTTTGCCCCCTCTCATAAAAAAAACCTTACTACATTCTGACTGCTTTACCAAATTTCCTGAAATGCGCGATTTCTTGTGTGGTGACAAAAATATTATGAACAATAAAAAATATGTGACACTAGCTTCTGCCCGCGACTTCGTCCGCGTAGAATTAGCAATTGACATGTTTATCGCTATCCCTCGGGAACTGTGCAATTTTCCGGGAAAAAAAATAGCCTGTTTCAATCTAGGGTAGGTACCAGCTATCTTCGTTCCAAATTTTATCCAAATCCGTCTAATCGTTTTAGCGTGAAGAAGGAACAAACATATTCACAACTCACATCGACACAAACTTTCGCATTTATAATATTAGTAGGAAGGATAAGGGACCCATTTTGTGACAATTTATTTATTTATCTGCTGTTTTATGTGTTTTTTTTTATTTGATGTGTTGTGATTGTCATGAATAAACTTTTTTATTCTACTTCTTTCTTCTTTTTTTTGATGTGACGACTTAAATGTATAGATGTCGTGCAAAATCATTTCCCATCGTATTATCTCAGAAATGTTCGTTTTGTATGGCATTTGTCATAATAATTCATAGTAATTCAGTCAAATTCAAAGACACGTCGGCACAATTCGGAAGTAATCGTGTGTTCACGATGGGAAACCATTATTAACTGCGTCTGTACACATTTTTTTTTATATGAATAGGAAGGCAAACGACCAAGAGGCTTAGCGCCAGGATTTGCGAGTAAGATGGTGGTAGCGATTCGGACGGACCTTGCACAAGGTCCTACCACCCGCAATTCAATTCTAAAGGCCCATTAAGACACAATGTAAGAATTGCATGCAAGTTTCATACAATGCGGGTTGCCGGGGAAACCGAATTCAACCGATCTGTCAAACTTCGCAATGTAACTATAGACCACCTGTAGACCGACTGCTTAACTGAGTCCTCGCCCGCACGGGTACAGGGGCGCGGGGTAGGACGACAAGGGGAACCGAGAGCGGTGCGGGCGGGTGTGCGCCTAACGCCCGCACAGAGAGGCCCCCGCGCAAGCCTACCCGCAGCCGGTCGGTCTTCTTAATAATTCTCCTTTCTAATTCTTGCATGTGTCTAAATGGGCCTTTTTTTTCGACCAATCCTTCCGCGACAAAACCCTATCTCGCACAGTCGCGTAAAGAACTTCGCGAAGTGGAACTGGAAACAATAATAGCGCCGCGCGGCCGCTAAGCAGCCGCGCGGATCGCCGCGGTCCGCTAAGCTCATTGCGACCGCTCGCTTTTGTAAAACTGGCTAAATTCCGGCAACCATCCAGCCGGGAAAGTGTGGATGTGGCTTATGAACAGCACCGTCGTCAGGCATTACTTTACAATACAATACTATACAATAACTCGAAGACGACTCGAGGGAGAAGAAGTAAACGTGTTGCTGGCTTGCCCTTCGTCGGACGAAGCTCTTTAGTATCTAAATCAGTAGTTCCCAAAGTGGTCCAGGTGGACCCCCAGGGGTCCACGGAAGACTCGACGGGGGTCTACGTTGGGCGTGACCAAAAATGGGGGTCCACAATCGCAAGCGGGGGTGCATCAAAATTGAATAAAATTTGTGAGAATTGATTGGTTCTTGTGCTGTGAGTCATTGTAGATTTCAAGAAAGTAAAGTAGGATGAAGTCACTCGCAGCACAAAAATATAATTTAATTGAAAATTTGTTTAGTCGACTTTATTTTCAAATAATTAACCCTATCAAGCAATCAATTCTTATCAATTTTTTCGAAAACTGTTAATTTATCGTTGAAACTCAGCAACAACGCAAGTTTCCATAGATAGAGCTAATCTTAATTTTTTTTTTCGAGATTTAGTTTAGAAATTAGTGGTAATGTAGCTGCAGGGGGTCCACCGGATCCAGCAAAATTTTGAAAGTGGTCTATGGAACAAAAGAGTTTGGGAACCTCTGATCTAAATGAACAAAAAATATTTACCTTGCTACTTACGTGCGAGATCACCAAGCCTCTACGAAACATATATATATGTTTTTCATGCAATCCCTCCCTATTAACTATCCCTTAAACCACAAAAACATTGATGCGCGTTTCGATCCCTCTACGGGATCATTCTCAAAGTTAGAGAGCACAACTGATGCACACAATGATGTGATGTTTGGTTAGTCGGATTTATAGGTATGTGTTTTATGTTTGAGGTAGGATTTGCATGCAAATGCATTCGTTTCTTTTTTTTTTTAGAGACACGGAATCCAATAAAATGAGAGTCACATTGACAGCTGTTACCGCATAAGTTAATGGATAAAACACTCACGTGGTTTTTACGAGTTCAACACCATCGAAACTCCGTTAAGTAACATTTTTATAGATCAAAACTTTTTACTGCTCCGAAACTACTTTTCTTTTTAACACTCTCGTTAAATTCACTAAGATGCTTATTACTGCTGAAAACTTCTAGAACTTATTTTTTTTCTTTTTCCATACCCGTTTAAAATCAGCCAGTCTCTAATTGAATTGTGTCGTCTTTTTTTTTTAATTTTAAAATTAGAAGGACACCAGCCAGCCAGCATGAGTATTTTTATTTACCTTTCTGTCTTACTTTCATATGATTGTTGTAAATTCACCAGTTGTTTTGCTCTACACGCTAGAACATAGCAGCGCTGCTTGGCGGTAAGACGGTAGCGACAAGGACAGGATTTGCACAAGGTCATTAAAAAAAACCTTCAAAGACTTGATGATAATAGGCAATGAATTTTTTGTCGTGGGAAACGAGCAAGTGAGTCATCTGCAATATTTAATGAGCACCACCACCTATGGACATCTTTGACTCCATAGAATTGTTTCCTTTGCCTCCCTATCACAAAAAAAGCCGCATCCAAACTAATTGCCTTCCAAGTCACTCGGCGGGTCGAGAACTGAATGAAATTTCAGTAATTTCGTAAAGCGAATGCAAGGTACCCGCGCGAGGGATTTCCTTACAATCCCCGCTTTGTTTGGAACTCTATTTTGAAGTGCTGTCGTCCGAAACAACGAGACCTCTGCAGACGCCCAGCATTGGGTACACGAGGATATGCAATGCCAAATGAGAGTTGAAATTATGCAGAAGAACGCACTAGTTCGTAGTGCTTCCTCTTAGAGTGCTCGCCCGCGCGGCAGCGAATAAAAAAAGACGATGAAGAGGGTAGTTGTGCGCCGCTGTCAGGCACTTGTCCCACCGCCGGCGAGTAGCGAGAAGCGAGTGGTTTTTAGTATGGAACTTTTATCGCCCGGCGACAAAAGCGACAAAATTTCCATACTAAAAAACGCTCGCTTCTCGCTACTCGCCGGCGGTGGGACAAGTGCCTCAGTTGCGTCGAGTAGCCGCGCGAACAGAGCGCTGGCGCGCAGTGTTCGTACTTGTCCGAAACATGTCGGGCATCACTCGACTTTTATACGTGAGTCATCCGTTTGTGTAATTATGAGTAAGATGGTGGTAACGATCCGGTTAAAATATGAACAAGTTCCTACCACGAACTTCCAAACCAACGTACAACGAGCCACCTTAAAATACTTAGAGGTCTTTCTATACTGGTTGCCTCTGTTAATAGTATGCATTCGCACTAAGTCTTAGCTACTTACGTTAAGGTGGATTTTCAGTGGTCGCGACACGTTTGCAAGGCTTTGAATATAATATTTGTTTGGGCAGATTACGTGAATGTTGTTCGGTGTTTGTTTTTAGAACAATTCACTAGTTAATAGCTGGGATGTGTTTTGCTGATTCCGGGAACTAGTTTCTGGCTATTTATGCTGTTATTTATAGCTGAGTAATGATTGTATTTGTACGCAAAGTACTAATTTGGCGGCCGATAGGTATCTGTTTGTAGTATCGTTGTTTGAATGGATTTGCAGAGAGTGCAATAAGTGTTAAGGGAATAGTGAAATGCAAATAAGTTACGATAGATGGCGCAATTCGCCACTAATGGCGTGTTCAAGCGATTAAGTATTTCGGGGGGTTGGTCGGCAGTCCCGGTGGTCCAGTTGGGAGAACGCTTGGCACGTATGGCTTAGAGACGCGGGTTCAAATCCCGTCTGGCACACATGTCTACATCTAATCTAATCTAAATATTAATATTAATCTAACTAATATTATAAATGCGAAAGTATGGATGGATGGATGGATGGATGGATGGATGTTTGTTTGTTACTCAATCACGCCAGAACGGCCCAACGGATCTGAATGAAATTCGGCACATAGATAGAGAAAAGTCTGGAATAGCACATAGGCTACTTTTTATCCCGGAAAATTGCGTAGTTCCCGCGGGATAGCGATAAACGAATTCTTTGCAGACGAAGTTGCTGGCAACAGCTAGTCTAACTAATATTATAAATGCGAAAGTATGGATGGATGGATGGATGGATGGATGTATGGATGGATGTTTGTTTGTTACTCAATCACGCCAGAACGGCCCAACGGATCTGGATGAAATTTCGCACATAGAGAGAGAAAAGTCTGGAATAGCACATAGGCTACTTTTTATTCCGGAAAATTGCGTAATTCCCGCGGGATAGCGATAAACGAATTCTTTGCAGACGAAGTCGCTGGCAACAGCTAGTAATATTATAAATGCGAAAGTATGGATGGATGGATGGATGGATGTTTGTTTGTTACTCAATCACGCCAGAACGGCCCGACGAATCTGGATAAAATTCGGCACATAGATAGAAAGAAGTCTGGAATAGCACATAGGCTACTTTTTATCCCGGAAAATTCCGGTGGGATAGCGATAAACGAATTCTTTGCAGACGAAGTCGCAGGCAACAGCTAGTACACACATATATCACGTCTTTATCCCTTACGGGGTAGACAAAGCCTAAAGTAACTAAATCTTAAGGCCACGTAACAATATTGTGGGCGTATAGGTGGAAAGGGGAATCAGAATAGTGATGGGTTGCTAGCCGGCGCCTGTAACGTGATTCCTAAGATTTTCGCTGGTACCTACATTCTGTTTTTTCTTTACTCCCAGACTAAATGGAAGAATTTCTATATTCACATATTTCCTTAAACGTAGGTAGTTATACATATGTATATGTTACCGAGCTAACGTTTAGTCCTGAAGCCTTGAGTTTGTGTGTGGGTGCTGCGAGCATAATAAAGGTCCTTGCGGGTCGCCTTGGCCTTCGCCGAAGGCCGTGGCGTTTGGTAATCTAAGTTGATGCGTTTGGTCGGCCATTACAGATTTGCGCCAAAGAACTTGTTACGTAGACAGGACAGAAGGCAATAGCTAACTGTACAGTTTGAAAGCGGTGTCAAGTTTAATAAATAGTACGTAGGTATCTTATCCTACTAATATTACAAAGGCGAAAGTTTGGGTGTTTGGATGTTTGTTGCTCTTTTATGGCAAAACGGCTAAACCGATTTTATTGAAATTTAGTATAGTGATACTTAAAAAAAAGCTGTGGTAGCCTAGTGGTTTGACCTGTGGCCTCTCAAGCAGAGGGTCGCGGGTTTGAATCACGGGCTCACACCTCTGAGTTTTTCTGAATTTATGTACGAAATTACATTTGAAATTTACCATGAGCTTTTCGGTGAAGGAAAACATCGTGAGGAAACCGGACCAATCCTAATAAGGCTTAGTTACCCTTCTGGGTTGGAAGGTCAGACGGCAGTCGCTTCTGTAAAACTTAGTGCCTACGCCAAATCTTGGGATTAGGTTGTCAAAGCGGACCCCAGGCTCACTGAGCATTGGCAAATGCCGGGAAAAACGCTAGGAAGATGAGTATAGTGATAGTTATAGTTCCGGGAAAGGACATAGGATAGTTTTTATCCCGCAATATCGCATAGTTCCCAGGGTCAGAAAGCTAAGCCTGGAATTGAAGCCATTTTACTTAAAAAGCAAAAGTTCTTACCCCTGGCGCACAACTTCAAAATATTTTGTACTTACTTTCGATCCGTATTCTATGTTTGTAATATAGTGAAAAAGCAAAACATTCGATTATTTATTTAAACTAGCTGTTTCCCGACGCTTTGCCTCCATTCCAGTATTTTTTTAATTTTGTTTCATACTAACCTTGCCCTGACAATAACGAACACTACAAAAAAAATTTATCTTGGTGCCTTAAATGTAAAACAATGCAATTTAATTTTGGATGTATGTGTATGTATGTTCTCATATTTTTAGAAACCACAATTCGTTTTCTGTAAGTTTAGCTAGCTTGGGAAACAATGAAAGTTGGATTAATTCGATTAATTAGTGTTCAAAATACCAATGTTCAATGTGTTCGCTCTGAAGCCATAAGGCCGCTTATTTGTTACCTATTACTTCCGTATAACTTTTTTCTGTTTTGATTGTTATATGTGGTGTTCAATTAAGAGTTAGTGTATTATGAGAATTTATTCACTGGACACGCCACGTCGACTCTGTTTTAAATAGTTATACTCTTTGCCTCCCAGCGTGGGATGTAGAAGCCTTGAGCCGCGAGGACATATCGCTCTCAGGAAGTGCATTCTTCCAGCACCAGCATGACGCCACACTTTAGCCAAGAAATACGTTTTAACTAGCTTTATGGGCCAAGGAAAAGCTTCAGAAAGTGCTTAAGGCCGCTGTAAACGTTGGGCCAGCACGTTAGGCCAAGTGTGTGTATGTTTGTTACTTCTTCACGGGCAAACGGCTGGACGGATTGGGATAAAATTTAAAACGTAGATAGCTGGTACCCTAAATTAAGACATAAGCTACTTTTTATCACGGAAAATTGCACAGTTCCCGCGGGATAGTGACAAACATGTCAAAGATCATAGCAGCCTAGTCGCAAAGTAAATAATCATTGCAGAATATAACTATCAACATCTGGGTCCTTACCATGACGTCTTAATGCGATTCAGTTTAGGTTCGCTCGCTGTCAGATTCATACTAAAAGTGACAGCTAAAACTTGAACTGAGTCGGAATTAGGGCGTCATGGTAAGGCCCCAGGGGGGTTACAATGACGTCTTAATGCGATTCAGTTTAGGTTCGCTCGCTGTCAGATCCATACTAAAAATGACAGCTAAAACCTGAACTGAGTCGGAATTAAGACGTCATGGTAAGGCCTTCAATCTAATTCTATGCAGACGAAGTCGCGGGCAGAGTTTAGTAATCTAAAAAAAATCAACATGCCACATGTGAAAATACTTTTTATCGAGGTTTGAACTTCAATTTTGTCCCTATTCACCCCGTTTTACGGTACATTGTCTACCTTTACGCTTTGTACATATATGTATGTTGCCGATGCTTGTACTATGCTACACGTACCCCAACTTCACCTTGAATGCGGGCAAGTACCAAAAATATATTTCTGTTTTTCATCAACCCTCGCTCACCTGCCTGTCAAAACAGTTTTTTTTTCGCATGAAACCTTCATCTCTCGTGCCCTCAGGTTTAACTTGAAGTACCTACAAATTAAAAATGGCTGGCGGTCTATTCTTAAACTACATACAAATGCGAATATTTTCTGTTTCATTTATACAAAAGGTGTTTCAGAATTTGAATTAACTGTTGCCCGCGACTTCGTCTGCAATTAATTCGTTAATCGCTATCCCGCAGGCATTACGCAATTTTCCGGGATAAAAAGTAGCCTAGTGTTATTCCTGAACATAATCTATCTATGTTACAAATTTCATCCAGATCTGTTCAGCCGTGTTAACGGACACATTCCTAGTTTTAGCCTTATTAGTAGTTTAGGTCAAATTTAAAATACTTATTAGTCTTAAGACTAGATTGGCATCTCTAATAATAATAAAAAAGTCTGTTCAGCCGTTCTAGCCTGAACGAGTAACAAACATCCTATCCTCACAAACTTTCGCATTTATAATATTAGTAGGAAGGATTAATAGGATTATAATATTAGTAGGAAGTAGGATATTTTTGCAAGGAGGGACAGGAAAACCAATAAATGGCTCAGGAAACACAGCAGAGTCGCCGACATCAGCAGAAGGATGGCGAAGCTCAAGTGGCAGTGGGCGGGACACATAGCCAGAAAAACTGATTCGTGGTGCAGATCTGTTCTGGATTGGAGTCCATGGGAATGTAAAAGACCAGTCGGCAGTCCACAAATGAGATGGAAAGACGACATTAAAAGAGTAGCGGGCAGCAACTGGACTCTCACTGCCCAAAATAGATCGGAATGGAAGCGGTTGAAGGAGGCCTACACCAAGAACTTGGTAGAGAAAGGCTAAGAAGAAGAGAAAGAAGAGAAGGATTTTTTTCCGGTGGTTGGGTCAGAAAGTTTGTTGCGGTGCATTATCCCTGAAAATGGTGTACCTTCCGTAAGCGCTGGTAATTTTAAAGAGGACTCGTAAAAGAGCCCTTGGCGCAATGTTTGCAAAATAAACCATACGTTCAGATTTTCGGTGTTCCCACATAACGGAATACAATTGGCTAGGCCACGAATTTCATAAAATATAATAGTTTTACAAAAACCATTTTTCAATTCACGGATTCTTCAATATGTAAGCGAGCCTTCCTGTTCTTGAAAGGGCCGGCAACGCCCCTGTGATTCCCCAAGTCATGCAGGTGTCCCTGGGCGATGGTGATCACTTTCCATCAGGTGACCCGTCTGCTCGTTTTCCCCCTCTTATATAAAAAAATGTCGCAATATCAGTACACGAACATTTTTATCATATCGAATGACACCAGAATCCACCGTCGTCCCCCGCCATGTAAGTCACACCCTCTAATGAACGGAGATTCTTTTTCGATTTTCATGCGAAACAAAGGGATATTTTCGGCAGACAGACGTGAAGTTTCATATAGTGAAGACCTTTTGTCGTGTCACGATGCTTTCCGGGCTGTCGGGTGCTTCATTTATCGCGGCAGAAACATTCAGCACAGTTGACGGCTTTGAGGAAGTTGGGAATATAATATAGTCTATCTGACCTGCTGTGGGTGGTGTAGGGGTAGCATGCATCACGGAATGAGGATCCGGGTCTGATTCCCGGATTGGCTTTTTCTATGCTTTCTAGTTTTCAGTATATTTTAGAATACTAGTCGTTTTGTATATACTCGTATTTATATTACAAGAATCAGAATCAGATTTTTTTATTGTCATCATTATTAAATATTCGACACTACATTGCGTAAATACAGACGTCAAAAATTACAAGAATGACTCTTCATTGAGTACGCAGTACAAATTGCCTTTTACTTAGCATAAATCTATTTATTATCAATACAACTTAAAACTAGTGATAAAATACTGCTATTGTTCAGCACAAATACATGATAATATTATGAATCATAATTGATGTCATTTACAGTATCAGACTTGAACCCCGAAATCGAAAAGACAGAGAGACAGTTAGTTTCTCATTAGTAGGGATTGACGAGTAAATATGCGTTCCGAATTTTCTGTCTTTTAAATTTCATTTGTTGAACATGCAGTGGTACAAAAAGACCATAACTTAAAATAACCACAATGTATTAATTGTACAGTCAGACTGAATTAAAAATGAGACTAACCGAACAAACTCCAAATAAATTATCCTTAATTATTCCACTTTGCTATAAAAAAACGTCTAACCGCAGTAAACAAGGCTATCGGTATAATTATTGCAATTTGGATCTCATAATGTAGGCAATAATGGTTATAGTCGCATGGCATGTCAACCGGCCATAGTAGAATTTCATTTTAATCTGTAAGGCTGAGGACACAACGATAAAAAATATTTTTTACTGTTATAGGAACTAGGTTCTTGTCGCGTGTCTGCGTCACAAGTTTTTATAAGACATTAGAATGCAATTTTTATGAAGCTTTAAGTTTACGTCGTTGCATTTTTGCACTGCAATGATCATTTCAGTCGTTTAGTTGGGATTAGTGTCTTTAATTTTTAATTTAATTTTGTTTTTATAATTTGATGCCACATGTGTTTATAGTGATTATTAGCTCTGTACAAACTTCAAGTGTCTACGAAGTATCGTTCAATAATCACTAAAATGATTACGATATATTTCGCATGGGCTTGACTGCGTAGCTGTAAATTGTACGCAGCCGAAGTCGCGGGCAGAAGCTAGTTATAAGATAATAAAAATTTGCAGGACGATGCCTGTGTTAAAAAAGGTTTTTTTTTTAGAAAATGATGAAGAACGACAGTGTGAACCAAGTTTTACTGTGACGTTGGAAAAAAGTACGAAGCGATATTTTAATTGGCCGGCTTCCACGCAAGTAATGTATGGAATCTAGTGCTGTTAAACTACAATCCAAACAGTCATTCATTATTGTATGACCATTGACCCTTTTCTTGAAGCTTTCTTTCCCCCTCTCACCCTTGACTCTTTCCGTAAGTCGACAATAAATAACATTTTATTGCACAATTTTTCGCCAATAAATCGTTTCTTAGCCCAACAATATTAAACGAAAGGGAAAATAAATTAATAATACGGACAGATTAATTACCTGGGCCTCCAAAATTCCCGGGGGAAAAATCGTAAATTTGTTAAGTAAAAATATCAAATTTAATGTAATTACGAAATACTGGCCCGGGATTTTTATAATGAATCTTAATTGCGACGGGTGGAGTGCGAAATATTGCTGTTAAACGTGGTTACGTCGATAATTACTCTGGGATCTGCTTGCTAATTAATTACTGTTTATGAACAACTAGCGACCCACCCCGGCTTCGCTGTATTATGCATGTATTATACATCATTCTATCTATTAAAAAAATCATCAGAATCCGTTGCTTGGTTTCAAATATCTAAACATACACAGGGACAGACAGCGGAAAGCGACTATGTTTTATTTATGTAGTGATGTTCATGGTATTGCCATGGTAAATCACATAATGCGGTGACGCATATAATTTCAATGATGGATTGATGAGATCCCATATCAATTAATTAGATACATTGCTGATAGCGCTACAGGCTGCAACATGTACTCTAAGGATTTTGATGCGGTTTTTCTTAATACATAGAGTGATTCAAGGGGCACGTATTTGAATATCGAAATTTAAAATATCTAAGGTTAAAAATTCGACGGTCAAAATATCGAAAATTAAAATATCGAACGATCTAAATATCTACTATTATTACATCGAGGTCTGAAATATCTAAAATTCAAATACCGAACGGCTAAAATATCGAAAGTTCTAAATATCTACAGTCGAATGCTCGATATATGTTAAAATCGAAACACAAAATATCGACCATCAAAAACCCAACGTTTAAAATATCGAAAATTGAAATAGCGAACGATCTTAACATCTACTGCTATTATATTGACGGTTCACATTCCTACAGCTCAAATGCCGAATAATCCCTATTCTCTGTAAGAAAGCGCAGGCATCATAGGTTAGGTTAGGTTAGTATTGCGTCAAGGCGCGAAGCGCCTGAAGTAGGCGGTATAGGAGCTCCGCGAAGCGGAGCTCCGTCGACTTTTTCTCGTCGCTATTCAATTCTCATGGGACTAAATGTTACGCATGACACAGTAAAATGTGTGATTAACAAAATAACTTTGAATATCGTTCGTTCGATCGTTCGCCATCCTGATTTTCGATATTTAGTCATTCGATAAATATACTATTCGATAATATATACTTTCGACATTATGAATTTCGACTTTATGATCGTTCGACATTCTGATTTTCGATAATGTAGCTGTCGATATTCAGATTTTCGAAATTTAAGCATTCGATAATTATACCATTCGATAATATATACTTTCGACATTTTGGATTTCGACCTTATGATCGTTTGACATTCTGATTTTCGATATTTTGACCGTCGACTTTTTAATTTTAGATATTTTAACTTTCGATATTTAAATACGTGCCCGATTCAAGAGGATTCTACTCAAAAAGTCGCGGGCAGAAGCTAGTGAACGATATTACACACATACATAAATCACGCCTAGCGTATTGGAAAGAAAATCAGAATAGACCGAACCGACGACCGAATGGCCTTGTGGTTAGAGAACCTGACTATGAAGCTTGAGGTCCCGGGTTCGATCCCCGGTCGGGGCAGATATTTGTATGAAAATACGAATGTTTGTTCTCGAGTGTTAGATGTTTAATATCTATTTAAGTATGTATTTATCTATATAAGTATGTTTATCCGTTGTCTAGTGGCCATATTACAAGCTTTGCTTAGTTTGGGGCTACGTCAATTGGTGTCAAATTGTCCCAAGATATTTATTTATTTATAGTGATGTGTTGCTAGCTACATCACCTATTAACATAATTCCTAAGATTTTCGCCCATGGGCTTTTACCATTTAATTTAATTAATGACGTAATTAATAATGTATTACAAGCACACATGCACATTGCACAAGTCACTGCATGGTTTGACACAGCGAATTGCGGGTAGGTGATTAGTCTCAATAGTATTAATTATGGATGACTGCCCAGCACCAGCTTAACATAATCCGATGTGATTGTATAATTATTCAATTATTCTGGTTAGCTGCAGTTTCGATTATCAATGCTGATCCATACTTAATAAATGAATAATATTATAGTCTCTGAAAACTGTTCCGGAATATTTTAGCAGGTGGTTAGTTTGACTAAATAGTCCTGGGGCCTTACTAGTGCCTGGAATAACGGAAAACATAGTTCACTTCCGGATACCAGCACCAAATTTTTATATGTTACTAGGCATATCATCTGAACCCCAAAACTGCCGGGAGACAGTTTCTGAGGTGTCAGGGTCACCAGTTATGACGTCATCAAATTGACCGCCACCGCGTTGTGAAAAATTCAAATTACAACCCAACATATGCAACGCACGTATACATGTGGGGTATCAAAGGAAAGCTAGTTAAATATACTATATTTGTGTTCTGAACTGCAATTGCATTAATGTTGATGTTTAAGAGCTATTAATAGAAAAATGATAATCTTGGAAAAATATTACGGACTTTTATTTCTTGCACCAAAACTAAAGACTCCTGACTAAAATAATGTGCTACAATAATGAAAACAAATTATTAAGCTTTACAATACAATTCAAAGTTTGAAAATCGGATATGAAATGTCGAAGTTATGGTCAAAAACTTGACGACGCTGCAGTGTCTAAAATAACGGAAAAAAAATTTTTTTCCGGAAACCAGCACCAATTTTTTATACATTATTAGGCATATCATCTGGACCCCAAAACTGCCGGGAGACGGTTTCTGAGGTGTCAGGGTCACCAAGTTATGACGACATCAAATTGGCCGCCAACGCGTTTTGAAAAATTCAAATTACACCCAACTTATGCAACGCACGTATACATGTGGGGTATCACGTGAAAGGATATTAAATTTGCTGCATTGTTTTCTTTAAATGTAACTGCGTAAATATTAAAACAACAAAAATAAAGAATAAATAAGCCAAATTACAAAAAAAATATTGCATATTTATTTTTATAGCCAGAGAACCATTTGTATTGGAGAGAAAAATATAGAGTACAAAAAATTCTACGTTATTCTTCTATGGTATAAAATTTAAATCATCACAATCAGGTAAAAAAAGACATAGCTATGCCGGTTTAAAATAAAGCGCGGCGGATGCCATATATTCAAACGACGTCGCCGGCGCGTTTTAAAAGATTTAAATTAGACAAATTACGCAGTGTATATGCATGTATGGGGCATGAAATGAAAAGATATTAAAATTTGCTGCATTGTATTCATTGATTATAACTGCGTAAATATGTAAACAACAAAAATATTAGGACAAATAGACAAATTAAAGAAAAAAATGCATGTTTATTTTTATAGCCAGAGAACCATTTATGTTGGAGAAAAAAATATATGGTACAAATAATTCTACGTTATTCCTCTTTAGTATAAAATTTTAATCATCACAATCGGTTATAAAAAGACATAGCTATGCTGGTTTAAAGATAATTCGGCGGCCGCCACAAACAACGTGACATGTCGCGTTATGCTTATAATGTATATGCCCATGCCAACTGGTGTTTCAAGGTATTTTTGATGAATTCAATTATTATGTAGCCTCATAAAGGGTAATTTTAAATTATATATTTTTTTTATTATAAATGTAAATATAAATAAATATATACTTACGCACTTTGGATTTATATACCTATACCTCCTTCTTCGAACAATTAGTATACTTACTACTACTACTACTATTTAGGTAATTAATAAGATAATTATAATAAAATAACCAATTGTAACGTCTCGTTGCAGAAAATTAATAACTTACATTACAATTCATCGTCAGTCATTGTTACTAGGCACATAAATACACCACCACCGAATCATTCACGCGTCAAATTTTGGAGCAGACTAAAATTCGAAGTGAAAATATGTAGGTATCTACAGTTTTCAGCGATGGCGGCAATTTCGCGCGCTTTAAGTTTTTACCCTTAACTTCAACATTTCATATCCGATTTTCAAACTTAAAATTGTAACGTAAAGCTTAATAATTTTTTTTCATTATTGTAGTACATTATTTTAGTCTGGAGTCTTTAGTTTTGATGCAAGAAATAAAAGTGCGTAATACGTTTTCCACGTGATACCCCACATGTATACGTGCGTTGCATAAGTTGGGTGTAATTTGAATTTTTCAAAACGCGGCGGCGGCCAATTTGATGACGTCATAACTGGTGACCCTGACACCTCAGAAACTGTCTCTTGGCAGTTTCAGGGTCCAGATGATATGCCTAGTAACATATAAAAAATTGGTGCTGGTTTCCGGAAGAAAAATTTTTTTTTCGTAATTTTAGACGCTGCAGCGTCGTCAAGTTTTTGACCATAACTTCGATATTTCATATCCGATTTTCAAACTGTGAATCGTAATGTAAAGCTAAATAATTTGTTTTTATTATTGTAGTACATTATTTTAGTCTGGAGTCTTTAGTTTTGGTGCAAGAAATAAAAGTCCGTAATATTTTCCAAGATTATCATTTTTCTATTAATAGCTCTTAAACATCAACATTAATGCAATTGCAGTTCAGAACACAAATATAGTATATTTAACTAGCTTTCATTTGATACCCCACATGTATACGTGCGTTGTGTAAGTTGAGTGTAATTTGAATTTTTCAAAACGCGGCGGCGGTCAATTTGATGACGTCATAACTGGTGACCCTGACACCTCAGAAACTGTCTCCCGGCAGTTTTGGGGTCCAGATGATATGCCTAGTAACATATAAAAATTTGGTGCTGGTATCCGGAAGTGAAATGTTCTCACCCTTTTCGGACGTAAGGCCAGGCGCTATACCATGACGTCTTAATGCGAGTCAGTTCAGGTTCGCTCGCTGTCAGATTCATACTAAAAGTGACAGCTAAAACCTGGGGCCTTAACATGACGTCTTAATGCAATTCAGCTTAGGTTCGCTCGCTGTCAGATTCATACTAAAAGTGACAGCTAAAACCTGGGGCCTTACCATTTATTTATTTATTTATCTTTATTATATATAACATGACAGTTGACACCACAGCGTCACATTAAATACTTAAAATTAGATAACTATACGCTAAACCTAAACCTAAACTAAATACCTACTAGTGACATACATCTCCTATACATCCTGCATCCTCTCTAGCACTCTCTTCCATTCCATCTCCAGCCTCGCTATCTTGGTCGCAAACAGATCACGTCGTCACACACACAACAGAGTCGCGTCGCGCGCGAGATAGATTGCCCGTCTTTTTCTTGTTGTTCGTTCTAGAAAGAGACGGGTAATCTATTTTGTGCGCTGTCGTGCTAGCCGGGCAGGGGCCTTACCATGACGTCCTAATCCGACGCAGTTCAAGTTTTAGCTGTCACTTTTAGTATGAATCTGACAGCAAGCGAACCTAAACTCAAACGCATTAAGACGTCATGGTACGGCGCCAGGAGGCTAACTCTGCAGCGCTTGTTCATGTAGTCGTTAGGCACTTTCAAATTTGCAAAAGTTGCATGAAAAGTTACGCTGTCGATTTTGTTTCGCAATATGCGGAGAAAAAAACTACATAAAGCAACATTCCTACGTAGCTCCAGAGAATCGTATCCCAGGTGGCCTTGCAGGAAACGCGTTGGGTACATGAAGGGGTAATATTTGTGCAGTTTCTTGTACTGGTTACGTAGAAAGTTTTTCTGCACCAAGACGTCTTAATGCGATTCAGTTTAGGTTCACTCGCTGTCAGATTCAAATAGAAGCGTCAAATAGAAGCAACTGGTACATTCTATGTTTTTCTTTACTCCAAGACCCATGTAGACTATTATATACCTCTAATACTCGTAAATGATGACTATTTCGAAAAATAAAATAAGTTTAAATATTATCTGCATCGTTGCTGTTCTCATTATTTATTGAACAGTCCTCGAACGTATGAAATATTCTGTTTCGATTTGAAACCTTGCATGTACCCTAAAGCCAGGGTTTAAGCCTGCTCTTAAATGTTCCGTCTACGTCGACGGCTATAAGCCATTAGCTCCGGCTGCGAAAACGACACGAAATCCGTTAACGACCTAACAAAACTGAATTAAACTGAGACGAGTCGCTAAGTATAGTGATTGGCCACGAAACCAGCTGATAAGAAGCTATAACCCGATGCTATGTATATATATGAATGTTTTCTTTCTTTCTTTCTTTCTTTCTTTTATATATTACCCGCTAATCCTGCCGTTAAGCAGCAGCGCTTGCACTGCTGTGTTCCGGTGTGGAGAGTAAGACAGCCGGGGAAATTACGGGCACAAGAGGCATTTCATCTAAGTCCTCTAGGTTGGCAACGCATCTGCAATCTCTCCGGGGTTGCGGGTGTCTATGGGCAGTTGTGATCGCTTACTATCAGGTGACCCACTTGCTCGTTTCCTTCCTATTCACATTAAAAAAAAAAGCGTTAATCGGACTCGGACACAAACAGGGGCTTTACCAGGAGGGTCACCATGAAGTCAGCGCATTCGCTGCCAGCTGCCAAACCCGAGGATATCTTCAGGTGCCACTGACGCACATGGGCATTCTGCCTGTAGAGTTATGACAGCAGCACTGGGCGAAAGCCACGAAAACGCATATACGCGTCGGTGGCAGTGAATGCGTTAATGCTATGCACTTCCGATTCATACTAAAAATGACAGCCAAAAGCTTACGCTAAACAGCTTACGATAAACAACTTACGATAAACAACTAGACTCACAATCACGCTCAAAAACTGTCGGAAGCAAAAGTCTGCACGACGCGTCTATTGTGCAGAGTTTTGGTTCAGTCGTGTTTCGACCGCGTTTCGATAACAATGTACATGTCTCTTTCGCACCGTAATCTCAAACGCTTGAGAACAAGAGACAGACAGGTTTCCAGCGCGTGGCGTCGTGTTATTACTTCTCACGATCGTAAGCAATTGACATTAAACATTACTGCCACGAAATAAGTTGTTAATTTGAACGGATATGTTAATGTTATCTGTGTAAGTTGATGTGTTGACACACACAATACATAGACAGCGCCGCTCGGACGTTTCTTGAGGCACTTTTGTTTGCGATTGGGAGTCTAGTGGTTTATCGTAAGTCAATGATAAGGGGGTATGTTTTTTCTTTCTATCCTGTTCACCCGCTAATTTAACGGCCGCAACGCAAGGGAATTCGTTCTCCAACTGCGTCGATCCTGATTTATGTGGGCCCCACATAAATGCAATCTGCTTAATTGGAGCGCGATAAGGTATTGCACCTCTACATGCTTCAAATATCCTACGTGGATTCTATTTGTGAAGAATAGGTTTCATTAGTCTAGAGCGTTGGTTCCCAAGCGTTGAAAATTTCCGGAAATTACCCGTTTCTTACCAAACGGCTTGTTGATGAAATTTTACGCTTAAATTTTTCCGAAATAAAACGATTTGAACAGTAGGCTTATTGACTAACTCGCTCGCAATCGCCATCGTGTTCATTTTGACAGTTCATGTATGGGCTGACAATTGGCATCGGAATCAGCTAGCTGTCACATTCATACAAGAACTGTCAAAATGAACACGATGGCGATTGCGAGCGAGTTAGACAATAGGCCTACAGGTTTCAATCGGTTATTCCTCTTAATACTGGTGGATAGATGAATGATTATAGACTGACTTTGCCATTGACATCGCTGTCAATTCAGTTCAGTTGTCACAGTTATGTCATGGTCATTACGCTTTTTGGTTTTTTTTCGTAAAATATCCGTAAAAAACGGAAAAAAACGAAAATTTCTGAAATTCTGGAAAAAAAAATATTTTGAAAATTTCCGAAATTTTCAACGCTATTCCCAACCTTTTAACGATCAGGGACCAGTTTGTTTTATTTTTGTTCGGGACCATTATGTACTAGAAAAGATTCTACAAACGTCAACGTGGTTACGCGGATCGACGACACCGTGAAAGTTGAGGGAAACCGGTGGATGCAGGTGGCGAGTTGTTGTTCATTATGGTGTGCTAAGGGGGAGGCCTTTGTTCAACAGTGGATGATATTTTATTGAGGTTAGCATGATTGTGGGCAAGGTGGAGAGGGATACCCCAAATACCAAAATAATGGGTTGCTAGCGATGCGGCTAGCCTATTTTCACCCATTCCCTCGATAAGCTTTGGGCAACTGGTAACATTCTAACCTCCTTATCCATAAACGCTATATATATAGGCTTCTGCTAACTTAGCAATCGTTTGTCCTTATCTGTCACTTTGACACTTACCTTTACCAGATAAGGACAACCGATTACTAAGTAAGCAAAAGCCTATAGAGCGTTTATGAATAAGGGTAAGTTTTTTCTTTACTCCCAGACCAGCATGGAAATGGAAATAGTTCAATTCTGGAAAAAACCGGCCAAGTGCGAGTCGGACTCGCGCACTGAGGGTTCCGTACAAATTTGCCAAGTTATTATAAAATCCAGTCTTAGCAGAGCCCTGCTCTTAAGCAAAATGTAGGCAGTGTGAGGTCATTTTAAATTGGTTATTATATAGACCAACAAATATTAAATAAAAAAAATCTACTTACTAGATCTCGTTCAAACCAATTTTGGGTGGAAGTTTGCATGGTAATGTACATTATATATTTATTTTAGTTTTATCATTCTCTTATTTAGAAGTTACGGGGTGGGGGGGACACATTTTACCACTTTGGAAGTATCTCTCGCGCAAACTATTCAGTTTAGAAAAAAAATATTAGAAACCTCAATATCATTTTTGAAGACCTATCCATAGATACCACACACGTATGGGTTTGATGAAAAAAAAATTTTTGAGTTTCAGTTCCTTGTATGGGGAACCCCAAAATTATTTGTTTTTTTTTCTATTTTTGTATGAAAATCTTAATGCGGTTCACAGAATACATCTACTTACCAAGTTTCAACAGTATAGCTCTTACAGTTTCGGAAAAAAGTGGCTGTGACATACGGACGGACAGACAGACAGACAAACAGAGATGACGAATCTATAAGGGTTCCGTTTTTGCCATTTGGCTACGGAACCCTAAAAATATTGTGTAGGTTTTTTACGCTCAAAAACAACTCACAATTACTTACCTTCGGGAATGTCTTAAGACATAACATAACATCTGCCTGGAAAGTGATCTCCATTGTGGTCTCTCCCACACTGAGGTTAATACTACAATTTAAATAACTTGCACAAATCTACAGATCAAATCCTCCGGCAAATTTTGCCGCACATTACTTTCTGTTTCATTACCAATATCAGAATATCGAACACGAAAAATTGCTAAAGAAAAAAGCAGCCCCTAAAAACAAAATTCTCAATGGAATAAAAAAACGATATGAATTTGTCTCCCAAATCCTCTCTATTGAATGAAGCTACGATACCGATTTAGCACTAAAGGTAGACATAAATACAGGGAATATCGAAAAAAGAGTTCTAGCGATGATTCCGCCCTGCTTAAAATATTACTCCCGTTGTGCACGGCCCAAGGCACACGAGTAAGCGGGGGACACTCATTTTCGACTTTTGGAATCCTATCCTACTAATTCTACTAATATTACAAATGCGAAAGTTTGTGAGCATGTATGTTTGTTACTCTTTCACGCCAGAACGGCTGAACTGATCTGAATGAAGATTACAGTCTGGAATAACATATAGGCTACTTTTTATTCCGGAAAATTGCGTAGTTCCCGCGGGATAGCGATAAATGAATTCTTTCCAGATCAAACCGCCGGCAACAGCTATTAGTAATAGTTTTGCGGTCGATAGGACCTCGTGCAAGGTCCAACCGGATCATTACAATACAATACGAATATCCTGTATCATCATCACAAATCAGAACAGTACCTACAGAAATGAAAAGAAAAAAAAATAAAAATAAAAAAAATGAATAAATGTCTTCTTTCTTTCTTTTCTTTAAAAGGCATAGTAAACAATAGGCGGCCTCATCACTTAAAATCTCTGCCAGATTACCATTAAGGCTGGATTCGACTAAAGTTTTTATGCCGGGAATAACACTTACTCTCGGATACTAATGTCAAAATAGTATCGTGTTCATTTTGCGTAGGTATTGTACATTATGATCTGAAGGGTCGCGGCCTCGCGGGCTTGCAGGCTTATTACGTAAATCGCTCGCAATCGGCATCGTGTTAATTTTGACAGTTCTTGTATGAATGTGACAGTTAGTTGATTCCGATGCCAATTGTCAGCCCATACATGAACTGTCAAAATGAACACAATTACGATCGCTAGCGAGTTACGTAATAAGCCTGCTGGACGTAATTCGTAACGTGTAAATCACAGTAGGCACCAATGACTTATGACTTGCGACGTGGCAAAAGGGTTCCTACACTGGGCCCTCCTGGGAAATCTTTTAGACGGCAACAAGGGCAAGCCAGGATTAACTTTCGTTTAATACGTCAATGCCCTGCCTATCCCACATGCATTTTACATTATCAACTATTGGCCTACGTTAGTTTTATGTTCAGTGTTCGATATACATAAAGATCGGTTATTTCGAACGACTTACTAAAACTGGCAACTAGCTATTGACAAAGACCACTCGCGTAATAAAAAATAAAAAATATACTGGCCAGTTAGGGGATACAAAATGGCCGCCGGAAAGTGAAATTGTAAAACACGATGGAGCCAGCTAGAACATAGATAAATGAATATAAATAGATGAAATATAATTTCGCAGACCGTAATGCTATCCCTACAATAGCTCTCATGTCAAATACATAGTACATAATAAAATAAAATAAAAAAAGACCTAAAGGCCACGATTATCATGATCATGGGCGTATAGGTGGAAAGGGGAATCAAAATAGTGATGGGTTGCTAGCATCGCCTATATCATGATCATGATTCCTGCGATTATCGCTCATGTCAAAACACTATAATTATAAATAGGATTATTTTTAAAGGCAGAACTGATAACATTTCGGATACGGTGTGACGTTATCAAGACTTCATCTAGCTTTATTCATTTATTTATGATGCCACAGTTGCTAGAGTCTCTATTATAAGTTTTTAACTCGAAAACTTCGCGCTCACATTAACGGTCTCAATTGCTATGGCCAAATTGGCAGCGTCTCCAACAACAAGACGGTTTTATTAAAATTTGATTCTAAAACGAACGTGTTCAAGATATTTCTTACAAAAAAAAAACTGTCTAAGCTGGAATGATGCAGGAACTCTTGCCCAGGATCGCTCATTAATTTAAAAGTGTGTAACGACCCCTATGTTGATGCTGAGCTAGGAGTTGACTAGATTTTTTTCTAGAAAAAAGGTAAAGGGAGGCAACCCATCAAGAACAATGCATGAGGGATGTTTTCACCACTCTGTTTTTCGTAAGCTTTTTCGGAACCGCAACGGCATTTCAATTTTCGGTATCTAAGCAGGGTTCTCCAAAAACTGAATATTCATTAGATATCGCTGATTATTGCTTATAATGACACTCGCCAAACTATTTATGTTATATGCATGCAAATTTGCATGGAGCCCTCCTGGCCGGTATTTCTTTAAGGCTGATTTGAAGTAAGCAGCGCAATATAGCGCTGTGTAGCGCCATCGTTAGCAGGTCGAGTGTTGACGCTGCAGTGTGGAACCACTCTAACTTTACACAAAAAAAAGATAGGTTCACGAGCAGGGTTGCTAGTGTTCGTTTTACCTGAGTAAGGTTGCCACGTCACGTTGGCTGAATGCACAAAAATCTGAATGCAGGGTAGACTACAATAGACGGCAGTAAACGGATGGAGGAGGAACTAAAATTTTGCATACGAATTCGTTGGCGTTTTCAAGCATTTTTTATTACGTAGACAGTGGCGCCCTCGTTGAAATTCTAATAGCCTTCAATGTTGTATCATAATTAGGTATGACTAATATTTTAGGAGCCGCTTAAGTCTAGGGATTTTATAAAGTCCAATAATTTAATTATTTTTTTAGCCACTGCTGAATTATATTATTTTAGGACTGTACTGTATACGTAAAATGTGTACCGCTCATAATTATAGCCAATAGAAAAGGTTCCGATTTGAGTTTTCAGATTTGACCGAAACAAGACTGCAAGTTAAAATAAAAGCTTCTAGAACCCTGTAATTCTTGTTTGGTTATCTGTTCTATCTTACCTTGACAATGGACCATGGATTGGTTCGAAACATGTCGGGCATACCTCATACTAAGCATAAATATTTCCCACGGGAACTACCTATACCAACCCTGACACGCACCGTCTTATTCTTTTACTGTTTTTTACACCTCTAATTATCTAACCAGAGCCCCCATCTAAACCCCGCGCAGCCCTGAAGGGTAGGTTTACAAATAAACAGTGTGGACAACCCTTTTGAACCCCAGTTCAGTAATGAGTTGCTTTGTTAAGGCAGCGTTCACATGCGCCATTTTTTTTCTAAAAATTCTGTTTCTTAGAATTTCACAAATTCCCAGTGAAAAAGATGCAGCGATTGCGAGATGTTTTCAGCCTGTAATGGTTTCTATTTTTTATTTTATTTTTGGTGGCTTTTTAGCATTTTTAGATTTTCTCAGAGCGCTGTTGCATGGGGTGTCGTGGTTTTATGTTTTAGGGCAGGAATGTATACATTACGTACTACGAACATATACAAATCGCAATTCTATCCTTTGCCATTGAACTCCTAGTTTTATTATGACGCTCATGCGCCCGAAGATGGCTTATGTGGCCGATCTTAAAGGTGAAAATTGTTTGTCTCTCAGAATTTCTGAAAATTAATGACTGATCTTTTCGGTGAAGGACAACATCGTGAAGAATCTGTATAAACTTGCAAAATTCAATGGTGTTTATAAAGTTCCCAATCCGCACCGGGCCCGCGTGTGAACTATAGCTCAAACTCTCTCATTCTGAGAAGCCAGTGCCCAGCAGCGGGACGTATATAGGGTTCTCTATCGTTTGCCCGAACTTCATATGCCATAAATGTATTATTTGCCATAATAATCATTTATTTACTCTTTTTTCTCTTTAACCGTTAATTGGGAATGGATGATTATTTTAAAAGTGCTTGGTGATTTTTCTATTGATAGGAATAACCATCCTTAGCTACGGAAAAAAGTTTCAGATTTTTCCGTCGAGCCATATATTTTATAAAAATAAAAACATTTTACTCAGTCACTCGGCGGCCCCTATACGGCATTATCAAATTAAAAAAAACAACAATGACATTCGTCACTGACGTTGATAGCACCGCACTCTCGGAAGCTAAAACAAGCAACGGCTAAGTGGCGCTATCTGTAGATTGTTGGTGGTACTAAACCACCTATTTGGGAATTCATTAAAATTACCATTAATTTCTGATGTAACTTTCAGTAGTGTTTTTGATTCGGAGTAGAAATAACCCAATAATTCCAAAATCTGAGAAAAAAAAAATTATTATGGTAATTTTTATTGAAATTCCCCATGTATGGTTTAGTAACACGAACAATCTACAGAAGGCGCCACTTAGCCGTTGCTTCTTTTAGCTACAAATGCCATCGTGTGTACCACATTTCAAGCAGCATTTTTTTTTTAAATTTGATATGTCATTGGCGTACTGCTTACTGCCGTATAGAGGCCGCCGAGTGACTGAGTAAAATGTTTTTATTTTTATAAAATATATGGCTCGACGGAAAAATCTGAAACTTTTTTCCGTAGCTAAGGATGGTTATTCCTATCAATAGAAAAATCACCAAGCACTTTTAAAATAATCATCCATTCCCAATTGTTTCGGATTGTTTTGAAATAAACCTAACCTAGCCTAGTTCGACAGGATTGCCATGTCAATGTTCCTGAAAAAATTACGGTTTCAGAGAAAAAAACAGTTATGGCAAATGAAGATGATGATCGATGATCTGAGGGAAAGCTGTGCTGTGGATTTGGAAATATTTCTGCCTTTCTATATATTATGTTAACGACAAGCACCCTTCAATGGATGCAAAGTCGCGTCCGAAACGCCGAGATATTTACAAAAATACATTTTATTTACGTGATTAAGTCCAGTTTTTTCTTATAATAAAGCACCCTTCAAATCAGTACCTAGGTATGTGTTGCTTTTAAACTAATGAAAATGCTCATGAAACTCGTAACTATTAACAAACAGGCAAAGAAACAAAACAAATGAACGCGACCACAAAACCTAACCTAATCTAGCTAACGAAACAGATTTATCTTTTGAGATTAACAGTCAAAAATACCCGAATGTAATGTATCACTGCAAAAACGCATAAAGCTCGCCATGCACCGGCATCAATCTTGTAAGAAAGGAAATGGGAGATCGCGCGGTAAAAACGCGCGACTCTACCTAATCGGATTGCATACGGGCATTAAGGGGCGCTGTTCATGGGCGATTGAAACTAAAGGTTTATTTTGCTAATGCCAATTCTTGTACGTGTATTTTTGAAAGTACTGGCGCTTTTGGAAATACCATCATTGCCAAAAATGCGCCGCAAGAAATTTGGCGGAAAGGTGTTTTTACAAAACAAATACAATACATAATTTAACTCTACCTACTTAACTACTAATTTTAATTTAAAAATAATTATTATTTAAAAATATATTTAAAAATAAAACACAATCAAAATTAAAATTAAAATTAAATTAAATTAAATTAAAATTAAATTTTAAAGAGTAAAATAAAGCTTAAAATTTAAACAATGATTAAGAAAAGCCCAAAGTGTTATGTAAAAGACAGACCCCCAAGTTCTATACTCACCACCACCAGAAGTATTCTTATAAGCAGCAAAATTGTTTTATTTTAAATCCCATCAAAATTTTCTTCCAATTGTCAAGACAACTTTACCACCGCTTGATTACAATTAAAACCAACGTCCCTTGAATGGTTATTCACACATACAGGGTGATTAATCGACCAGACGGTTGTATCTACAGTGTGTTTCGTTTTGCACTCCATGATGGATGGCGGCAGTGCACTAGTTAACTCGAATGCATAAGTCGTTTGTCATGGTGTAGCTTGCACGATTTTGCTACACACTGTACATAACGCTGTCAAACTTTTAAAAGCTCACACACATCGAGTGATTCTCCAATAGAGTGGTAATAATAGGCCATATAATAAATAAATAAATAAATAATAAATATTTGGGAACAATTCACACAAATTGACCTAGTCCCAAAGTAAGCGCAAGTAAGGCTTGTGTTATGGGTACTAGACAACGATATACATACTTATATAGAGAAATACATACGTATATAGATAGAAACATCCATAACTCAGGAACAAATATTCGTGCTCATCACACAAATATATGCCCTTACCAGGATTCGAACCCAGGACGCTTGCTTCGCAGGCAGGGTCACTACCAACTAGGCCAACCGCGTCGTCAAATATGGCCTATATAATTATATGGCCTATTATTACCACTCTATTGGAGAATCACTCGATGTGTGTGACCTGTATACATATATTATGTATACAGCGTGGATTCGGAATACGGGTGAAACCTTTAATTAGACATGGGCTTTAACGGTACAAACGATATTCAGTCATATTTTTTTAATTTTCTCTAACTGTTAATTAATATAATAAAACATGCAAAAAAAAAATGGTCACAAGAGCTTTGTTAATTACATAAATATTCTGGAATTATTATTTTTATCCAAATACCAGCCCTGGCGTAACTGTGTTGCTGCCGGCTGCGAAGCAATAATAACTCTACGCTCGCGCCAGAAGGCACATTTTAGCGCGCAAGCATTACTAACGAGACGGAGTAGGCTATAATCGCGGTAAGTATTCTAGATTTTGTACGGGTACATTTATCTGTTGTGTAGTAACTATTAAGTAATCTTTGGTAAAGTCATGAAATTTCAAGCACCATACAATGTTTCAAGCTAACAATGCCACGGATGAAAGCTAGGAACTACTACATGTCATAACAGACGAAATTAATTATTCAAAATTGATTCCCGAACCAAATACCCGTAGTTCCCACGCTAACATTAACATACGTGTAACAAAGGCGCGAACCTTATTCCGCCTCTCATGAAAGCTACATTTGCATAAATCACATTTTGGCGACCGCATTTGCATTTGGTACGAGCTAAGTAGACCGTCATACAGTAAGTAACCAGCGCTCGATATTTTAAAAAGCATGAATGATGGATCTCTCTTGTTGAAACTCTTTTGTTTTAATATTTTTAAAGGGGAAAGAGCTTGAAGTAAGTATGGAAATTTATTTTTCATGTTTCAGTTCAGACTGCAGTTTTGTGTGTAATATTAGTAATGTTTTCAAATTAAAATCATTAGAGGGCGAACATTCAATCAATCAGCATTTCATTTTTTTTAGTAGATAATTAAATTTTGTATTAACAAATACAGTTTTCCGATAAACAAACCGGTCAAATATTTTTTATCAAAACCAAAAATAGGTAAGTATATTGTTTCTCAAAGAAATCATACCTAGGTATGTAACATATTATAATTATATATATAAGTTATATAACCAGGTATACTTAGTATTTTTCCTCATAAACATAAAACTGCAAGAGTAATTTCGACTTGTTATCTACCTCCCACATTCATTGTTGAGCAAAAGCTCTTGACTGCCAGAGACGGGCATCCTCAGAACATTTCTTCTCTTTTTAGGTACGAGACCTTAAGAAAGTCGACAAAATCAAAACCCAACAACCCCTTACACACGCAGTAGCTAAATCAAAACCCTACCGTATTAATCTTCCTAAGAAACCAAACTCAAGGCTGGCGGGATTAGTTTGCGAAAATAGGGCGCACCCTGTATATTTATTGACTTAATTAAATGTAAAGCTGCAGATAGATGGCGCTGCCAGGTGATACTTGGTCAGGGGTGTTTGGTAACGGAGAGGAACTTTTGATAAGTAAGTAATCCTAAAGTTATGAATGTGCAAACTGCTTCTTTTAGCATGGAATTTCATCATTGATTACATTTGACTTAAGGTGGATTTTACTCTGAAATTTAATTTTAATTTAAATTTTAATTTTTAGCAGTCTTCAATGAAATTAGTTGAAAGTGTAAAATTGACATGAAAACTTAGTTTTAAGCAATTGTTAATGTATTTTGGTTTGTTCGTTGTCCAATTGTTCGCCACCACAATTTGGCGTTATCTGACAACTTATTTTTGTTTCATAGAATATGATAATGAAGGATAAAAAAGGGATTAAAGAGAATTGAATATTTTTTCCAATAAAATTGTTGAAATTTTCAAGCATTTTGCGTAAAAAAAATTACAGTTGATCACTAGGCAGTTAGGTACCTACTGTAAAGGTTATCACCAGCTTAACAAAATCATGATGGCGGGAAACCGATTAAATGGTTAGTGTTAACAAAAATTCAATAATTTGTGAAAAATCTTACCAATAATAACTCCATTTCTCTCCAATGTAAATTAAAGAAAACATTCAAGTTCGACAACCTACAAAACTTTTCACGCTAAAACGCCCCAAAAATAAACCCACTTCCATCCCTCCATCATTCCTGGCAACCCCATAAAAATCAACAAACTTTCTTAAAAACACCCGCAACTTCATATAAGGTCGTAGCCACACTGGCCATTATCTAAATCACGGCGATGATTTAAGGCTGTTCACACCAACCCCTATTTTTATTCGTGGTATCTCCATATCTCGTACATTTTGCATGGAGCGAGAGTTATGTAGGAATGGATGCGGTTATGGGGCGGTTTATGCTTTTGTGAGAAGATTTAAGATTGCAAGGTTGGTGGACGTGAATTTGTATAGTGCGGGTTAGTGAATAAATGATAAATGGACTAACTTCCTTTGACTTCTGATGGTATCATCGAGAAAACAAAATGTTTTACTGCGTGGTTAGTAGTAACGATATTAAGGGCCCGTTTTACCACTCTCTGTTAACTTACTGATATTTCATCGTAAACACTTAAGATGTCAGGAATTTAAATACTGAGTGGTGAAACAGACAGACAGAATTGAGTTGTATTATGACGTCATGGTGAGGCCTCTGTTTGTTATATTTCACAATCTGTCTATGTTCCAAATTTCAGTCACAAACATCATAGGTACTCACAAACTTTCGCCATTTACGAGTATATTTCAGTAGGATATGTAATATTTTGATTATGCAAGAAAAACAAAAATACGTGTCCAATGTTTATCGATAATCTTACTGTACAAAGTAAAATATTAGTCACCAGCTATTGCCCCAGAATAAGTAATAGCACTAAAGCTGTTGCCTGCAACTTCGTCTGCAAAAAAATCGTTTATTCCCCTCGCAGGAAATACGCTAAAAAAAAGATAAAAAGTAGCCTATGTTTTAATCTAGGGCACCAGCAATCTTTGTTTCAAATTTGATCTAAATCCGTCCAGTCGTTTCAGCGTAAAGAAGGAACAAACATACACACTCACTCACATCCTCACCCTCGCTCACAAACTTTCGCATTTATAATATTGTTAGGATCATCCCCATGCTATCTTGCAGATCTGCAAATGTAACGTAAATAAAAACAACATTTTCAAACTTCAACAAAACTGTTCTCTCTCATATCCTAAGCATTTAAAAAAAAGAGCAATTCGAATTTCAAATATCGTTACCGTCCATTCTCACATTCGCAGCGCCGCTAATGCCCTCTGGTGGCGAATAATTCCCCCATAACTAACGTGGCTCCGATTGGTCAGCGGCAAGTTGCAACGTAACTCACCCCCGTATCTTTAATGTAGGAACAAACGTATAAACTTATAAATAAATGTAGGGAGTTGTTTTACAACACAGCTTTGTGTAATGTTTACTTCAAAATGGCGGAAGGCCTGCAATTCTTCGATTTCAGAGCTCAGATTAAATAAAACGTAAAGACATAATTCAACAAACATTTGAAATTTGCCATGATCTTTTCGGTGAAGGAAAAACATCGTGAGGAAAGCTGCACACATCTGCGAAGCAATTTAATGGTGTGTGTGAGGTTCCCAGTCCGCACTGGGCCCGCGTGGGAACTACAGCCCAAACCCAATAAATGGAGGTGGCCTATGCCAAATCAAGCACGCCAGATTACGCGATAATTGTACTGAAATTGTAGCGAATTCGGAATAAAAATGCTACATTATATTATACTAGCTGTTGCCCGCGACTTCGTCTGCAAAGAATTCGTTTATCGGTATCCCGCGCGAATTTTCCGGGATAAAAAGTAGCCTATGTGCTATTCCAGACTTTTCTCTATCTATGTGCCGAATTTCATCCAGATCCGTTGGGCCGTTCTGGCGTGATTGAGTAACAAACAAACATCCATCCATCCATCCATCGATCCATACTCTCGCATTTATAATATTAGTTAGATTAGATTTATATTATAAAGACAGAATTCTACAAACGGCGAAGTAAGATGGTGGTAGCAATTTGAGGCCTTACCAATTGGTCTTAATGCGATTCAATTCCGACTCAGTTCAGATCTAAGCATACCTACATAGAGACAGACAGACAGCGGAAAGCGACTTTGTTTCATACTATGTAGTGATGAGCCTATTGCGTCCCACTGCTCCTTCCAACGCTTCCACTGCTCCCTGCCTGCTGCTATAAGTGTCCAGAGGCCTTACCATGACGTCTTAGTGCGATTCAGTTTAGGTTCGCTCGCTGTCAGATTCATACTAAAAGTGACAGCTAAAACTTGAACTGAGTCGGAATTAGGACGTCATGGTAAGGCCCCAGTCCTTCAAGAAGGCGCCCGACTCGTCCCTATAAGGATGTATGTTGTATATAAATTCCTACCCTTTTCCAACATTCCAGACAGCCTCAAAACAATCAATACCGATTATATTTCACTGAAATAGCCTGTCGATGGAATATCGAGCAACACAAATAACGTTTATACGACAAAATAGCTGCCAACTAGCAAAACGATCTCTATTTCCATAATTTCCCTTGTGTACGGGCCGTAAACAATGTTGTCTGTACACCTACTGAATCCTTATAACGACGGTCATAGAGCTCCAATTTGTACATAACGACTGCAGTAGTTTCTAAGCTAAGGAAACGCGTGCAAAGTTGTATTTGCGGTTGGAAATATCGTATTTGTACGAGGAAATTGGATGGTTTTCGTCTATATTGAACGTATACGGCTTCGCATTGTTGTTGAGATAAAGTAGCATGCCAATTCGGGGGTTTAGTTGTTACCTATAATGTGATATTATCTGATAGGTAAGAAAAAGTAACTTATTATGTACTCGCGTAGTTTTGTTTTTGTTATTATTTCTTTGAGGACATAATAGTTGTGGGAACCGCGAGTTGTTTCTTATATTCGGTTCGCGTCCATTGTGAAATTTCCGAGTGGATGCTTCGAATTCGAGGGAATGGGTGAAAATCTTAGGAAGCATGTTATAGGCCAAGGAGAATATAATCTTACCGTTTTAAGAGACGGGAGTGCCTTACAAAAAGCGTGAACTCGTACTTAGTATGAAACGCAGGCGAAAACAATCTAACCCGCCTTGGGGCCGCCGCGGGACAACTTGCTATAACATGGAGGCCTCTAAAAGGCGAGTGTACCACTATTTACAAGGCAGGCAACGCACCAGTAGTCATTTTATTACCCACTAGTTGTTGTTCGTCCGCGCATAATTAGCTTATCGCTTTCCCCCGGGAACTGTGCGATTTTCCGGGATAAAAAGTAACCTATCTCTGTACTAAATTTCATTAAAATCGGTTCAGTAGTTTAGACGTAAAAGCGTAACAGATTGACAGATAGGCAGACAGATAGATATACAGAGTTACTTTCGCATTTATAATAATTAGTAGGATAACTCTTTCTTTTACTTTTTCAAGTAATAATACTTGTACCAGCAAAGTCAAATAACAGAGCTTATTATTGTGTTTTGGTAAGTGCTGACGCAAAACTACGATTCAACCGTTTATTTTCTGTGTCCGACCGAAATTTTAATTTCGGCCTAAAAATTACGTTTCGGCCAAAGGTTCGGCTTAAAAATCAGCCAAACCTTTCGGCCCCGTCGAAACTTACAATAGTTATCGCGCTTTCATTTTAAATTTTCCCTTTCTAGGGTAGTTTAATTTAAACCCAGTTGAGTATCACTATGTTAATCTAAGCTTGTAATATTGGACCAACGAAAGGTTTAATCATTAAAAAAAGGCCGTGGTAGCCTAGTGGTTTGACCTGTGGCCTCTCAAGCAGAGGGTCGCGGGTTCGAATCCCGGGCTCGCACCTCTGAGTTTTTCGGAATTTATGTGCGAAATTACATTCGAAATTTACCATGAGCTTTTACGGTGAAGGAAAACATCAGGTAGACAAACACACATACCTTGGTTTTATCATTGATAACAACTTTAATTGGGGACCACACGTACATTCTGCCGTGGTATATCTATAATGCCGTTATCTACCTAAACCCAATTTTGAGTTAAGAGCGAAAAACGCGGTAAAAATTTAAACCTATGTAACTTCTCGATGACAACACCGATTTGAGACCTAAAAGCACCAAAAAATATATCAAGTAAAATACTTTTTAAGTGTAATTCTATCATTATTGTAAATATAATTTAATTATATGAAAAAACCCTTTTTTCGTTTTATTGAATCATTTATGTTTCTAATTTCTCAAGGATAATTAAGTAAAATGCCGCTAAGTATACCTAAACGGCATTATAGCGTATTATTGTGAGATAACGGCACTTTAGTCTAATTTTCAAGACAAAACTATTTTTAGTTTTATTTTAAAATGCCGTTACTGGCTCATAACGTACACAAAGTCAAAAGATAAGTGTCCCAAATGTTAATCTATAATGCCGTTAAGTCGCTTTAATCACATTTAAGTCTAGTGGTAGCTTCACAAAATTGTAAAAAAATAATGACAATAAAATAGTTAAAGTACTTTAACCGCTTTACAGTGTGCAAAAGATCGAATAACGGCAATCTAGTGAAGGAATCATCGGAAAAAATAAAACAAAAATGTAACTCAATGAACCTTAACGGCTATATTAACTCGCAATGTTACTTAACGGCAGTTATGCTTATTACAAATGAGAAAAAGAGGTAAATAACGGCATTTTTACTAAAATTATTTCCGAAACTATTCAACATATCAAAAAACCGCGAATATAGGTCGATAGAGATTTTTTTTCTTATTACTGTACCATTCAAAGTTGAAAATCGCCCGGATATCAGTTAACGGCATTTTAGTTATACCACGGCAGCATTATGTATGTATAACTTCGAGCCCTCATTGCTAAACTTGCATTGTTAAAAAATAAAATTCCCTTTAGCACGCGGAAGATGCTATACATGTCGCTGGGAGAGTCGATAATTAGTTATAGTATAAGTAGCTACGGTAGAACCTTTAAAACATATATGAATGAAATTTATAAACTACAGCTAAGTATGATAAAAACAATTGTACCAAATTATATAAGAAAAAGTCACAACAATGATGACAAAGAACTATTTAAATACTGTAAGCTCATAAATGTATATGATAAATTTAAAATGATGACCGTATGTGACGAAATTGGCAACCTACCTTTATTAAAACAAAGAACTAGAGCAAAAAACTTAAGAAATGTATCGTATCTGTCAAAGTATATCCTACCAACTTGTGAAAACATGTATGGGAAGCGAACCTGGAAATACCTCTTGCCCCAGATCCTGAATGGCTGGACTGGAACGGTGTGTGATAACCTAAATAACAACCCTCAAAATTGTAAAAAAGTTATAAAATCGATGCTGTTGACAAATATTTAAGTGGGCAGTAGTTATAATTAGTATAGTTTATAGAGATTTAGTATGTAATAAAGCGCTGTAAGCATTCGAACACAGCAGCAGATAAACCATATGTGGTTTTCGCTCGCTGTTCACACAAAATTTGGTATTTTTTGTAATTGATTTGAATAAATAAATAAAAAAAAAAAAAAAAAAAATGAGGAAACCGGACCAATCCCAATAAGGCTTAGTTACCCTTCTGGTTTGGAAGGTCAGATGGCAGTCGTTTCTGTAAAAACTAGTGCCTACGCCAAATCTTAGGATTAGGTTGTCAAAGCGGACCCCAGGCTCACTGAGCCGTGGCAAATGCCGGGAAAAACGCTAGGAAGATGATGAGAAGTTCAATCATTCATATAGGTATCTGGAATGAACAGTACACTGACATTTTATTGAGAGTTTTAATCACATTTATAAAAGGTAAGGACGGTACGGTATTGGTTTCGGTTTCGGCCGAAACTATAATCAAAACCGAACTTTCGGTTTCGGTTTACAAAAAAAAAACATGTTTCGGTCGGACACTAATGTTCCGTTAGTCGTTCGTTTTTTAAATTTTATAATTTTAAACCGTTTTATCGGCATTCCATTCGGTTTAATCTCGTGGATACCTGATTCAAATCTTGATGTGACTTTTGGGGCCCCCAACAGTTCTCGGGTTCTCGGGTAAAGGTCCCAAAACTTAAATTGAATTAGTTACGATACAAGCCGTACAGACAGTTTAAATAGTTTCAATTCTGTGCTTAGTCGGTAGTGCATTTGATGTGGTAGCGATTATAAATCTTGTTTTGGAATTCTAATAAAACTTCCATACTGGTCTGGGAAGAAAGAAATAACATAAAAATGTACCAGTACCTGCCCGCGCAGATGGCTAAAAAGCCCATCAACGGATGGATACCTATGTATTTACCAATGATATTATATGTTACTAACGCAAGCTATGTACGTACAGTCACCAGCATAAATAAGTGATCATTTTTGTACCTTGTCGCTTTTAGTCGTTACATGATTTCGTATGGTTTTTCAAACGTGACTTTAAAGTGATAAGGCACAAAAGTGATCACTTATTTATGCTGGTGACTGTACCTATGCTATCGTATACATACGATTATTATTACAATAAGCTCACTGGTTTATACAGGCTTTTATTTAGTTTCACCTGTTGATGTTTGTTGGTCTGTCAAATCTTGCAAGTTACATTACCGGATCAACGTGAAATTTGGTACACTATATGTAAGTCCGGTGACAATGCAATCTTGTAATGAAATTCTATTAAATAACAACCATTGGACCAATTAGAGCAATAGACCCAGTTCCAAACTAAGCAGAGGTAAAAATGGAAACTTGTAAAATTTCCAAACGTCCAGTCCTAATGTTCAAAGTTATGCCTGCCCGTATTTCCCGAAAAACAATACAAAAACAGAGCTACTAACTAATATAAAACAGCAACACGGCTTAATTAATTACCTGCGGTGTGTTTGCATACAACAATAAGACCCGACCACACATAATACAATATGTAGTATATGTTACGGAGCGCATTGTTAGTTTGGCCGTTAGGGAATATATGAGTTTGGTTACATACTCGTAGGCTCGTGATTATTCCATTCGAGATATAAAGATTGTTGTTGCTCTATTTAAAAAATATTTGTTTACTACCTAATATTGCTAGTGATTTCGTAGAATTAAAATCTGTGTTTCATGCAGCATGACCGACAAATCTATAACATCCTAAAACTTTGACAAATGTGAATCACTCTATCGTTTGGCGAAAGCCGTATGAAAATTCATTCAATGCTTTTTGAGTTCCTCGGAAAGAGACAGGCAGACAGACGTAGCGGAGGCCTTTGTTTTATAATATTTATTGATAGTATTAACAAATTGGATGTAGGATCTATTACTGTGAAAATCTAGACTGTCATATCATTTTACTTTTACTGGCATAGAGTTAAACCAAAATTTGACACTCGGAAATTAGTTTAAATGTAGACTGTCTGTGCCATTAAAATTAAATCCTTAGTTTCACTATATAATTAATATATTTAATTGATTTCTTTTAGGCAATGCACGGGTGTTGTACCGTTATAATGATGATGATTAGAGTAGGTACGAAACTTTGCAGGGCTTGCGATTGACGGTCATATAACGCGACCAAGTCCTGCTCAAGTATTTCAATACATTTATCCGATGCAGATAGTGATTTCCTCTGGGAAATTCATTATCCCCGTCCGAAGGTGGCACGTTTTTATTTCCAACTGCAAACTGCTAGTCACTTGGCGTAAGTATTGTCTAAGGGACACTGGATGTTAACGTCACGGTGGATAGAACATTTAGCGGGACAATGTTCCCGTCCTTCTTTATGAGATGGCTGTAAAGACGGATAGATAGAATTTATGTTTAGGGATTTTCTGAGCTTAAAGTTGGCTAAGGACGGGATAAGAAAGCTAAGAAACTGTCAAGCATAAAATATGTGTTTACAGGTTACTTTGAAAAAGCTGGTCAAGTGCGAGATGAAACTAACCCAACATACTGAAAAATTCCGGAACAATTTTATGAGACCCTGTATACGTATGTACATATAATATGTCGTTTTATAACTACATGGTATAAGGGTGCGACCACACCGCCGCTTATAAAACGGTGACGGTACGGAATCGCAACAAAATGTATGAAGAAACGATGAGAAAACGTGACGCATACGACACGTCACTGCGTATACGCGGCGGTTTGGTCGCACCCTTTAACAAACAGCGCTTTGCGCTATCTGTCTATCTGTCTGTGCCTATGTAGATCTTTAAAACTACGCAGCGGATTTATATCTCGCGAGCGACGCGACTCTTGTGCCCTCTCGTGCTAGCCGTGTGGTTATCTTACATGCAAAACAGCCAAGCTGGAACTAGTGAATCTGTCAAAATTATTTTCTTACGGGCTTTCGTGACGTGCAAAATGTATTTTATTTAATAAATTTATGTATTTTCTAGTTACACATAAGTCGGGTTCTATCTCTTTATTACTTTACTTCTTACTTAAAAGTTTATGGTTTATGTAGTATATTAATTTATTCAATCTACACTGTGTATCGTTTCTTGAGTCACAGACGGTTCTGGCTGAAAATCAGTGCTGCAGGTGTCTAACACCTCAGCGTAATGCTGAGCCAGCGACCGTTTCACTTTTGCGAAGACACACACAACGCTGATGATAAAAATTTCAAGTCTGGTTTTTTTATTGTTTTTTTTATTCTATAAAATTGTGTGTACATGCTCTTATATTTGTGTGTCTACCAAAATGAATAAATGTCTTCTTTCTTTCTTTCTTTCAAAAAAGTTCAAATTTGGCAGTTTCTCTTTATGATGTAGACAAGGAATTTGCGAAATTCCCACGGAACATTACTACAACGAAGAAAAAACCATGTAGGCTAGTCCTACTAATATTATAAATGAAAGAAAGAGACAGAGTGAGTATGGATGTTTGTTATTCTTTCACGCCAGAACGGCTGAACAGATGCGATCTGGGGCCTTACCATGACGTCTTAATGCGATTCAGTTTAGGTTCGCTTGCTGTCAGATTCATACTAAAAGTGACAGCTAAAACTTGAACTGAGTCGAAATTAGGACGTCATGGTAAAGCCCCTGATCAGATGATATTTGGAACATAGACTGCCTGAAATAACACAGGCTACTTTGTATCCCGGGAAATTGCGTAGTTCACGGGATATCGATAAACGATTTCTTCGCAGACGAATCCGCGGGCATCAGCTAAGTAATCATACAATTTCAAACCCCCCTACTGCTCCCCCGGGCAGGCCATACGTTACAAACTATTCATAGCTTTTTACTCTTTCACCGGGTGTTTTTGCTGTCGCTACCTGAATTAAGTTCGGGAAGATTGATTCTCGAACGCTACGTTTTCTCCAGACGGGCGCTTTTTGTTGACGGTACCGATGATGTATCTTGTAAGCGAGTTGGAAGTTTTTGTTGAATTTTCGTGCGACGATCAGTTTACTTTGCAAATTGAAGTGGGTGATGTAATTTTGCTGTGGCTGCTTTGTAAATAAGGTTTGGCTTTAAATTAAAATGTCATGACAAGGTCCCGTTTAGCCTAGTGGTTTGACCTCTGGCTTTTCAAGCAGACGGTCGTGGGTTCGAATCCCGAGCTCGCACCTTGAGTTTTTCGGAAATTACATGGCTAGCAACCCATCACTATTTTGATTCCCCTTTCCACCTATACGCCCTAACTCATGCTAAACGTGGCCTTTAGGTCTTGTTACCTTAAGCTCTGTCCACCCCGTAAGGGATAAAGACGTGATTTGTATTGTGTATATGTATGTTTACCAGGAGCTTTTTAGTAAAGGAAAACATCGAGAAACCTGCACACATCTGCGAAGCAATTCATCGTGTGTGTAAAGTTCGCAATCCGCATTGGGCCAATTCTGAGAGAAGGCCTGTGCCCAGTAGTGGGACGTATATAGGCTGAAGGTGCTGATGATGGTACTAGCTGTTACCCGCGACTTCGTCTGCAAAGAGGTCTTTTATCGCTATCCCGCGGGAATTACGCAATTTTCCGGGTTAAAAAGTAGCCTATATGTTATTCCAGGCCATAAACTACATCTGTTCCAAATTTCATCCCGACCCGTTAAGCCATAACTGGCCTGAAAGAGTAACAAACATACATCCATACTCACAAACTTTCGCATTCATTATAGGTAATTAGTAGGATGTATGTACATACATTTTTAGAGGTTGACATAGAAAATCAGCGTTACAATCCCGACACCGCACATCTAATATTATAAATGCGAAAGTATGGATGGATGGATGCTTGTTTGTTACTCAATCACGCCAGAACGGCCCAACGGATCTGGATGAAATTCGGCACATAGAGAGAAAAAAAGTCTGGCATAGCACATAGGCTACTTTTTATCCCGGAAAATTGCGTAGTTCCCGCGGGATAGCGATAAACGAATTCTTTGCAGACGAAGTCGCTGGCAACAGCTAGTAGGGATATAAATAAGCACGGAACTGCGCAGCATTAAGGCGGTTGCTCTTCCATACAAATCTTCCGTGCAGCTGCATTTCGTCCACAGGCTTAATTTTAATGCGGTTTTTTGAGGATAGTTAGATATGGATAAATTGTGTGCGCAAATTAGAAAAAGGTGTGCATTTATCATACCTAAATTGCAGTACGATGCAGTAAATTTCGATGCATTTTACAATAGTGTGAGGAGTAGCTAGTGTCAAATAAAAATAGTTGTAAAAACCAATCGACTATTTCGAACAGTCACGTGACCACTAATGTGGCTCAGTGGATATGACTCAAAGAACTGAATAGTAAGTGACCAAGTTCAAATCCCGGGGCCGCATTTGATTTTTTTATATTTTCTAAACATTTTTTTTAATAATTTACAAATTTAAAGTGAGTAAGACCATCTCATTGAGATGTAGGAAACTTTAAGTTAAATTCAATATTTTTCTTGTCAAACCAAATCAAAGAAGCTAGGTACTAAGGTACCTAAGTGGTTTTAAAACAACCACAAACTTAGCAGGTTGATTTAGGGCAATTTATGCCCATTATCAAACCTAAACTTGGCAAAGCTTTCATACCTAGTAAGTACTTTAGTATCAGGATCACACGTGCTTATTACTTTGGCATAGATGGTGGCGCCCCGCAGTCACATTGCCACCTTATAACATGTTTTGCCTTATGTACTAAGAAAAGGTACTCAACTACAGAAATTACACCTATTAAAATAAAAAAGTTCTTCTAGTTAATTACACGAATGCTTCTCACGAGAATCGAACCCTAAACCTCTGCATCAAAATACAGCCATACACCACGGCAATGATTTTAAAATCCGACAGGTGCTAAATACAAAATAGGCCGAGTAAATAGGTTTTCTCAATTATAGAACATTTAAAAAAAAACATGCGAGTCAAAAACCTGGCTAGACGGGCAATTAAAAAAACAATGACATGAAATTGTCATAAACTAATGATTGGCAGAACGTGGTGTCTCAAAATAAAAATAATAATTTTATTCGAAATAAATTGAAGTCAATTGGAAGTAAAAGATGTTACGAGCTACGATATTGTACGCAGCGTAGGCATTTATTTGGACGTACAGGTATGTACTTATCAATTAATCATAATATTTTTTAAGATACAATACTTCAACGTTTGTGTCAGATTGGCACAAAATATTTTGTAAACGCAATTGAAGTGCACAGTCCCGGTGTCTGCATGTAATCAAATCTTGGAAGTGAATTTTGACCCACTTCTAATTGATCAGATTGACGTGAAATCTGGCATAAGTACTTGTAAGTCAGACTTGTAAGAAGTACTACAGTAATCTTGAAGTAAAATTCTGGTATCGTTCCCGCTGTTGGAAACTCATCAACAGAAAGAGTAACAACCATCCATGCATTGACCAGGTTTTTTAGGGTTCCGTACCCAAAGGGTGAAAACGGGACTCTAATTACCTACTAAGATTCCACTGTCCATCTGTCTGTCTGTATGTACCGTCTGTCTGTCACCAGGCTGTTATAGTATCTCATGAACCGTGATAGATGAAATTTTCACAGATGATGTATTTCTGAGGCAGCTATAACAACAAATACTAAAACAATATATTTTTGTCCATCTGTCTATGTAAGTAAAGTAACCAATGTAAAATAAATAAATAATTAAATATCATGAGACAAATTACACCAATTGACCCAGTCCCATACTAAGCACAAGGCTTGTACTATGGGTACCAGGCAACGGATAAACATACTTATATAATGTAGGTAAATACATACAACCCAAATGACCTCAAACTGCTTACATTTTGCTTAGAAGCCACTGTCCGTCTGTCTGTTTGTCTGTCTGTGTCACCAAGCTGTATCTCATGAACCGTGATATGGCTGTCAGCTATCATGATTGTCTAGCGACAGTTGAAATTTTCACAAATTACGTTTCTCTGTTGCCGCTCTAACATCAAATACTAAAAAAAGAATATTTTTGGGAGTCTAAGTATGTAAATAACAAATATAAAATTACCTCATAAAGACTACATCTTGCTTAGGAGGCAGGGCTCTGCTAACACTGGATTTTATATTTACTTGCCGAATTTGTACGAATCCCTCGGTACGAGAGTCCGACCCACACTTGGCCAGTCTTTGGTGTTCGGAACACAAAGGAGCTTATCTATTACCAAGTTCATGCTGTACCATGGTTTATTTTATGGCCACATTATTCAAATTCGTCCGTCTATGGCTGTCTATCTGTCCGTCTGTCCTAACTTTATAGTTTTCTTACCCATATTAGGTAGTTATATTTTACTCATTTTCATGCTGGTCTGGAATGTACCAGTTGCTTCGCTTCTCGCGCAGATGGTAAATGCAAGAATCTTAGGAATCATATTATAGGCGATACGGCAATCCATCACTAGTTTGATTCCGCTTTCCACCTATACGCCCACAATCATGCTTGTTCTTGATGGACTTAAGGTTTTGTAACCTTAGGCTCTGTCTACCTCGTAAGGGATAGACGTGATTTGTGTATATATGCACATATTTTACAGAGTATCCGACCGGCGTCCGAATACCGAATTTGCCGTCAAAATGATAATTAAAAACTATACGTACGTATGTAGCTATACATTATAGGTATAAGAAAGGTAAGTAAAATAAACAAATAGAAAAAAAGGAACCATTGTAGAAGCACTTATTTTGTCTGTCTGTCTTTCCGTTTGTCCATTCTTCTGGACCATTTTGTGACAATTTATTTATCTGTAGGTTTTTATTTTTAGCCTTGTATGTTTATATAGGTACTTACTTTTGTTTTTTAACTACTTTTGTGATTGTCATAAATAAACTTTTCTTTATTTCTTTCTGTCTGCCTGTCTGTCTATCTGTTTGTCTGTATATATGTCTGTTTGTCTGTCTGTTCATTTGTCTGTTTGTCTATTCGTTTGTCTGTTTGTTCAACCATCCATCCGGCAGTCCATCCGTTCGTTTGACTGTCTGTCTATGCATCCGACGATCCATCCAGCTGTCTGTATGTCTGTGCATCCGAACAACCGTCCGTCCATCCGTCCATCTGCTTGTTAATCTGTGCGTCTAATCATCCGTCCGTCCGTCCGTCTGTCTGTCTGTCTGTTTGTATTTGCATCTGACCGACTGTCCGTCCGTCCGTTTGTCTTTCTGATTGTCCGTCTGTCCGTGCGTCCGTCTGTCTGTCTGTTTGTCTGTGCGTCCAATCATCCGTCCGTTCGTCCGTTCATATGTCTGTCTGTGCGTCCGACCCTCTATCCGTTCGTCACTGTCCATCTGTTTGTATGTAAACCTGTCTGTCTGTTTGTCTGTCATTATAAATATTATTCATCCATTCGTCTGCCCATCCATCTGTATCCTTTTGTAGTACTGACTGTAGAATAATTTTTCAGATTCACATTGGATTCGGAAGGTACTTAATTTTTGTCTCCAGTAAGAGGAAATAAGTGAAGCAAACATCCACTGGACGCGAGCGTATCTTACTTGCTACTATTGTGCAAGAAGAGCAAAAAGTTTACTGCTGGTGTGATGTTAAAAAAAAATTGTTACTTCTAAAAACACATGAAACATTCTGTAGATTTTTATTGGCGTAATTTGTAATAACATAACATAATGAGATAAAAATAACTAGGGAAAATATCAAGACCGTGAAATGCCAGATGTCCAACAGCGGAGTTTTGTCAACCCTGTTCTGAAGACTTTTCGTCCGTCTTTCATGTTCTCATTACCTATGACCAGTAAAGCAAAAGGAAACTGTATGATACAGGGTGATATATATATCACCGTCCAAGTTTTTACGTAGTTTTTTACGTAGGTATCATACGCAATCGTATAGGTACCTACCGTAAGTCGCAGTTTCACGGCGGATGTAAGCCGCTTCCAACCGAGACAACTGGAGCTGTATGAAGGAGGCCTATGGCCAACAGTGGACGTCCTACAGCTGATATGATGATGATGATGATGATGATGATGATGATAATGATGACAGGTATCATTTAATGATACTATTTGCAATATTTTAATACCAAACTGAAAAATAATGCTTGTATTTGTTGTGTTGTTGCTTTCGACGGTGATAAAAAAAGTCAGCCTATATAATGCCAAGTAGGAAAATAAGTTATGATTGTTTTTTGTATGCATGTAAAATATATTATTTTGTGAACAATAAATAATAAGTGGCAAATTTCCATTACATGCAATTCAGTTATGAAACTTGAATGAATGAATGATCTGTCGTGTAAAATTTTATTTATTGAATATGTTACGTGATCTACAGTCACCAGCATAAATAAGTGATCACTTGTACCTTGTCACTTCAGTCATGTTTGAAAAACCATACGAAATCATGTAACGACTGAAAGCGACACAAGGTACAAAAATGATCACTTATTTATGCTGGTGACTGTACAAACTACAATTTCGTGACATCTTTTAATAAATTATTAAATATTTTGAGTTTCATATTGAGAGACTCGTGTATTTGGAAATGCTTGTATTTTTCGTCTTATTTCCCTAGGTATTGACTATACGTGGCACTGCCTATACAACGGGTTGCATTTCGTACCTTCTAACAATAGTTTGATCATTTGTTCATAGGTATATACGTATATACTATCAAACAACAGGCTAGCAACCCATCGCTCGATTTTGATTCTCCTTTGCACCTATACGCCCACAATCATACTAAACGTGGCCTTTAGGTCTTGTTACCTTAGGCTTTGTCTACACCGTAAAGGATAAAGACGTGATTTAAGTATGTACGTACTATCAATAAAAGAGCCCTGCAGGAAAACTAGAGGAAAAAGTAGTTTCAGTAGGTAGTTACTTCTCACAAAATTTTAGTATGAATTTTCAGTATCTTGGTATGGTTTTTGTAGGAGCATAACTCTCTCAGAATTATAATTAGTTAGGCATAATTATCAATAACTAGTCAGTGTGTGTTACTTCAAAGAACTTATCGCGTTAAAAAACATAATAGAAATAGAAAAATATAAATTTGATCATTACTGGAAGCATGTAATTCTGAGGGAGTTATGCCCAAATGAAAAAAATAGGTATCAAGAGACTTGAATCTATCTACTAAAATTTCGTGAAATTTGACTGGAAACGCTTTTACTCCAAGTTTGCTCCGGGTCGGGTTCCTATATTTCTAACCTACAGTAGAACGTATTCACGATCAACGCGGTCAACAGTACAGTGAATTTTCTTGTTAGTTCAATCAAAATGAAACTTCACTAAGACATTTGCTGTGAAAAAGTACAACAATGTGTCAGGACTTGATTTGTCACTACCCAGGAATAAGTACATAGTACGGATAAAACTATTCGTATACCTGTTACAGCGTGTCAAATGTTTATGAATACTGAATAGAATAGTGATACAAATTATTTCAAAAGTGACATCTCACTGGTATTTGGTTTCAAATCAAATTGAAAGTTTTATTTGAAAAATATATCTTTTTTTAACTACCAGCGCTTTGATAAATTAGCCCTTGTGTGCGCATACCACATGTTGCGTGGCGCATTTACTTATGAGTCGAATGATTTCGTTCGTAGTAGCCATTACGCCATAGGTACTATGGCAGCGTGCACGTTTTTTCGACTTTAGATATCAAACACAAAGTCGAATATCTACTTACTATACCAATTAGAAAAATATAGGGACTTACCCGTGGCCCACCTAATTTGTCCACCCGGAAAACCAATACCCAGCTTCCAATACCCAGAAAAAAGGAGCTCCGCCCAAGAGCGGAGCTCCATCAAAAACCAGGTGGACAACCTGTAGGTGGATCACGGGTAAAGATCGAAAAAAATATGGTTCTGGTTCACTGGTTGACACGCAGTACAGGCACAATAGCTGCACGATGCTAGCTAAATTTTATCTCATTTTTATGCACACGGTTTTTGACTAAATTTATGACGCTTTCCTCATGGACCTTACTCTATATTATGCACAACTAGTTGTGTTTTTAGGAATTTCACTCCTCCGTAAGGTCGACGGCGGGGTTCCTATTTCTATTCAGTTTGCCCTTCGGGCATTTGAAAATACCTAATGAACCTAACCTAATTTTACTATCTCAAATGAGAATTCTTATTTTTACTGACCCGAAATTCCTAATGGCACAACATATATGTAGAGTAGGCTCATGAGGAAAGCGCTGATATAATACGCGTCGAGCTGCAATTTTATTTTTTCGCGTGTGGACTAGACACCGTAGTACTCTGCTTTATCCCACTCTAGGTAACGATAATCAAAACCATCGACGGATGAAGTTGGACTTTTGTGGAAGTAAGTATTAGTAAGTAAAAGCGACTTCAGATGGATTAGATTTGTTTTGGAGTTGTCATTATTTTATTTGACGTACCTACCTATTGCAAAGTCATCATAATTATCTAATATTATTTTTTCCTTTTATGCGCTATACGATGAATTATTATAAATATGAATTATGATGACATAAGGACATAACTTAAAAAAGGCAGCTCACAACTCTGGAACAAAATTATCTAACCAAACCCCTAACTAAACCCCTAGGCCATGAAGCATTCAGACGTAGTCCCTACCCGCTATGCGTAATTATTTCCTTTGTCTGAACCTATACTGCAATGCATTTTGGTGAAAGGATCCGAATGGCTAGCACGAGTGACTTCGTCTCATCGCTGCAACCAGGCTCATTCTCAAGTTACCTATTTACGAAAGGCGCGCCTGACTCGAAACGACAATACCTACCTTACGGCGCTAGCTGTTTAGATGCCCCAGGCGAAACGCTTATAAGTTATAATGCATAAGAGTATTAATAAAATGTCAGACGATGGTGATGATGATGTCTCTACGTGTGAGCGAATATCAAATATGAATCGCAGGTTCCTACATACTAATAGGTACTAGCTTTTGAAGATACTAGCAATGACGGCATATGAATTTGCCGCTAGAGGCGCTATTGCAACGTGAGGTATTATACAGAAACGTAAAATTAGTAGTACCTACAAGTTACATATTCCGGCTTTGCATAACGAAGTTTTAGTGTTATTAAGATTGTTTCCGATTATTATCGCAGACATACGACAGGTTTATTAAAAGATAAAAGAAGAGCTTTGAAAATTAGGAGCCAAATTAAGCAGGCAAATAAAATGGCAGTTAATTTAGAAGATAAATGGGACTGTGCAACACTGGGTAATAAATAGCTTGCTATTAAATATTAATTGAAAGAAATCCTGAATAATGTGATATACCTTACTCTACAGTGGCGCCAACTAGTGAGTACAAATACGATAGCCCTCATTCTAACAAAGTACAAAAAAATCGACTCCCTGGTATTCAAAAAGGGTTGAAGGTGGCATTGATTCACATATTTGCATTTGCTGGACTCATATATAATACTTATAACTAGCTGAGCTGGCAAATAAAAATTCGAAAGTCAGTTTTTGTCTGAGATGGCGCTGCATAAGAAAAATTAAAGTTTTTTAGTGCATTTTTCATATATTTGATTACATATTCGGCTATTCGTGGAAGAGAGAAAGCCAACAAATTAAAAATCATAAAAATCCGTGCAGCCATTCCAAAGTTACCAATAGTTAAATAACACGACTTACTTTTGTACACGTATAGATTTGTAAAATTTCTGGTAAAAGTAAAGTTGATATAAAAACGTAAATATAACGTGAAAAATTACGCTAATAGCTTAGCAAGGTGTTGCAATATTTTTCCACCAGCAGCTAGCGCCTCCCATTTGCATGTGTGTGTAAGACCTAGTATCTGTATAAGTTCGTTAGTGACACCAGCGTTTGTGCAGCTATTCTCCGAATTGGTGCATTGTTACCATTTGAGTGTGGTCTCAAAAAATCGGCCGTATTAAATTGTGTGCGCAAATCTATAAATAATCTATAAATGTATTAAGAATCTTCTAAAAACTACAAAAAACCAACAAAATTGATTATAGCGCCATCTAACGGGACTTTTACAATGAGCTAACGCGAGCATCCGCCTTAACGCCTTAATGTCTTGGAAAATCTGTTTTAACAGATCGAGCTGATAGCGAGTTGACGAAGTATGCAAATGCACTTTAAGGTATCATTTGAGGGCGCTGCAGTAGCGCGGAACAGAGACGCAGGATCGAACAATCACATTAGTTAGAAAGAGAAAGAATCCCTACTAATCCCAAGGCCACAGGTTAACCAATAGGCTACCACGGCTTTTTTGTGAATGTAAGCTCTTTATTGTGAAAACTTTACTTAAAACAAATACAATTTAACACTGAGATTGCACAAAGGCGAACTGTAATGGAATGTATTGCCGAATTTTAAATAAAACGCTTTTGTTTCGCTTTTCAACTTGTTAAAAGTATGGAGTTTCGTTTACCACGTTGTGAGCTGCCTGATATTTAAATAATTAATAGAAAATAATTAAAGAAAAACATAGAGGGATATCTTACTAATATTATAAATGCGAAAGTATGGATGGATGGATGGATGGATGTTTGTTTGTTACTCGATCACGCCAGAACGGCCCAACGGATCTGGATGAAATTCGGTACATAGATAGAGAAAAGTCTGGAATAGCACATAGGTTACTTTTTATCCCGGAAAATTGCTTAGTTTCCGCGGGATAGCGATAAACGAATTCTTTGCAGACGAAGTCGCTGGCAACAGCTAGTACATTATAATTGTAGACATATAACGAGAGAACGGGCGAAAATCTTAGGGATCATGGTTATAGGCGATGCGGCTAGCAACCCATCACTATTTTGATTCCCCTTTCCACCTATACGGCCACAATCATGCTAAAATCTTGTATGTATGTATAACTCTTTACTCTTTATTGTGTCTTTATTGGTTACCTAAGGCTTTGTCTATCCCGTAAAGGATAAGGACGTGATTTGTGTGTGTTTGCGTATGTAAAACCTTTGAAATAAATAACAAATTCGTCAGTTATGGTTAAACTAAATGTCAAAGTAACTTCGTGTAACGTCCTTTTAAGTTGTGAATAAAACCTTTTTATAAACGGATCAACATGCCTTAATCTGTATTTAAAAACAGAACATAAAATAGCTCAATCAGCAGTTCAAACTGGCCATTAACAAAAAAACAAATGACACGTTCGTCGTTCGCCCCCAAATCGAAATTCGAAATTAGTTTTTTAATTAAACAGGCACACTCCCGTGTCGGACCGTCCGTCGTTAGCGTACTGATTGTGTTCTCGCGTGTCAGCCGCTGATACTTCACGCCAGATAATATTTCCATTAATCGCCGTATCTGAGATGTCAGCCGGTACGGGAATACACCGGTGCGGTGTTTGGGCGGCATTTTTGTGTTTTTTTTTTTAGAAAAGGATTCAATTGTTTTGGCTAAGGAAGTGGGTCTCTTAGGACGGCGATGGAGATTTATGGGTTAAGGATGAAATAAATTTATAATTTAAGTCCCCCGCTGTGGGATAAGAATAAAATTTACATTAACAATGTTAAGGCAAATAATAATGTTAAAAGAATATTACATATTTCACATAAGCCATGGTGTTAAATAACGACACTAGGTCAATGATATCAAAAGTCAAGATACGCCTGTCCGAACAATATTGGGCATTTTCTCTGACACACTCTGACAGCTGAACGATACGGCGTCCTGTCACAGACTAAGGCACGGTGGTCTTTTAGGACCACCGCATTAGACAAATTACTCGTGAGCGTAGGGCCTATCTTTTCGAAGTAATATTTATATATCTATGCACTGGGTGAATATTGCGAATATAGTAAGGACTGCGATTTTTTTCTACTTAATCCTATCCTACTAATATTATAAATGCGAAAGTTTGTGACGATGTGACGATGTGAGTGAGTGTGTATGTTTGTTCCTTCTTCACGCTAAAACGATTGGACGGATTTGGATAAAATTTGGTACGAAGATAGCTGGTACCCTAGATTAAAACATAGGCTACTTTTTAACCCGGAAAATTGTATAGTTCCCGCGGGATAGCGATAAACATATCAATTGCTAATTCTACGCGGACGAAGTCGCGGGCAGAAGCTAGTTGTTTAATATGAATGTGTTTGACCACCATCACACCCGATGGCAAAGCGGCCTACTCAAAGCCCCTACAAGCAACCAAAGCAATCATGTATGTGTATGCAAGGAGGGCCGATTTTTTTTCTCTGTAATTATCAGCCCTGCATGCGTATATATACATAATCGATAGTGGCACTGCAAGCAGGGCTCTGCACGCAGGACTTTAAGGTAGTCACACCATGAGCAAGCGTGCCTTAAGCACCTATTACACATGGCTAAATTTAGGATGCTAAATGATTTAGAAACCTAATTTAGTAAAGTGTAATCGCGTTTAGGATGTAAGGATCCCAAAAAGTATCCTAATTAGAAACAGGGATGGTTTCTGACAAGCTGAATGGTTTAACATCCTAGTTAGGAACGTTTAATAGTATTTAAAGTCGTCGCAATTTAAAAGGCCCGTTTTGACAGTTCACGCCCATGAAGTTCTAAATTTTTTACCGATCGAAATGTTCTGAAGGTAATTGCATTTTTCATTGATGGGTATCGCTCACTCAGCGAAGTGCTGTGCATAACGATTTTTTCATATTGTCCACAGACTATTAATAATCGGTTAAGGAAAAAATAAATCGATCAAGATAATTTTTTTAAGGCCGACTCGCACTTGGCCGGTTTTATTTATTTTATTTAGACCAATTAATTACTGAATCTCACCAGCTGTGTAGTAATATTTACTGAAAATTATGACCTTGGAGCTCAAAGCCGTAAACAATGGCAGCACTGATTTCTATAGAATGGCTCGTCTTCATCATCTGAAGAAAATGATTGACTGATGATTCACTTTTTCTCGATTTTTTTTTGTGATTGAGTGAATGTTATTGTAATCAAAATATTAAATGAAAGAAAACTGACTTTTCGTAACATTGTATCATTTCAAAATACCTATAATATCAATTTAAGTTAAATTCTAATCAGAACTTTAATCCAATGCACTTTACAATACATATTCAAATCGATCAAATACTCATGCAAACTTGAATTGATTTATCGTGAGTATCGATTACAGAGTCATATGGTTACATCACTTGTTACGTCGGGAAGACAAATGTCAAAACGGGCCTTTTATTTTGCGACGACTTTAGTGCAGTTAGTCTCCCTCGCCGCGCACACTTGCCTGGGGCCTTACCATGACGTCCTAATTCCGACTCAGTTCAAGTTTTACCCGTCACTTTTAGTACGAATCTGACCGAACCTAAACTGAATCGCATTAAGACGTCATGGTAAGGCCCCTGACCGCGGGGGTCGTGTCGGATTCAGTGACTAAATTCAGAAATAGTGTAATCAGGAGCGTTCTAATTCAGAAGCACATCCTAATCAGGATGACTACCATGTGTAATGGGCGCTTTAGCAAATGCCAATTCACTTTTTCAGCTAACCCAGCGGCCTGTGTGTCACCAACATAACGAGCATAAGCAAAAAGTGTTGATTAAAAATATGTTGAACGAACGAAAGCCGCGAGGGCACGCGAGTGAATGGATTATAATGAATTAATCGTTCCGCCGGTCTTTTTGGAAATTAAGTAATTTGTACTGAAAAATATACAAAACTGTCTTACAGTTCAGGAATATTTCAGAAGATGAATAGGCTGGTCTGATTGAATACTGTAAAATATTTTCATATATTATATTTTATTGAATCAGGCGTTACCTTGCGGAGGTCCATTTCAATGAACAAAAAATATTTACTTTGCTACTCCGCTACTTACGTGCTCTTGCACCAACCAAGCCTGTACAAGTACTATTATTTATACTGTGCCTGCGCGAAATATATATGTTTTACATGCAATCCCTCCCTCCACTACTGCCACAAAAAACACATATAAATCCCACAAACTTAATTATCCCTTGCACCACACAAACGCTGACGCATTTCGATCCCTCTACGGGATCATTTAAACAATACACATGCAAACCAACGTCGTACTTATTTCAAAAAATGAAAAATTATGTTCCACTTATACGCCCACAATCATGCTATGCGTGGCCTTTAGGTCTTGCCACTAAGCCTCGTCTACCCCGTAAGGGATAAAAACTTATGTATGTATGTTATGTAAATACAAATTGACAACAACACATTACTGGTTTATCATTAATATCATTACCAGTACTCATTTTTCGTACTCGCGATTGTTTCTTTTTTCTTTTTTAATTAAACGTGTGTTTGCTGATACCAACGGGCAATAAATAGTGCGCGAAACCCATCATTAATAACTCTTGCACAAACAAACTACAAAAACACGGTGCAATGGATGAAGAGGTGTTCCGGTGCTGGATTCGAAGTGCAGAAATGTTTTTTTTTTACGGCAATTTCGAAACAATTTAATAAAATATTTAAAAAAATTGTTTTAACGCAAAATAATTTGAACCTTGATTTTACAAATAAAAAAATACACACTTTAAAGTAACATAAAAAAATCAAAAACGAACATCAATTTAAAATGTTCATTATTATAGAGCATCAACTTCATTAAAACTACCGAATACCATCAATCAATCAATTATTTATTTCTGAGAATATCTTAAGTTAAATAGACCTGCGGGAAACCGGTGGATGCAGGTGGCGACTTGTCGTTCAGTATGGTGTGCTAAGGGGGAGGCCTTTGTTCAACAGTGGACGTCTTCAGGCTGATGATGATGATGATGATGATGAAAAAGACCTAAGAGGCACGTTGAACATGATTGTGGGCTTACCTACAGCAGGCAGGTCGAATTAAAATAGTGATGGGTTGCTAGCCGCATCGCCTATAACATGATTCCTAACCTTTTAAGGCTTTTACCATCTGCGCGAGAATTCCATTAGAAATTTCATCGTTAGAAATGAATAGATTTAAAAGAAAACTGAAACATTTTTTTGAAATGCAACCACTGTATTCAGTTAATGAGTTTGTGGAATTGTTTAAAGGAAAATCCAAATCGAAAGTTATTCGATTATTTGAATAGACTAAGATTGCATTCATGTATCTGGATTTAATGACTTAATGAATGACACTGATGTTACTTGGCGAAATGAATATGAGGGTACGTATTAAAATTTATGAAGTTTAAAATGTATAATGGGTTAAAATATATAATGGTTCAAAATATATAATGCGATTTATTCAGAAAATTGCGAATTAACAGAATTGTTATAAACTAAACCTAACCTAACCTAAACCAATCTATAGATTACGCTATAAAGAAAATCATATACCTAATAGTTTCACAGAAAATGGCATTATACATTTTAAACTATCATGCATTTTAACCCATTATACATTTTAAACTTTATATATCCTTATCCACTCCCTGAATATGAATATGAGAAGAGTAGCAGCTAGTACATTCATTTTTTTTGCTCCCAGACAAGCATAGATATTGTGAAGTTAAAGTTAAATAAATAGAACTGATAGGGTCAAACAGGAACCGGCCAGGCAGCAATTGTTTGCTTTCATAAATATCTTGTTTGATAAGCCCGCCTGGTTTTGGCTCGAATGTATTCATAACACGTGTTGACAGTGCCATACCCTTTGCAATTTCCTCATGCTGTGTGTAAATGGAATATGAGAAAATAATGTATACTTGTGGATTTGTGAGCCGTAGACTTCGCGCAGTTTATCGGATAAAAAATTCCTACAAAACATGGCGTCATAATAAGGGTAAAAAAATTAAAGATTTCGTAGACATAAACAATCGAAAATCGAAAATTTGTAGCCACAAGACAATCTTAAAACTCATTACACATTCTGTTATGTCAAGAATCATTTTTAAAAACTGAAATTCTTAACTATTGCCAGATGTGAAATTAAAAACAACTTAGTAATTTCGTAACGTCATTACTTTACACAAAGCACCAAAATCCGAATATTAATAGTGCACGTCGATGCCGAATTTGAATGCAAAATTTATTAACATATTTGTGAGAGGTCGGAATCTCAATTAAAATTGTACTGACTGTTGCGAATTCCCGCCAGTGTTGCCAAAGTGAATAAATAATAATAGGGTATTAAACAAACCACAGACTTGCACTGAAATGTGGCAGCATTTACATAGAACGCCTGCGGTTTTTTAATAAAAATATTTTACGTTGGCATCGACCTCTTTGGTAGATTAAATTACACAACCTGTTGGTTGGGATGGATCGATGTGTTCCGTGCTTTAATTTAGTTTTGCAATACAAAGTGGTCGAAAAAGAGTCAACGATCTATATCTGTATCTGCCAGCCAGAGCCAAAGCTGTATCGAAAAAAAAAACGTTCCCGGTCTGACAATAACAATGTGTAAATGTAATTTGTTGTGTACTTTATGACTTCTATAGTTAAATAAAGTTATTCTAGGTAAGAATGTGTAGTATACGTAGGTTAATGATAATGCATGGTCAAGTTTATTTTGCAAATAAACTTTGCGTCCCAAAGGGTTCTTTTCCGCGTATTTTTTATGACCTACTTGCTATTTACCAAAGCTTTCGGAAATACCATCATTACCAAGAAGAATGTCCCACAAGAAATTCGGCAAGAAGTAATTTTCCATGAAACTATTATCACGATTACGATTTCCAATCCTTTCTCATAATCATTATGCCGTAAGTAGAAATTGAGTTGAGCTTATAACTCCACACAATCCCAGTTAAAGTAAATGCCAACAGTAAGGGGTGTTACAGACAAACTGCATTCCAACTGCAACCTAACTGGCAACTGCCCGTCAATACTGCAACGTTCCTAATCAATTCACCGCAACGAGGAATCTCGCACACATAAGCGATTCACAGAGCCGTATAAAACGCGAAATGGATCGACAAATATTATACAACAGTCATTATTTCGTTAATAACGAAACTTGTTTACGTCCAACACAAATAGGTATAAACGGTGCGGCGAAATTTTAATGAGAACCCCCGGGCGGGGTATTTAAAGGTGCCTGTACATGTGTTTGCCATTACACCATCCCGTCTGTAACACTCAAAATGTATATTAATTAAACGATACGCGCGTGAAGGATTAATGGGGATAACGGGAAACTAACTGATAGGATTTGAAGCTTGCTGAAAATCAGTGCTGCAGGTGTCTAACACCTCAGCGTAATGCTGAGCCAGCGACCGTTTCACTTTTGCGAAGACATTCAACACTGATAATCTATTTTTCATTTCTGTGTTTTTTGTTTCTTCTCTATAAAATTGTGTGTATGCTCTTGTAATTGTGTTTCTTACAAGAAGGAATAAAATGTCTTCTGTCTTTCTTTATTTCTATTAGGAGGCGTTTTTTGTTCGTCAACTATCACGAAATTACAGTCTGGTTTCGGATACGATCGGCCAATTCAGATATCAAACCTATAAGAGATAGCAAGACAAACCCAAACGGCATTCTAAGAGTTCACGGACTATAAGAAGTTATTCCTAATTGCCACATTATAGATACATACCAATATACACCTCTTTCCCACAGGGGTAGGCAGAGGCTACTTTGTTCCACTTGCTACGATCCATTCTTTCGCTTCGTCCACATTCATCAATCTAGTGTTGACTTTTCAAAACGTCCACAATTTGGTCCCGGAGCGTCGGCCAGGAAGAACAAAATCAAGACTTTCAAAACCTAAAATTTAAGGACGCGTGTATACTACAAGATGCACATAACTGCCCGCGCGCCCTTTGAGTGATACCTACCTATTTAAATCTTTACCTATTAAAACCACATATCACCTGATAAATCTATGATATTAATTTATTAAACATACAAAACCCATTGTGCAGTGCCCGTAGGTGGAATTATATTCGGCAAGCTTCGGAGCGGCAGATTATCTTTCCATTATAGCCGTAATGTCACATAACGCCATTAATGTGTGTACACTTTGTTTATGTGGTTAAATGATATAATTTTAATCCATCCTAGGTATATATTCTACGCACAGGATGGATTGAGAGTTGTGGCAGTGAGCAGTATAAAAAGAAGCGTTTCAGCGTCAAGAAGGAACAAAAATATACACAACGTCACATCCATCCATCCTCATATCAAAAACTTTCGCATTTATAATACCTACACCCCCTTGGAAAAAAACGGGCATTAGTTTTAGTGCCTAAAAATCTGAAAAACCACAGGTGGATTTTTTTGCAAGGGGGTATTTAGTAGGATGAAAATCGGTTGCGCCAGAGAACATCGAAACGAATCTAATCGGACATATTCGCGTCAAGTACATAGTCCTTATTTTAGGCTTCCCCGCATTCGGTTAATGACACCTATTTAGAAATTGTGAAAGCGATGGTGAAATGCGCGCAAGATCAGCATTCAATAAACATGATATTTTATATCTACCGCTGCCCGACAAAAATATACTGAGCAGAATAGACGGACACTCAGCCGGATAAAAATGTGATAAAACAGTTTGTAGAGAGGCTGTCTGTACGTCGAGGGTTTTAAAAAAGGTAGATGTTTTTCAAAGGTAAATAATTTATAGTGAGCCAATTGTGGGGTTAGTAAATGTTTTACTTTCTCGTGAAAAATAATTACCTTCACTGCAGTTTTAGCAAAATTTTAATTTAAAAAATTTGACTGTGTTGTAATATTTTGTATGTCGAAAAAATCGGTAACTCATGTTATATTTTCTACATACATAAAATCACGTCTTTATCCCTTACGAGGTAGACAGTGCCTAATGTAACAAGACCTAAAGGCCACGTTTAGCATGTGATTTGGTCTGATTGATTTATATTTTCTTACCTATAAAAACAAGTCAATGTTCGTAATGTACGTAACTAAAGCTTTTCAAATAAATTTTCCTGCAACAAACCTGACTGTACTGCGGCCGGCAATCGTCAAAGCGACTTGTTGTTTTGCTGCCGCTACACGAGGCTCGTATGAATTGCCGCCGCCTTCCGCGCCATGTTTCTTTGTCATTTATGCTGGCTGTACTTTTGTTCGGCTGAACTTGCTCTAAAGCTGTGTTGTATTGGCACTGTCTTGTAGCTTGGAAAAGTCGTGCGACAATCGCATTAACGCATTCGCTGCCAGCTGCCAAACCCGAGACTTCTTCAGGTGCTTCATACGCACATGTGCGTTCAAATGCCTGTAAAGTTATGACATGGGAGATAATGACAGAAATTTACCATCCATTCGTACCAGTATGGTGGTTCTTCAGAGTCTAACAACGTAACAACAAAAAGGAAAATGATGGTCATAGCGCTGGCACCGGGGGCCCAATCGCGTGGGCGTTAATCAAAGGTGTCGGATGAGTAACGAGTGTCGAACGATTTGTTCCACAAAAACTTGTATTTTCCGATAGTCGATAAAAAAAGAAGGCGGTAGCGTAATGCCATGCTTTTCCGGTATGGCTTACAGCCGGGCATATTGACGCAAATACAACAATCTATATATATAAAATTCTAAACTGACTGACTGACTGACTGACTGACTGACTGACTGACTGTTGATATATCAACGCACAGCCCAAACCACTGGACCTAGAGACTTGAAATTTTGCACACAGATACCTTATACAATGTAGGCATCCACTAAGGAAGGATTTTTGGAAATTCGACCCTTAAAGGGGTTAAATGGGGGTCCAAAGTTTGTATGGGGAAACAAGATTAGTTAGACTATTTTATTCGAAACTTCACAGGAGTACTCCCGACGATAAATGAGTAAACACGTGTTTCAGGTTTTTTGAAAATTCAACCCCTAAAAGGGGGATATGTGGTGACAAAGTCTGAAAATCAACGTGGGTATTATTATATTATTATTATTAGTGGGTAGTATTGTTTGTACGGTTTATCGGGTCGCTGATTACGAAAACAACAACACACATACCTACCTGACACACACACACACACACACACACACACACGCACACTCAAATTTCCACGGGAACGGGAAAAAACGGGATTTATGTACTTATTCGATTCCGAGTGACCCTATCCCAGTAACTATAATAACTAGACTCTTCAAATTTCGTACACAAGTAGGTGATTACAACATTAAGAAAGCAATTTCAGGATTTTTGGAAATTCCTACGGGATAAGGAAAAAACGGGATTTATATATTCAGGTCAACGAAATCCCATGAACTATAATTATAAAAACGGTTTTAAGGATTTTAGGAAATTCCCACGAGATGAGGAAAAAAGTGAATTTATATTTAATTCTCCGGGATCGATTTTTCGTTTTACTGGTCGTAGAAAACTGAAATTTGGCCTTCAGGTTCCTTGGGGAGTATAGGGGAGCACTACAAAGGATTTCCCGAATTTCTGACGGAAACAAACGGGAAAAACGGGTTTTTTTGTTATACATTGGTCGTAGAAAGTTGAAATTTGGCATATAGGTTGCTTGATAAGTGTAAGGAAATATTAAAAGACAATTTTAATTTTCAATATTCCCACGGAACGGGAAAAACGAGACTTCGTTTTACTGGTTGTAGAAAGCTGAAATTCGACATGTAGGTTGCTTGGGGAGTGTAAAGAAGCATTAAGAGAGGACATTCTAAAATTCTCACGGGAACGGGAAAAACGGGATTTTTCGTTTTACTGGTCGTAGAAAGCTGAAATTTGGCATGTAGGTTGCTTGAAGAGTGTAGGGAAGCTATAATAGATAATTTCCCAAAATTCCCACGGGAACGGGAAAAAGGGGCTTTTCGTTTTACTGGTTGTAGAAAGCTGAAATTCGGCATGCAGGTTGATTGAAGAGTGTAGAGGAGCATTAAGAGAGTACTTTCCAAAATTTCTACAGGAACGGGAAAAAACGTGATTTTTCGTTTTTCTGGTCGTAGAAAGCTGCAATTTGGCAAGTGGGTTCCTTGGGGAGTATAGGGGAGTTTTAAGAGAGCATTTTCCGAAATTCTTACGGGAACGGGAAAAAAACGGGAATGAAATACTCCTGGTACACGCGAGCAAAGCCGCGGGCAAAAGCTATTTGTCAACAAATGAGTCTATGCGGACGAAGAACATTAAGGTAGGACTTTCCAAAATTCCCACGGGAACGGGAAAAACGGGATTTTTGTTTTACTGGTCGTAGAAAGCTGAAATTTGGCAAGTGGATTGCTTGGGGAGTGTAGGGTAGCATTAAGAGAGCATTTCCCCAAATTCTTATGGGAACGGGAAAAAAACGGGATTGAAATACTACTGGTACACTGGAGAGAAGCCGCGGGCAAAAGCTCTTTGAAAATAAATGATGTTTACGCGGACGAAGTCGCGGGCAAAAGCTAGTTAAATACAAAACAATTCAACCATTTGTACCAGGCTAATTTTCGCTTAGCTAATCAGCTAAGCAGATATCTGCGCTAATTATTTGTATTAAGTAGGATTTGTATTAAATAGGTACAGTCACCAGCATAAATAACTGATTACTTTTGTACCTTGTCACTTTAAAGTCATGTTTGAAAAACCATACGAAACCATGTAACGATTGAAAGCGACAAGGTACAAAAATGATCACTTATTTATGCTGGTGACTGTACTAACATAGATAGGTATAGGTAAAAATTTGTAACAAACAAAATATGGACTATGTCTGAAATAAACTTTTTTTATTTATTTATTTAATCATAGTCGAATAGCCATTCATAGCGGTTCCAAATGTAGAAGAAGATTTTTTTTTCCTTCGTTAAACGATAATAATAATCTTTAAAAAATTGCATGTCTCCAAGTGTCATTATGAAAGAGCCCTTATAGTTTTTTAACAATGTGTCCGTTTGCTTTATTTCGTCGAGAGGGTGGAGTGAATGACGTCTGCTTCTAAACTGTTGCACCAATTTTCTTTTGGAAGTAGTTTCTTTAAGAGTTAGTTTTCTTTTCAGGTTGTATTGAGTTTTGTTCGGTGTTTTCTGTTGTGGATGAATTTTCTTTCAAGTATACCTACGCATTTGCTTTTTACTAAGTTGTTTCGAAGAATAATGTTATGGTTGTAATTGAGTAGGCGGTAAAACTCGTGCAGTCTTGTAGAATGTTAATCGTTTTGTTTAACATCACAAGCTTATCTAATTTTCATTATTAAGCTTGATCTAATTTTCATGTCTGTTTTTTTTTTGTTGTTTCTTTTCTATAAAATTGTATGTACATGCTCTTATATTTGTGTCTTGCAAAATGAATAATATATGTCTTCTTTCTTTCTTTCTTCTTCTTCTTTCTTATTTTAATTTCACCGGTCTCTGTAAGTACCACCATTATCTTGAGTTACAGACATGCATTACACAAATCGCGTCTATATCTCTTACGGGGTAGACTGAGCCTAAGGTAACAACACCTAAAGGCCACGTTTTGCATGATTGTGGGCGTAGGTTATTTATTTATTTATTTATTCATTGTAAAGTCAACAACAATACACAACAACACAATATACAAAGGAGAATCCAAATAGTGATGGGTTGCTAGCCGCATCGCCTATAACATGATTCCTCAGATTTTCGCCCATTCCCGCGATGGGCTTTTACCATCCGCGCGGGACGAGAAGTCAACTAGTACATTGTATATTTTTTCTTTGCTCCCAGGCGAGCATGGAAGATCTTTAGTTTAATGACAAAAATATAAAGTTAAGAATAATAAACCTATATCTGACTAACAGCATCAATAGGTCCCAATCAACATTAAAATACACAACTAAATTATGTCCACGAGCAATATGCAATTTATGTGTATTCAAGTAGAACAGGCTAGTCTCTGCCGACCCCTATGGGAAACTATATGTATGTACGTAAATATGTCCTCAGCATTATATTCTATTATGATTTTCCAAGCCTTTCTTGCTACATTTTATTTGATTTACAGAACGGAAAGCGACCATCCTCCAGTCGTGTCATACCTATTATACCGCGTAATGTATTACATTTCCAAATCATATACCCGCGGGCACATCTATTGAAAACTTCCATGGATCGACAAGAAATATGACGTAAGTGTCAAAATAAGAAAATTGAGCGAAAAAGCTCACAATAACGGGAGAAAGCGAGCTTAGAGCGCAAATCGTCCGGCGCGTAATAATTCAATTCACAAATCATGGGTAACGCAGCATTTTTCCTTTAACGCACCGTGGCTTTTCTGAAGCCCATGGTGGTTACGGGGTACAAGAATCCGGGGTTTTGGATTTACAAAAAGTAAACTGCTCTAAAATACGTTTTTATGTTGCTGTTTACTGTTTGTTTTATTTTGTTGTTCATTTTGTAACGGATATTATATTATGTTGTGTAACGGAGGTTTATTTACGTCACAATCATAAATTATGACGCATAAATCTCATAATCATCTAACTAATATTATAAACTAGCTGTTGCCAGCGACTTCGTCTGCAAAGAATTCGTTTATCGCTATCCCGCGGGAACTACGCAAGTTTCCGGGATAAAAAGTAGCCTATGTGCTATTCCAGACATTACTCTATCTATGTGCCGATTTTCATACAGATCCGTTGGGCCGTTCTGGCGTAATTGAGTAACAAACAAACATCCATCCATCCATCCATCCATACTTTCGCATTTATAATATTAGTTAGATGCTAGTATGGATGGATGAATGGGTTGATGGATGGATGGATGGATGTTTGTTTGTTACTCAATCACGCCAGAACAGCCCAATGGATCTGGATGAAATTCGGCACATAGATAGAGAAAAGCCTACTTTTTATCCCGGAAAATTGCGTACTTCCTGCGAGATAGCTCTTGAGAATTCTTTGCAGACGAAGTCGCTGGCAACAGCTAGTAGATTAATAATAACGCGCGAACAGCAACGCTCAACGACGACTAACCTCCTTATTCATAAACGCTCTAAGGCTTCTGCTAACTTAGCAATCGTTTTTGTCCTTATCTATGAAAGTTAAATGTCAAAGTGACAGATAAGGACAAACGATGCGCCTTCGCCTCCGCTAAGATGGCCTCCGTTACCCTTAGTTATTTACATAAACCGACATAAAAATCAGATTTCATTAGTGACGCTATAAGTGCTATAACTGACCAAGTAACATCACTCGATTTATGGACGCATAAACAAAAGATCGGTTATTTTCGAACCCCTTGGCCCCATAGCGAAAAAACCCTAGAGTGGCCTCCATTATAGGCATACATACTCGCCGCCCCATTGTAAAAGAAGGGCGTTATTTATTCGCGAGAGTAGTTTTGTCAATCCGTCTGTATTTGTCAATTTCTATGGAAGTGTAATTGTGGGGTTTCCAAGTATATTTCGCCGTAACAAGCCTTGCTGGGTTTCGGTTGGTGTGTTTATTTATTTAGGTATTGGGGTCGAATAATATGAATTGGTTGATAGTGTAGAAATAGAGGTGCTATTAATTTAGACGACCAACCAGGCCTAATGGTCAATACCCTGACTATGAACCTGGAGGTCACAATTTGGAATTCAGAAACACTTGCCCGATAAATAATAATGAATTTTTATACCCGAACCTATGTATTCATCTATGTATGTATGTTTATCCGTTGTCAAATATCTATGCAAAGTACAGTCGACCAAGAAAGTCCTTTACCACCTTAAGTTGCAACGTCATGTGTACGGTTAAAAACAGAAAAGCCTATTTTCACTCACAAGTCAACGTGATAATTAGCTTTATTGCTTTTTTCTGATGGAGGAATCATAGAAAATGATAAAGCATTTTCATGGTCAACTATACTATCTTTGCTTCGTTTATGATTAAATTAATGGTTTTAAATTGTCCCATGATATATATTAGAACATACACTTATAAACATGCACTCACTCACTCTAGACATACAAATTACAAAGCTTAATGAACCTTTACGTCGTTGTGTTTTTTCATATCACTACTTTTTGTCACTAGCTTTTGCAGTTTGTAATAAGTAGCATATACATGAATTTACACTTTTGTAATAGACTTGCTGTGTTTGCGGTAGCAACGTAGCACGTCTACGGCGACAGCGCGTCGTAGCGAAGCCTACGCCTGTAGAGCATGCTACGAATTTTATGAGTCTATGAGACTATTCATTGAGTTCGCATTCATGGTAAGCACTCACCACTGCCTGCGGACATTCACAACACCAGATACAGATGAATTTCACTAGCGGTCTTACTCACCAGCACGACGATGTACAAACATCGAAGCTGCTTGGCGATAAGATTAACCAGTGAGGTACAAATGTTTCGACGTCTGAAGAAAACATAAATAAATATATTTACGTCAACCTTGGCCGTAATTGGGATTTTACGCCCGCTTCGCGAACAGAAAATCTCACTTCCTGGCCAAGGCAAGACGTAAAACTTTATACAAACCACGGGCGGTAATTCGTAAAGCCCCAGATCGCATATTTATGCCCCTCACCTTCGGTTCGGGCCACAAACACCTGCGATCTGGGACAGTTACGAATTCACCGCCCTAGGTCTGTAATGTACTATTTCATCACACTTGCTCGTAAACGGTATCGAAACATACAGGTTAACTTGGCCGCAACGCCCCATATAAAATCCTCGGGCTTTTTTTATTACCATGAAATAAGTAAGTATTTTTTTTAATTTTTTTGCACTGCCTTAAAATTCAGGTTTAAGTACAGCCAAAGAGGTGCTTTAACTCGAAATTAAATCCTCATTATGTAACGGTTGCATAAAATACTAATCAAGAACAATTGAAAAATCCTGAAAATCATTTAACGATTCCCGAACAATTCTTACAGACCTTGCATATTGTGTGCTATGCTAGCAAATAAACGCTGTGACTAGTGTTTAGAGGAGTTCGACAGTCTTGTGAGGGTACATATATAGAGTAGAGTAGGATCAAAATGGCCAGTCATCCTCACGTTAGTAATGAATGCCTCTTGGAAACGTACCTATTGACGTCACAAACTTTATAATAAAGTTCTGGACACCTCTCGCCCGAAACAGCGTGAAACCGTAATGAGTGCCCAAGTTCCAAACTAACGTACACCAATATTTGACTACCGCATGTTAACAGAGGTGGCATATTATATTAACAGTGACTGAACTTGGCAATTTATTACAAAACCTGCAAATAGACCAACACTAAAAAACGTCAAGAGATTGACTAACACTTCCCGTTCCAACATACATTACGCCGGCGCCACAAACCCTGTACCAAGCTCTAGAACGAAACGAGCAATGGGAAGCGTTTTCGGTTAAAGTGTAGGGTAACTATGAGTCGCGTGTTGCGTCGGGATAAAGGTTAGTTCATACTTGCGCGAAGTTTGGACGGGCTGTCGGCTGCAGCGCCCCAAGACGCGTTGCAACCCGCAGCCATGACACATTTTTGCAATATAAGACAAAAGATGAGTTATGCTGCACTTTCAGTCGCCTTGAACGCTGTTTAAAAAGGTTATGAATGGTTTTTTGCGTGCAAATGGGATTTGCAGAATGGTGAAACGTAGAGATGCGCTGAAGTTATTTGAAAGTTAAGGTAGCACACTATTACTGTAGAAAGGGACTTCAACTCCAATTCATAATAAATTACTTGAATAAGTATTTTTATGAAAGAGTTTTCATTCCTTGAAATATCAACCACAAGTACCTATTTTACCTACCTACCTACAACAACCCACAAGTACCTAGTTTTGTTAAAAAATTTAATTGAAATGTTTTTCTTTTTAATTTCATGAGTTGTTCTGACATGGAATATAATAAAATAATGATAAAAATGACATGTAATAACAATAATTATTACGAATAAATGAGTATGAGTATGAGTATGAGTATTGCTTTTTCACCAAACAAATAGACTTCTATTTACTTTAATGAATTTACATGCCTAATTACAAACATAATTTATTTCTTGCAATTAGATTCTCTGAAATGTTGTCATTTATTTGCAATAAGTCTAAATTGTAATAAGTAAGACATACATTATAATGCTAATCGCAGCTTTTTCGAGGAGTGACTACAAAAATCGTTCTTTGAAAATAAGTTTTCATCGCAACAAACACCTTTCACGTGTTCTCTTCGTAGGTGTAGAATCCTATGAGAACAGTTTGTTGCCTAAACGTGCCGCTAAGGGCGCTTCCAATTTGCCCATAACAATTGAGACGTCCACGCGAACGCGTTTGCGACGTTTTGTTATGGCAAACCTTTCACAGAATAAATACTTGAGATGGATGTGGAAAAAATATTCAGCTTTAAAACATCGCCAAGTTCCGCATATTCGCAAGAGAAAATAAAATAAAAACTAGAATGTACAAAAAACGTAAACCTTCCAGTTCCACCCGTAAAATGCAGCCTTAGCCATAATTCACATTTCCTTTCGAATCCGTAGATTACCTACGCCGCTATATATAAATTAAACTAACGGACAACCTTTTTATTGTTCCCATTACCGTCCCGCATAATTTATGGTCGCACTAGTTACTTTCCGCTATCGTTTGTTTTTGCGTGTTTTTACATACATTACTACTAACGGACAGGCAAAAATTCAACCTTATGTCCGTGTTATAAGAAATTCTATAGACGCATAATTACAGTGGTTTTTGGACGTGTTTATTTCGATTCTTGCTCTTACAGATTTTCATCTTAGTTTCTTGTGTTATGGTAAAGTTAACTCTATTTGGTTATAATTAGGGCTGTGCTTAGTGCATTGCTTAAGTGGTACTTAACGTGTTTATGCCGATTCCAGTCCTTAAGAGAGATTATTCTTAAGTTAGTGTGGCCACACCTGCGCTTAACGCCATTAATAAATGTGCCAATATCCGTCACATGATTTTATGCCAATTAGGCTCTTTATTAAGAGTGCCAACACCCATAACTATTTTGATTCCCCTTTCCACCTATACGCCCACAATCATGCTAAACGTGGCCTTTAGGTCTTGTTACTTTAGGCTCTGTCTTCCCCGTAAGGGATAAAGACTTGTTCAAGTATGTATGTATTAAGGGTGCAAAGCAAGGCTACTTAAAACATAATGAATACGACTGTTTGCCTGCCTATCTTTGTTGTTGTTGTTTGTTTGTTTGTTATCTTTGTTTGTTGTATTTGTGTCGTACAGACACATCATTCAAACAGAGGACGCTTAGCGACAAATATTCGCATAGTAACAAGGTCACGTGACTGTTGGTAACAGATAGAAAAATTCGAAGGCTTACTCACCTGCTATGGGTGGTGTAGGGGTATAGCTCGCGTCACGGAATGACGAGGACCCGGGTTCGATTCCCGGCCATAGCTTTACTTTTCGGATTTTTCTATGTGTTCTAATTTTCAGTGTCATTTAGAAATTATCTTTGTTGAGTTTACCTCTCTTAAATCAATTTAACTTGGAGAGATCCCTGTCTAGGGATAAGGTCGCCTTTGTACTATTCTCTTGTATTTATTTGGGTTACTATTATTATAAAATAAATAAATAGGTAACTAAAAATATTTATTTATAAATATGCTATTAACCATTATCACATTAGACGAATTTCATTCGTCAATTTGAACTTGGAAGTCGAGATCTTTATGCCGAAAATGTCGCATCGTTTTGGTAAAGAGCTGATATTTTCAAATTACTGGACCAAATTTACCAACCGCAACCGCTCCGCAAATGAAAAAAACCGTATCGAAATCGGTCCATTCGTTTGAGAGCTACGATGCCACCACAGACAGACACACACAAATTGACAGAGAGAGAGAGAGAGAGAGTCTTTTTTAACGAATAATAATCGCAACACTCTAAAATCATCAAATAAACAAAGTAACGAATAATTAAACAAACTAATTGACAAAAAAACACTCCAGTCGACTTTCCTTCTTTAGAACCGCTTAAGTAACCACACTGCACATAATCCTTTTTATTTTTAACCTTATTTTTTTCACATTCTATGTCCTGTCCCCGCTTAATAATAAAACAACCCCCCTAGGAGGGGGGAACGAGATTTAATTCCAATCCGAAATGCATCAAGCCATTACGAATAAAAGGAGTGGCATTGAGTAGAGTAACCACGTTTTGACGAATAATTAGGACATTTTGTTCGATTGATAATCATACACTGTGTTTTATTAATCCAGAAATATTTCTCTAATCTGTGATCCAGAATACGTCAGTAAGTAGTTGAGTTAGTTAGTACTAAACAAACTCGCTAATATTTTTCAGGTTTTGTTTATTGTGTTTGTGGTTTGTAAATTACTACCGTATCGTCGATGGTCAAATTGTACTTTAAATTTCGACGAACTCACTCCACCAAAAAGAGTTTCCAGCATAAAACTATCGATATTTCCCAAAATAACTGGGAATATCCAATATTATCGCACAATTTTTCTCTGTAATTATATTACGCCCGTCCAACCATCGAGTTAAAACGCAAGATTTTTTAATCTAGTATTTTTAAGCAGAAAAAACTTCGCCATAGAGACTTAATAAATTCCAGACTGTTGAAAAAAGCTAAATAAAATCACCGTCTGTGCAGCTTTTATCGGCCTTGTCGAGATTTTTATTAAATCTACATATTTTCCCTATATCCAGTGGCCAGTCAATTTTGTGCGAAGCATGGATTTTATTATTTTTACCAGCCATGCAACTTCGGTCTTTACGAACGACAGCACTCAATCTAGTGTGGTCACTCTTTTTATGTTATTTGTATTAATCGTCGGAAAATGGTAACTAAAAGACATTCATATTTTTGAAACACTATATTCGGGGCAAAAACTGATATATACCTACAAACAACACATAAATATCTTTTAATTGATAAATCAATGTACTATTTGTAAATGGAGTTTCATGTTAATCGCTATTGTGTATCTTATTGCCCGGGTAAGATTTTTATGAAACAATTATTTCGATCGGGATGAGTGGCAGAAAAATGAGGAGGCCGTAGCCCAGCAGTGGGACACTCCAACGGGTTCAGATAACAATAATAATGATAATAATTAAAAAAAAAAACTAGAACCGAGTAAAACCGCGGACAACAGCTGGTAAATAAACAATAAACAAGAATTAGTTGTTTAATAATATTAGAATAACCCGAAACCAACGAGCATGTATGAAGAGATTGATGAATGTGGATGAAGCAAAAGAGGTATGTCAGGGTCGTAGCAAGTGGAACAAAGTAGTCTCTGCCTACCCCTGTGGGAAAGAGGCGTGACGATATGTATGTATGTATGCATGTATGTATGTATAATATTAGAAAGATAGATTAAGCGTAGCAGTTTCTTCTAAGTTTAAGCTGATAAAATATTTTCCAGCCAACACGACATAATTCCACAGATACCTACTTAATAAAATTTAAAACTATATTTTCACCTAAAGCCTGGCAACACTACAGGCCACCATGCGGGCAACATTAATTAGTAAACAGTGCCTGAGTGTACCAACAAAGAACTTCCTTGTTCCTAAAATACACCTTTTCTCTCGGCAAAAACTTAATCTGTATTTTTCTTGTTTTAATACGTTTATTATTCCGTCTGCTGAATTAGTAACGGGCGTTTTAGAGGTAAAGCAAGATCACTTGGAATTGGAAGAATACAGAAATTTTCACAACTTTTTCATACATAGTAGACAGCGCCTAAGGCAACAAGACCTAAAACCACGTTTAGCATGATTGTGGGCGTATAGGTGGAAGGGGAATCAAAATAGTGATGGGTTGCTAGCATGGCCTATAACATGATTCCTAAGATTAACATAGCTGCTAAGTCAAACTAATCCAACAACCCCTATTTCACCAACGCGACAATTGTCGGTGACATAGACAATTCTGTTAACATTACAACCTCGACAAGAATCTAATGTCTTTTCATTCTTAACTGTCCTTTTTGGTAAACAAAATTCTAACCTTAAAACGTCTCATTGTTGTTATTTTTTAACTATTTCATCGTAAATAAAGGAACTGGAGATAAAATATCAGCAAAATTATGTACAAAATATTGCCTCAGGTTTATTTGATAACATAATACACCTTATTCTTTACAAAAATTTGTACATTGTGGTTAGGATTTTGTTTACCAAATAGATCAGTTAAGAATGAAAATAGGTACCTTACGCTGATTGGCATCATATTGACTACGTATCGCAATTCGAATTATCACTTCTCACCGACAAACTGCTGATATTGTGGAACAATTTTAAGATACCTTATAATATAGATGTAAGACATAGGTACACCCCACATTTTCCTCCAGGTTATTAAATAAAAATAAAAGGAATTTTTGTACATACAAGGCTTCTACCTGAGCGCGCGTCTAGTTACCTCCTTCGTCTCCGCCCGCCCCGGATCAATGCTGTCAAATGAAGCGATATAATTTAACGACCCCCTTCCTACCCTTGTCTGTGGGGGTGGTACGTATGTAACACTTTGTTGGACGGGAGAGATGAGGCGTAATTATAAGGGTTTTTAAGGGAATTATAAGTTAACTCCATGACGCGAAAGAAGATATATCCGGAATAGATTTGGTTCTTCATTTTGTTGTGGCTAGTTTGACTCATAGCCACTGTAAATATTGTACAGTTTTTTTTATAGTGGTTGTCATTTTTTTTCCACGCTAGTCTGGGAGCAAAGAAAAAACATATAATGTACCAGGTTGCTTCTCTTCCCGCGCAGATGGTATAGCTAAAAATAGGATAGTTTTTGTTCCGGAAAATTGCATAGTTCCCGCGGGATAGCGATAAGTGACTCTGCGCGGAGTCGTGGGCAACAGCTAGTACATATATGTAATTCAAAGGCTTGATAACTCCTATATATCTTGGCAATATAATGAGTTGACCGCTGGGCGATAAATCACGGTTCCATTCAAAAGGCCGATGCCATCGCGCCAGCAATCCGTTTTCGGGTTGTCAGAGCAAAAAAAAGATAAAAAAAAGCCATCCAATGATATCGGTTAATAATTTATGTATGATGAAAAGCTGGAATGGTATTTTTTGGGGGGTAATCGAACGGGGTGCCGTTTTAGGGAATGGGGTTTTAGTGACGATAATATTTGTTGTTTTTTTGTACAAGTTCTGAGATTGTTTCATCATCGGGGTCATAAGACGGTTAAACTTGAAAATTACATCAGGTTTTGCTTACGCCTTTGAACTTTTTAAAATAATTGAAATTTGATATTTTTCCTTTTTAATCCCCGCCAGGCTCCACCATTTTGAAAATTTTCAAAAAAACTGATTCGAACTGTTTTTTTTTACTAATCTCTACTATAATAGTAACTCCACCAAATAATAAATAATCGACGTTATTTTTCCTTAAAAACACGGTCCTTAAGGTTTCCCGAGTGATTATAAAACTAAGGGCTACCTTCGGTTCAAAATCGAAAACAGCCCGCCATTGTCCGGTTTATCCGATTTTCATGAGGCCATTTTTCCATTCATTGTATTAAAAAAAACTGCCTGCTCCTTTGCCAGCAATCACAAAAAAAACTAGAGAAGAAAATGATTAGGCAACCTACATGAAGGTTTGAAATGATCTGCAATCCATGAATTAGGCAGTTTTACTTTCTGCCAAGTTACTTGCGGCGCATTCTTCTTAGAAATAATGGTATGTACTTCCGAATGCGCTAGTAGTTTCAAAAAAAAAATATAAAAGAGGCCTATTTGCAAAATAAAGTTTTGGATTTTGATTTACGCATCAATGTCTCGATTATGATACGCGTGAATCACATGATATTATCGATCGTCTAATCCATGTCGCCTATCTGTTAGTACAGGTTAAGTATCGATGTGGCCTGTCTCATTTTGTCGAGCTTCATAAAATATGCACGGACCTATATTGCCACCGCAACGTTATGGACATGGAATCTTAAAATGTAATTTCATATTCCAATTAATTAATTTGCTAATGGATCACAATTTGACTTAAAAATGGAACATCCCTTGCTTCATTATTAAAAAGCTTTTGTATATGGCTTAAATGGATTAAAGTGTGGTTTGATCACCGAACGTTAATAGTATTTTGTAAATGTTGGCAGTACTTATGAAACGTAGTGTCTGTACGTATGTATATTTCCGCAATAAATAAGTTTAAACTAAACCGACGAGTATCTATGAAGAGATTGATGAATGTGGACGAAGCGAAAGAGGTATGTCAGGATCGTAGCAAGCGGACAAAGTAGTCTCTGCTTATCCCTTAGAGGCGTTACGGTATGTACATTCGAAATATTATAAACGGGATGTGAACCGCGATTACCTTTATCATCAAAACAGAAATCAAAAACAAAAAATCAAAATCAAAAAAAAATCGTGAAAAAAAAAAAAAAAACGTGAATCATTAAAAACTCTTATTGTTACGGTATGTATGTTATAAGTTTAATCCAGAAAAAAAATAGCTAACAACACAAATCACGTCCATATCCCTTATGAAATAGACAGAGCCCAAGGTAACAAGACCAAAAGCCCACGTTTAGCGTGATTGCGGCCGTATAGGTGGAAAGGGGAATCAAAATAGTGATGGGTTGCTAGCCGCATCGCCTATGATGATTCCTAAGATTTTCGCCCATGCCCTCGATGGGCTTTTACCATCAGCGTCGAGCCACTTTTAGTGACCCAACAAGTTCTGAGTGGACTCCTTTGTCTCGTTTACACTTGATTTCCACTTCTATTTTGCATTATTTTTAACTTAAGCATTACTGTATAAGGTGTGATTCTGCGAAATAAAGATCTATTCTTATTCTTAAAAGAAGCAACTGGCACATATTATAGTTTTTCTGTGCTCCAAGGTCAACATGGAAGCATTCTATGTTACATAATTTTTGTTTCTTTAAAAAAACTAAACAATCTCACAACAAAAAGTTATTATACGAGTACAGAGATTGTGAACCCTCTTTTTTGGAAGTTAAAAAGAGTAAAGTGTAAGTTTTGCATACTCATAGCAACTCGTTGGTTCGGGGTTTGTTTGACTTGGAACTCACTTCCCGGTAGGATTGAAACTTTTTGTTTCAGACTCCTGAATTACAATTTCGTATACCTATTTTGTTTTTACACCAGTCGCACTAACGATTCTGTCACGCTAAAGTTAAAGCTAAAAATATTTTGCTACTTACTCAATGTGTATATCATCATCATCACCAGCCTTGGACGTCACTTTTGAACAAGGCCTCCCCCTTAGCACACCATAATGAACGACAACTCGCCAGCTGCATCCACCGGTTTCCCGCAACTTTTACGATGTCGTCGGTCCACCTAGTGGGAGGCCTGCCAACACTGCGTCTTCCGGTTCGCGGTCGCCACTCGAGAACTTTTTTCCCCTAACGGTTGTCTGTTCTACGAGCGATGTGGCCTGCCCATTGCCACTTCAACATACATACTCTTCGAGCTATGTCGGTGACTCTAGTTCTTCGGCGAATCTCCGTATTTCGGATTCTGTCGCGCAAAGAAACTCCGAGCATAGCTCTCTCCATAGCTCGTGTTTGAATATAATTGATACCAAAGCTACTACAGGCCTATTATATGGGCAACGGGCTTAGAGGAAACAACTAGTAGAGTAGATATGTCATTATCATTTCATATGAATGAAATAAAATTACGCCAAGCTACAGTGGAAATGCGAATCTATTCTATTTTTATAAATTTTATAATTAGGTACCTACCAAATTTATGCTGTAGCGACACTAGCGCCACCTAGTTGGCCGCTACATAACTACTACGACGCACGAGTAGCTAGCGCCAGCTCTAGTGACAGCTGTCACATTGTTCTACATCGCGCTAACGAATTTTCTCAACACGGATGCATAAATACAACTTCCAACTCTTTTCCTTCGGACTTCGGTCCCCAGGCTTAACATCTGCCTGGAGAGATAATCTCTCTATTGTGGCCCCTCCCCACAATGTAATAAGATGGTTGTAATCAAACTCTTTGCGCTGGCTAATATGGATAGGGAAAAGTTTAAGAGTCTGACTGCGAACCTTCAGTGATGGAGAGGCACATAAAGAAGAAGAATAATCAATAAATGAATAAATATCCTTTATTATTATTACTTATTAAATGATTACTTAATATTCTCTGACTGGCCAGCCGGAGGTTAAGCTGCAGGCTTATTACGTAACTCGCTCGCGATCACATCGTGTTCATTTTGACAGTTCACGTATGGGCTGACAATTGGCATCGGAATCAGCTAGCTGTCACATTCATACAAGAACTGTCAAAATGAACACGATGGCGATTGCGAGCGAGTTACGTAATAGGTAAGCTGCTCATTGGAGATAAACAAGTACCTACCTAACTATTATATGATCGTTATGGATAGCTAATGCATAGTGAATGAAACTCGATTATTTATTTATGAAAACCAAAAAGTTTAATATAAAATCAAAATTATACTAAGTAACGAAGACTAAAACTGCTCTTTAACAGTATATTTCTTTTGTAACTCACCCAAGTAACTTGACCGCTCGTAATCATCATAATTATTAATTTATACCTCATCTGAAACTACCCAAATGGCAAGAGAGCGAACGGCGTGGACCCTAAAATTCGTATGCCCATAATCTACCCCCATTATTCCCATAATAGAAGTGGAAAGGGGTCCAATTAGTAACTAATATCCGTCCCCGAGGATCGGACCCGTGGAACTGCCACGGAACCCGATATAATAGCCTTCGGGGTTCCATTAATCTGCATTTTATTGCTGATTGACCTAACGTCTTCAGCCGGGTGTTTACTTGACGCGTAGTTCTGGTGCTGTCGCTGCCTAAATTTATATTAGGTATTAGTAAGCCATATGAATGATAATTCATCATTGAACAGAGAAAAAAATAATTTTGCCATCAAATGTCTTCAAAACTTAGTACAGCAAACTTCATCTATCAATTTCAAAATTTAGTACATTGAGGTCTTCTATAGCGTTTCAATTTTATACTTATTTTAGTCTAATTTATACAATGCCATTTATATGGCGAATATGGCGCAGATGGTAAAAGCCCATCGAGAGAATGGGCGAAAATCATAGGAAATATAGGAATCATGTTATAGGCGATGTGGCTAGCAACCCATCACTATTTTGATTCCACTTTCCACCTGTATAGGTGGACATCATCATGCTAAACGTGTGGCCTTTAGGTCTTGTTACTTTAGGCCCTGTCTACCCCGTAAGGGACAAAGACGTGATTTGTGTATGTATGTTTCAATTACTTCTGAATTGCAATTTTATGTAAACTTAATTACAACACACCGGATAACTCACGTATAAAAGCCGAAGTATTGCTCCGACAATTGTTTCGGACTATTCCGTAGCCCTTCATCAGAGAGCGCTCGCCCGCGGCTGCGAAACGAACACTGATGAAGGGCTACGGAATAGTCCGAAACAATTGTCGGAGCAATACTTCGGCTTTTATACGTGAGTTATCCGGTGTGTTGTAATTTATGTGTGAGTCTCACGGTAGTTTCATGTTTTATGTAAACTTTCACGCTCCCGGTATTTTCACATAAGGTGCTTTCAAAAATCAGGCCCTGGTTATTTGCTTTTTGTACCCGCCGTATATTTAAGGGTTACTGGACGTCTTCCAACGGCAGATGATGATGATGATGATGATGATGGTGTATATATAAGAAGTATTTCGCGCGTGATCGCGCCGCGGGCGGCTGATGTGATTGCAGGCTGCAGTCGGAGGGACCAAGTGGGTCACCTAAATACTCGCCCTTTTAGGGTAATCGCGCTTGTATAGGGACCACTCAATAAACACAAGTTTGCAAATTTTAAAGATACTCTTCTTTAGATGTCTCTTTGACTAGCGAAGTTTGGCAGTCAGTTCTGAATATTTCTCTTTGTCTCTCGGTCCACTCCCGAAGATTCCTCAGCTAAGACTTCTTTCGTCAGCCTACGTGTCTTTTGCCAGCGACTTTGCCCATCATAATGAGCTGCAGAAGACAGTATCTATCATGTCGCAACACATGTCCGAGATACGCCACTTTTCTTTGACGGATGATATTCCAGAGACAAAAGACAAGGATATTCTATAGCCGCGTGAAAATAAAATTAAAAGTAGAAAGATGACGAAATAAAAGCAGACAGAAGACAATAGAGGAAAACAAGCTATCTAGTTTATCCTGGAGACTGAAATATTTGAATCTGCTTATTATTCTTTCGCATCTTCGGACTTTTGACATCATGGGGTATATAAAAACTTTACTGCAATTATGTATAATAGTCTTTTCAGACATCAGAAAAAGAATCTTTTGAATTTGCATTAGTAATAAGTATGTAGATGATCAGGATCGCGGGATTGCGGTGGATGCGGAAGGCACAGGACCGGTCCGAGTGGAGAGCATTGGGGGAGGCCTATGTCCAGCAGTGGACGTATTTCGGCTGACATGATGATGTAGATGGTGGATACTTCATTCATTTCATATCGTGAAGAACGCATCAGAGTATTAAGGTAACATTTTTTTTTAATTGATATACTTATGAAGCAAATCTCACCTTTTTTGCAAAGGTCACTAAAATTAAGCCAAGACGCAACTCTTAATGCATGGCACCCAAATCCAACTTAAACTTAAAAACTTGAACAAATCTCATTTGTTTTGCTAACAAATCACGTTCCTAAATATGTGTCGCTAGCGCCAGTCGTTATAAAGTGGGACGTTAGATGCATTAAAATTAGTTCTATGAACAAATTTGATTTTAAACTAAGTAAGTACGTGAAGATTTAGATTGTTCGTTTTTTTATATGACAAGAAAGGCAAACGAGCAATTTGAACCATATGTCATGGCTTCACCGCTCATAGAAACTGGTAGCATTAGAGGATTGTAATCGTGTGTTGACAGTAATATTACTATAGTACTAATTAAAAAAAAAGGCATGTCTTTGGTTATTCAAATTGATCGTTAATTTCATGTGCCAAATCACATTTTACGCATTATTTTTAATGTTTACAAGAACTTTAAAGTTTTAGGTCCAACAACAGATGCCTTTACCTTACCCATATACGCCGTAACCTACTGCAGGGGTCTTCAAAACTGCGCAATTGCAAGCCACGTGGGCCTCCAGTTCATTCACCCCGGACTCTTCAGCACATCATAACCCCATTCTCAACCCTAACACCATAGCTTAAGAACCAAAACAAACGCACTAACAACTTTGTAGCGCACGCTTTAGACTTACTACTTTACATACACATCTTACATACAACTCCATAATTTTGTACCTTATTTGTATTAAGTTAAGGTTTTATTAAATGCATGCTGAGATTTGTTGTGCTATACAGGGTGATCACAAAAATGATATTGTAAAATGGACCATAATATTGTAGATGTTTAGGTTATTTTTGGTCGGGGACAAGTAAGGCGCAGTAGGGATTAGAGGGTCGGATGAATGGTAGGTAATTCATTAGGGTAAGTACATACAGGACGGTAAAGAGGTCATAGGCTTTTGAATATTGAAATAGGAGGACATATGGCTTTGTTTGGGTCGCAGTTTGTACTTGATAGACCCGCCGGTATTTTTAAAAAGAAAGTAACAACTAATCCCATCAAAAACATAAATGTGAAATGATAGAGTTCTATATTAAAAATATGCATCGTTATTGACTTGGCCAACAAAAGAATTCATATGTATATGGGTGTCAAGTTCTGAGTAAAAATCCTGCATTTATTTCTGTGGAGATATAATTAACTTTCAAGATTTAACTTTGACTATGTCACTTTTTTTAAATTTGGTTTATAATGGTTTATAATGTTACGGCAGGCCGCAACGCTGTTTTTCAGTAGGATCAAAATAAAAAATAAAAAAACACAAAAACACACGTAACTTTCACGACACGAACGCCAGTGGGAACTTACCTTAAATTATCGTGAAAGTTACTGGAAATTTCCGAGAATAATCTTGCCATTTTGAGAAAAAAGCCGTGGTAGCCTAGTGGTTTGACCTGTTTTCAAGCAGAGGGTTGCGGGTTCGAATCCCGGGCTCGCATCTCTGAGTTTTTCGGAATTTATGTGCGAAATTACCACGTACATTTGAAATTTACCATGAGCTTTTCGGTGAAAGAAAACATCGTGAGGAAACCGGACCAATCCCAATAAGGCTTAGTCCTTCAGGGTTGGGTCAGATGGCAGTCGCTTCTGTAAAAACTAGTGCTTACGCCAAATCTTGGGATTAGGTTGTCAAAGCGGACCCCAGCCTCACTGAGCCGTGGCAAATGCCGGGAAAAACGCTAGGAAGATGATTCTTGCCATTTTGAGAATATTCTGTAACTTGCTTCGATACATTTAAATAAACTCCAAAACAGAATCGCATTGTCTATTGACACGCTGTCAGAACCTACATAAACAATCCAGCCTCAGAAACAGCCTAACCACTTTACACACTTACCGGCCGGGCGTGAGTTCCAATATTTGCACAATCTGCCGCTGTCGTGCGGCACAGAGATGTGATTCCTTCCGCAAATATTTATATTTATCTTTTATTTTGTATGGAGAAGTTATTTTGTGAGTACAAGGATCTGCGGGCATATTGTTGGTTTGGGCTAGTGTTTACACTTTTAACTAGCACCGCATGAAACAAGATTTGGGTCAATTTTATACGGAATATTGGATTGTTACAAAGTTTTCCTTATAAATAAATATCAAAATTGACGAAGATGCGAAATATACAATAATATATAAAATTAATTTCCTCTCGCGGACTGAAAACGCTGTCGACAAAATCTGACAATACTGTACAGTCGCCGCAGAAAAATAAACATTTTTTACATGTTTTACAATTTGTTCTGGAATATTCCAGGTACTTGGTTCAATAAGCCATCCCTTTGACGTACACTTTGAACACCGACCAATTTATGAAAAATATTAAAAAAAACTATTTTATGAATCGTTTCATAATAATCTCCGATATAATATCTTTTTGTGAATGTATTATTAGTTACTTAAGTCAAATTTAAGTATTGTAAATGTATTTTATTTTGGAAAAATGACTTCCTGTCAAGTTTCTTGCGGCGCATTCTTCTTGGCAATGATGGTCTTTTCGAATGCGCTGGTAGATTAAAAAAAGACACGTAAAAGAGCTTTTGGCGGCTTATTTTCAAAATAAAGTTTTGAATTTTGATATTTCACAAACCTGTCAGATAAATCGTACTCTGACGACTTTGTGTATTACCGTTAATACTTTTTCAGACATCCTGTATAAATACAAAACGGACAGACCTCAGCTAAAAACAAAAAAAAATTGTTTAAAATACAGGATACTATAGCCGAGTGTACACTGCGCCGCGTCGCGTGGGGCACAAAAGCCCAAGACTGTCGCTTCCTGCTCTCCGAGGGTGGCTTTGTAGCGTCGCCACGACGCGCGACACTCCATTGTACCATTATAAGTGTTAACTCGAGTTTTACTGAAGGAACATATTAGGGAAAAACTTTACCATTTAGTCACTATTTTGTGAAGATTATCTGAGATCTGAAACTATTTTCGTATTTCGAAAATTGTTTGTATGTAATTTGAAGATTATGGGAGCGCTCGCATTCTTTTGATCCTTAGTAGATACTCGTACGCACGTGACATTTTTAAATAGCCTTTTTACTAGTGAAGCAATTTTAATAAATGAAAATATGTCCAACTTACACTACTAATTCTTTAAAAAAAAGATAAATATTTGTTTGTCGTAATTTTTTTACTGTTCGTATAGAGATTAATTTGTGTAAAATTGTGTCTAAATTGTGTCAATATACAAAGCTTCATACTCCCAAAAAAGGAAATAGATTACCATTAAAAAACTTTAAATAATAATATTGGCTGGACACATAGAGACTTTTGTCAATTAAAGCGACGACGTGAAAAAAAACTTTACGAATCATCCGAAACTATTAGCCATGTCAAAAGTGTTCCACAAAATTCTCACCATTACTTTTCCCCAAAAAACTAGCCAAAATTAACAATACAGCCACAAGATACATCTGTGTAATATGTATACGCGTTGCAGTGACATAGCAGTATGCAAATGAGCACGGTTGCACTGTGTAGAGGGCAGATTTATAGTATCAGCTCGCCGCCCATGCGGGATTGCGCATATACTAGCTATATACATCCTATATACCTTATATAATACTATATACACTGTATACAGACAGTTTATAGCTGTCGCGACCTGGAAATGGCGGGGATTTGAGAATTGAATTGGACTGAACAGGTAACTAGGATTGTTGGAGTGGAGCTTACAAGTTACATTAGACCATGCAGCCAATTAGATCAATATGTACTATATTACCACTTGAGGTAACAGTTTTATGCGCAGAAAAGGTTGTGTGCAAAAATGTGACGGGCAATTACCGCACCCTGAGAAATATTTAGAAAGAAATAAATAAGACATTTATTCACTTTTGAAAGAAAGAAAGAAAGAAAGAAAACATTTATTCGTGATTACAACAAAATAAAATAAAAAAGAAGTAAAAAAACAAAAGAACATGCATCACGAAATGGTCCCATCTCAGCATAATGCTGGCCTTGCAGCCAGCGCTGGTCTTCCGATGGGACCATTAAGTGCTACTGAAAGCACATTATAAAATCTAACTAATATTATAAATGCGAAAGTGTGGATGGATGGATGGATGGATGGATGGATGTTTGTTTGTTTGTTACTCAATCACGCCAGAACGGCCCAACGGATCTGGATGAAATTTGGCACATAGACAGAGAAAAGTCTGGAATAGCACATAGGCTACTATTTATCCCGGAAAATTGCGTAGTTCCCGCGGGATAGCGATAAACGAATTCTTTGCAGACGAAGTCGCTGGCAACAGCTAGTAATATATAAATTTGAAATAGTGAAAGACACACAAAGAGCATCATACACTATAATTTTACAAAAATGAAACATAAATCACAGACATGAAAATAGATCAGTGTATTTAATGAGTGTGCCTTCGCAAAAGTGAAATAGCCGCTGGCTCAGCATTATGCTGATTTTCTGTTTGTCTTCTAATTTAATTTTATTGTGTGCGTGTTTCGCATTCATTGAAAAAATATCCGTAGTTTTTCAGTAATGCGGCGTGTACATCTTCCTATACCTAAATATCTAAACCATCTAAACTACAAATAGAATAATACGTATGATAAACGGAATGTTGAAGGCACAAGTCTATAAATACTTACATTAAAGCCATAATTATTCAAGCTAAAACTGTTAATAGCTCTCATAAGTAATACTCAAGTTTACGTTTAATAAATCCTCTTCACTAACTCCATCTTTTATTTAAGGTCAATGACATGTTTCTGTTGAAGGCACTTTTAACTCCCAAGGTTTTAGCTGTATAAAAAGCACTCTAGGTATACAACAACCTTAATATAACAAAATGCTAAGAACGCCAAAGGAATTCCGGGAATTTTGTGCGCTTGAAATTATGTCAATTTTATAACGGAAGGCCTTTGTTCCGGGGAAAGAACGTCTAGGGTACCTTCGAAAATACTTCGACATTAAACTATTTCCTTGTAGAGTTAAAAAGTTGTAAAAAAAAGCTTTAACAGACCCTTGCGCTTGATTATTGCTGTTATTATTAAAGGTGTGATCAAATATTTTTCAAACTTATAAACTTGTGCGATTTTGTAGATTATAATGCTCTCATATATCCGCCAGTGCAGTGGTACAATAAACGCGCCCGATTATTACTTAAAGCTATAGTGTTGAACGTTCAAGTCGCCACAATGGTCGCCATCCTTCAATAGAGATAGCACCACCAGAAGAAAAGTTTGCTCAGCACGGCTAGCACGAAAACACGCGAGAGTTGTGTCGTGCGCGAGGTCGACTACCCGTCTCTCTAGGACGAACACTAAGTGCTAGCCGTGCTGTATCAAACAAATCGAAAATTCAATTCGATCTGCACTTTTGTAGCAATACACAGGTAGCACTTTTATCCCGGAAAAAAAAAGATAAAAGTGGACTAAAGCTAGCTAAATATATTTTAAGCACTAGATTAAGAAATCTTTACTTATCATCGAACAGGGTTAAGAGACACAAAAAACAGGTAAGTTTTAACTGGGGTATCATGTATTACCACACTAACACGTAACATCTATACCAAAATAAAAATGAACATGACTTAATAAGTTAACTTAGTTATTCCTGCAAGCTACTACTCAATTAATTTTATATACTATCAAACATTTCTAATTACTTAATTTTGTATTTAAAAAAATAATCATTATAGTTATAGGCTTCGATTGAGTTCGTAAAGCAGCTTGCTACGCAGATTCGTAGCTCTCTACGTAAATACGTAGCCCTATCTACGAATCTTCATCAATACGAACATAGTAAAAAACAAAGTCTCTTTCCGGCTGTCTGTCTATCTGTCCCTATGTATACTTAGATCTTCAAAGTTTTTTTCAATAGATAGAGTGATTCAAGAGGAAGGTTTATAATGTATAATTCTACGCAGTCGAAGTCGCAGGCAGAAGCTAGTCTATGAAATAAAGTATTGAAGTATATTGCATACATAAGTCCCACATCACATACATAAATCGTACACATAAAACATACATAAATCTTACAAACTTAACCATCCCCTACACACTACTTACTCACTAACTTGTTTCGAGCTCTAAAAGCAACCCGTTATTTTTTTCTCGTGAGTATATACTATCGGGGCTTATCCACGGGGTTGAAGTGGCAATGGGCAGGCCACATCGCTCGTAGAACAGACAACCGTTGGGGGAAAAAAGTTCTCGAGTGGCGACCGTGATCCGGAAGACGCAGTGCTGGCAGGCCTCCCACTAGGTGGACTGACGACATCGTAAAAGTTGGGGGAAACCGGTGGATGCAGGTGGCGACTTGTCGTTCATTATGGTGTGCTAAGGGGGAGGCCTTTGTTCAGCAGTGGACGTCTTCAGGCTGCTGATGATGATGAGTATATACTAGATGATTCAAGGACTAAAGCTTGTGGTAACCATTTACCGACGCAATCAGCTAAAAACAATTCCTGCTTCAATAAAAGCCTTTATCATTTCTGCCAAAAAAATTGAAACCTTTTGTTGTTTAACACGGCTTTCTGTGAAGAACGTAACATATTAAAAGGCCCCGTACTGAGGTACGTCATAACAATGCTGACATCCCCTAAAGCCTGCGGCTCTCAAACTTACATCTACGAAAAAAAACGGTTATATATAAAGTCAAATTTCTAAACGACACTGAAAATTAGAACACATAGAAAAATCCGAAAAGTAAAGCTATGGCCGGGAATCGAACCCGGGTCCTCGTCATTCCGTGACGCGTGCTATACCCCTACACCACCCATAGCAGGTGAGTAAGCGTTCGAATTTTTCTATCTATTTTTGTTTTTTTTTTTATATATATAAAGTCGGCTTACGGACGGTAGTATGTAATGTATGTAAACTCTTTATTGCACATAAAAATTTAAAAAATACAGAAATACACAGAAAATAGTACAAAGGCGAACTTATCCCTAAGAAGGGATCTCTTCCAGCTAACCAGCAGTTAGCAGCTAGTTATAGTTTTACGTGATAACGATAAATGTATTACAAGCCGCTTGGGCCGATCGTGTTTCTCTATTGCTTGTTCTGCGCTCTCGCTTGCACACTGACGTCACGCGGAACGTGAGTGCTGTGTCAAATAACCGCTACATTTTAAACACTTCTAGTTACTGGTTTGTCTTAAAATTTAGTTTAAATTATGTATCATGGACGACAATACGAGTACAGTTAGCATCACAAATAATTTATGTTTGAGGAATTTCACTTTATAACCTAATCATCTCATCATCTCCAGCCTATATACGTCCCACTGCTGGGCACAGGCCTCATCTCAGAATGAGAGGGCTTGGGCTATAGTTCCCACGCGGGCCCAGTGCGGATTGGGAACTTCACACACACCATTGAATTGCTTCGCAGTTGTGTGCAGGTTTCCTCACGATGTTTTTCCATCAGCGAAAAGCTCATGGTAAATTTCAAATGAGATATCGCACATAAATTCCGAAAAACTCAGAGGTGCGAGCCCGGGATTCGAACCCACGACCGTCTGCTTGAGAGGCAACAGGTCAAACCACTAGGCTACCACGGCTTTTTTTATAACCTAATACTAATGTATAAAAGACTAGAATCCTATATGAGTCATAAACATCCAGACTAACCCCCTTATTCATAAACGCACTATAGGCCTCTGCTAAGTTAGTAATCGTTTGTCCTAATCTGTGAAAGGTAAATGTCAAAGTGACAGATAAGGACAAACGATTACTAAGTTAACAGAGGCCTATAGTGCGTTTATGAATAAGGGGGTTAGCCATTGGTCCTAGTGAGATGAAATTTTGCAAAGAATTTCCCTATATGTCGTAGACAAGGAATAACTATAGATAGAGTGTTGAATTCAGGATGAAACCGCGAGTGTAAGTTATTTTTGTTTACGTAAAAAAACACGAATAATAAGAAATTAAAAAAAATGTGGATCGTTTGTGTAATTTTATTCAGTTTATGAAACTGTGTTGTGAAGTTTAGTTGCTGACCCTTAAGTCAAAAGAATAAAGAAATAGAACCTTTTAATGATGATCTTAAGACCAAGCTTTACAATTATTTTCAATCGAGCCCATTTCGTCCAATCCACCTATCAATGTACGGACACGGTTTTGGAAATATAATCAATATTGACATTTATTTTTTGCTGTACTAAAACTGTGATGTATTCGGGAACTTAGGGAGACTCCTGGATAGTTCGGAATGTACTTCAAGGAAACACGTATTCACTACAAGACAATTTATTCCGAACTGACACTGACAGGCATACGTCACACACATGACTTGTAGGCACCTACCTACATCACACTCCTCCACACTTAAATTGTTATACATGATCAGAACTTACTAATTAACAATACATCAAGTAAGTAGTGATAAAGATAAAGACTTAACTTAGGTGATTTGGCTAAAATTGGTACTTAACACTATAAACATAATATGATTTTATTTTACAACTTATATTGTGGCTTTACAAGCCTACACTGACGCAATGGACGAGGTCGGTTCGGTACAGAGTCAGGGGGTGGTGGCGGCGGCGCCGGTGTTCCGACGCAGCTTATATGTTTTTCCGGAGTACTGAAGCGCTCCTCACTCTCCCCTTCCGTTACACTACGCGCCGGCGAAATCGCCAAAGGTGTGGACGATGAACTTCCCATCGAATGCTCCGACTTACTATCATCTCTTAATGTAGGAGACATGGATCCCTCCCGGTTCTGTATCTCACTAGTAGCCCTTGGACAAGCCATCGAACTTCTGACCCTACGTCTTAATTGGTCAATGTGTCGGTGTATTACGTCACCCTGCGTATTAGTAACATTGTAATCCGTACTTCCTAACGACCTAGTAACTTTGCCGGGTTGCCATTTTTCCCCTTTTAAGTATTGGCGATACCACACGTCTTCTCCTACTCCTAACGTCCTATCTGAGCCCCCTGCGGCATCAATCTGCCGTTGTTGACTTTTAATTACTTTGGATTCTATAGTGGGTCTTAATATATCTAACCGCGTCCTTAACCGCCTGCCCATAAGCAACATTGCTGGACTTTCACCCGTAGAGCAGTGCTCTGTGTTCCTATAGTACAGTAAAAAATTGTTTATCGACTTTTGAATTTCTCTATTCTCTATAACGGCTTTTTTAATTACTAGCTTAATAGTGCGTACTGAATTCTCCGCGGCGCCATTAGAAGCCGGGTGATAAGGTGCTGTGAAAATGTGTTCCACGCCGTCCGTAATCAGAAAACTTTGGAACTCCCTACTCGAGAACGGCGGTCCGTTATCACTCACTATTTGCTTCGGTATACCCCACCTTGCCCATAACTCGCTCAGTCTGTCAATGGTGTAACCGGCAGCAGTGCTCGGAACTTGAAATACTTCTACCCATTTGGACATAGCATCAACAATCACTAAATATGTTTTGCCGTAAATAGGGCCCAAAAAGTCTATGTGCAGCCGGGCCCAAGGGCGACCCGGCCACGGCCAGCAGCGCGGCGCGTGCGCCGGCGGCGCGCTGGCCAGCGCCGCGCACGTCGCGCAGGCGCGGCACGCCGCCTCCACGGCCTCGTCTACCCCCGGCCACCACACATAACTCCGGGCCAGAGCTTTTGTTTTTACAATACCCATATGGGGCTCGTGTAAAATTTTTAATACTTTGTCCCTGCATGAATCCGGTATCACCACCCGGTGACCCCACATCACGCAACCCAATTCTTCGTATAGCTCCGATTTCCTATTAAAGTATGGTTTTAAGCTTTCAATTTGGTACTCTTCAGGCCAACCATCGCGGGTAAAACTTAATACCCTAGCTAAAACAGGATCTTTTAAAGTATTTTTCTTAATCTCATTATGATTTAATAATAAAGCATCTTGCGCGAAATGAAGGTATGTTTGCTCCGGAATCACCTCATACTGTCCGTTGGGCGGCTCGGTCGCGTCCGGCAGCCTAGACAAACTGTCAGCACAATTATTACTAGAACTTACATACTCAATATCATAGTCATATGCGGATAAAATAATAGCCCACCGCTGCATCCGGCTAGCGGTCATCGTAGGTATAGTCGCGTTTGGTCCGAATATCGACACTAATGGCTTATGGTCTGTACGTAACGTGAAATGACGCCCGTATAAATATTGATGAAATTTCTTTACACAGAATATGATCGCCAAAGCTTCGCGATGAATTTGTGAGTAGTTAGCCTCTGCGCTGTTCAAAGTGCGCGACGCGAACGCGACCGGCCGCTCGCCGCCCGGCCCCTCTTGCGTCAGCACCGCCCCCACCCCGCGCGGAGACGCATCACAAGTGACTATTAATCGTTTCCCCGGATCATAATGTGCTAGAACCTTAGCACCTAATAATGACTGTTTAACTTGTGTAAATGCTCTTGAGCACTCTGAGTCCCAACACCATTCCACCCCTTTACGCAATAAATCGTATAGTGGACTGAGTGTCGAACTCAGGTTCCTAATAAATCTACCGAAAAAGTTTACTGTACCTAAGAATGACCTGAGCTCCGATACATTTTGCGGTTGTTTCATTTTTTGTATTGCCATGATTTTCGACGTATCTGGTTTAATACCCTCCCTCGAAACGACATAGCCAAGATAAGTGACCTCTTTTGCAAGGAATACACATTTACTTTTCTTCAATTTTAATCCGCTCGAAAGCAATCTCTGAAATACCGCTTCCAAAGCCTGTAAGTGATCTGACATATTATTACCACCTATTATGACGTCGTCTAAAAATACTTGAACATTTGGTATATTGCCTAATAAATTAGTCATAATTCGTTGGAATATTCCTACGCTAGAAGATAAACCGTACACCAACCTATTGTACTGAAATAACCCACGATGGGTATTTATCACCGTGTACCGCTTTGAATCGTCTAATTCTATTTGGTTATATGCCTGCGAAAGATCAATCTTACTGAAGTACATGTTCCCATTTAAATTCACCAACACATCCTCTATTTTAGGAAGAGGGTAACGATCGACCAATAAAGACGGGTTCAGAGTGGCTTTATAATCTGCGCAAATTCTAAGTGAGCCGTCAGGCTTATTAACGGGTACCAGTGGGGAAGCCCAGTCGGAGCAGTCAACAGGCTCGATGACGCCGGCGCGCAGCATGGCGTCCAGCTCAGCATCCAAGCGGTCGCGCAGCGCGTACGGCACGGCCCGCGCGCGGTGGAACACCGGCGCCGCGCCGTCGCGCACGCGCAGCGTCGCCCTGCCCCCTGTGTACCGACCCAGTCCGCCGCTGAACAAGGCCTCAAATCTGCCAAGCAAAACCATAAGTTCATCGATCATTTGTCCATTATGCTTATGTACTAAGAAGTTACAATTAAACTTAGGTACATCTATTTCTAATTCGGCTAACCACTGCCTCCCCAATAATGATGTTGTGCCTCCTTCAATTACAAACAATTCTAATTGTTTACTACGTCCATTATACGTCACCATGGGTTTAATTATACCTAACGGTTTTAATTTTGACCCGTCGTAAAACTTTAACACTGTGTCGTCCTGCTGTATACACAAATGGGTAAAATATAAATCGTACGTGGCCTTACTCACACAAGAAATTGCCGTTCCTGTATCAATTTCCATTTTTATCACTGCCTTGTCTATACTGATCGGCAAACTTACCGATTGGTAATTATTCAAGCACAAATGGTGTAGTTCTTGTTCGATGTCACCGCCGTACTCCTCGCTGGGCTCGCGATCGGCATCATTAAAGTACAGGCCACCCCGCGACGGCGCCGCCGCCGCTGGCCTCGCGCGCTGGGCCGGCGCCCGCGCTGCTCCGCGACCCGCCGCCGGCGGCGCCGCACCCCACTCCGGGCACACCCGTCGTAAGTGGCCCGTACGCTGACACTTGCTGCACACATAATCGCGGAAACGACAGTTCGATCGATTATGGCTCCGCGCACCGCAAGCATCGCACTGCACTAATTGTGTTGTTGTTTTGTTCGGCGCTCCCCGTTGCGAATAAGCATTCGCCCCGCGCGCTGGATCTCGCCCGAATGATGACGTCCCGCGACCCGCGAACATAATTGCCTGCACCGCGCTCGCTTCGCCTGCACTAGATACCGGTTTTGTTTGTTCTACGATGGCTGCATTCCTTTCGGCCGCTTCTAATGACATTGCAATTTTGACTGCACTAGCGACTGTGACTGTGTCGTCTTCCGTAAATAACCGCTGCCGTATGACGTCACTAAATACCCCACAAACAAATTGATCACGAAGATTTTCATTAAGATTTGTGCCAAACTTACATTGCTTAGCCAGCCGTTTTAGCTCAGTTATATACGTGGCTATATTTTCGTCGACCTTTTGGCGCCTTAGTCTAAAACGGTACCTCTCTGCTAAAACCGATGGGGCTGGCTGTAAATGCTGCCGCATTAGCTCATCTACCCTCTGCATGGTTAAGTTTGCGGGCTTTGTTGGACTGGCCAGGTTCTCCAACAATTCGTATGCTTCATCTCCCATAGTTGCTATTAGAGTCGGCAGTTTCATGTCTTCAGCCACTTCGTTGACCTTAAAATACATCTGCACCCGGTCGAGATACGACGACCAAACTCCACTCCCCACTTTAAATTCCTGTAGTTTTCCGATCGACATTTTTTTCCTTCCTCCGTCGCACGCGCAGTATTAAAACTCGTCGCCACTGTGATGTATTCGGGAACTTAGGGAGACTCCTGGATAGTTCGGAATGTACTTCAAGGAAACACGTATTCACTACAAGACAATTTATTCCGAACTGACACTGACAGGCATACGTCACACACATGACTTGTAGGCACCTACCTACATCACAAAAACAAATAGTTTTTTTAAAAAACTGCGCAAGGAACATAAATTTGAATGATTTAGGTGCTCCCACTAGGTAGACTGATGACATCGTAAAAGTTGCGGGAAACAGGTGGATGCAGGTAGCGAGTTGTCGTTCATTATGGTATGCTAGGGGGAGGCCTTTGTTCAGCAGTGGACGTCTTCAGGCTGATGATGATGATGATGATGAGGTGCTGTCGGCGTTTTAAGGCCTCTGGACCTGTGCGCTGTGGCATTGCAACAGTTTGAGAGCCGCTGCCCCGAGCCATTATAGGATGAGGAATTTTTCCCTTGATTTCGACTGACGTTTGAGCAAAGTTGGCGAGGGTTGAAGGAGTGTGTCGGGGCACATTACAAGTGTTTTTATTACGATTCAACAAAAGTATTTCACGGTATTCCGTTAAGTCCGAAATAATGGAGATGTTTTGTTTGTACTTTCTGAGGGTCGTACCAGTCAAGAGTCATGTCTTTTTATATTAACAAGCTTTTGTTCGTGGCTTTGCTCCTGTGAAAAAAAAAACAAAAATCAGTTGCACTTGCAGTAATAATACTTCCATGCTGGGCCCTTACCATGACGTCCTAATTCCGACTCAGTTCAGGTTTTAGCTGTCACTTTTAGTATGAATCTGACAGCGAGCGAACCTAAACTGAATCGCATTAAGACGTCATGGTAAGGCCCCTGGTGTAGGAACAAAGAAAAAAACGTAAAATTTACCAGTTGCTTTGCTTCTCTTCCCGCGCACATAGTATGAGTTTATTTGTAACGCATTCACAAGTAAAATACTGAACCGATCTTGGTTAAATTTGGTATGAAAATTATTAGAAATCGTATGAAGGACACAGGATAGTTTTCATCCCGGAAAATTGTATATTATAACGAATTCTGCTGGGCACAGGCCTCCTCTCAGAATGCGAGGGCTTGGGCTATAGTTCCCACGCGGGCCCAGTGCGGATTGGGAACTTCACACACACCATTGAATTTCTTCGCAGTTGTGTGTAGGTTTCCTCACGATGTTTTCCTTCACCGAAAAGCTCATGGTAAATTTCAAATATCGCAATATCGCACATAAATTCCGAAAAACTCAGAGGTGCGAGCCCGGGATTCGAACCCAATGGTGAATGGTGAATGGTGAGGCTAGTAACTACATAACTGCCGTTTCAGCGATTAAGCATTTTTTCAGGAACCGTAAAATTTTCCCATGAACCACATTCGTGATTAATTAACAGTATCACACAACTACCGTCATAAAATTAAAAGCACCGAAACACATCACGACCGTAAATTTTATTGCGAAACTTTTAATCACCCTTTACATTGAAATAGTTCATCAAACGCGGCCACAATCAAAACCTAATCACCGAATATGGCTTCTGCGTCTATAGTTTTAAAGTTGAATGTTTTCGGCTCGTTTCTAATTTAACGTTCGCCACTACAGGGTGTTCCCGAATCTACGTCTGTGAGTGAGATAGCATTGGGTTTATGTCCCCATAAAATATTTTATAGCCCCAGAGCCCGCGGCCCGTTCTGTTACTTGACTTGGTATGCTAAGCTGCCGGATTCGCGTGGAATTTGAAATGCCAGGAAAATTCTGAGACGATCTCAGTACTAAGCTAGATTTGAGACGTTTAATTCAAACGCTGAGAAATAATGCACCCAAGCTAGCTCGACTAGTAACAGCTATGTGGCTCGACAAGGTATTCTACAGTCGATAACGCTAGGAGAATAGAATGAAATCCTATGGAATTGACGGATTCATATTGACTCACTTAAAAGTCTTATTCGTAACAAGTCATTACTCAGATTATCCGTGACTCGGCAATTCGATACGCAATGCGTAGTCAATATGAAGCCAACTGGCGTAGATTCTTGTAGAGTTCGTAATGTAAACAGAATTGTCATAAGTCACTGACAATTGTCGCGTTGGTGAAATAGGGGCCAGCCCGGCTAGCACTAAGGTATTTTCATTCTTAACTGTCCTATTTGGTAAACAAAATTCTAACCTTAATGTGCAAATTACACCTTTTTATCCACCAAATAACATTAAGCATGGAAACAAAAATTCTAGTGATTAATAACATCATCATCTGATGAATTTGCCGCGGGCCCCTGACGTTGTTACGCCACTGATATGTTAAGGTCTTTTCACTCTTGACTGTCCTGTTTGGTAAACAAAATTCTAACCTCAATGTACAAATTTTTGTAAAGAATAAGGTGTATTATGTTATCAATAAACCTGAGGCAATATTTTGTACATAATTTTGCTGATATTTTATCCTTATTCCTTTATTTACGATGAAATAGTTAAAAAATAACAAAAATGAGACGTTTTGAGGTTAGAATTTTGTTTACCAAATAGGACAGGTAAGAATGAAAATACCATAGAGCAAACGAAAGTCTAAGTCCTCTAGGTTGGCAACGCATCTGCAATCCCTCCGGGGTTGCGGGTGTCTATGGGCAGTGGTAATCGCTTACCATCAGGTGACCCACTAAACTTGCTCGTTTGCCTTCCTATTCACATAAATAAAAATAAAAAAGTCGCGTCGCGCGAGATAGACTACCCGTCTCTTTCTAGAACGAACAGTAAGAAAAAGACGGGCAATCTATCTCGCGCGCGACTCGACTCTTGTGGGCTCTCGTGCTAGACGTGCTGGCAGTGATGGGGTGTGACAAGCAGCAGACAGGGTAAAATGGTGCCAGGGAGGCCTAGTCCAGCAGTGGACTTCTACGGGCCGACGATGATGATGACACCAAATTTTCGTTCCTTTTTAGGGTTCCGTAGCTAAATGGCAAAAAACGGAACCCTTATAGATTCTTCATGTCTGTCTATCTGTCTGTCCGTCCGTATGTCACAGCACAGCCACTTTTCTCCGAAACTATAACAGCTATACTGTTGAAACTTGGTAAGTTAATGTATTCTGTAAACCGCATTAAGATTTTCATGCAAAAATAAAAAAAAACAATTAATTTTGGAGGTTCCCCATACTTGCACGTCTAGCACGACAACGCACAAGAGTCGCGTCGCGCGCGAGATAGATTGCCCGTCCATTTCTTGCTGTTCGTTCTAGAAAGGGATGGGTAATCTATCTCGCGCGCGACGCGACTCACTGCGCTGTCGTGCTAGCCGGATTGGAACTGAAACTGAAAAAAAATACGGAACCCTCAGTGCGTGAGTACGACTCGCACTTGGCCGGTTTTTTATTTCTGGCGTATTTTTTACAATTGACGTTAAACCAATATGTATGTGACAAGATTTGCTTAGTAAATTAGAAAAAAAACGAGTTGCAGAATGAATTGCAAATAAAGAAAACAACACCGTAAATTCGCGCAATTTAAGCTGTGGTAAGTAACTCAGTGGTTTAATTTTAACCTAAAGCCTCTCAAGGAGGGCTCGCACCTCTAAGGTTTCTCATTTGAAATGTATCATGAGTTTGGCAAAGAAACACATCGAGAGACCAGTAGGCTTATTGTCTAACTTGCTCGCGATCATAATCGTGTTCATTTTGACAGTTCATGTATGGGCCGACAATTGGCATCGGAATCAGTTAGCTGTCACATTCGTACAAGAACTGTCAAAATGAACACGATGGCGATTGCGAGCAAGTTAGACAATAAGCCTACAGCATACCTTTAAACCGAAGCCTTAATCCTCGGTCGTAATCGCCTAGCACTAATTTAATTCATGAATATCGACAAGTTAACGGACTAAGTTAAAGAGCCAATAAACCGTTAACAATGCGGCCCTAACCGAAGTTAACTTTAACTAAACCCTCTTACTAACGATAGCTTACATTGTTAAAGATTCGGAAAGACTGGAAACGCTGTCTAGCGTATAATTTGGAAATGAGCGGGCTTTGAAAAAAGTTTTAGAAGAGTCGAGTGAGAGGTGAGACGGACACAAACTCTCGAGTGTTATTGTTGTGACTTTAAATAGAACATTTTATTGAATTAGGCGTTATTTTGCGGAGGCCCATTTTAATGAACATAAAATATTTACCTTGCTACTCCGTTACTCACTCGCGCTCGGTTTGAGTAGCAGAGTAGCAAGGTAAATATTTTATGTTCATTTAAATGGAGCTTTTTAGGATTACGTAGGAAAAAACGATATATTTAAAGACTTACTTTTTTGTCCGTTTGTCGGTTAAAAACCCTTTCTCGGAATCGGGCGGAGGTGTCAGACTGGAAATAAATATACTGAAGTCTACAAAATTCCTCGTGAAACCAAACTTCAAAACTACAGTTTAAAAAAGGCGTTAAAGGTTAACTGGTAGAGATCCCTTATAGAGATAAAATCGCCTGTATGCATACATTAATGTTATTTTTATTTTTTGGTGAATTATTGTATCTGTTTCTTTACATTTTGTACAATAAAGCATTTACTTGCTTACTTTGCGGGGGTTCATTTCAATGAATAAAAAACATACATATATAGGTACCTTGATACTCCGCTACCACACAATACATGCAAGACAGTCAAGCCTCTATGTTTACATCGAAACCTATGCTCCTCTGCTTCCACATTAGTAAATGTTTTTGATCATTAAAAATGTGTTTCCATATAAGTTTCCGCGATATCCAGATTAAATTATGCAGTTGCTAGATACTTGAAATTTGATATGAAGGTCATGTTCATATATCACAAGCAAATTCTTTCTTCTTCAAGTAACGTTTGCGGAAAAATATTACTAAGAAGATTGTTCAAGAAACATGGCAGAAGTTTCTTAACCAGCTATAAAGGGGATTAGCAATACTGTCGATTCCAGATGAAGATACCGACATCCCTGGGGTACCCATCCATGGGTAGTCAAAGCAAACTGAGTGAAAATATTCACAGCGCCAGCCCGTCGCCTGCGAACCCAGAAAAATGGACACGATACCTACTGTAATTAATTTTTGACCGAAACTTGGCTGAAACGGGATGAGAAGGGATTGCGGGGGAGAAAGGGATAGAACTAATATTTTGTGTTTTCACTTGCTACATACTTAAAATTTCAGGCTCAGCGTCTCTCTTCTGCTACTCAATCCATTATTCGTGTCAGTTGGATATAAGTTTTGCTGCCCCAAGTTATTTTAACAATTACGTTAACTATTATTGTCAATTTTTACGTATTTATATTTGGTTATGGATAGTTGTTACTGTTAATTATTTTTTATTTTTTTATTAATGTACCTACATGTATAAAAAAAATCAACGCGAGCTATTTTAGAGAGAGAAAGAGATAGAAAGATAAAATCATCTATTTACAAACATTTGATACACATAAATATATAAAAAAGATACACAGTTCATTTGGAAAAAAAAAAAAGAAAACAAACAAGCAATGATTTTATACTAAACTTTATCTAAGAATAGTTTCGATACGATTTTAAAACTTGACTTTGTCTTCACTATTTCATGGAGTATTTACTTAGTAAAATAAACCATTTAGATCTAAAAGGGTAAACCTTCACGTCCATTATTAGCACATCGCCGTGCCTGCCAAAGTTGCGAGTTTAAACGATAGGAAAGCAGTAAGCGCGGACATAGCTCCAGCAAACGCGGCCCAGGCTCCAATGGATCCTGCCCGATGGCTTTTACACCTACAATTAGTAGAGAATAGTGCTGTATTCATATATATATACATACAGTCACGCCTCTTTGCCATAGGGGTAGGCAGAGACTACTTTGTTCCACATGCTACGATTTTGACATAACTCCTTCGCTTCATCCACATTCATCAATCTCTTTATACATGCTCGTCGGTTCCGGGTACCCCTGACCTACCCTTTTTTCAAAACGTTTCCTACTTGGTCCAGGAACGTCCGTCTAGGCCTTCCCCGCTCAACGCAACTATTCACACTCCCCATATAGATCTGTTTAGTTAGTCTCCATCACCTCTACGTGACCAAACCAACTAAGCATACTTCTTTCTATCCTAGTCACTATATCTTCTTTCATACCAGCACGTTCCCTTATCACACTATTCGTTATTCTGTCTTTCAGTGTCACCCCTTTCATACTTCTTAACGCTGTATTCATATCCTGTACAAAAGTCTATGGCTATATCTAGAAGATAATATCGTACTTATTTTGAATTGCTCGTTCAAAGGTATTAAGATTTAGATAAAAAATTAACACACTGATTGTATAGACCAAAAGCCATACCGCATAACCGCTTAAATACCTACTCTTCTACCACAAAAACACCTTAAAACGGTGCCAAGAAACGTTCCACAAATTCTAAGCAATTCTTCCAATTATTTGAATAAACACAATAAATAAAAGCAGATCGTCTAAATCTGCGGCCTTTGAAGCCGGCGCTGGCGGTGACAGCGACTTCTTTTGTCGGCAGCGATGGGGTTAGGATTCGGGTTCCCGCTTAGTCGGGTTTATTCGTGTTTCATTGGTTTTTTTTAGAGGCACGGCGAAGTTTCCTGCCTTTGAATAAATACGGCTTTTGGCGGCGTCGGGTTAAGGAAGCTTGCACGAATTTGGTGCGGTGCTGTGATCCGTGCAAATTCAAACTTTACTCGAGCTTATTAGTTTTAATTTGTTTTTTTTTAATAATAATGTGTGCAAAGGAATTACTGTAGCATAAACACCCTGTCTGACAGACATTCGTTTATTTAGCGGGTAGTAGTAGTTCATAGCGTTTCAGCGACTTTCAACCAGTTTTCTAACAAGGCATTATTTCAACATGAAACTTCCGTGAGACTCGATCATAATTAAGCAAATGGATAACTCACGTATGAAAGTCAAGTAATGCTCGACATATTTTTTCGTACTAGTTCGTAGTCTTTCCATTTGGAGAGCTCGCCCCGGCGGCAGAAAAACGAACACCAAGTGTTCGACTTTTATAAGTGAGTTATCCGTTTGTGTTTCTTCTTACTTCTTAATGATGGTCTTACTAAAAATAATAATACATGTAATTTGTTAGAGAACCCTTTGCAAAAATTTTGAATAATAAACTTTTAATATTTATTTTACTTTCAACAGATACCAGTGTTTTGGAGCGAATATAATCTAGAGTACCAGCACAACCAGCTATCTCCGTTCCAAATCTGATTCGAATCCGTCCAGTCATTTCGGCGTGAAGAAGGAACAAACATACACACTCACATCGTCACATCCATCCATCTATCCTCACAAACTTTCGCATTTATAATATTAGTAGGATTATAATCTTTGATTTAATATTTAATGTTTAATTAGTAAATCTAAAATTTTATAAATAATTAAATAGGTTAAGAAATTTTTGTACGCCAGAAATGGCTGGATGGCTGTGCTGTATTGAATAATGTCTATCACCTTTTGTATTTAACCCAATTTTGTATTTAATGCAAATAAATGATTATTATTATTATTCTAATCATACCAACATAAATTTCGTTAAATCTTTCCTACCCGGTAAATAAAATATGTTTAAACTTTACCGCAAACTGGATATATAATAAAATTGTGTTAACGGTAAATTGACTTACACGCTACGTTGAAAATTAATTCCCTGATTCATAAATGTTCAGCCCAACGTACCTAACATTTATTAATACTGTTCTAACCCAAAATCATAAAAACAAATGTGGCCTAAAACTAAACATATAAAAAACTATGACCTACGGCAGTATATGAAAACTAATGTACCGTTAACCGCAAATAAAAGGTACAGTTGGGCATAAAAAACATTCGCAATTTCCTATATTTTTTTTATATACTTTTTATTGAAAATAAAAAGAGGTATAAACTGTTGCCGGAGGACTTAGTTCGTAAAGTAAATCCATAAAGGAGGCAGCTGATTGTATTGTTCTACTTTCTATAATATAAAAAAGTATTTTGCATAAAAATATTCGCTTTTTCCATAACAACTCATAAAACGGTGTTATAAAACAACTGATAAGTGAACGAACAAGGTTTTAAGGAAAAATAAGACCTTATATCATCTATGTGTGTACTTTTTGACCTACTTTACTTAATGGGTATAGGGGCCTCACGTGACGCTTTTGAAAGTTTGATCGACCGCTGTCAGATTCATACTAGAAGTGTCAAAAATGACAGCTAATCAGAATTGAAAAGTATTAAAACGTCATGTTAATCCTTCCCCGTCTCCCCTTCTGTCCTGCAATCATCTCTGTGGAGAGTATGCTCTGCCACTCTATTTTATATGCGTCCAAGTCGTCCCGCCATCTCAATTGTGGTCTACATCAGCTTCGATATATGTCCTCTTCCTCTAAACTTTTAAAAAGAAAGAGACAGTTTTTGTACCGGTGCTTTTATAAAATCCTATTCAAAATCCTTAACAGTCGACACAAACAGTATCAGAAAATTTAAGAAGCTCATTTTTCGAAGTCTGTTTTAGCCAATAAATGTGCCGTTTTCTGGCGCCTATAACCGTTGTACTATATTATTTTATTATACCCACCAATTCAATCCTGGACGGTCCACTACTCATTTCATTTACCTACAGAAACAATGTAAAAAAGTTTCGTAATAAATTAACTTAATGTCATAAGTAATAAAAAAAGTTTTTTAATCAATCTGCTGAGACGAAGATTGTGTGCCAACTGCTAAGTCATTTAAAAGATGAAGTGAGCGATTTTTTTTTATTTCCTTAGCAAAAGTTACTAGAGCACGGTAGATATTTTTGTTATTATTAAGTCTGTTTGTACTTATTTTATTCGACGAAAATCTGAAATGATAATTCAGTGTAGTTAATTAAGTCGGTTTCGAAATATTTTGCAATTTATTTTTAAGGATAATAGGTACATAAATAATATATTTAATCTGGGAACATAAATCCTTCAAAAGTGACCAAGTTTTTTTTGCTTTTAACTATTGCACTTACTCTGTGAAATTAGCACGATTCTGTGCACAAAAATCTCACAAAACTACCTTTCTAAAAACACCAACCCACTTTAAACCATTTCATGATTAAAGTTCATAAAAAACACCGACAACGCCATCAATAGGAATGTCAATATTTTCATTCCTTGAAAAAACCAATCGCAATCACAAAAAACTAAAACAACCCTTACACTGCCCACCATTTCCGCGTCGTTGCAACGAAACGCGAATATTCATCAATCCGCAATCAGCGGGGAAAAACTTTCGTCTCGATTATTTCCGCAATTTACTACCGGTTGCGGCAGATTGCTCAATTCCTTAGAATGTAAGCTGGCGCGTTGAAAAAGCGAGGCGATGGAAAATTAAGATTTCTGTTACTGATAAATTCACTTAGTTATAGGTAAAAAACTTAAGTAAATGACCTGTTATGTTGCATGTGTGAGTCATGTGTGTGAATAGACAAATTGACGTTCTAAATTAAAAAAATGCCTTAAGTCCCATATCAGTTCTGTACACTACTACATACAACAGGTCATTTAGGTAGGTAGGTTTTTCACTCTATGCTAATTACGGTTCACAAGCAGTGAACCCTTTAAAATGTAATTGAAATAGAATACACAAAGGATAGACAGGGTAAACTAAATTTGTTTACATAAACTTAATATTTACATAAATTAAAATTGTAAATTTGTAATTTAAAATAGTAATAATTAGTAGTTATATTGTATTGTGTTCAGAAACTTTAACAAATATTTATATTTAGCGTCGATAAGTTTCTCTGGCTCACGCTTTAGTCTGCTTAATTTGATACCCTTATCCCTTAATTTGTTGTGTATGAGATGAAACTATTCTTTACTTTTTTATACAATAAGGAAGGTAAACCAGCAAGCGGATTCCACGATGGTAAGTAGTCACCACTGCCCATGGACATTTCGCTACACCGGAGCATTGTAAATGCGTTGAAAGCCTAGAGAGCTAAGGTGAAATATCTTATGCGTCAGTAATTTCACCACTTGTCTAATAGCACAGCAGCGCAAGTGCCTTTACTTGGCAGCAGAAGAAAAATGTATACCATACATCTTTATCCCTAATGGGGTAGCCAGATAGGGTAACAAGACCTCAAGCCCACGCTTAGCATGATTGTGAGCGTAAAAATGGAAAGGAGAATCAAAATAGTGATAGATTGCTATCCGTATCGCCTATAATACATGATTCCTTTCAGAATGAAAGCAGCAAGAAGGAAAGCAGCTAGTACATTCTTATGTATTTGCTTTGTTATCAGACCAGCAGTAGCAGACCAGTAAAATGCCATTGAAAATTCAAATAAAATCGCGCGCACCCCCGCTGGCTCACAGGCTTTTATCGTAACGCGTCCGAGCACAATGCCACATAGAAACTTTATGCCAAATTATTGGATTTTTGGTCCCTTAATCAGAAGCGTAATAGGCCCCTTTGTGAACGGCCGCGATTTGTCACGGCCATTGGTATTGTGCCGGGGGACTTTAGTATCTATTGTGCGGTATGTAAAGTCGGTAATTTATCGGCGCCATTGTAGTGTTGCGTATTGCGTGTCTTTGGTTTTAATTTGACGTTTGCGAATTCGTCGTTCGGTGTCGAGTTTATTGCGCTGCGGAGGCATTGTGCACGAGGTGGGTTAATGGGGCGATTTTTTTTACCGAATTGCGGAATTGAGGGCTTGGGCTTTAGATTATTTTGTTAGCTTTAGGGCCATGCAACATGTAACTGGTGATTTAGGGCAAACTGGTTCTTGAGTGGAAACGTAGTGTAGTCTTGTAGCTAGGGGGGCGATGACATTCGTAAGGCAGCAGGGATTGGAGGAGAGTCGAAGATTGAGGAGCTGGGTCTTCAGTTCCAGTGGCATGCCAAGGGAGATTCCTGAGAGCAGTGGACTGATGCTGATGATGGGTCATTAAGATCCTACTAATCTAACTAATATTATAAATGCGAAAGTATGGATGGATGGATGGATAGATGTTTGTTTGTTACTCAATCACACCAGAACGGCTCAACGGATCTGGATAAAATATGGCACATAGATAGAGAAGAGTCTGGAATAGCACATAGGCTACTTTTTATCCCAGAAAAGTGCGTAGTTCCCGCGGGATAGCGATAAATGAATTCTTTGTAGACGAAGCTACGGGCACATTATTATACTATTATTAGAAACAACAGGTAATAGCGTGTTATTGCTGTAACTCGATGTATTCTTGCTCCCCAGCTCCTTTGTTGTTTCGTGATTGACACCTACTTGAATTATATAATTAAACGCGAACGCGTTCAAGAAAAAAATACACAAAGCATGATTTTTTTACCAACACGGACACGATCTGAACGCGCGCGTTAACGTTACCACAAAACGCTAAACGTAACGTTTTCTAATTACCCTTGCGCTCGTTTTGCGAACACAGCCGAAACGCGCGCGTTTAAGTTAACGCGATAAATCGCGGTTATAAGGGCCCAGACACACGTGACCGTTTTCGGCACGCGCCTCACGTCGCGCGAGCACGTATGGAATAGCCTTTATAGCGCGAATGAGTTATGAGCGAGCAGCGGTTAAAAAGTCAAGGAAATACGGTTCGGGTATTACCACAGAATATATAATAGTACTAACGTACAGAATGACCACGCTCCGCCCCGCACCTATTCGAGTTACCCCACCCCTCAAGCGCAGTCTGCCGGAAAGCTGCAGGCAACTAGTAGGGCTCGCGACGCGATGTATGTCGGCCGCACGTCACAAGTTCGGGAACCTATCCTACCTACTTCATTTTATAAAACATTAGAAAATTAATGCTTTCTGAAATTATCGCGATTAATACATGAAATAACTACAGAATAATCGCTTAAGTTTGTTGTCGTACATCTATTGTAATTGAAAATAATAATGCTTAAATACACAGACAGACACATTTTAAGTAAGTTTAAATTACTTTGTTTTTCTTAATTGTATACAATTTGTGTCTAGTTGTGAGATCCTGTAATTGGCTTTATTGATACTACAGAAGTAATCCATTTTGAAATGTATAGCTGTTGGTTCTCCGAAAATAAATAAATAAATAAATAAATAAATAGATAACGATTAAGTACATTTATTTGCACACATCTAAGCCATATCTTTAGTATATTTATGTCATTGGTAGTACTTATAGTACTAGGTTTTTGCGATAGACAGCCCTGTGTATCTTACGCACACATTGACGCGTGTACAGACGACGTCGTGCCTGTGTTCATTTCAGAACGCGGATTTTGTACGTCGTGGCCGCCGTGTGGTATTACAGTAAGTTTTAGTGCCCGTTTTAAAGCCCAGATACTTTTAGGATTAGATGGTTTCTAGTAAAATTGTACCACTGCGGTAGATTTAAAGGACGAGTTGGTTTTGAAACGATCAATTTAACAACTCTGTCACTGCTGTTGCATTAATCGAGAGTTATTTTTAGCTAGCTCGGTATTTCTTTTTCTGGTACGCTATCTAAAAATGAAACCTAGCTAGATCGATTTATCGCTCCCGAAACCCTCTGCAAACAAAATTTCATGAAAATCATTGGAGCCGTTTCCGAGTTTCAGATTATAAAATAATAATTGCTCGTTTAAAGGTATATCCTGTCTTGCGATTTGTTGAGAACGTAAAAGGTACCCGGAATACATGGCTGATAATGATGATGATGATGATCGAGAAGCTTATGACTTGGACCACACTTTAAATCCAGTCCAGCTGGACTCGAAAATAAAACAGAATGTTGTAAATACAGCGATCCTAATAGAATTTTAAAATATTTGTGTTTTCTTTAAACCGCGCCAAACAAATAAGCGGGGTATTGCAGAAATTGCTCTATTTACGTGGTTTGTGATATGAATGCATTTGAACCGGGGGAATGGAACTTGTTTTGTTCTATTCTTTTCTATGGTATCTCATTTTACACTTGTTTAAAATTATCTTTGCCCCGCGGCAATTTAAATCCGGGGAATTCCGAAAGGGTGCGAGCCCGGCGCACCTTCGATTTTTCGGAATTTATCTGCGAAATTACATTAATTTGCCATGAGCTTTTCCCTGGAGGAAAAACATCATGAGGAAACTGCACACAAGCAATTTAATGGTGTGTGTGAAGTTCCCAATCCGCATTGGGCCTGCGTGGGACCTATACCCACTCTCTCTCTAATAACACTATGAGAGGAGGCATTTGCCCAGCAGTGGGACGTCAGCTAGAGATGATGATGATGATGAATATTATTAAGAGAGTCCTTACCGGCAGGAATAGGTTAAAGCAACAACGAATACGAGTACACACCTTATTTATTATTCAATGAAATACATAAGTGTATGAAAAAGTCAAAAAACACGTCTAGTCTATACGGCGACAGCAGCCCGACTGTCTTTTGTCCGTCAAATTACTTGCGTAGTTCGAAATTCAAAAATGTTTCGTCTGTACCAACGGCCAGCGCTTTCGTCTCGCCGGCCAGCAATAAATCTATTCAGAGGACAGAAGTGACAGTACACGTTTTATACCTATACGAGGTAAACCGCAATTACGGATTGGGAATAAATATCAAGGCAACCAAATTATTTTTGTATATTTATTCTTGTTGATAGAATGTATAGTATAATAGGTGCTTACTGTTCAAAGGTGTCTGAAGATCAAATGCGTGTGAAATTCTATGCTTGACTGATCCCTAAGCACTTTTAATGTGTGTACATTATAAAATTTGATATTGAGATTTGGTTCGCGGGGTAATAACTCTTATATCCGTACTTTTCTGGGCAGAATTATACAATTATTCTTAGGTCCACTTGCTCCAAAGCAATGATATTACATATGAACTGGGAGTAGATATGTCACTACCGCGCCCGAGTTGAAGATTCATAAATAACCCAATTGTCTCATTTACCTCAAACAAGCCACAGTATGAGTAGTCCGTGACAGTCAATGTGACAGTTGACAGAGGGAACGTTTTTCAAACGCAATTTACTAGGAACGTAACATTGCTCCAAAGAGTTAAATTAAGTTGACGTTTGAAATCCCATGCATTAACACTACGATACTGAGCTTAGAATTAAAACTAGACTTAATTTTTGCTGCAATCCAGCTAATGGTCTAATAAAACGCTGGCATACCGATTATTCGTCTGCTCACTACAATTCGAATTAAAAACACGCTGGCAGTTTAAAAAAAACTACTAACCATAGATTGTAAAGTAAAGGCGGTCTTGCACGAAAAGGCGCGATAACTCGAGCTTTTTACTACTGGCTGATTGTAAAGTACAACGTCGCGTTTGGCAGCGACTGCAGCTTGGACACACATAGGTGGAAAATTCTTGGAGTTATCTTGACTACGTAATCGGGTCCTTTGAATGGAAATTGTGCAATAGAAATTGTATTTTGTGGTGAAGTTTTTACGAGCCTTATTCATGCTTACGTGGCTTTGCGTCTATAGAAAATTTCCTATCCCGTTGCCAAATCCATCCTTATTCCTCTCTACATGATAATAGGTTTCTAACAAAAAATAAATTTCAGCTTTAAATGGCTTTGGAGCTAGGCGTTGATGAGTCAGCCAGTACTTTCTTTTCACAATATATGTACTTACTCAAAGCACCGTTAACATTGTCGACATAATTTATTGTTCATCCTACCGCATTCATTATATAATCGGCCCTGCATGTATGTATATACGCACAATAACACCAGTAATAGAATTGCAAGCAAGACCCTGCAAGCAGTGTTTTCAGTAGGCCGCTTAAAAACCTAGCATTCCATTACCTCCACAAATAAAAAAAAAGCAATCCAAATTTGAAAATAGACTCCGCTCCCATTCGAACTTAGCCAACTCTTCTTAATTTCAAACCTTTCCGCGCACGAACTATTTGAACCGGATAAGTTTTTAATTTTCTGGCTTAGGCCCGATTTCGTTGACCCTCGGACACTTAAGTTGCCCTTTCAGCGAAGGGCCCAATAATACGCACAGGGTGCTCCTATTCGCGAAGGGACGCCATTTTGAAGGTCATTTGTTTGAAAATGTGTTACTGCGAGATCACTTTGTTGGTAGTGAGGGTAAAGATGGATGCATTAAGCAAATTGCGATGTAGCTAATCTATTTAAGCGGTTTTCTTAGGGTTCCGTACCCATAGGGTAAAAACGGGACCCTATTACTAAGACTTCGCTGTCCGTCCGTCCGTCCGTCTGTCACCAGGCTGTATCTCAAGAACCGTAATAGCAAGGAGGTTAAAATTTTCACAGATGTTGTATTTTTATTGCCACAATAATAACAAATACTAAAAATAAAAGAAAAATAATGTTTAAGGGAGGCTGCCATACAACAATAGTAATTTTTTTCCCGTCTTTTGCTCGATATTAATGGCTACACGTATATAGACGCTAGAAATAATTACAAATTAATAAGGTTATATATTCTGGTTTCTGGATGGCAAGCCGTGGTAGCCTAGTGGTTTGACCTGTGGCCTCTCAAGCAGAGCGTCGTGGGTTCAAATCCCGGGCTCGCACCTCTGAGTTTTTCGGAATTTATGTGCGAAAATTACATTTGAAATTTTCCATGAGCTTTTCGGTGAAGGAAAACATCGTGAGGACCTGCACACATCTGCGAAGAAATTCAATGGTGTGTGTTAAGTTCCCAATCCGCACTGGGCGCGCGTGGGAACTATAGCCCAAACCCTCCAATACACGGAGGAGGCCTATGCCATGAGGCACGCCGAATTACGCGACAATTTTATAAAAAAAAAGCAATCAAACAACAACAACATGTACTTACTGCAATTGTAGCGAATTCGGAATAAAAAGGCTATATATATATATATATTCTGGTACCCTTCGTGCGCGAGTCCGACTCGCACTTGGCCGTTTATTTTTTGAGCAGAGAAACTGATTCGCATTATGCGCCATTATGTCATATTACAAGATACGACTAAGTCAAAAACTGGTGTAAATAACATTTGCATACGATACATACATACTATAAATCACGTCTTTGTCCCTTATGGGGTGGACAGCCTAAAGGCCACGTTTAGCATACTTACAAATACCTATTTACCAACGATGAATCCTTTTTGAAGGTAAAAGTAGTCAATGTAATTAAATCCTACTAATATTATAAATGCGAAAGTTTGTGACGATGTGATTATGTGAGTGAGTGTGTATGTTTGTTCCTTCTTCACGCTAAAACGACTGGACGGATTTAGATAAAATTTGGAAGGAAGATAGCATGTAAGTACTAAGTACCCTAGATTGAAACATAGGCTACTTTTTATCCCGGAAAATTGCATAGTTCCCGCGGGATAACGATAAACATGTCATAGGTCGTGTGTGCCTAATGTAAGTAATTCTACGCGGACGAAGTCGCGGGCAGAAGCTAGTGAGAACGGCATGTTAAAGAGATCATGAAAACAGCTTTAAAAATTTCGATGTAAATTGCTATCTTTATAAATTGTTATCTTTAACCACGCGGTTGGCCTAGTTGGTAGTGACCCTGCCTGCGAAGCAAGCGTCCTGGGTTCGAATCCTGGTAAGGGCATAAATATTTGTGTGATGAGCACGAATATCTGTTCCTGAGTTATGGATGTTTTCTATCTATATAAGTATGTATTTCTCTATATATGTACATCGTTGTCTAGTACCCATAACACAAGCCTTACTAGCGCTTACTTTGGGACTAGGTCAATTTGTGTGAATTGTTCCGTAATATTTATTATTATTTATTATTATTTTATTATTATTTTATTATTATTCTTTGATCATAAAGATTTATTAACTCAAAACGATAAATATAAAAGTAACTTTAAATATTGCAAAATTAAAACAGACTAATACTAAAACTACTACTAATTATAAAACTATAATGTAAATATGTCGTCAAAATTTTCCGCCACAGGCATCGACCCCCAGACGCTGGCCGCATTGCCTCTCTGAATTGCTATCTTGGAGTTTTAGGGGTGAAAAATCGATCCTACTTAGTCCTATCTTATCTATTCAGCGTAATGCTGAGCCAGCGACCGTTTCACTTTTGCGAAGACACACACAACGCTGATGATCTAATTTTCATATCTGTGTTTTTTTATTGTTTTTTTTCTATAAAATTGTATGCATGCTCTTATATTTGTGTGTCTTGTAAAATGAATAAATGTCTCCTTTCTTTCTTTCTTCCTGCTTTCTATCTCTGGGAAAACGCACTTTTCGTAAGAAAGAAAGAGAGAAATCTATAGTTTATTTTACCAACTTGGGTATACTTACAGGAAAGCTCGGTTGCAAAGGTTACTGTAAGTAAGTTAAACAAGTACTAAAATCACGTATTTCCCAAACAGCCTGTACATACCCGGAGATAATATTAATTACTTTCCTCGTTCGTTAACATGGCTTCCGAAATGACCCTTGCTGCATTCTGATAAGGGCGTTTGTACTTGTTCGGCGTGTTTTGATTAGTCAAATAAATTAGTTCTTTTAATTTATTACTGACTAGCTGTTGCCAGCGACTTCGTCTCCAAAGAATTCGTTTATCGCTATCCCGCGGGAACTACGCAATTTTTCGGGATAAAAAGTAGCCCATGTGCTATTCCAGACTTTTCTCTATCTATGTGCCGTATTTCAACCAGATCCGATGGACCGTTCTGGCGTGATTGAGTAACAAACAAACATTCATCCATCCATCCATACTTTCGCATTTATAATATTAGTTAGACTAGCTCTTGCCGGCGGCTTCGCCCCCGTTCTTTTTTGCTTTTGAATTTTAATAATTTCTCACCGTTTAAACCTTCCCCGGACTTCGAAAATATTTCAAAACCAAAATTAGCCAAATCGGTTTAGCCGTTCTCGAGTTTTAGAGTGACAAACGAACAGCAATTCTTCTTTATATGCTCGTATAAGAGGTGACATGTACAGTTCTTCTACTCGTAAGCCGGTGAAGATTCAACTTACGTGGCAAACAGAAATTCGTATTTTTATTCATAATATCTGCTAGGGATGGGTTATACTTGCTAAATCGCGTACCAGGGCTTAAAAGTACGTCCACCTTCTCATACCAGGTGCAGAAACCAGGTATCAAAATACTTTCAAAGTATTTTCTGTCCAACGTAACAAGTCGAATACTTGCTTCCTTGCAAGTTTAAACCTTGTTGTTATACAGATAAGATTCAAAATATTTCAATCAAGACGTGAAATACTTTGAAAGTATTTTATTTCACGTATAAGCGCTACCTGAACCTTATGTGTATGAAGTAGTACTTACTTTGAAGGGACAGTATACTTAAATGGAAAAATACTTTCAAGTCTTGCAAGTCGGTACCTGGTTGGTATACTTGCAAGGAAATACCTGGTATCAAAACCTGGTAACGTAAATACGCACCATCTCTAATATCTGCTCCGACCGGGGATCAGCAGACCACACTCAGTTTCAGTTTAGGTTCGCTCCCTGTCAGATCCATACTAGAAGTGTCAAAAACGACAGCTAAAACGTAAAATTGAATCGCATTAAGACGTGGTAAGGCCTCTGGATCCGGAACTACGCATCCTCGCCCTGTCTCTGTGTGCCTCTGTCCTAAGTCTTATCTGTGTGTTCTACGCCTTACACGCACAGCGAAACCATAACTAATATTATAAATGCGAAAGTATGGATGGATGGATAGATGGATGGATGGATGGATGTTTGTTTGTTACTCAATCACGCCAGAACGGCCCAACGGATCTGGATGAAATTCGGCACATAGATAGAGAAAAGTTTGGAATAGCCTATAGGCTACTTTTTATCCCGGAAAATTGCGTAGTTCCCGCGGGATAGCGATAAACGAATTCTTTGCAGACGAAGTCGCTGGCAACAGCTAGTATTTCATAAAACAAAGTTCAACATACGCGCATAAAGGTGGAAACACATTATTAACACGCGACGCGACCCGATGCAACGAATGTATGCGCATGGCGTCGCGTCGGATGATCATAGTGTGGTTCTGGTCATAGAAAATAATACAATTTGATTCGACTCAACACGCGTCGCGTGGCATCGGGTCGCGTCGCGTGTTAACACTGTATTTCCACCTTAACGCCTGTTCGTGTCACTTCATTGATATTTCTCTTCTTTTCTTCTATTCTATTGTCTGTGATGTGGATGTCTATGCTTATTGTGTTTTTTTTTCTCTATTTCAAAAGGCAAAGGGGTTTGTGCCTAGGCAACGACATCAAATGAAATTATATTATATTATTTTTGTTTTTGTTTTACTGTCGTTTTGTTTATAGATGTTTATTTAACTTTTTTAATGTGAACATTCTTTCGATGGCCCCAACGGAAGACCAGCGTTGACTGTAAGGCCAGCAAATGCTGAGTTGGGACCATTTTGTGGCAATTTATTAAGTTTATATGTATTTTAAGATGTTTTTGTTTTTAACAACTTTTGTGATTGTCATAAATAAACTTTTTCTTTCTTTCTTTCATAAGGCGAGGCGTAGTTAAAACCGGCCTCACATTTCTCCGTCTACATTTTATTTGGTCTGAGCGTGTAACATGTGATATATCTTGTCTAATCCCGATCTTCAATATCCACGATTCGATATAAATGCTTTGATACAGACAGCGATTCCAATATACAGCCGGAGCACTAGATCACAAAGCCAGATCTGCCGGCGTGCCTACCCGTCTTAATATCACCTGGTTGGGGCTTAAGTCATAAGCTGATAGCGGGAACTAAACGCTTTGTTACCTTATCCTATTGGAGTGTTCCACTGCTGCAAAGGCCTCCCCTTTTTTCCACTACTCGTCCCGAGGAAATGCTATGTTACGTTACTTGATATGCGTCCAAGTCTATACTAAACGCAGCTCGTTAAAAAATAAAAAGGTTACTAAAGCATTTGCTGTTTTTTTTTTAATGTGAATAGAAGGCTGTTATCTGTCAGAGCCGAGATACTATTCAAAACTGTTAAAAATGACTGCTTAATTGGGGTGCGAGTCGGGTTACCTTCGCGTGTGGTCAAGAGCTGCGGTTCGTTTTTGGATCCGTCCGAGGGGAAGAGCAGTGCTTGGTCCGGCGCACCCTGGGCTTCGGTTAATGATTTCCTGGCGGTCTCCGTGGGATATCATTGTCCGTTGGCTAAGAGCCCGACAGGGGGGGAGGGGGTCGTTTGACCGTGTTCTACCGTACAACGTTGCCGACATTTTTATGTCACAAGATTTTTAAATACTGTATTTTTTACTTTGACATTGGCGAAATCATCGCATCGATCGATGGGGCCATATTATTAAAAGAAGAAGAAGAAGACTGCTTAATTTTGAAAGATATTCTGTACTGGCTTAGGTATTCCCGCGGATTCATCTGAAGAATAAAAAAATATGCTACATTATAACCTTTTAAGTACTTTCAACCAATGCCTATATTTAAATGAAAACCGAATTGGTGCAGAGTTTTTCGAATTGTGCTCTTATTACACATTCAGACATTGATTATTTGTATGGATTTATTAGTATTGTTACTATCATGTTGTATGATTGTTAAAATATTGTTGTGTTGTTTGTTGTTGTTGTTGATTGTTGTAATAGTTTACTTTCTTACTCATCTAGGAACTCCATGAAACGATCGACTGAAACTCAAACAATAGCGTGTAATCACAATAGCGGAAAATAAAATTCGATCAAACTTTCTTTCAGTCAAAAGGAATTCGGTCAAACAATAAATATTCTACATATACATATAAAGGGTATGTGTGTAGGTACACAACTACACTGAGACTGATGTAAATGAATAAACAAAGGGAGTTTTCGAACTCGCGGCGCATCGAGCACCGGATCGCAAAGCCAGATCTGTCGCCCGCAAACCGTCTTAATATCACCTGCTTGACTGTGAGAAGGTGTCCTAAGGCACAAGCTTAGAGCGACTTTGAAATAACCTCGTACATTCACGCCAGCCAAAGGTGGTGGATTCTACTACATGTCTGCCTGACTTTACTGATCAAATGTATTTTTTTATATTGCACTCCCAGGTTACAATACATGGTCTGCCTAGTTTGGTGTGCTGGAATATGAAACAAATAATCACAGTCACTTTAACTAATGTTCTAAATTAAGCAAGAAAATAACAATAAAAACAAAGAAATTATTAATAGAGAAAAATTGCACGAAATGGTCCCAACTCAGCGTTAAAGAATTCAATGATAAAAAGCTGACTTAAGGAAGCCACTTCATTTGCAACTTGACGTTTTTGAAAAGGAGAAAACATGGCGTAAAATACGTGAAGCGCTTGTGAAGAATGGTAACGATTTCATATTACATATCCAAATTGTCTTTTTTACTATTCTTCTGTAGACGGTTTCTATGTATTTAAACTAAAGTATGTCTAAACATGGTCTAAACCGCTACCGCGCCTGCCTCGAGCCCCACAGTAAAGACTGGCAGCGGATATTAGGCAGCGGCGGATATTGCAGGTACTACAGTGTAAACTACCCGCATGACGCTGTTTGAGCGCAGGACACACGCTAACACGTATTCTTCGTGGCCCCATTTGAATGGGAGATTTACCCCCTTTTTCGGGTAATACTGAACGGTTTTTTATTTTATTTTTTTATTACTATTTTATACGACAAGGAAGGCAAATGAACAAGTGGGTCACGTGATGGTAAGCGAGCACCACCACCCATTGACACCCGCAACACTAGAGGATTGCAGATGCGTTGCCAGCCTAGAGGGCTAGGATAGAATACATCTTGTGGCAGTAATTTCTCCCGTCTGTCTTACTCTCCACGCCGAAACACAGCAGCGCAAGCACTGCTGCTACTGTGTACAGTATTACTGTGTGTGTGAAGTTCCTAATTCGCTCTGGGACCGCGTGGGAACTATAACCCAAGTCCTCTCATTTTGAGAGGAGGCCTAAGCCCAACAGTGGGACGTATCTAGGGTGGATCGTGTTTGTGTGTTGTGTGTTAAGCTCTCGTAAGACATGATTTATAAAAACTACAAAATGTCACACGATTATAAGTCGGATATGATCCGACTAGTGTTCCAATCTTTTCGGAAGATCTTCTTCAAGTGTTAGTTTTAAAATATTTTTGTTTTGTTTTAATATTTATTTATTAAAAGTTAAGCTGTCAAATAGTGTAGGTGTTATCACGAAGGAGTCACACCCCTCCCCCAAAAATTTTACTTCATATTCACTTTGATATTCAAGGTCACTAACCTCTAGACTATCTTTACGCAGGTCCTTTGGCAAGTTAATAAAAGCTTGTCTTTAATATATTTCAGAGAGTCAGTAAGAACGACTAATTACAAACACGCTTTATTTCAATCGGTTTTCTATTAACTTTAGCAATAATTACGTCAATGCCTCGTTTAAAACATTTGACTATCGAAAGCCAACTGCTCGAAATCCTTGATTCCGCTATCAGCGAGATAAAACCCCGACCGTTCCGTTTCACGACCCCTTTGGTAAAACCATAAACAAAACACGACTGCATGGGCGGCCCCTTTATGGCGCACAACACATGAGCAAGATAAACTGTTTATTCAATTCTAATTCCCAAATTACGGAAGGGTGCGTCTTAAAAGTTTAATAAAACACCCAACTGCAATATGTACGCAGGCATCCAAGCATTCAAAGCCTAAACACGAGGACATTATTTTGAAATATGGCGTGAGAAGCACTCCGTTCGAAGTCCCGGTTTCAAAATTTATAACCTCGTAAATCATGCTTATTCATAGGTGTTTTGCGCTCACGAAACTCATATTGGATGCCGTACCTTCGGTCATTAGCCCGGGCTGAGGATTGTGAAAACGCCCAAATTAAAAAGGTTCCCATTAAAAAAATACGGCGGGCGTCGATTTGAAAATGGAATTTGGCGTTCGGAAATTAATTTGGCAATTCCGATTGGCTGATGCGCGTTAGGATGGGTATTTTATGGTCGCTTAGCTTTTTTATTAGGTGCAGATTAATTTACATTAAGCTTTCTACGCTACGACCGGTTATTGGACGGAATTATATTGTTATACGATTTTATTTTCTCACTTTGCTTCGGCACCGGCAGAATCCGGATTTAGTATAGCGACGAGCAGTTTATTCGAAATAGAGCCGTAAAGTTTAGTCTAATATATTTTCTGTTGGCGCTATCAGGCATTTGGAGATGAAATAAACATCAAATATATTTCTATTCTCAATAAACAGTGAGCGCCGCTCATGAAGACGTCGGTCACTCGATGTATTTCACATAAAACCCCTCGTAAATAGATGAAAAATTCAATTTTCTATTCAATATCTTAAAGAGTTTTCTACAGTCTGTGAAGACGTCGCCCGCTGTATTTTCTCTCAGCTTGAAGATCAATTTGTTGAAGGTGCTGTATATATATGGGTTCCTCAACGGCTTTGAAAATAAACCATGATGTGTTTGTATTATAGTGTTCCGTAAATAAAAGAAAACTTAGGACCGCGCGGCAAAGAGGTTCTCTAAGGCGGCTATTCATGTATAACCATGTCCAAAAATACGAATTGTTTTCTGTATACCTTGTGGTTGCACAATGTTGGCAAATAATATTCAGGTTAGGTAATATGGAAAAAGAAACACAATTAGACAAAATGGCTCCTAATTTGGCACAAGACAGCAAAACCGGAAAAAATAGCTTTATTTTATTATTTTCGCTCAGCCTCCCGCATGATTTATAACGGGGAAAACCGGAACTTGCCGATATTTTACGAGCCACAATCGCTTGATTTAATAAAACACTCTATACCAGACCTATCAGCGCTATGTTCTAAAAAAGGACCTTTACTTTTACAACACTCACTAAAACTTTTTTTATGGCTGGCAACACTCGTAAAAGGTATAAATAAAATATAGCGCGGCAACACTGACAGGGTGGCGGGGGTATCGCAATAATTTCCACGTTTTTGGCGATTCGAGAGGTTGCCTCTTTTCGATTATAATTTATAGCTCGGAATGAGGGCTGGTGCGTATCACGCCAATACTTGAACGTATATGCCGTCATAAATGCTGTCATAAAATTGTTTGCGCGAACTGCTCAGTAATCAGATCACGTCTGACTAACCGCTCTATGCGAGAATAAAAAATACTGGGGAACCGTAAGACCTCATTCCTGTCGATGAATTTTGCGAATAAATATGTACAGCCTTTTTTCTCGCGAGGAAACTCGGTATACGTTGAACATAAGGTCCATTCATCTTTACGTGTCTTATCATGTAAACAAACACTTCTCAAAGACATTGTCACACTTTTCTCTTGGATGACATAATAATTATGTTGTTGTAGATTTAAAGAAACTTAAGTTAAAAGAAACTTAACTTTTTGATACTTAATAAGTTAAGCAAAATGTCATTTTGAATACGATTTTCTTCAATAATCGGAGGAACGAATGAAACTCCTGAATATCTGCAACCTGAGTAGCGCTACAAAATCGTAAACCTGCTACAAGTTCTATTTATTTCTAAAGCGAAATAATCGGTCGATATTTTATCAACATTTCTAATCACTAGTCCTTGTCTATTATCACTTTTGATGTTACGTTTGTTTACATGATAAGACACGTAAGGATTAATGGACCATAGAGGAATTATAACAATAGAGTGTAAGTATTGTAGTAAACGTTTCAATAAGAGTTTAACTAACCTCTGCGGCGATTCCTTTATCAGATTGACCGGGCCAAGCAGGACACTACAATTGAGCAGACAGATAAGATTGCAAAAAGATAGTCATTGTGTAGCAGCATTATAACAAACATACATACATAAATCACGTCTTTATCCCTTACGGGGTAGACAGAGACTAAGGCAACAAAAAGATTGGGCGTATAGGTGGAAAGGGGGCATCTTGTGCAAAGCCGGTGCGGAAATAAGTTTTTTTTCAATAAATTAATAGTAAAAAAATAGTTAAAAGAAAATGTGTCAATGAACAAAAACCTGAATGGACGGAGGTCAAAGGCAAAGTAACGCCTGATTTAATAAATTAATTAGGTAAATACACTCAGGGACATATTTAGCGGAACACAAAAAAGTTAGCAAAACGCATACTTAATTAATGCATGACCAGAAAAAAAAATTACCTACCTACACTTTTTTTGTGTTCCGCTAAATATGTCTCAGAGTGTAGGTATAGGTATAACATCAATTCGAACGTGCGACTCTCCTATGATATTAAAAGTTAATTCGGCCATCTAACCTAATCCAATTGTTTGATATTTTATTGTTATTTAAATAAAAACTGTTGTATTTACTTAATTGGATTTTTTATTCTTTTTCCACACACGGTACAAGTTTTTTATTTATATTGTAATGTGACAAGTGTTGCCAGTGCAAGGCGGCTGTATATTACAGCAGTTTTAAATAGGACTCAAACTATAAATATTACACACAATACTACCTATTCGCGCGACTTAAAACGTAACTTACATTCTCAAGCAGAAAACGAGGAACGGAGTTGATATCTTGGCCGTAACAAAACTAATTCGTATGTTAATTCCCAGCGTTGATAGCGCCGGGCTAAGAGCGTTCAGCAGTTTCCTCGCCCATAGCCCGTTACCCCAAAACGGGGGTAAACCAATTTTTACCCCAATATTGAGAGTGTTCGGGTAAAATATTAAGGAATTTTCGAAATTTTCGAGAGTGTTTTTTTTACTTATTGCATTTGCTTCGGCTGCGGAGAGTTGGTTTATCGCAATTCCGTAAGAACTATGCAATTTTCCGGAATTAAAAGAAACCTGTTTTATTATGTTTAAATTATTTTCTTACCAAATTTCATCAAAATTACAGTGACTTTGATAAGCAAAGGAAACAATGTGACAGAAAAACAGAGTTTTAATACTTATTTTCATATGTTACGAGAAAAAATACATAATACACCCCCTTGCAAAAAAAAAACGGACACCCATGGTTTTTGTATTTTATGTGCATAAAGCTTACTTTCTAAGCTTTAATGCCTAAAAATCTGAAAAACCATAGGTGCCCAATTTTATTGCAAGTAGGTATACTACCAGGCAAAGCCTCCCTTCTCTTTCCACTCTTCTCTAGTCTCTTCATCAAGATACCTTTAATTACTAGTTAAAACTTGTAACAGAGTATCTGACGCTATTCTAGGGCAAGCACAGGATGCGTATCTATAGCACTGCTCCCCGATTTCCCTTTGAGTCTAGTCTGCTGCCGGCGACTTCGTTAACCATGCTTGTCTGGATATGATTATGGCTAAAGGTTATTTGATTTCTATTTGCAGACGTCTCAAGATCCTCGGATAAGAGAGCGTTTTGACGGTGAGGTCGAAGAGTTAAAGTGCGGTTACACATAATATCTACTTAACGTAACTGTGTAAAATGAACAAAAATGCCTGAACATTTTTTTCACAGAAGTTGTTGGGTTATTTTTACTCGGAATCAACGCGTTCCTGAAAAAAGGGCCATGACGGACGAACGGACGGACCACAAAGTAATCTTATAAAGGCTACGTTTTCCTTTTGAGTACGATAAGTAAAGTCGAGGGCATAAATATCGATACAGCCATCATCACATACATTTGTGTCACCGCGACTTTATTGTTCGTGGCATAAAGGCGTATAGACCATTTTGACGTCTTGATAACGTACATATATTTATGCCCTTGACTGTAGGTACGATACGTTTCAAATCACCATGCTTACAGTTTTATGCAACACAGGTCCTTACTGCGCGCTAGAGCCGGGAGCACACAGGCGTCTATGTGTTTAAGATATTGTGCACACAAGACGCCGGCGAACTTTATACTATGCGCCGGCAGACTTGTTGAGTCACTAGCTTTTTAATGTAATGACAAGGCAGGGCTGCCATCGCCACTTACAAAATAAAAGGCGAAAATATACTTATCAGCACAAAATTTGGCCCGGTCTTCATACAAAATTACCTCTGTTGCATACGTTACGAGGAGCACATTTTTTGCCGTTGAGTTACATGAAAGCCTTTTGCGGGTGGTACTCGTAGGATCTCGTGCAAGCTCCGTCCGGTCAAGCAGCAGTGCATGCGCTGTTATTTTCCGACGTGGAGAGTAAGGAGAATAAGGTAACAGATAGAAAAAAAAATTCGAAGGCCTACTCTGCCGTGCAATCCTTAAACCGCAGTAAGTGTAAGAAGTTCTGTAACCTGCTATGGGTGGTGTAGGGGTATAGCACGCGTCGCGGAATGACGAGGACCCGGGTTCTATTCCCGGCCATAGCTTTACTTTTCGGATTTTTCTGTTCTTATTTTCAGTGTCGTTTAGAAATTAGAGTAACCTAAGTTAACTTGCCTTATTGATTCATTTTTAGTCAGAGTTGACTGGTTATAATGATGCCATATTTTACCATAGTAGCTAAGTAAAATTTAATGTACCTACATGTAGATAAAAAATTGTGAATTGAGAGTGATATTATTCGCCAACAAACTGTGTTGCATTTTCGCGAAAATTAATATAAAGTGTAAATAGAGCTCATTGTTTTTGAGAGATAATAAAAAAAAAATTGGTTGCCTGTAAAGTCGGTATACGGGCGAAAGTTTTACGTGACAACGACTTTGAGTGGTAAAATAATTTTAATGTGAATATTCATTCGTATAATAGGAAGAAGGATGAAATAATAGTAACAATTTTAAACATTTATTTATACAAAGAATTATATTTAAAACATTAATTTATACAAAGAATCTAAATCGAAATAGAAGCGCAAGACATGAACCGGTGTGTATGCCTATCTCTCTCACTCTCTCTCTCTCGCTCTGTCTCTCTCGCTCTTAGGCGGGCTAACTGTGCTCGAGTGGAAGGGACGCGTGCCTTTCACTTTTTATGTCTGTCTCTCTCGCTCTTAGGCGGGCTAACCATGCCCGCGTGCCTCTCACTCGCTCTCATTGTGAGCGCATAACGTGAGCGGAGCGTAACGCAGTTTCTTGAAGTGTCACCCGGCAAACCAATTTATAAGACGTTGTCACGTCAAAACAAGGCCATAAAATTCATATGAAGACTAACAAGCTGTAGTCTGAATTGCATTTTGTCATACAAAAAGTACAAAATCAAGTACCTGCTTTACTATAAACAATCCACGCAGCATTCGCAAATTTTCGTCCAAATCGCTATCATCGTTTCCTTGCATCTTATATATTAACTGCGCAACTTGGCCAGTATTTCAGGCGAACTTTAATTAAATTTAATAAACAGTGACAGCCCTGCCGCTGGATTACCGCTAAGCTCGAACCTGTGACCGTCTGCCACGTAATGACGATACGTACCTATAGTCGCAGCTTCTGTGCGGGGACTTACACGCGGGTTGAGCATCGAGGGCCAGTTTGAGAGGATACAGGCTGATTTTGACGTGAACGTTTTATAAATCGATGAACACCCGGCTGCACGCATGAAAAAGTGTCACGTTCCGCGTGACGTCAGAGCGTGCAAGCGAGAGTGCGGAACAAGCGATAGAGAGGCACGATCGGTGTAAGCGTTCGGCTTGTGATGCATCTATCTATTCTGACGTGACGTCAGAGCTAGCAGATTTCATCAATGTTTCTTTACGACGTTATCGTAACTAGGTTTTTTGTAAAGTACCTAATAAATAACAAACATACATACATAATATAAACCACGTCTTTATCACTTACGGGGTAGTCAGAGCCTAAGGTAACTAGACCTAGACCACGTTCGGCATGATTGTTGGCGCAGGTGGAAAGGGGAATCAAAATAGTGATAGGTTGCTAGCCGCATCGCCTATAACAAGATTCCTAAAATTTTCGCCCATTCCCTCGATGGGCTTCTACCATCAGCGCGGGAAGAAAAGCAACTGGTACATTCTATGTTTTTTCACAAAAAATCTAACTAATATTATAAATGCGAAAGTATGGATGGATGGATGTTTGTTTGTTACTCAATCACGCCAGAACGGTCCAACGGATCTGGATGAAATTCGGCACATAGATAGAGAAAAGTCTGGAATAGCACATAGGCTACTTTTTATCCCGGAAAATTGCGTAGTTCCCGCGGTATAGCGATAAATGAATTCTTTGTAGACGAAGTCGCTGGCAACAGCTAGTACATAATATAAACCACGTCTTTATCACTTACGGGGTAGACAGAGCCTAAGGTCCTAAGACCTAGACCACGTTCGGCATGATTGTTGGCGCAGGTGGAAAGGGGAATCAAAATAGTGATGGGTTGCTAGCCGCATCGCCTATAACATGATTCCTAAAATTTTCGGCCACTCCCTCGATGGGCTTCTACCATCTGCGCGGGAAGAGAAGCAACTGGTACATTCTATGTTTTTTTTAAATCCCGGACCAGCATGGAAAGGTAGGTAACAAACAATTCACAAAAAATATTAAATATAATTATTATGCACAAGGGCGAATTTATTTCGCAACTTTGGTAATGTCTCCTTGGTGCATTACTAACTACATAGTTGCGAAACGTTATTCTATGACTATGAAATACTAATGTAATCCAGTGTCTCATGCTTTATAAGTCTTTTTTTATCACTAAAAGATCACTTGATGCTCCATAGCGCACCACCAATGCATTTCTGTCGAGATTCTCCAGCTTAATCTAAAATCAAGCCATTCCTCCGGCTAAAGCCCCCATTGCATCTCAGCAAGTCCTTTGAAGTCTTCCGGCCCATTCAGTTTAACTTAACTCGCTTAGCTCCGGCAGACATTTTCTTATGTCATGTCTTCTTAATGTCACACGGCTTAAAGACTGCGCCAGAGATTATTAGGTGTAGACGGGACAGTTCGTTCAAGAGCACTGGGTGATGATTTTTACTGGCCAAAATAAGATGATCTTCACCCAATACTGCTATGTTATAATTATAAATATAGGTGAGTTGTCGTTTATTATGGTGTGCTAAGGGGGAGGCCTTTGTTCAACCGTGGACGTCTTCAGGCTGATAATGGTGATGATGGTGATAAATATTCAGTATTTTGTTTTTTTTTTTATTATAAGTAAATTCTAATATCGAGTTTTCATTTTAATTTAAGTTTTATTTTCAATTAAATTTTAACTTTAATGTTTATTTTAAGTTTAATTTTAATAACAATTTTAATCAACATTAATAATTTATATTGTATTTGTGGGCTAACTGACTTGATATAAATTACGAATTTTATTTATAAATAGCTTGGGCAGAATGATATTATTTGTGCAGCACTCTCGGTAGGTAACTCAGATAACCTATTTCACTCTTAAACATGCAAATGCAAAGCATGCAGTTAAAAAATAGCAATGTGACTATTGCCTCTTGTAAATTATATCTGCTATTATAAATTATATATCAGTCTTACGATTGCATTAGATTTCAAGATATTTTTTAACTTTTCGGAACCAAAACTCCTGGTGAAAAGTTGGGCCCCAACCAATTCACCGTAATGATGTAAGTTGTGGTAAAGCACATAACTGTCTCTATGCATGCAAGTAGGTACAGTGAGGGAAATATGTGTCACGTGCCACCGTAGAACTCTGTCGCAATAGACAGGCCGCCATCACTCAAACTCGAGTGATGTCACCATATTGCGATAGAGTTCTACGGTAGTACGTGAATAAATTTCCCTTGCTGTACTTATTCACATCTATTTTTAGCTTTTCGTTAAAAATGGCCTCTCTACACTCACTTATTCTTTCCCAAGTCCCGTGGAAGTGCATTTTATTTTAATTAAGTTACAAAATGACCGACAATAGCCGGTCGCGCGGCCGCGGGATTAAAAAGGGTGTCTAATTGATTACTTCGATTTTTAGGGTTCCGTAAGCATCTTCATTACAACACAAAGAAAATGTGGAAATTTTAATATAAATCAATAAGTTCCGACGTTTCTACACTTCATTCAGGATAACATTAGACTTTACAGTCTGTGATTGTAAACATTTTCTCTTAAAGTTATAATTTAGCAGAAACCAGTAAAAAGCGCCGGCTATGAGCCGTGGTCCACCTACAGTTTGTCCACCTGGTTTTCGACGGAGCTCTGCCCAAAGGCGGAGCCCCTTTTTCTGGGTATTTTGCCCTTCGGGCAAATGAAAATATCTAACTAACCTAACCTACCTATTTTCGTAAGTAAGTAAGTAAGTAAGTAATCTTTTTGTATTAAAATATTAATCAGTGATTCGAAATCATGGCAGCATTTTTCCAGGTGGCCCAAATTACTTACTTTTCAGATGTGTGCAGGTTTCCTCATGATGTTTTCCTTCACTGAAAGGCTCATGGTTAATTTCAAATGTAGTTTCGCACATTAATTCCGAAAAACTCAGAGGTGCGAGCCCAAGATTCGAACCTACGACCCTCTGTTTGAGAGGCCACAGGTCAAGCGTCTAGGCTAAAATGGCTTATTTTTTTTAATTTTATCAAGTTACCCACTTGCTTGTTTTTCACACTATTTCATTTAAAAAAATGGAACCCTCGATCCGCGAGTGCGAGTCGTACTTAGCCTTCTTTTCAACTTACCCGACCAACTAATTAAGGAAAGACTTCGACTCGGAAGAAATCTGTAAGAAATCCGGCTTTTACAGGCTACCGGAAAGTTCCGCAGTTTAATTGTTTTACATGAACTATTAGCTGTATTATTGAACATTTCTCTTGACTTTTAAAATTATAAAGTTATTGGATTCAGTTTAGGTTCAGCTGTCAGATCCAAACTTAAAATGATAGCTAAAACCTGAACTGAGTTCATTCGAAATATTATAAACGGGATGTGAACCGCGATTACCTTTATTGAGCTCCCGATATTTCGATACAGTTGCATGTATCATGATCACGGGTAGACTGAAGAAATTGCGGGTGGATGTGGTGGGTGGGTGGATATTTCGAATGAACTTAACCGTGAATCATTAAAAACTCTTACTGAACTGAGTTGTTATTGAAACGCATTAAGACGTCATGTTAAGGCCCTGGACGTGTCCAATATCTCGAGCGTTGAAAACATCTCCCATATTTATTTGTAATGCCCGATATCTGAATAGTAAATCGGTCATTCCGTGCCCGCGGGGCGCCAACGTTCTATTACAGAATCTGGGGCACAAAAACAGGCTTTCGTCACTTCCCGAAACAGCGGTGTCAACACTTGCTGGCACTTTCATTATAGATTGGCTCCCCCCTCTTTTATCGCTTGAGAACCTTTTTTTTAATAAAATATCGTGGCACGAGCAAGCGCGTCACCTGATGGGACATAAATAAACTATATCTTGGGACAATTAACACCAATAAGTGTGTTTGTTCTTTTAAAACTATTATAAAGAGGAAAGATTTGATTGTTTTTACATACAGTCTCGACTCTTTCCCACAGGGGTAGGCAAAGACTACTTTGTTCCACTTGTGACGATTCTGACATACCTCTTTCGCTTCATCCACGTTCATCAATCTCTTCATACATGTTCGATTGTTTTTTGTTTGTATTGAATAGGCTCCGAAACTACTGGACCGATTTTATAAATTATTTCACCATTAGAATGCTAAATTTATTATCCCCGAACATAGGCATATTCTCTCTTTCTCTCTCTTTCTCTCTCTCCTCTCATATTGGTAGTGACCTGGATGACCCCGAAGATACCACTTGCAAGTTGCAGGTGAAAACATTCACGAGCTCACGTTAACCTTCACGTTATCAACATCATCATCCACACACTCCACTCAGACGTCCACAGCCCTTCTTAGAATGCCATAACGAACGACAATCTGCCGCCTACATCCATCCCGCCACTCTCGCGATGTCGGTCCACCTAGTGGGAGGCCAAAGCGTCGACTAAACAACCTTAGGTATAGAAGTTATAGGCTATACTTATAAGTAAACAAAATGCAAATGGAAACCATAAATAATAGATGCTTTTACTGGAGCAGTTCTCACCAATCGTCGTAATTTATTTATTTTCCCTCCGATAGGAGTGTTCCGATTATTTCGCTGGCCCATTTACCTTGGGAAGGACGGACGGGATATGATAGTTCATTTGTTTCATTCGAGAAAATACTACGGACATATCTGGAATCCCTAACTAAGTATTGGAACGAGGGAATACCTATTTAAATAATAGGTATGATACGTATTCAATGGACCGGTAACTGTTATAAATGTTTTTCTTTAAGCAAGATCGAATGAGGCCTGTCTTATTTTACAGGGTTTCGTTCATATCGTTTACTCTATCGATTCTCATACAAGAAAAAAATGTGTCCCAGATTTTACTATGGACTTTTTCCTGCTCGTCACGTTCCAATATACAATTTTAAAAAATGTGACGAACTGGAATGGAAATTTTGGGACACATTTTTTCTTGTATAAGGATCGATAGGGTAAACGATTATGAGTAAGAAAAATCCAAAATAGTTATATTCTGAAAAAATGATCATGGGGACTTTTTTTTGGAAAACGCCCTTTTCACGATTTTTAAATCATAGTTGACAAATGTTTCCATACATTGATCGATTTGAAACTCGTTCAGGAAACCAACCGGCGTAGATTCTTGAGTTTGTAATGTAGACAGAATTGTCACTTGTCACCGACAATTGTCACGTTTGTGAAATAGATCTTGAATACCTTGAGGTGAATCAAGTAAATACCATCATTTAAGCATTTTAAGACATATGATAGCGATCCATATAAAGCAGGGTCATCGTCACAAAAGATCGAATAAGCTAAGGCCTATGATTGCAATTTTAAACTCTATTTCGTGAACGTTTAAGACAAATTTGTAAGCGCTCATTGGGTGAGATAGGAGTTTGGGAAGGTAAGTGGCAATGGAGCTCGGTCCGGTGCAACTACGCAGCGGGTCGAATGATTTGGCCCAAAGGACCGGGTTTATACGTGTGTGTGTCTGTGTTTGTCGACCTACTGACGCTGCGGGGAACACACTGCTTCAGTTTAGGTAGCGTCAGACGGCTTATTCCTATTTCTGGTTGTATGGCTGTTTTGTCTGCGCCTTTTTATTTTTTTTATATTTTTGAAAGATGTCGCCACCGCCAGCCAGTCGTAATAAAATTTAGTATGGAGTTGGAGACTTTGAGAAGTGCAGTCGAGCCATAAATATCGATACGTACAGCTATCAAGTCAAAAATATGTGTCACGACCTTATTGCTTCAAACAGTTCTTTCGAATGTGCTTTCAATAATCGGACCCAAGGCCTTATGCTCTGAAGTTACACATTCGATATTCGTAATGTCGTTCCGCTCACACCAATATCAGAGTGAGAGTGGATAATTCAAATTTCGAATTCCGAATTTCAGAGTCGCTCAGATTCATTCATTGCCCTGCCGACGCTACCGCATCAGTCCGAGCGTCTGGGGTGGGAGCGGGGGCGGGGGCGGAGGCGGGGGCGGGGGCGGTCAGTCCGCGGGGCGCCCTTAATCGCCCGCTCGGGCGCCCCCGCTGGCGACTGTAATGTACGCCTCTATGGCAGACGCCATGCTAGAGATAGAGTTAAGAACTCGGGGCTAATGTCAAATAGTATTACCAAATTTATATTCAACTATACTCACGAGCAAAAATAACAAGTCGCTTCTCTTAGAAAGTTGTATGAAAAGTGACACGTTATTTTTGCTCGTCAGTGTAGTATTTTCCCGCGACGTCGCCCGCGCGAATATCGTCAGATTGACATACCCCTTCAATTCCGACTCAGTTCAGGTTTTAGCTGTCATTTTTAGTATGGATCTGACAGCGAGCGAACCTAAACTGAATCAGAATTGAATCGCATTAAGACGTCATGGTAAGGAGTCTTCAAATATTAAGTCTTTATTTCCTACAAGCTGCCCGCGATTTTGTCTGCAAAGATGAACTACGCAATTTTCCGGGATAAAGGTAGCCCATGTGATATTCCAGACTATAATCCATCTATATTCCAAATTTCATCCAAATCTCAGCCGTTCTGGCGTGAAAGAGTAACAAACATCCATACAACTTCGCAAAACTTTCGCATTTATAATATTAGTGTTAACAGAGTGCCTTAATTTCAAACCCAAAATTCCGCTATAAAATCTTCACTGTAGGGTTCAGTTAAACTAATCCAAACACCTGCCAAGATATTCCAGATCAGAGAAGTTTGCCCGCTCTACGGTATCGAACAGAGAGGAAGGACAGTAACAGTCAAACTTTCCATTTATGTAGTGCGAATAACATAATACTCGACGATTTATTATTAAATATTACAAAACGTCATTTGGCTGACATGAAAACGTGACCTAAACTCATACCTTATTTTTTTGTCGAAATGGCTTATTTTACAACAAAAGTGCTCATTTTTTGCAAAGGGGTTTATCTGTATCATAAAGATTGAATATTGAAATATTTACGTGCATGGAAAGTACTCGAAACCGACGAGCATGTATGAAGAGATTGATGAATGTGGATGAAGCGAAAGAGGTATGTCAGGATCATAGCAAGTGGAACAAAGTAGTCTCTGCCTGCCCCTGTGGAAAAGAGGCGTGACGATATGTATGTATGTATGGAGAGAGAATAAAGGTGACAAAAGGCGATCAACACGCATCCCGTCCTCCCTTACCGCAGCTCTCAAATTCGCCCAAAGCTTGTAACAAATTTTCCTAATGTCTAGCATTAAGTGTATGTTAATTCTGCAGCTGTACTGTACCACCATTAATTCCTTTGCCAAAGCAAAGACACGAGTCGCATGCGACGTATTCGCTCCCCATTAAGAGTAAACGAAATAGACATCCATGAACATCCTATTTACATGTACCTCATAGAAAAACCGCAGAAATGGAGGGCGACCGCAAACTACCTCACCGCTTTCGGGTTTGCGCCGCAAACGTGGGGCGGAAGAGTTTATACACGGCTCGATATAAACAAGACCCGCTTATTGTCTAACTCGCTCGCAATCTGTCATCGTGTTAATTTTGAGAGTTCTTGTATGAATGTGAAAGCTAGCTTTTTCCGATAGTTTTTAAACCGAGCAAGAAGCCAACTGCTATCTCGAAGAGTGTGTACGTTGAAGTGGCAATCGAGAGGCCACATCGCTCGTAAAACTTACAACAGTTGGGGAAGAAAAGTTGGCGAGTTGCGACCACGAAACGGAAAACGCAGTGTTAGCATACATACACACATACAGTCACGCCTTTTTGCACAGGGGTAGGCAGAGACTACTTTGTTCCACGTGCTACGATTCTGACATACCTACCTTTTTCGCTTCATCCACATCTCTTCATACATGCTCGCCGGTTTCAGGTATTCCTGACCTGCAATTTTTCAAAACGTCTCCTATTTGGTCCCGGAACGTCCGTCTAGGCCTTGTTATGTTATGTTATGTTGTAACGGGCTGATTTCCGCAACTCGAGGTCTATGAACTGCGCCTATTTTGCGTGGTGGGCTGCCGCACTATTCGTGCCAGCCCAGCTCCTGTAGGAAGCCTAGCAGACCCTTTATGTTGCCGACGACTTCCTGGAGCGTCCTCGGTGAACCGAGGTGTTGCGCCCTGTAGCTCGCCACTCCGGAACATTCCAGTAGGATGTGTGTGACTGTTTCTTCTGCCTCCATGCACGCTCTGCAAAGGGGGCTGTCTGTAACACCTAGGTTGTGTAAGTGTTTGTTTAGTAAGGCATGTCCGGTCAGGGCTCCGATTAGTAGGTCTTCCCTCCCAACGCAACCATTCACAATCCTCAGATAGATCTGTTTTTAGTTTAGTCTACTCCATCGTGTCGCAACGAAAACGGGGGCGTAGAGTCCGACCACACCGCCGCGTATACGCAGTGACGTGTCGTAAGCGTCACATTTTCTCACCGTTTCTTCATACGTTTTGTTGCGATTCCGTAACGTCATCGTTTTTTAAGCGGCGGTGTGGTCGCACTCACTTTTAGTGATCGCCGACCCCGCCTTCGCTTCTCCCTGGCACTATACCCAAAACCTCGCAGTACATAATCCCATAAGTAGGTGCTTCCTAATACAAATTGCAGGGCTGTCGCGGGCTCGTTAGCGACGCTCACTTGTTTCAGTTGGAAACACGTACGGAAAAAAACAATGCTTCGGTGCGGAGAACTAATTAATTATGAATTTTATGGCTCCAACGAGTTACAAGGTTTTTTTGGTTGAAATTTCGGTCGGATTTTGAACATACCCCGCTAACTCGTGTAACTACATGTCCTGTAAGTTGTACGACTTAAGGGGCGATAGGTAGGTCATGTGGAGAGGCCACAACAGAGAGATCTGAGATGCCTGGGGACCGATGTCCGAAGGAAGAGAGTTGGAAGTTGTATTTGTGCGCGTTGAGACACTGCGTTGGTGCGATGTGGAACATTGTGACGTCACTGCGCTAGCTACTAGTGATATGTAGCAGTTATGTGTAGTTGATGTACAGGTGGCGCTAGGGGCGCTACATCAGTGGCCCTTTTCATGAAATATAAAAAAATAACTTTAGTAAAAGTGTCACCGAATTTCATTCCCCACGAGAGGTCAAAGCTCGAACAAAGTCAAATGGAGAAGTAAAAAATTAAAATAAAATATCAAAATATTTAGGCGGGACTATTATTTAGGTAATGGTTCTCTATTTGGTAGGTGACCGTCCAACCTATTTATTACCTAGGTACGCTTAAATTTGTCGTTTATTTAGGTTTAAACTAGGGACAACGTGCATAAAACATTGATTTTCTATTACCAATTTGAAGTCAACCTGTATACACAGCGAATTAAGAACTACTTTTCATTTTCTGTCGGTTGAACAACAAAATTAAAACACATTGGTAACAGCAAACTACAGGCCTCGGCGCACGCAGTGATACGTAAGTTATGTCCCATTCAATTTACTAAACATATACTTGGCTGGTTGTGAGGTGAAAATTTTCCTAAAGAATATTCCTAAAATATATACTTAGGAGGCAATTTTCTCGGCGCCTCTCGGCTGGCTTTCGTCGATTTTATTATGAAAATAATCATAACGCCGGAATTCGTTTTTCATTTTTTTGTTAGATGTTTTAGTTGAAATGGGGCAACGAGATGAGAAAAGTGGACTAGGAAAATATCTTAGTTAATTAATGATTTAGTAAGTTTCTGTACCAAAGGGCCTATAATTAAGCTTTCGCTATCAGTATAGTGCCCGTATTTTGAAAGAAAGAAAGAAAGTAGTAAAAAATTGTGCAGGAACCTTGACTTTCTAATTCCGACTCAGTTCAAGTTTCAGCTGTCACTTTTGGTATGAATCTGACAGCGAGTGAACCTAAACTGAATGGCATTAAGACGCGTCATGGTAAGGCCCCTATTTTGAAATACGCCCGGAAAAACACCAAATTTGAAGTGTTCCATCTTAGCCCTTTTGGCTGGCAACGCAGCTGCAATCCTTTGATGTTGCGGTACTCCATGCTGGTGCTAACGTGCTAACTTACCATCAGGTGACCTAGATCGTTTACCTATTGCATAAAAAAAACTTACATTTATATCCCTACTAATATTATAAATGCCAAAGTAACGCTGTCTGTTTGTCTGTTACCTTTTCACGCTTAAACCGCTGGACCTATTTAGTTGAAATCTAACTAATATTATAAATGCGAATGTATGGATGGATGTTTGTTTGTTACTCATCACGCCAGAACGGCCCAACGGATCTAGATGAAATTCGGCACATAATAGATAGAGAAAAGTCTGGAATAGCACATAGGCTACTTTTTTCCCCCGCGGGATACCGATAAACGAATTCCTTGCAGACGAAGTCGCAGGCAACAGCTAGTATCTGCATACGTGTCAAAGTGTGTGTGAGAGCGAAAACGGGTAAGCATAGAAAAATACAGATAAATTATACTCGAATATCGCTTCGTAAGCGCACACTTCGAGACGTATGCAGATAAGGTTTACAACAAATAATGCTAATTCGCCATCGCATTGCTAAAGCTATAATAGGAAAACTTGGTGAACAAATACCTTAGTCTACTATACGACCTCCCACCTATACTCTAGGAAAGGTTGCAATACACCGACTGCCCCTTTTTGTAGCTATTCTAGCTCTAAATACGTCTTTTATGTGTTTTAAACGGTTGTCAGAGAGTAAAGCGGACAGCTGAGTCAGTCCGCTAGGCGTTATAAAGGTTTCTATGGCTTCTTTACATACATACATACATAAATCACATCTTTGTCCCTTGTTACCTTAGACTCTGTCTATGGCTTTTAGTAGCTTGTAAAGCTCTTATTTGTCCAAATTTCAGGCCAACATAAGTTGCTAAGCATGTTGGGCAAATTTTAGGTTTAATTAAATGATTTCGTGCCGGGTATAAATTGTAAATAAGATCCTATAGCCAATTGTTTAACGAGCAATCGAAAAAATCGATAAAAACTTATACTAAACGCTCTACTCTTGAACTGTAATGATACTGAAGTGATGCGGTCGTGTAGCCAACATAACCAAAGCACCCAGGGCCTGATTTTTGAATGCACACCACTTGAATCGAAAGTAAGTACCATTTGAAAGTGGAAAAAATTGTGTACCTGTTGCAAAACTGCAGCTAAAATATAATTTTGACTAGCTGAGTAGATTTACAACTGTAATTTTCTTCTATTCTAATCGATTCGTATTTCAAATTCCGCACAATTTTTCACCATTTTCCAGTGGTATTTGCACATTTGTGCTTTCAAAAATCGGGCCGCAGATCAATCCCCATGCTCGTTCCAGAACATTCCGTGTCCCAACCGCTCCACGGCTTGTCCCCACAAACTATCTCCTACAAGAATTTACGCCGCCGCGAATGTACAAGCATTTTTGTAAGCTTGCATTTGGGCCATAATTACGCGGCTCATGCTTCCCTGGCTTTTAATTAAAGCCCAAGTCTTGTTTATTAACTTTTTGCCTCCGCTCTCCGGACTTATGCGAGAGCTTTTTTTCGGACGCAAAAAGAATTAAAGAAATTAAAATGTTTCGTTGTTCCGGAATGAAAACGGAATTAATGGAACTAGAGCTGATAGTTTAACCGTGTTCGCCTAAATCCCTGCGACGAGGCCGCCCCTCTCGGCGTGTTATGAATTGTTTTCCCAAATAAAACAAGCTTACGTCTGAAAAGTTGTGTAAATTTTTAACGTGGCATTTCGCTGCGAAACTTTAAAGTATTTACATAGTTTTAGTGCTACGTTGAATTTAAAACGGATCGGGCTTAAAGTGAATTAGCGTTTAATTTAAGATAAACCTGATTTATTGTTCGGAGAAGGCGATTACTTACGAAGTTTCGCGGCTGAATAAACCTCAGGTGGAGTTACTTTATTTTTTTTAAGGCAAGAAAGCGGTAGAAGTACTAGGGGCCTATTAATTCTTGTTCTCGCTGGGTTGTTTATCGCGGCAGTTTGCGGTCCGTCGCGAGCGCCTCGTGGGAAATTAGCGACGAACGCCGCTGCGCACTCGACACGAGAAAGCACCCAATTTTTGAGTTTTTAAACTGCGAATGATTGGCTGCAACTATAATTCATTCGCTTTATAGCGAGTTCGACCAAACGACAATAAAATTCACTCTAACAATTTAGATTTGACTTCAACTTATTCGTGTATGTACACTTAAAGTGTGGTTGAATGCGAGAGGGTTTGAACGCTGACTGAATAATATACACTTTTAACGTTGATAATAATTAATATTTTAGCTTAATTCAGTATCTTATAACTAAGATGGTTGCCAACTTAAAAGTCTCACTTTTTCCTCAAGTCAGCAAAAGCGAAATGGCAAAAAGAGCTTTTTCCTTTTCTTTTCTAAATAAACTGAACTCTATTCATGTCTCGTTTAATGTTACCGCGAAATGTGTAAATAAAATTCGCACAAACGTGTATTTAGTATCAAAATATCGCGTGTAAAGTAAAAGCAGGCACAACCGTTTTCCCTGTTCCCTTTGATCAGATCAGTCGCGACCAAGTGGCGTGTGAGTAATGTCGACCAAAAAAATAAATACCGTTGACGTTGCGAGGCTTAATTGAAACGGTATTTTTTTACAATACATAAAAAAATTGTGTAATTTGACAACTAGGCGTAAGCGCCAAATTTTTGATTTGATTTCTTCTATACACGAAAAGCAAAGGGATCTAAGCCCATGCAGCTAAGTATGACATTTATTTTTCTGGTTAAAAAGTTTTGTCGCGGTCAGAGTAGTAGTCTTGTTATAGTTTGTCTAAATCATGTCCTCATATATACATAGACATACAAATCACGTCTATACCTATCACTTACGGAGTAGATGGAGCCTTATTAGGTATAGGTAACAAGACCTACGTTGAGATGTGCTCATGCCTACCGTAAAAGTATAGTGTGGGTACTTTGCGGGCAGCTACGGCGAGGCGCAGCAGGCGCCTACTTGGGTAATAAAACAGAGGGAAGGAAATACGTTACGTTTTAACTGAAATTCTTCATTTGGTGCGTGCAATCATATTAATTTGTTGTATCGTTATTATAAAGAGTTATTGTATTGTATTGTATTGTATTGTATCTTTTTTATCCTCAAAAAATGGAAACAGGGGCCTCACCATGTTCCGACTCAGTTCAGGTTTTAGCTGTCATTTTTAGTATGGATCTGACAGCGAGCGAACCTAAACTGAATCGGAATTGAATCGCATTGAGACGTCATGGTAACCTAGAAATTCTAAATGTCTAAAACATGATAGACGGTCAATACTATCGTATCGTGATACTGATATGTCAATGTAGGATCGTGGATTTCAAAACAACGATACGCATCAATATTTCTTGATATGGGCCGCGATATACGTGGATCAAACAATAATATTGACCGTCAAATCCATGTCATTCACTCTCGCCGATTTCCCGCCAAGTGCTTACTCTATTGTTTAATCGAAATAAAAAAACGTCAAACTCTACTAGTGCTGCGACACATCTCTAGTGATGCGCCGGAAAAATTGCCGTAAAAATCCGTTGTTTTCCAAGGTATCGAAGCACAATTGGACAGTCCCACATAAATCCACGGGCACATTCAATAAACATGGGAACGGGCTTTATCGTCGCGGGCAAAAAAGGGCCAAGTCCTTTATTCAATTCATTATAAGCGGGAGCAGTAAAGTGGAGTATTTACGTTAACGCACATCCCCGTAGTAGTTTACGAGGCATTCGACGTAAACGACCGAGAGGATAGCTCCGTATTCTACCCAATATTGGGCGGCGTAAAAATAACAAAAAATAATTAATACAATTACATAAAATTGTTGATGCGAAGACCTAGGCGGATAGTTTGAAACTATCTTAAAATTAGCTATTACTATAAGTGCTACAACGTGTAATGTCGTAGTTGCCGCTAGTTTATATTATGAAGTAATAAATTAAAGAAGATTTTTTTATTCTTAACCTGCCTCGGCTTTACATCGCACATGGTTTTTCATCTATACGTGTATACCTTCCTCTTGAATTGTTCTATCTATTAATGAAAACCGCTTTAAAATGCCTTGAAAGATTAAAAAATCTAAGCGTGTCCATACTACGTACAGACGGCGTGGAGCGCCGTTGTTTTTTTTTAACTTACCTACCTTGAAACTACGAAAAATATTAACAAACAAACCAACTCATTGCCCGATTAGGTAACAGATTAAAAATTTTACATTATCCCGTTAAAAATAGGTTCCAAACATGAAAAGAGACCATCACGCCCAATTATGTTTAATTTTTTTATGTTCTTTCCGCCTCGAAAAAGGCAAAGGTTTAAAAGCATACAGCCAAGTACTTACCCTATAACCCTTTGAATGGCCTACATAGAGTTTAAGGACCTGTCTCACCACTCCTTAACTGTCAGTTATCTATAAATGACATCTCTGTCTGTTTCGTAGTAATAAATAGAGACGGAATCATAGATAATTGGCTGTTAAGGAGTGGTGAGACAGGCCCTAAGTCTCACCCATATTAAAATTGATATATGGTTTAATCTAGTGATCCACCGAAACATGTGTGGCGTCACGTATTTCGAATCCTATCTCAAGTGTAAATATATCAAACGTATCTAGTCCACACGTTCAGAGTTTGCACAAGTGTGTAGGAATCTATAGGACTATTATGTGTAGGACTATAAAATAAAGAATGTGCAATAAGAAAAACCCTTCGGTATTCTTAATAGTCAAAAAAAGTTTTGCTAGGCTATTCTTAAATTTTAACAAAAAAAATTTGCTTCCTTAGTAGGAAGTAGAATAGTATGTGAGCGTTTTACAAAAAAAGGCTTCATGAACATTTTTCCACAATTTTACTATTTTTTGTTTGCCGTATCGATCCTTTTACAAGAAAAAATGTGTTCCAAAACTTCCATTCCTGTTCGTCACTTTTTTGTTCGTCGTTTTGTTTTGTATGTATGGAATGTAACGAACAGGAATCCTTAGTAAAATCTAGGACATATTTTTTCTTAATGGATAGGGTAAACGATTCTGAGTAAGAAAAACCCAAAATAGTTAAATTCTGGAAAAAATATGTTCATGTATTTTTTTTTTAAAACGCTCACCTTTGTTTCAAATGGCCTAGTAGAATCAGGCACAGCCCTGAAAGCCCCTCCCGACCCAATAAGACGCGTAACGCGACGTCTAAGGGCAACTACTATTCATTAAACCTGCAGATAAGCAAATACTCTCGTAAACATTCTATACATAATACCGGTTTTATGGCCCCCGTGTTGTATTACCTCATATCCGTGGGATCTACTGTCAAATTGATAGCAGAATGAACACTAAATTAAACTATTAGTAAATTGGTCATTATTGTCATCAGACAAAAAGGAGGTGCTCGTGTCCATCAAAAGGAAGAAATTTGAAACCCGCATTATTTGGGTCCTTCATAATTTTTCAAATAATATCTAGTAAGTATTTCGCTTCCCATACGTAAATTATTTATCTTTATTTTTATACTGACCGCATCATAATTTAAGGTGACCGTTATTCTGATATTTTTTGGCTGCCACGATACGGGCCGTGCCTAGTAGGGGACCGATTTTTGAAAACACATGACTCGAAAGTGGTATAAATCTGTGTATATCATCAAAACTACGGCTCTAATCAAATATTTGACTAGTCCACATGATTAATGAGAGCCGTAAGTATCTTCTAAGCTACTCGTATTTCAAATTCAGCACAATTTTTCACCACTTTCGAGTGGTATTTTCACCCATGTGCTTTCAAAAATCGGGCCCATGGAGTCGTAGAATTTTCTGATATTGTAAGTCATTTCTAATTTGGAAAATTAATTTTTCATCTCTCATACTCTGAAAGTAGGTCATTGATTATCTGGATATAGGGTTGAAAGTGACTCATCGCGACCCTCGGGTTGAAAGTATTTTTTTTTCTAGCTAATCCAAATGAGGTACATAGCAATGGAAATACGTATACAGCCATGTAATCTATGTTTAAAATAATAATCTATACTAATAGTTCCTTTTTAATTGTAAAAGGCAAAATAATCTTAAAATAACATTCCCGCTATATATAAGCTTATGCAAACGTACACAACGAGAATTAGTATAAATTATTACATTCGGTAATTTTTTTAGCTTGAAATATTTAAGTCGACAATTAATTGGTAGCGACCTCCGTGTCTGCAAGTTTAAAAAAAACTAGCTGGCCGCCATTGGTGCGCAAAAGAAATTCGCAATGCGCGCAAATCGCGCAATAGAAAAGAGCGGGAAGAGAATGACAAACGAAACAAATATTAAATGCGACCATGCGACGTTAGTGAAATTTTAATTTCCTCATATTCGGAATGAAAACTAGAGTGTTCAACTCGGATGAAATTACCCATTTCACCCTCGAACTATTGGCGCCCTCACTTCGTTCGGGCACCAGAAATATCTCAGGTGAAATGGGTATATTTCAACCCTTGTTTATCAATTTACTATTACTTTACTTTACTTTTACTTTTTATGGAAAGAGGGAGGCAAACGAGGAAGCATAAAGGTTCAGGGGCCTAACCATGACGTCTTAAAGCGATCAATTCTGAACCAAAGTTGGATCGATTCCTGTCAGATCCATATTGGAAGTGTCAAAAATGACAGGCAAAGAATCAAAATTGAATAACAGTGGCAGAAACAATGTGCGAAGATAAAGCTGAAGGCAATTTATGCAACAAATACAATTGTGGCGACACTACAACAGAGAAACGCCATTTGCTATAATGTGACGTTATAAATTACTAAATTAGCTTTCATCTCAACATAGAGGAATTTGTCGATAGAGTGAAAATATTATATACCTAAATTGTTTGCCAAACCTCTACTGTCATTGCTGTGCTTTGTTCCCTATGATTGGGCAAACAACTCAGTTATTTTCCTGAAAAAAATGTGGATATAATCAGTAGGTGAACGTTTTCCAAAAAAAACTCTACTTAATCAATTTTTCCAGAATTTAACTATTTTGGGTTTGTCTTGTTTAGAATCGTTTAACACTATCGATCCATATACAAGAAAAATGCGTCCCAAAATTTCCATTCCAGTTCGTCACTTTTTTGTTCGTCTTTTTTCATATGTATGGAACGTGACGTATAGGAAAAGAAAATCCATAGTAGAATCAGGAACTCATTTTTTCTTCTATGAGTATCGAAAGGATAAACGATTCTGAGTAGGAAAACCCCAAAATACCTAGTTAAATTTTAGAAAAAAAACGTTATTAGACTTTTTTTTTTAAAACGCTCAGGCTCCTTGCTTCCCCTCTAATAATAAATGCGAAACTGTCTGACCTCCTTCACTCATAAATCGCTGAACCATATTCGTATTTTTCATATATTTATTCTTTCTTGATCAGGTCTGTATTGAACCCAGGGACTTCAAGCTTCATAGTCAGATACTCTAATCACAGGGCTATTTGGGAAATCAACCGCTCTACTAGCTGTTTCCTCAATGGCTTCCAGGCACAAACGCACCGTATCCGTATTGCCTCATTACATCCACGGATATGTTAATGACAGAATTAATAGTGGATTAATTATTTATGAACATAATACTCAGTGGCTTCTGGGTCTCATTACCCTTTGTGGAATCATCGGCCAATTAGGACATGCACTGGGCTGGACAGATAAACAGATTAATTAGTTTTGCCAATTAAGTTCAGATCATATGAAAACAAACAATTCATTGTACAACTGTTAAAGTGGAAACACATTGTTAACACGCGACGCGACCCGATGCAACGCGACGCGTGTTGAGTCGAATCAAATTGTATTATTTTCTATGACCAGAACCACACTATGAACATCCGACGCGACGCCATGCGCATACATTCGTTGCATCGGGTCGCGTCGCGTGTTAAGGCGAAGGGATAGGCAAAAGCTCATAAATTGGTTGTTTTTGTGCATGTTTTATGGCGATAATACACAATTTGGAGTTTTGAAAACTGCACATTCTATAAAACATGTCTTGAATTAGAATTCACCGGTGAAAACATATTCCTTAATGTCGTAGTTAGTACAAAAATTCGTTTGCTCTAAGAGTCTCGAAAATATTTTGTGCACGGTTTGCTCGGGTGAAACCAATCTGTTTGCTACGAATCTCGACGAGGTCACTCTAGTAACTCATAATTAAAATTCCGCGGTGCGTTTGCTTCAATTAGCCAACAAATAAGGCTTTAGAGAGTAGTACTGCCCTGATCCTGTGAAAAGGGCGAACGCAATATTTGCCCGCACATTCAATCAGGCGCTTTTCAATGTACAAAAAAATTCGGAAACCAAAAAAATGTTAAAAAGATAATACAATGAAATAAATTATTAAGATAAAACCAAAAATGTTCATAAAAAAATAATAAAAAAATAATAGATAAATAAATAAAAAAATAATTTGGATAAGACGTATGAAAATAATAAGGAAAAAGCAACGTTGCATGTTCGCTCGGTGGCGGCAGTGCGTAAGCGACGCGACGTTGCCAATATTCGCTTCGCGTTTTTTCATATTGGTTTGGCTAAGCATGTTGTTTGAGTCACAGAATAGGCGCGAAACAGTGCTTCAAAAAGTCGTACTCGTTCGCTTCGCACGTATAATACCTATATTAAGTTAAAAGTTATTATTTTCAATCCGTTTTTTGGGAACTTAGTGGCAGGTTGGTTTGATACTTACTTGCTGTTTAGCGAACAAGCATGGGAAATAGGATTTTGGTTGGAATTACTGCATGAAAAATTTTGATAATGAGGCAAGTAGTACTCCAATGTATAGTCTATCATTAGAAAGAAAAAAAAATGATATCTGAAGGTCAAAGTGGTTCCCAAACATGGATCCGTTATGAAAATAAAAAAGACCGCCATATTGAAATCTTTAGTTTTTCGACCGATTAATTTCAAAATCGATATCTGAGGATCCGAGTTGTCTCCAAACACGTATCCGTTATCAGAAATGACAAAAGTGGCCGCTATTTTGAAATCTTTAAGTTTTGGGCCGATTATTTTCAAAATCGATATCTGAGGGTCCGAGTGGTCGTCAAACACAAATCTGCTACCGAAAATGAAAAAACTGGCCGCCATTTTGAATTCTTTACTTTTTGGACCGAATATTTTCAAAATCGATATCTAAGGGTCCGAGTGGTCGTGAAACACAAATCTGCTATCAAAAATGAAAAAACTGGCCGCCATTTTGAAATCTTTAGTTTACCGGCCGATTGATTTCAAAATCGATATCTGAGAAACCGAGTTGTCTCCAAACACGTATCCGTTATCAAAAATGACAAAAGTGGTCGCCATTTTGAAATCTTCAGTTTTTGGACCGATTATTTTCAAAACCGATATCTGAGGGTCCGAGAGCTCCCCAAACATAAATCCGTTATCAAAAATGAAAAAAGTGGCCGCCATTTTGAAATCTTTAAGTTTTGGGCCGATTATTTTCAAAACTGATATCTGAGGGTCCGAGAGGTCCCCAAACATAAATCCGTTATCAAAAATGAAAAAAGTGGCCGTCATTTTGAAATCTTTAAGTTTTGGGCCGATTATTTTCAAAATCGATATCTGAGGGTCCGAGTGGTTGTCAAACAAAAATCTGCCACCGAAAATGAAAAAACTGGCCACCATTTTGAATTCTTTACTTTCTAGACCAATTGTTTTCAAAATCGATATCTGAGGATCCGAGTGGTCCCCAAACATGAATCCGTTTTTAAAAATTAAAAAAGTGGCCGCCATTTTGAAATCTTTAAGTTTTGGACCGAATATTATCAAAATCGATATCTAAGGGTTCGAGTGGTCGTGAAACACAAATCTGCTATCAAAAATGAAAAAACTGGCCGCCATTTTGAAATCTTTAGTTTACCGACCGATTGATTTCAAAATCGATATCTGAGAATCCGAGTTGTCTCCAAACACGTATCCGTTATCAAAAATGACAAAAGTGGCCGCCATTTTGAAATCTTTAGTTTTTGGACCGATTATTTTCAAAACCGATATCTGAGGGTCCGAGAGCTCCCCAAACATAAATCCGTTATCAAAAATGAAAAAAGTGGCCGCCATTTTGAAATCTTTAAGTTTTGGGCCAATTGTTTTCAAAATCGATATCTGAGGATCCGAGTGGTCGCCAAACATGAATCCGTTTTTAAAAATTAAAAAAGTGGCCGCCATTTTGAAATCTTTAAGTTTTGGACCGAATATTATCAAAATCGATATCTAAGGGTTCGAGTGGTCGTGAAACACAAATCTGCTATCAAAAATGAAAAAACTGGCCGCCATTTTGAAATCTTTAGTTTACCGACCGATTGATTTCAAAATCGATATCTGAGAATCCGAGTTGTCTCCAAACACGTATCCGTTATGAAAAATGACAAAAGTGGCCGCTATTTTGAAATCTTTAGTTTTTGGACCGATTATTTTCAAAACCGATATCTGAGGGTCCAAGAGCTCCCCAAACATAAATCCGTTATCAAAAATGAAAAAAGTGGCCGCCATTTTGAAATCTTTAAGTTTTGGGCCAATTGTTTTCAAAATCGATATCTGAGGATCCGAGTGGTCCCCAAACATGAATCCGTTTTTAAAAATTAAAAAAGTGGCCGCCATTTTGAAATCTTTAAGTTTTGGACCGAATATTATCAAAATCGATATCTAAGGGTTCGAGTGGTCGTGAAACACAAATCTGCTATCAAAAATGAAAAAACTGGCCGCCATTTTGAAATCTTTAGTTTACCGACCGATTGATTTCAAAATCGATATCTGAGAATCCGAGTTGTCTCCAAACACGTATCCGTTATCAAAAATGACAAAAGTGGCCGCCATTTTGAAATCTTTAGTTTTTGGACCGATTATTTTCAAAACCGATATCTGAGGGTCCAAGAGCTCCCCAAACATAAATCCGTTATCAAAAATGAAAAAAGTGGCCGCCATTTTGAAATCTTTAAGTTTTGGGCCGATTATTTTCAAAATCGATATCTGAGGGTCCGAGTGGTTGTCAAACACAAATCTGCTACCGAAAATGAAAAAACTGGCCACCATTTTGAATTCTTTACTTTCTAGACCAATTGTTTTCAAAATCGATATATGATGATCCGAGTGGTCCCCAAACATGAATCCGATTTTATAAATGAAAAAACTGGCCGCCATTTTGAAATCTTTAGTTTACCGACCGATTGATTTCAAAATTAATATCTGAGAATCCGAGTTGTCTCCAAACATGTATCCGTTATCAAAAATGACAAAAGTGGCCGCCATTTTGAAATCCTTAGTTTTTGGACCGATTATTTTCAAAACCGATATCTGAGGGTCCGAGAGCTCCCCAAACTTAAATCCATTATCAAAAATGAAAAAAGTGGCCGCCATTTTGAAATCTTTAAGTTTTGGGCCGATTATTTTCAAAACCGATATCTGAGGGTCCGAGAGGTCCCCAAACATGAATCCGTTTTTAAAAATGAAAAAAGTGGGCGCCATTTTGAAATCTTTAAGTTTTGGTCCGATTTTTTTCAAAATCGATATCTAAGGGTCTGAGTGGTCGTGAAACACAAATCTGCTATCAAAAATGAAAAAACTGGCCGACATTTTGAAATCTTTAGTTTTCCGACCGATTGATTTCAAAATCGATATCTGAGGATCCGAGTTGTCTCCAAACACGTATACGTTATCAAAAATGACAAAAGTGGCCGCCATTTTGAAATATTTAGTTTTCAGACCAATTGTTTTCAAAACCGATATCTGAGGGTCCGAGAGGTCCCCAAACATAAATCTGTTTTTAAAAATGAAAAAAGTGGCCGCCATTTTGAAATCTTTAAATTTTGGATCGAATATTTTTAAAATCGATATCTGAGGGTCCGAGTGGTCATCAAACACAAATCTGCTATCGAAAATAAAAAAAACTGGCCGCCATTTTGAATTCTGTACTTTTTGGACCAAATGTTTTCAAAATCGATATCTGAGGATCCGAGTGGTCCCCAAACAAGAATCCGTTTTTAAAAATAAAAAAAGGTGTCCACCATTTTAAAAACTAGTTTTTGTACCGATTGTTTTCAAAATCGATATCTTACGATCTGAGTGGTTCCCAAACACGTATCCGTTATACAAAATAGAAAAGTCATCATCATTTTGAAATGTTTAGTTTTTGAACAGATTGTTTTCAAAATCGATATCTGAGCTGGCGGCCTCTTTTTCCATTTTTGATAACGGGTTGATAAATGGTGGCCAGTTTTTTCATTTATAAAAACGGATTCATGTTTGGGGACCACTCGAATCCTCAGATATCGATTTTGAAAACAATTGGTCTAGAAAGTAAAGAATTCAAAATGGCGGCCACTTTTTCATTTTTAAAAACAGATTTATGTTTGGGGACCTCTCGGACCCTCAGATATCGGTTAATAATCGGTCTGAAAACTAAACATTTCAAAATGGCGGCCACTTTTGTCATTTTTGATAACGTATACGTGTTTGGAGACAACTCGGATCCTCAGATATCGATTTTGAAATCAATCGGTCGGAAAACAAAAGTTTTCAAAATGGCGGCTACTTTTTTCATTTTTAAAAACGGATTCATGTTTGGGGACCACCTGGATCCTCAGATATCGAATTTGAAAACAATCGGTTCAAAAAGTAAAGAATTCAAAATGGCGGCCAGTTTTTTCATTTTCGATAGCAGAATTGTGTTTGACGACCACTCGGATTCTCAGATATCGATTTTAAAAATAATCGGTCCCAAACTTAAAGATTTCAAAATGGCGGCCACTTTTTTCATTTTTGATAACGGATTTATGTTTGGGGGGCTCTCGGACCCTCAGATATCGGTTTTGAAAATAATCGGTCCAAAAACTAAAGATTTCAAAATGGCGACCACTTTTGTCATTTTTGATAACGGATACGTGTTTGGAGACAACTCGGATTCTCAGATATCGATTTTGAAATCAATCGGTCGGTAAACTAAAGATTTCAAAATGGCGGCCAGTTTTTTCATTTTTGATAGCAGATTTGTGTTTCACGACCACTCGGACCCTTAGATATCGATTTTGAAAATATTTGGTCCAAAACTTAAAGATTTCAAAATGGCGGTCACTTTTTTCATTTTTAAAAACGGATTCATGTTTGGAGACAACTCGGATTCTCAGATATCGATTTTGAAATCAATCGGTCGGTAAACTAAAGATTTCAAAATGGTGGCCAGTTTTTTCATTTTTGATAGCAGATTTGTGTTTCACGACCACTCGGACCCTTAGATATCGATTTTGAAAATATTCGGTCCAAAACTTAAAGATTTCAAAATGGCGGTCACTTTTTTCATTTTTAAAAACGGATTCATGTTTGGAGACAACTCGGATTCTCAGATATCGATTTTGAAATCAATCGGTCGGTAAACTAAAGATTTCAAAATGGCGGCCAGTTTTTTCATTTTTGATAGCAGATTTGTGTTTCACGACCACTCGGACCCTTAGATATCGATTTTGAAAATATTCGGTCCAAAACTTAAAGATTTCAAAATGGCGGTCACTTTTTTCATTTTTAAAAACGGATTCATGTTTGGAGACAACTCGGATTCTCAGATATCGATTTTGAAATCAATCGGTCGGTAAACTAAAGATTTCAAAATGGCGGCCAGTTTTTTCATTTTCGATAGCAGATTTGTGTTTCACGACCACTCGGACCCTCAGATATCGATTTCGAAAATATTCGGTCCAAAACTTAAAAATTTCAAAATGGCGGCCACTTTTTCTATTTTATAAAACGGATACGTGTTTGGGAACCACTCGGATCGTCAGATATCGATTTTGAAAATAATCGGTCCAAAAACTAAAGATTTCAAAATGGCGGGCACTTTTTTCATTTTTGATAACGGATTCATGTTTGGGGACCACTCGGACCCTCAGATATCGATTTTGAAAACAATCGGTTCAAAAACTAGAGATTTCAAAATGGCGGTCACTTTTTTCATTTTATATAACGGATACGTGTTTGGGAATCACTCGGATCGTCAGATATCGATTTTGAAAACAATCAGTCGAAAAACAAAAGTTTTCAAAATGGCGGCTACTTTTTTCATTTTTAAAAACGGATTCATGTTTGGGGACCACTGATCCTCAGATATCGAATTTGAAAACAATCGGTTCAAAAAGTAAAGAATTCAAAATGGCGGCCAGTTTTTTCATTTTCGATGTTTGGAGACAACTCGGATTCTCAGATATCGATTTTGAAATCAATCGGTCGGTAAACTAAAGATTTCAAAATGGCGGCCAGTTTTTTCATTTTCGATAGCAGATTTGTGTTTGACGACCACTCGGATTCTCAGATATCGATTTTGAAAATAATCGGTCCAAAACTTAAAGAATTCAAAATGGCGGCCACCTTTTTCATTTTTGATAACGGATTCATGTTTGGGGACCTCTCGGACCCTCGGATATTGGTTTTGAAGATAATCATTGGAAAAACCATGCCTTATTCTGTCTTTCCCGCACACGTTCAAGTTTTACTTTATTCTGCAATAATAATTTACGTTGCGACTCTAAACAGACTCTGGACACCTTTGACGTCACGTTCATCACTATCCCGCGGAAACTGCATTTTTCTGGGATAAAAAGTAGCCTGTTTTAATCTAGGGTACCAACTGTCTTCGTTCCAAATTTCATCCAAATCCGTCCAGTTGTTGTAGCTTGAAGAAGAAACAAACATACATACACACTCACTCACATCGTCACAAACTTTCTCATGTATTATATCACATACATACATACATAAATAACGTCTCTATTCCTTGCGGAGCAGACAGAGCCCAAGGTAACAAGACCTTAAAGGCCACGTTACGAATGCCGAAATGTTAATTATTTTTATTATTTTTGCAAAATCTGATTTGAACATTATGCTGTGTCTGTGTAGGCAATCGGAAAACTAAAGTAAGCGCCATCTACTAACATCGCAGTGCAATATTTCAATCCATCAGCACGCGCCCATTCGCATCGAGTTCACGCGTCGATTATTTAACAGATGTCGCGTTGATCGGACTGCTTGCCACGTCACGAACGGGCAAGGTCATTTGCCTATCCCTTCGCCTTAATAATCTGTTTCCACCTTTATACAAATACTGCGTTTCATTTTTCCATCGTAAAAAAAATACACATAACCAAATTACATAACCGGCACAGGTAAAACAAATGTAGGATGTTTAGTTTGGATTAATTTAGGTTTAGGTGCGGCGGGGGTGGGCCTTGGGCCGCCCCTAAGCCGCGAACATGTTTGTTTTAATTTAGAAATAGTGTTTATTTTACCTTGGAATGTCCTAGTAATGTAAAATAGTTATGTACGGAGAACAAGTGTAATCATTATCTACCTACTTCTCTTCCCCCGCAAATCGTAAAAGCCCATCGAGGGAATGGGCGATTAAAATTTTTATGTTTATGGATTTCAACCGCTTCCCTCACCAGTCTCGGTATATAGTGGCGTTCTGTCGAAATGATCTTAGGATCCCGTTTATAATAATTCGAATGAACTTAACCGTGAATCATTAAAAACTCTTATTGTTCTACGGTGGGTTGGGAATGAAATGGTTCGACTGTACTTATAGCATTTGACCCGCATGATAGTGTAATACATTTAACTAAGCAATCGGAAGCAATAACCGGCGAGTACGGGTATAATAGCAATTGCCTCATTAATATGTCTTTCCAAGTTTAGCAGTTAGTCGGAACAATGCGGCGGCTGGAAGTCACAGGCGACGGGCGTGATTAGTATTATAGGTGAAAAACTTGTTAGTAGTTATACAGTATGCTTCTAGTGTAAGTTTTCAGTCACAGAACACCGTCTCAAAAGCGTTCGCGTTGAAATGTCAAATACTATGAGAACAGTTTGTTGCCGTTTCGGTCCGCAAGTGGCGCTGCCAATTTTTCCATAGTAATTGAGACGTTTACGTAAACGCGTTCGAGACGTTTTTTTGGGTGAAAACTTACACTAGAGGCTCAGAAGTGATATATGAGACTTAAGTAAATTTTCTAATTTGGAACGTCAATTTGTCTATTCACACACATTACTCATACATACAAGGTCATTTACTTATTTAAGTTTTTCACCTATAACAGATTTAAAAGATTCACTGTTCATAATATGTATCAGCCATAATTGTCAACGGAATGTATTTACATCAGAGTAAAAGCCTCTCAGAAGTGGCAAGTTTAAAAAATAATAATTTCAATTTCTCTGTTTCTGACACCCGATTTTGATGAAAGAAAGTCTATCCTGTCAGTAGCTCCCAACATTAGCCTGAACTAACAGACAGATAGACGACAGTTAAAAGAACATTGCAATGTATTCCTAATAACGTTTCTAATAATCACAGAGAAGTATGTGTCAAATATACTCTATTTTTTATTATATTATATCTACCTACCGAATATATCGTAAATATAAATATATCATTGGTGCGCTTTTCGTGGGCAAATAAGATATTTCTACCAAACAAAACCTTGTACTTGTTTGAGGTGCTTTTCGCTCTTAGAAAACTTTGAGTAATTTTGTCAGCCTCTAAAAATCCAACTAGCTATTCAATATTTATTTCAAATTGCTTCGGTAATTATGTAAACAATTTTTTGTAGCATATACTACATAGTTAGGCACGTCTGTATTTGAAATAAATATCGATAAAGGTGGAAACACGTTATTAACACGCGACGCGACCCGATGCAACGCGACGCGTGTTGAGTCGAATCAAATTGTATTATTTTCTATGACCAGAACCACACTATGAACATCCGACGCGATGCCATGCGCATACATTCGTTGCATCGGGTCGCGTCGCTCGTTAACAATGTGTTTCCACCATAAGTTGACTTTTAAGAGGCGCACAAAGTTACCTTAAAAATTAAAGACACACCCCCTTTCAACATGAAACTACCGTGAGACTCGCACATAATTACAACACACCGGATAACTCACTCGGGTGTGTGCAGTGTTCGTTTCGCTGCCGCCGGGGCGAGCGCTCTCTGATGAAGGGCTACGGAATAGTCCGAAACAATGTCGGAGCAATACTTCGGCTTTTATACGTGAGTTATCCGGTGTGTTGTAATTACACTCCCCCTTATTCATAAACGCTCGGCTTCTGCTAACTTTGACGACCGGATGGCCTAGTGGTCAGCGAACCTGACTATGAAGCTTGAGGTTCCGGGTTCGATCCCCGGTCGGAGCAGATATTTGTATGAAAAATACGAATGTTTGTTCTCGAGTCTTGGATGTTTAATATTTATATATAAGTATGTATTTATCTATATAAGTATGTTTATCCGTTGTCTAGTACCCATAGTACAGGCTTTGCCTAGTTTGGGACTAGGTCAATTGGTGTCAATTGTCCCACAATATTATTATATTATTATTATTATATTAACTTAGCAATCGTTTATCCTCATCATTCTGTCACTTTGACATATACCTTTCACAGATAAGGACAAACGATTACTATGTTAGCAGAAGCCTATAGGGCGTTTATGAATAAGGGGAATGAATGAATGAATGAATGAAAAATCATTTATTGCTTTAGTGTGTTGCTTGTGTGTTGTGTGTGGGGGGGACAGAGTTTTTCACATATATTTCCTTTTCTCTCCTTCGCCGCTTCCGCTTTCGCTATTCACGTGCACTGCACTTAATGGAAATGCACACTTGCGCTCGGTCGTAACTTGCCGAACGTTGCACGGCGCGAGCGCAGCGTATTATATCTGCACACTATTTACTACGGCACCGTTGTACCCGCGTCACTGAATACTACCTCTAAATTGTGGAAGGAAACCCGCCAATATTGTAAATTTTTAAATTACTATTACTAACATAGACATTGTTATATCGATTGCTGATTGCTGAGATTGCTGGAAAGTTTAAAGTTATACCTAGTTGTAAGTTTATTGTTTGAGGTTCAGATTACCCAGCCAGAAGGAGGGTAATCTTTCTTGAAAATGGTATTTTTCTTTTATTATTAATAAAAATATTCAAAAGCATGATTTAAAAAAACAAGCCAAGTGCGAGTCCGAATCACACTTGGTCTTGCCTTTTTACCCTTTGAGTACGGAAACGGAACCCCAAAAATAAATGAAAATTAATAATAAAATGAGCATAATTTCAGTTAGACGAAACGATCATTGAACCGAACGATAGGTACACGATTTTGGTATAGAAATATTTTAACTAAGTTTCTTACTTTTTGTTAATAAGTAAGTACTTAATATGACAGCAAATAGGTATGTTTTGAGAGACGTCTTTAACGAATAAATTAATCAACTTAAAGTGGGTGACAGACGGGCGAGGAAGTTCGCGTACTTACGGCTCGACGACTTTACTCGCCTGTGTGTCAGTCTAAGTACGCGTACTTTGGGAGTAAAGTACAGGCGAGTAGAGTCGTCGAGCCGTAAGTACGCGATCTTACTCGCCCGTCTGTCACCCACTCAACTAATTTCTTCATTCACTGTAAAAATCCACATTAACAAGTCACTTCAGTCACTTAAACCAAGAAAGTACTGGAGCGAGGAAATCTCCCGACACCGAGCTAAATATCAATGTAGATATTGTGCAAGCGACATTTTCTGCGGCAACATTCTTTCGCCGTATTTATTCACAATTTCATAGTTTCTCGTCTCGCGGTGAATGGAATAACAAAAGCTTGTTTTTTTTATTCGTTTTGGAGATATCGGCAGATGATCTCTCCGCAGACGGGATAGCTACAGGGTTGCCAGTGGCTCGAAACAACAATATTAACACTTTTGACGCAAAAAGAGGGGTGTATAAATTTGACGTCCATCTCTCTCTCTCTCTCTCTCTCTCAGTGTGTGTGTGTGTATCTGTGGCATCGTAGGTCTCCAACTCCAAGCAATGAGCCGATTAAGATGCGGTTTTTTCATTCGAAAGCCAGTTTCCTTGCGGTGACTTTTTAAGTTTAGTAAAAATGGGTTATGTATTTTGAAGAGTCAGCTCTTTTCCAAAATGATTGAAAATGTTTGTTGTTGTTGTTGAAAATGTTGAAATGATTGCTGGTTCCCATGAAATAAATACATAAGGTTTTTTCATTCTTACCTGTCCTATTTGGTAAACAAAATTCTAACCCCAATGTGCAAATTTTTATAAAGAATAAGGTGTTTTATGTTATCAAATAAACCTGAGGCAATATTTTGTACATAATTTTGCTGATATTTTATCTCCAGTTCCTTTATTTACGATGAAATAGTTAAAAAATAACAAAAATGAGACGTTTTGAGGTTAGAATTTTGTTTACCAAATAGGACAGGTAAGAATGAAAATACCTTACATACACATACACAAATCTCGTCTTCCCTTACGGGGTAGACAGAGCCTAAAGTAACAAGACCTAGAGGCCACGTTTAGCATGATTGTGGCATATAGGTGGAAAGGGGAATCAAAATGTAATGGGTTTTCACCGATTCCCGATTCCGATGACCTTTTACCATATGCGCGGGAATTTTAAATAATACCGCCATAAGAGTATAAAATCTTTTGACCGACGAAATAAAAAGTATAGCAGATTATAGAACTTTTGATAAAACAGTTAAAGAATATTTTTTGAGCCGTCCCTTTTACTCCATAAATGAATATTATCAGAAGTTCTTCGACCAATGTACCTGAAATCTCTTTAACATGACATCCGATTTAAATTGTTATTATTATTCTTAATTGGCATAGTTACCTATAATTATTTTTCATCTTTATATTCTTTGACATCCGTTTAAATTTATTGTTATTTTGTTTGACATACTTATTGTTATTTTGATATCTATATAAATTTACTTATTATTGCTGAACTTACCTGCCTTATTTTAAGTTATCCTGTAGAAATGTTATCTCACCAATTGTCTGATATTGGACTTACTTACTACTATTGTTTTGGCTGTGTTTTAAAGACTGTATTTGCATGCATTTGTATGTGTTTTTATGCAAATAAATGATTGAATATGAATATGAATAGAAGCCACTGGTACAGGTGGCGGCACGTAAGTCTAACATGGAATACGCCCGCCCGCGTCCCCTGCTCTCCCCCGCGATACCTTATTTTCGACTACTGCGCATCAATGGTCATCGCTGGACTTACGTGCCGGCACTTGTACATTCTATTTTTTTTTTTGCTCCCAGACCGGGGAAGTTGATCCATAAAACATAATATTAAAATAATCGCAACTAGAAACACCTTCGCCAACCCTGAATGCAAGAAATCTCATATTTTGCGGGCTTTGCTCGCGTTAAAATACACCGCTGAATTATTTCAACCTTATTTGTATTGATACTGCACTTGGCTGTGTCGGAAACGCGCTGTGGGAAAACGAAGCCAGTTGTCTTGAGTGCCGATGGCCGACAACTTGCCTAGTTTTTTCATAAAATGTTTTGCTGGGGTGTAAACACTGGGTTTTAAAATTAATCCACAACCCTTCGGTATGATTTGTTAAGTTTAACTAAACACCATCGGGCCCTATTTCACCATTGCGACAATTGTCGGTGACTAGTGACAATTCTGTTTACATTACAAACTCGACGAGAGGGGTGCGAGCCGGGTTACCTCCTCGTGTGAACAAGAGCTGCGGTTCGTTTTCGGATCCATCCGGGGGGAAGAGCAGTGCTTGGTCCGGTGCACCCTGGGCAACGGCTAATGATTTCCTGGCAGTATCTGAGGGATAATATTGACCGTTGGCTAAGAGCCCGACAGGGGGGGAGGGGGTCTTTGACCGTGTTACCGTACAACGTTGCCGACATTTTGTCACAAGATTTTATAATTAAAATTTTTAACCCTGACATTGGCGAAGTTGTCGTCGCTATGACGACTTGGAACGCCAGAAATAAAAGAAGAAGAAGAAGAAGAACTCGACGAGAATCTACGCAGGTTGGCTTCATATTGAACACGCATTGCAATTCGAATTGTAAATGGTCACCGTCAATTTTCGTGTTGGTGAAATAGGAGCCTGTATATCAGGGGTGGCAAACTTGATTAGACCCTAGATCTCCTGTTCATTAACAAAACCCTGCGCGATCTACCAATTACATACTTCATGGAACCTTAAATGAAACACGTTGCGCATTCTGGTCTACGTATTAATATTTTTTGCCTTGCCACGATCGAATGGACTAACATCGACCTGTTGGCCACCCCTGCTCTATATCAGGCAGTCTTAAGTACTAGTATTATAAATGCGAAAGTTTATGAAGATGAATAGATGGATGGATGGATGTGACGATGTGAGTGTGTATGTTTGTTCCTTCTTCACGCTGAAACAACTGGACGGATTTAGATAAAATTTGGAACGGAGATAGCTGGTACCCTAGATTAACACATAGGTTACTTTTATCCCGGATAATTGCACAGTTCCCGCGGGATAGCGATAAACATGTCAAAGGTCGTAGCTGCCTAACGTAAGTCTAATTCTACGCGGACGAAATTTGGCACAATTCTGAGAGAGCTTGTGTAGACAAGAGTTATCGTGTTTTTACTTGAGTATAAAGATAACTCCAGGCATGAGACCGCATGATTAACAGCAAATATCGCGGGTACTAATTCCATTCGGAGCGATCCGGCCCGGTCTGCGGCCGGGAAATTTATGGCAAGGGCGGCGGCCGCGAGTCTGGAAGGGCCTTAATGCCTTTTGATGCGGCATTTTATTTAAACCTCTCACGCAATACGTGATACGTTCTCCGAGGAGGCGGCGAGGAGGGGCCAGGGGGCTATGGCCAATGCCTTCGGCTTTCTCCCCTTCGGAGTGATAGAGGTGGCCGTTCAGTACCACAGGGTGCTCCTCTACCACCGGAGGCTTGGAGCACTACCTGACGGAGCGGATAGTGCTCTTCATGGGGAGGGGCGGAAGAATGGAGAAGAGGTGGTCAGTGGAGTCCCACAGGGGTCCGTTCTGGGGCCCCTAATCTGGAACGTGGGATTTGACTGGACCTTTGATTTGGGTGGGCTACTTTTTACGGTAGAAGAACTGAGTTGCGAGACTTGGTGTTTTTTACAAGTTATGTTTTGATGAGTACTTATTATCTATATTATCGGAAAATGTTGGAATTATTTCGTAAAATGACATTTGGAGTGTCATCCTACTGCATTGATAGAGCTGCCAGATTATAATATTTTCGGCCATTCCATTACATATTATTCTATTACCAGCTTCTGCCCGCGACTTCGTCCGCGTAAAATTAGACTTAAGAACTGATGTTGATAGTATATTCTGCAATAATTATTAATCCCGGAGGAACTATGCAATTTTCAGGGATAAAAAGTAACCTATGTATCAATCTAGGGTGCCAGCTATCTACATTCCAAATTTTATCCAACAAGAAGAAGGAACAAACATACACACTCTCTCACTCACATCGTCACAAACTTTCGCATTTATAATACTAGCTTCTGCCCGCGACTTCGTTCGCGTAGTATTAGCAACGATTTAACATGTTAATCGTTATTCCGCGGGAACTATGCAATTTTCCGGCATAAAAAGTAGCCTATGTTTCAATCTAGGGTACCAGCTATCTTCGTTCCAAATTTTATCCAAATCCCTCCAGTCGTTTTAGCGTGAAGAAGGAACAAACATACACACTCACTCACATCGTCACATCGTCACTCTCAAACTTTCGCATTTATAATATTAGTAGGATTATTTTAGTATAATAATTTTGGGGTATACTTTTGAGCAGAGCCGGCTTCGCGCCTCCGCGGCCTCGCGCGGCGGACGCCCGTGAACGTCACCTAAGGATTTGTGCCTGGATTTAGCCCATCCAGTTATTTGGCTAATTGAAAATATACGCGAGGTGCTCACAACGATTACGGTAATGCCTTTTACATACTGTTTGCATGTTTGAATAGGGATTTTGTGGAAAATCGCAATTTAAAATGCTGTGGCTTTTGTTCATAATGGGAATTTTTATGCTCAAGAACAAGCTCAGCAAAAGGAACTGTGTTGGCCAGTTTTAAAAAGTTTCTAAAGAAATTTTTTATTCTATAATAATTCTGAAAATTGTGTCCAGTATCGTCTAATCGAATTCCTAGGCAGAATTTTATTGTTGTAACTGTCTTCTTCATTTTATCTGTACAAATTAAATCCTTGTTTCGCGTCTCTGTCTGTTTCGGAGTAATAAATAGAGACGGAATCATAGATAACTGACAGTTAAGATAACAGGAACTTAACACAAATTAACACCTGATATGGGTGGTGTAGGGGTCACGCGTCACGGAATGACGAGGACCCGGGTTCGATTCCCGGCCATAGCTTTACTTTTCGGATTTTTCTATGTGTTCTAATTTTCAGTATCGTTTAGAAATTAACACAAACTGGTGAAACAGAGACTTAGGGCCTGTTTCACCACTCCTTAACTGTCAGTTATCTATGACTAGCTGTTGCCAGCGACTTCGTCTGCAAAGAATTTGTTTATCGCTATCCCGCGGGAACTATGCAATTTTCCGGGATAAAAAGTAGCCTATGTGCTATTCCAGACATTTCTCTATCTATGTGCCGAATTTCATCCAGATCCGTTGGGCCGTTCTGGCGTGATTGAGTAACAAACAAACATCCATCCATCCATCCATCCATACTTTCGCATTTATAATATTAGTTAGATTAGTAAGATTCCGTCTCTATTTATTACTACGGAACAGACAGAGACGTCATCATAGATAATTGACTGTTAAGGAGTGGTGACACAGGCCCTTATTTATTTATTTATAAGCCTTTTTTTATTCCGAACTCGCTACAATTTCAGTAGGTGCATGTTGTTGTTGTTGTTATTGTCGTTTTTTATTTATTAAATTGTCGCGTAATTCGGCGTGCCTCATGGCATAGGCCTCCGACATTTGCGAAGAAATTCAATGGTGTGTGTTAAGTTCCCAATCCGCACTGGGCGCGCGTGGGAACTATAGCCCAAACCCTCCAATATACACAGGCCCTTAGTGTAGGAAAATATCGACAGCAGATAACCAACTGGTCGTAATTAATAATAGAGCTAGGTACTGTTGTCTTTGTCGTACTACAGTTGGATGTAAACACATAAAGCTATTAAAAATAGTAGCATGCTCTTATACCGACTATGCGTCGACTATCCATTATGGTTGCCTGGTAGAGATCGCTCTGTAGCGATAAGGCCGATTGTTACCTTATTACTTCTGTATACCTTTTTTCTGTTTTGATTGTTATATGTGGTGTTCAATAAAGAGTTATTGTATTGTGTTGTATTGTATTGTATTGTATTGTACCGACACTCTATTGCCCGCGGAGCATAATTCGCTTATCGCTATCCTGCGGGACCCTATGTAACTGGATAAAAAGTAGCCAAAGTTCATCGATACTGGTAGAGTTGTTTTGGCGATAACAGGCAGACTAAGAATCAATGTGACGAGTACTTTCGCGTTTATAATACTACGTACGAATATGGAACTTTCTAGCTTTTGCTCGCGACTTTGTGTGCGATGAATTCGATTATAGCTATCCAGGATAAATGTACGCTATTTTATTATATAACTAGCGACCCGCCCCAGCTTCGCACGGTATATTATGCATGTATTATACATATAAAACTTCCTCTTGATTCACTCTATCTATTTAAAAAATCCGTTCAAAATCCGTTGCGTAGTTTTAAAGATTTAAGCATACATAGGGACATAGGGACAGAGAAAGAAAGAAAGAAAGAAAGAAAAGAAAAGAAAGAAAACATTTTAGGTATTCATGATAACAAAAAGATGATGAAAGTGACTTTGTTTTATACTATGTAGTGATGATAGTGATGTTAGAAAGTATCTTCTTGCCAGATTTCATTACGGTCGGTAAAATCACTTTACCGTTGCAAACAACAGTCAGAAAGACAGTCTTAGTTACTTTCACACTATTTATTATAAATATTATATAAATAAAGATAAGATCACACACATTATTTGCAAATGGCAACCCTAAACTGAAAACAATCGACGATCATGAAAATTCACTTCGCACACGATACCGCGCTAACTTTTTAATTTTACTTTTTCTCTGGTGGCACAGGTCGCCGATTCGATTGCAAACATCGGTGAAGTTTCGAATTGACTCGGTCGCCATTTTGCCGCGGGGTAAAAAAGTTTACCAACTTTCTAGACTTGAACGGCACCGGTTTCGTTTACATATTAAATATTCTTTGAACTAGAAAAAGTGGTTTTTAATTTTTAGTTCGACGGACTTTGTGGGCCAGAGTTATAGTGGTTCTGGGTTTTATAAATCAAAAGGAACGTTTGTTACAATGATTTGTTAAGTAGGACTAGTAAAACATTTCAGTAATTTAATAGTCACACCCCTTATCCATAAAAGCTCTAAAGGCCTCTGCTAACTTAGCAATCGTTTGTCCTTATCTGCCTTTCACAGATAAGGACAAACGATTACTAAGTTAGCAGAAGCCTATAGAACGTTTATGAATAAGGGGGACAGAGATTTTTAAACGGACTAGAGTCGCGGATGTTAGGGCCACTGTAGTCTATACTCACGAGCAAATATAACGGGTCACTTTTCATACAACTTTCTATGAAAAGTGACGCGCCGTTTGCTCGTCAGTGTAGTTACTGAAATGTCATATCAAATCAAGTAAGTAGTCGAGAACAGATTTGACACAAGTTGTAAAAAAAATAAACTTCAAATTTCGCTACACGATGAAACAACTAAAGAAAATGAGGATGTTTTTACGAAAATATAATTCCGTGTTTACTGCGTATTTACCTAAGACCCTACCATAGTGTAGTAAATAAGTATTTATATATTTCCTGCGAACCTTTTACAGCCCCCCCCCCCCCCCCCCCACTTAACCTGCGTTCTCATTTCCGGCAACATTCCATAAGCTTCCTCTTTGACGGCTATTTAACAATATTCACAGATCATTTGCTAAAGGCTAGGGCAAAGACTATTTGAACAGACTGGCTGTGTTAGGTAGGTACATACCTAGTCATAGACAGGCAATAACGACAGGCTTATCGTTGTAACTATTTGTATACCTAAGTAATGCTTGTTTTTTGTCTCAAGGAAATAATTAACCGATGCCCAGGGTGCACCGGACCAAGCACTGCTCTTCCCCTCGGACGGATCCAAAAACGAACGCCAGCTCTTGACCACACGCGGAGGTAACCCGACTCGCATCGCACCCCAGAGAATGCCAGTCAATAGTGGTGAAAACTCGAGTTGAATTAAAAATAAAAGTTTAGTAGAGTAGACGAAAGTTACGGCTATTTATTAAGTATAGTTGCCGGCAAACACCTTGAGCAAGAACGACGTGTGTACGAGCGTAAATAATAAGGGTTAAACTATGGTACGAAGAAGCTTTTCTATATAGACGTATAATGACAATTAGGTAGGTACATAGATTTAGTATTAAGCAAGACGCGTGTGTGCTGGCCGGCTGTTGGAAGCGAATGTGTGGTGTTAAAGGGTTATAGCCATTTTTCACCGATAAGGTATGTGTACGAATGGTGACCACTTTCCCCTACTTTTATACCAGACGCTAAATTCACTTCTGCGCATTCAAGGTCATACTCAAGATGTTTGACGGCAGCTACAGGTACTATTAAAAGAAAAAAATCCTGGATCCGCCCTAACTGAACAGTCTATATCGGATATTTTTTAGTCTGTGGCGCCTCATGCTTCCCTGCGTTGAGGTAACGCACCACCAGCAGATAGAGATGAATAATGCGCTCCGACGGATTGCCATCACTCTTGTGGCCGTTCGCTTTCTGCTGTTTTATTGTAGGCTTGTACGCATTGTAAATATGGGGCGGTAGTGGTAAATTGAAAGACTAAAAGGTTTGTTTTCGCCTTGTATTTACGAAGCTCTTAAAATTGTTCCGATTTTAGCTGGTTATTATAAAAAAAAAAAAAAAAAAATTGTTTATTTCAAACATTAATCCATATCTTGTTAGTAAAACATTACCTTATATGACTATGTTAGTATTATGCATGCCTATTTGAATGCCGTTCGGACCAGTGTGTGGTAATGCCACTGTCCATCCTGCCGGCCAGCACGTCCAGGAAACTGTTGCCGCCGCCGCGCAGGCGCTGCAGCGCCGCGGCGCATCGCTTGCGTCAACGCGCGCGTCCGCGAACATGCCCGACGCGCTGCACCAGGGCGGCAGCCGCAACAGAACCCTGAACGCGTTGTTATACTGAACCCGCAGAGCATTGAGCGATCGTTTCGTGTATCTACACCACAGGCTACACGTGTAAAGTGATGTAGAGTACGCTCTGAATAATGTGATTTTAACCTGCACTGTACACCGACTGAACCTGTGCGCTATCATGTTAGCTCTGATATATATATTTGGTCAGTTTGACTAAATAGCCCTGGGGCCTTACCATGACGTCCTAATTGCGACTCCGTTCAAGTTTTAGCTGTCACTTTTAGTATGGATCTGACAGCGAGCGAATCTAAACTGAATCGCATTAAGACGTCATGGCAAGGCCCCAAATTCAGGTTTTAGCCCTCATTTTTTGTATGTATCTGACAGCGAGCGAACCTCAACTGAATCGCATTATACGTCATGGTAAGGCCCCTGTAGACGTTTTACAGAAATGTTTAAGGTAGGTACTTGATTAATGTTGCTAGGTATACATTAAACGGGGTTAAATTTTGTATCAAGATTTAAAAGAAAAATCTTTGTAGGTCGAACTAACTAACCACTTTCTGAAATATTCAGGAAAAATCTGAGATCTTATATGTTTACCAGCCGGTGAAAAAATTACTGGCACATCAGTTATTCTATGTTCACCGTCTAGGTTGGCAACGCGTCTGCAATATGTAATTTGGTGTTGCGAGTGTCCATCAGCAGCGGTGATTGCTCACCATCAGATAACTTCAAGATAAATTCCTTGTTTTGAAAAAATTTTTTACATCACCGAATGGCCTAGTGGTTAGAGAACCTGACTATGAAGCTCGAGGTCCCGGGTTCGATCCCCGGTCGGAGCAGATATTTGTATGAAAAATACGAATGTTTGTTCTCGAGTCTTGGATGTTTAATATGTATTTAAGTATGTATTTATCTATATAAGTATGTTTATCCGTTGTCTAGTGCCCATATCACAAACTTTGCTTAGTTTGAGACTAGATCAATTGGTGTCAATTGTCCCAAGATATTTATTATTATTATTATTATTAAAAGGTAATTCAGAAATTTCCCTTTAAAATCCAACCGCAAAAAAAGACACTTCTTAAGTTTACTTAAGTTCGCAAAACTAAGCCATTCGAAATCTAGATGGCTTCTTCTTTACGAAACGTAAGTCACTACATAGTATAAAACAAAGTCGCTTTCTCTGTCCCTATATCCCTATGTATGCTTAAATCTTTAAAACTACGCAAAGGATTTTGATACGGTTTTTTTGATAGATACCTAGAGTAATTACACCACACCGGAGATACCTAGAGTGATTAAAGAGGAAGGTTTATATGTATAATACATGCATAATATACCGTGCGAAGCCGGGGCGGGTCGCTAGATAAGTAATAAAGGGATGTGATTTCACCTACCACACCCGATTTGGGTAGCTGTTAGTTGACAAACAAAAGTCTACTGACATAGAAGTCTACACACACGATGCTACAAAAAGTAACACATGACACGATCTCGTGGAAAAATAAAGGCGCAAGGATAAATTAAAATCTGACCGACTGTATTTCTGCAAAGATCTTAATATACAAATGTACAAAGAAGTTAACATTAGGTACGTGCCATTTCTTTGTTCAATAGGGGCAAATCTTTGGCATGGCGATTCTAAAATTCTTTCGCTATTTACAAGTTACACTATCACTGCCTTTATTGACGTAAGCAAAATTTCAACCCGTAAAGGTATAAAGTTCCCGCAGAACTCATATAACAATTCCGGGCACCGGTTGTTTACCTACTCCATTATAATATTTGAAATATCGTATAGGTAATTGCAATAAAATTATCTGGCGAATTTTGTTCATGTCGGCAGTTTTATTGGTTTATTTTTAACCCGTGATCGTTTTTACGCCACGCAAATACGCTACGGAACCCTAAAAAACGTCGGTACAATTATAAACTGGCGATTGAACGTTAAAAATAGTTCGATCAAATGTCAAACTGTTTGTCACCGACCGCGTTCTAAATTCAAAGACCAAACAAAAGCCCCAAACAGGAACATTATTATGACGTTTACAAGGATTTAACACAAATAATATCGTGTGAATAAACGTGTTATTCGCTTCGTTAGCTATTACTAATAATTAATTATGAATCGAAATCAGTGAGTGGTATACAGCTAAACATGAAACCTAACATGGCGAGGAACAAGGCCCAAGTGTACAGTGTAGGGAACTACCTGATGACAGGCAAGGTGCTCGGGAAAGGCCACTTCGCCAGGGTCGAAGAGGCCACCCATAGGATTATAGGGAAGAAGGTGAGTCCAAATGTTCAAACGTAACTGTTGATGTGGCCAATCAGAGCGCTCCGCTGTGGCAGCGCCGGTCTATATTGACCAATGAGCGGTCTGGATTGTTTCTTTTTATTTCACGAGCTCAATACATTATTAATAGTCACGTACGTTTTGTTTGTTTTCTGCTCAATGCAGTTTTAATTAACCGTTGTTTGATGAACGAACGGACATGTATACTTATAGCTAAAGAGCGTGTTTGTTTGTATTGTGTTTATTACAAAGTGTGCGCGTGTCGTGGTTAAGAGTAGCGAGGAAATTTAGACTAAATTTTCATCAAGACTAATGGTTCTGAAGTTTGAAACTAACTTTTAGTTACCTTGTTACTCTGCTGAAACAAATTTATGGATCAGGCAAAATAACGCTTGATTCAATAATTCATTTGAAATTTGAAACCTAAGTTACTTGATAAAATAAAAATTCAAAATTTAGCATGAGCTTTTCGATTAAGGAATACATCGCGAGAGAACCTGCATAGATCTGCAAAGCCAATCAATGGTGTGTGTGTTAAGTTCCGAATCACCCAAGCCCTCGCATTCTGAGAGGAAACCTGTTCCCAGCAGTAGGACGTAAGCTGGAGATGATCCATGGCATGGCAACAATTTTGTACATGAAAGTTTAGTTTCTCCTTCATCTGATCTCTAACTTTTTATTAAGTGGCTTTTGGTCTAGGATACCTAAAAGATCGGTTGTTATCCCTTGTTGACCGATCTAGAGTAGTTTTTAGTGGCAGGAGTATGATCAGGGGCCTTACCATGACGTCTTAATAATAATAACAAATAATGAAGTTATTTATTCAGACAACAAAGATCCAATTATTATTAAGTCTTAGTGCTATTCAGTTTAGGTTCGCTCGCTGTAAAGGATCGACTGAAAAACAGCGTCGTTGCACCTGGTGCTCCGACACATGCTGAGTTGGAATCCCTTTTCGAAACAACAAACAATTTTGATATCTATTAGACATGGAACTCTTTTGAATACAAACTGTACTTATACTATTGTGTTGTTGAGAAATAAATATTTCTTTCTTTCTTTCTTTCTTCTTTCTGTCAGATTCATACTAAAAGTGACAGCTAAAACTTGAACTGAGTCGGCATTAGGACGTGATGGTAAAGCCCCAGAGCAAAGAAATGTCAAATACGACGAAGCTCCGCCCCGCGGGGTCCTATTTCTGAGCAGCCTTTCAAGCTTAAGGCATGAGGCGGCGGGCGGCAGGCAGGGCGAGGTGTATCGACAGAGGGGGGGGGGCACACCCTCCTCGTTTTCTAAAGACTTCAGTGAACGTTGCGTTGACGTTGCGCGGGCGTTAACGAGACAATGACGTTCGTAGGATGCTAAGTGTGCCCAGGCCCTAAAGTGTACAAAAACTATACGAGATTATCGTTTATTTCGGTCCTTTAGGTCCAGTTCCAAATTGGGTCAGGAACCATCTACATGTAAATGTCATGTGACATTGCAATGACTTGACAAGGAAAATCATAGAATTTTTAGTGTGAGAACGTTCTATGGTGTGGTGGGTCAGGAATCAAAATGAATAAATGTCTGTTTTCTTTCTCTTTCTTCTTTAAAATGGTTCGACGTATACGCCTAGTGTGCTGGTACGACTATTATACTGTCAACTTACTCTACAGGCTGCCACTCTATCGCAGCACCGTTGCGGTAGCAGTACCGGCTCGCTTCGAACTCAAGCTTAAATCTATTGGCAGGTAGCGATTAAGATCATCGACCTAACATGCATTAAGGAAGAGTACGCTCGCCGCAACCTCCACCGCGAGCCGCGCGTCATGGCCAAGCTGCGGCATCCCTGCATCGCCGCGCTGTACGAGACCATGATGGTAGGTTAGAAACCTGTTACTGTAACAGTTGCATGTTGCAACCTCCACCGCGAGCCGCGCGTCATGGCGAAGCTACTGCATCCCAGCATCGCCACGCTATAAGACCATGATGGTAGGTAAGCGAGCTGTTACTGTAACAATCGCCACGTTATAAGACCATGTTGGTCAGCGAGCTGATACTGCAACCGTTGCATATTACATCCGGTACCGCAACCCCTGCATCATGGCAAAACTATGGCGAAGGCTGTCAAAAAACTGCTTACCTACTCGCACTGCTCATTTCCCTGTCAACTCCCCTGCTCCTTGCTGCGGAATTGAACTGAATTCGAGGCGATTGTCACACCGCCGACGAGAAAACCACAGCTAGGTACACAGTAATTAATAGTCGATAGCTTTATAAGCTCGGCGACTATCCGAACTAAACACACGGTTCTCGGCGCTCGCTTCTAGGCACTAGTTCTACATCTCGCTTCTCGCTCATCGTCGCCGAGGGGACGGGGGGGTTGCTGTCTCACTTACTCTTGTTTGATACTTAATCGGCCGATGGTTCCCGAAACCCAAAAGTCATTCTAAGAGCTCACAGACTATACCTGTTAATGGTTTAATGGTTTTCCAGCACGGTCCGCGTCTGTACGTGGTGATGGAGGCGGCGGGCGGCGGCGACCTGTGCGCGCACGTGCTGGCGGCGCGCGGGCCGGCGCGCGGGCTGCCCGAGGCGCGCGCGCGGGCGCTCGCCGCGCAGCTCGTGTCCGCCGTGCGGCACATGCACGCGCGGGGCGTCGTGCACCGGTGGGTTCCGGCTGTAGCGACTCTACAGTTTGTCTATAAAGTCGTGTCATTAAAAAGTGGCAATACTGTAGTGTCGTCCCGTTACTTATACTTAGTTAGGTATAGATTAAAAAGGGACGACACTACAGTATTGCCACTTTTTAATGACACGACTTTATAGACAAACTGTAATTGTAAAACCAGGGGAGCTACCATGATCTCTTAACGCGATTCAGTTTAGGTACCTAAACTGAACTGCTCTGCTTTTGAATCGTTTGTAAAAAGGTTAAGGTAGGGCCCCTGAGTGGCGAGCGTTCAGCGGAGCGTTCGGAGGGGCAGGTAGCGGCAAAGGACTGAGGATGCTCACATACATTTGCATATTTTTAACATGAATGCCGCACGCCCCGTCCCGCTGCACGCTCCGCTCGAAAGCCCGCTCAATCCCCGACTGCATTAACCTCTTCACTTCATTTGACAAAATAAATTTGACAGATACTAGTGACACTAAAGCTGCTTGGCGGCGAAAAGGTTAACTGCTATGACCCACGAGTAGCTAGTAGCTATATATATATAGTAAGTATATATAGTAGCTAGTATAGTAGACACATGTTTTTTGACGCGGATGCATAAATACAACTTCCAACTTTCTCCATTCGGACATCGGTCTCTATGCATGCATCTGCCTGAAGAGAGTTCTCTATTGGGGCCTCTCCCCAAATAGGGAACCAAGGATGCGATGTGTGATGATTTGCTAAACAAATCTTTTCCGGCCAACAGATCTTCCGAGACTCCACTTGACGGCAATTTTTGGATTAGCTTGCGCGGGCGTCTACAAAATCACTTGTGGCCACAGGGTTGAGCAGCTGTGCTTTATAGAATCACACAGCTGAGGCTGTTATGTAACGTGGACACTCGCAATCGCATTGTTTCTTTATTCTTCGCTCGTACTTTATCATTAACATAAAAGAATGTCAGTCTTGATTTTCTTTTATTATGCTCAAATTTACTGTTCTCCTTACAGCGACTTAAAAATGGAAAACATCATGTTAGACGGCACGAAACAGTTCATCAAGATTGTCGGTAAGCATAGCTTTCCATTCACGACTGCGTATCCTCTTTCCCTGTTTCCATGGTAACCTTACTGTCCAGATTTCGGTCTATCGAACGTGTGGAGCAACGGCGGGGCGCTGCGGACGCCGTGCGGGTCTCTAGAGTACGCTGCCCCGGAGTTGTTCGTGGATGGACGCCGCTACGGCCCCGAGGTGGATCTCTGGAGCATGTTAGTACTAAAGCATCACTGACGCCATCCTAATGTCAGTCTAGCAACGTCCACACCGGTACGGAAGCTTGCCCACAAGGCTACCTCGAATCACCAAAAATATTCGTATAGTTGACCAAGTTAAAAAGGTCAAAGAACAACTAGTGGCAGGGGGCAAATCTGGAATTCGATTTTCGAAATTTGTATCATACCGTCCCTCTCTTCAAATTTATAACTATTAGTATGAGTGGAACAGCACGAATCCAATTTCAGAGTATAAGTCCAGGTTGCGATCGCGTTTCTCCATACATTTTGTGCGTACGCAGAGTGGTTGAGTGACCGCGTCCGAGCAAAGCTACGGGCGGGAGTGGGCCGCGCTCGCTGCTTGTGACCGCGTTTTGGCGTCTATGTGCCTGGTGGCGGTGTGATGGTTTGACTGAACCACTGCTGGGGCCTTACCATGACGTCTTAATGCGATTCAGTTTAGGTTCGCTCGCTGTCAGATTCATACTAAAAGTGGCAGCTAAAACTTGAACCGAGTCGGAATTAGGACGTCATGGTAAGGCCCCTGGTCGTGTTTAGTGGCGGCGATTTACTGACAGCAATGTGCGGCCGCCAAAGGAGGGGGGGCGATGGTCTTCCGGCAGGTCTGATTAACACAACTTGTATCGTGTTGCAGAGGTGTGATTGTGTACGGCATGGTGACGGGCGGTCTGCCGTTTACGGGCGCGGACGGCGGCGAGGGGCGGTCGCGGCCGCAGCTGCGCGCCGCCATATCGCGCGGCTTCGCGAGGAAGCAACGCGTTGCGCTAGCCTGCGTGAGCGGGGGTGAGTTGCCAGTGTTGCCACCACAGTATAAGTAGACCGCACGAGTCCTGGCCTTCAGGGTACATGGGAGCTGAGGTAGAACGAGAACGAGGGCAGCGACTGCGTGTCGCCATATCGCGCAGCTTCGAGAGGAAGCGTCAGCGGGGGTGAATTGCCTACCTAAGTATAGGTAGACTAGGCTGCTTGAAACCCCGATTGCGGGGTACAAGGGCGCCGGAGTACTACGGGAGGGGAGACCGATATAATGTTCCCCGCAACCCGCAGTTGTAAACCCCCCCCCCCCCCCTTCAGTATCAGTAGAAGGTTCTTGAAACAGTCTACTTTTAGTAATTGGAAACTTCAAGGCAAATAATTTCAAATAAAAAGCAAGATATTCCTTAAAAGTTTATTAATCTTACAGATTATCAAAAATGATGTAAAAAGAATTCAACAATGGCAACATTACAAAGCTTAAACAACGAAGTCAGTAGCGCGAGCGCATTTAGACAAACTTTATTTACAGATATTGAAATATCAGTTCATACAGGCCATATTTTATACCTATAATTAAGATTTACATTGAGATATTGACAGAGGCTTTGCACGAAATATGATAGTGAAATGTGAAACTCAAAAGTAGGTACACTGTGATACTTTATCACAGTAAACAAAAACACTAGGACATTTTGTGATTTTTGAAATTATTAAATATGACAAGGCACCTCAACTACTCTTGAGCTTGACTGTATAGCCCACCAAGTCTTTATCATATTTTTGACAAATACATTATCAGAAAAATAAAACAACAGACAGCAGTAGCATTAAGGGCCTGCCTCACCACTCTCTGTTAAGTTCTAGTTATCTATGAATCCGTCTCTATTTATTACTTCGAATCAGACAGAGACGTCATCATAGATAAATACTTAAGATAACTGGAAATTAACAGACTGGTAAAATAGGCCCTAAGTATTTCAAAGAAATTAGAGTTGAAAATAAAAACAAAAGACAGATAGACGTGATTGAGCAATGAAAAAAGTTTTAGGGAGAGCGGATCAGAATTTATAAAGTTTAAAATGTATAATAGTTCAAAATATATAATGCAATTTTCTGTGAAACTATTAGGTACGTGATTTTTTTTTATAGCGTGATCTATAGATTGGTTTAGGTTAGGTTAGGTTTAGTTTATAGCAATTCTGTTAATTTGCAATTTTCAGAAAAAATTGCATTATATATTTTGAACCATTATACATTTTAATCTTTATGGATTTTAATACGTACCCAGTTTTAGGTCATGCTAAAGTTGCTAAACACTATGAAATTGGTATACCCGTCCTTTTGAACGTCCACTCCATTCCAACTACAGACAGATCCACTCTGTTGTCTTTAATAATCAGTTAAGTATAACTTTGATTGGTCATTAAAAGACTATGCCGCCTGAGGATGTTCAAGGAATAGTAGTAACATTTTATTTCACATGATTTTATACTGAACTAACAGTCACCCACTTCGTCTGCATGAAATTTGTTAATCGCTATCCCACGGGAAATCTGTCTTCCCAAATCAGTTCTACCGTGACGAAGACATGTTTATATTTATTTGATCATTCAATATAAAATTACATCATCACTTAATATTAATGTACATTTTATTTTATTAGTATTACTTAGTACAGCTAGTATGAATGCTGCAAATGCACGAACCATCGTTCACTTTTTAATAGTTTGTACGCGCTGACATAATGACTGAATGTCAGCCATTGAGAGCGAACAGCTAAACATGAAAACACCAACTAACTCACGTATAAAAGTCGAGTGATGCTCGTCATGTTTCAGACTAGTTCGTAGTCCTTCCTCTTGGAGCGCTCTCCCTTCAGCGAAACGAGTAGGAAGGGCTACGAACTACAACGAACATGTCGAGCACCACTCGACTCTTATAAGTGAGTTATCCGTTTTTGTGTAATTAACTAATTATGTTTGGGTCTCACGGTAGTTTCACACCTATTGGTGTTCAATGGTGACTGAAGTCTATTCAAGTCGCTACGCCATACAAATCTCGCTTGAAACCAGTTTGATCACCATAATTGTCAACTCCTGACCATCACTATAAAACTTCGAAGTCATTCTCTATTATCTGAAAAAGAAAATATTAAGTTACATTAACTTTCGAATGGAATTTACATGTAGCCACTGGTCCACTGCTGAGCACAGGCCACCTCTCAGAATGAGAGGGCTTGGGCTGTAGTAGTTCCCTGTGTGTGAGAGCCCGGGATTTGAACCCACGACCCACAGTTTGAGAGCTCGAGATGGCATACTTAGAATACCCCGCTTGCCGCGCGGCTTCGACTTATATGCTGAGCCGGTTCCTTTTGCCACAGAAATGTTTTTAAAGTGGGAACTTCTTTAGCGGCGCTGAGCACTTTTGGGGATGGGTAAAAAAATTTAAACTCGCGTCAGGCGTAAGACGGGGGGAGAGTTTAAGTACCAGGATATCAGGATCCTCAAAGAGCTTATTTTGAAATACGAATGAAGCTAGAGTCGCGTTCGATTTTTGAAGTGTACGTTGATTTCGTCGCTTTAACGTATGTGCGTATAAGTGTGTAATAACAGTGTGTTCTCTCAAGTGACCGCAGTTCAAATCTCGTGTAGAAAAAGTTACTTTTTCTTTTTTTTTCTTTTTGCGCGAGAGTGCGTGTGTGTAGTTTTCACTTCTACCGGCACTCCCGGAGTGCTATAGGTACCCAGTGTTTTTTGAATATATTTTTTACTCAGTTTTTGATTTTTTTGTGGCAATAAATTTTCTTTCTTTCTTTACCCCTTTTTTGCGTCGCGGGTTAAAAACTAAAACTTAATCTAAAACCGATGTCGTGTTTCAGATTGCAGGATGTTCATCCAGCAGCTGCTGGAGCCGAACGTGGCGGTGCGCATGAAGATCGAGGAGGCGGCGCGCCACCGCTGGCTCAAGCGGCCCGGGCTGCGGATGAAGGCGCACCCGCTGGGCGTCGTCGAGCCCAAGGCCAGCAGAGAGGTAACGCCCGGACATAAGTCAAAAGTTTATTTTGCAAATAGGCCGCCAAGGGCTCTTTTAAATGTCTTTTTTTGAAACTACCAGCGCATTCGGAAATACCATCATTGCAAAGGGGTGGGGTGTCTTAATTATTGAGTATCGCATGACGTTCCTTCAAACAGTTTGCATTTCTAGATGTAGAAGTGACTTTTCTTTTCAGATGTACAAGCAAATATCGGAGCTCTGCGGTCAAACTGTAATGGACGTGGTCGCTCAGATCAAAGCCGAGCCGTTCGGAGCGATCGCCGGCATCTACAACATCAAGACCCATCTCCAACAAATGCAGAGTCTGCCCGCCGTCGACATGCTGTGGTCCTCCGTCCTCCAGGAACCCACTCCCTCCAGCCCGCCCGAGTACAAAGCCCTGTGTGACCTGGACAGGTCTGAAATAGTCCCCTCGAGCAGCAAAGCGCCCACGCCCCCCTTAAGCCTGTCTCCGCCGAAGACGAACGGCGTACAGAAAAAGATACCTCCGCCTCCAAAAATACCAGAAACCCCCGCGAAAATAGTCTTAAATAAGAGCTTGGCCTTAAACCCTCCTAGGACTACGATCAACATGGCTTCGCAAGTCAGAGAACCGCCGAAGTTGGGGAAACCGGAGCTGAAGCCAGATTTGAGTAAAATAAGGAGTCAGCTGAACCCGTTTTATACGTCGATGAATCGTCCTGTCAGTACACTTTATGGGGTAAAAAAGCCCATATTCAAGGTTTATGACAGCGGGGACTGCGGCCTGGACCCCCGGCTGCCGAGCATCGACGAGCATTCCAACACGGATCTGGAGGATCCGAGGAAGACTAGGAGTAAAATTGTGAGGAGTCAGTACGTGAAGAAGGTCAGTTTGGAGGAGGACAGGCCGCTGCGGCTGCACAGCTGCCCGAACAGGGTCGTTGACACGAAAAGGTCGGAGTTCTACAGGCGAGCTGGGGATGGACTACCAAGGTACAACAGTTTCGTTAACGAGAGATGAGGTTTTTTGGTTGTCTCTCTTGGCACATTTCAATGTGCTGCCACATTGTTTGTAAATACTTTTTGCATAAATCTGAAGCGCCGGCTTCGTTCGCGAGTATCATTGGATCTAAATGTTGATTGTTGTTTTACTGAATTCTTAAGCAGCATATCCATGGGAAACCCTAAAAAAATCCCATGGTGGTCTTCATTTGGGTTGCATGAGGAAAACCCGTGAGGTTATCGAGGTAAAAAGAAGTCTGTGATACAACAGCGATCCATCTATCTACAAGGCATACTACCTTTTATAGCGTTAAAGCTTAACCCTTATTCATAAACGCTCTATAGGCCTCTGCTAACTTAGCAGTAGCCTATAGAGCGTTTATGAATAAGGGGGTAAGACATTTGTAATAGTAGAATTAAAGGATAAGATTTAACAGCTATATTTAGTGAAGGTTAATATCGTATGGTTGCAGTTGGCGGGCCAGCGGGGTGGTGGCTACGCCGCCGGCGCGCATTCTGCTGCAGAGCAACGCTACCACGATCAAGCGCGCGTCTTTGGGGTATGTCACCAATGATATTAAAAACCCTAGATTCACTACGAGCGCTCAAAACTCGTCCCGAGCAAAGAGCGCTTAGAATCTGTCATTAAGCACTCTCTGCCCCTATGGAGCTTTCAATATGATTTACGACGTGCGTTTTGAAATAAAACTGTAATGTTTGTGTTATACAGTCGTATTTCGAATATTTTAAAATGTGGTTGAAATATCATTTGGCATTTGCGACTTTCATATTTTTGGAATGTACTTTTGGGACAAGTTTTGGCAGTGATTTTATACGTGGCGGTGCATCTAGGGTTTATAATATTATTGTGTCACTAATAGATTACAGAAATTCCTTTGGCACAGCGCGTGAGCTCCTAGGGCATTGGTGGTTTCGGGTACTAAACCCATGAGTCAGTGAAACAACAAGATAGACCCCAAGGTATTTTAAATACTATCGCACTGTACAAGCTTTTTATTAACTTGTAACGTACGGTTGGGACAATTCTTGCAAGTGAGATTCGGCCCACTTCTTGTGGTCAGACCTGTTTATGCAGGAGATGGATGACAATTGCAGCTTGGATGATGATGATGATTAACAAGAACATCCATTCGCATCGTTGATCCACGCGCGTCTGCATTAAAACAGCTCTCGAGGACCTTGTATTTTATATGTTGAATAGACATATCCCGTAAAAACACGTCTGATGTTCGTTTGTTTTTACTTTCAGTAACATCGTGAGTCCGCATTCTTCTTCCAACAGCCATTGTAAGAGCGAGAGGGCAATGCCGGTAAGTCTATTGCTTTTATTTTAGATTATTCTCGTTTATTCAGCTTATTAAATCATCACCATTTCCTTACGTAGGTAATATAAGCAAAGGGAAAGGACTCAAATCCAATATTGCCCACAGGTGGGCTGGTACAACCAGAGGACCACCGGCACTAAGGACACGCCACACCTGCAGCGCTTCCGCCGCACAGCTCCCATGAAATGATCATCCGTTTTCGATGCAATTTACCAATATTTTAATAAATTCCTTTAATGTCTTAACTTGTAATTTTAAGCGAATAAAAAGGTTTACTATGTTGTATGAGACGTTGCCTGTGAATTTTGGACTGATTTTAAGTTTTGTAGTCATTTTTAGTGATATTATTTTAGCTAGACAAATAATAGAGTGAAATGTTGTTACAAAATTTTAGTATTTTATTCGGAATTCATTACATCTTAAAACTAGCCGTCGCTTGGCCGTGATTAGATTGCCAAGAGACTCTTTCACTGCAGGGAACGCAGTTTATACATTAGCAATTTTCATACAGTTTCCGTACGGAATGACGTCAATTCGTAGCCCTGTCCCGTTCCGTTATAAAGCGATGTCCCGTTCGCTGACGTCATCACCTACGGAAACCGTATGAAAATTCCGTATGTATATGGCCGCCCCCCTAAGCGGGTGGATCCCACTATATATATTTAATATGAATTTCTATTGATAGAAATACTGGCACTGTTTCTCTTTGACATTGCTGCCGGTAGCGACAAAAGAACGCTGCATCTTATGACTGTAATTGTCAACCGTTGAGAATTCGCGGAACCCTTGGAGACACTGGTTCTTTCGGGTACAGTCATTCGTAAATATACAGGGCGTTTGGTATATGTCTTGCCACAGAAACAAAATGGAGGCATTCGAAATTATTAAAAATGTCTTATTTTGGAACACAGTCATTTTTCTGTGCCATAAAAAATAAATAAAAAAAATCCTGAAAATGTTCAAACATTTTTAAAAACATGCCTCTTTATTGCTCTTTCTTTTAAGGTATCACTCATTCACATTGCTTGCTAAGAATGCACTAGTATTGAAATACCCTGTATATAGTTACCAAAGACGTGAAAAACATCTATACACATTTATGCCACAAACAATAAGGTCGGTGTTTGGCTGTAGGTATCGGTATTTATGTTCTCAACTGTACTAGCGGTTATTTAACCGCACAATAGAAATAATGGGATATGATTCGGAAAAAACACTTATCCTAGTTTGTCTATTGAATCTATTCTGTAGACTCTATTCTGTATGTCCATGGAAATAGTGAGATAAGTACACCCGTTTAAGCGTTTTCGTGGCAATTTTGGGGCAATTTAAACGCACACGTGTTCGCAGCACCTGACATATCTGATTTGACAGCCGGCAGCGAATGCGTTAACAAACATATCCGGTAGCTCGTATAGTCGCCATCAGATACATAACAGAGGTGCTCAAAAATATCTGTACAAGCTCGCGATTATTTATTATCGTTTTTGAGCACACACCATCGCAAAAAAACACATTGTGTACATAATTGAGGAAAATTTTAAAATGTACAAAAGTAAAAATTACAAAAAGTTTCTTGTGAGTACAAAGTACTCATTTTGTGATTGATGATAGAAGATAATGCTGGAAGAAAACGATTAAATATGTATTATTCCCTATAATATAGTTTCTTTTTTGTATAGTGTATAAATTATATCTTTGTATAGTGTATATCTTGATAACATGTAGTAATGTGACAGGGGGTAATTGTACAAAATAAACTAGGCAGTGGAGCGAATGGCATCTCCCGGGTTAGGCATATGTGTCTGGGACACTGGTCCCCACAATACTCACTGTCCGGGGCGAAAGCGTGGGGTCAGTGGAACGGCATGTGTCCCGAGTTAGGCATTATGTGTCTGGGACACTGGTCCCACAATACTCACTGTCCGGGGCGGGAGCGTGGGGTCAGTGGAACGGCATGTGTCCCGTGTTAGGCATATGAGTCTGGGACACTGGTCCCACAATACTCACTGTCCGGGGCGAAAGCGTGGGGTCAGTGGAACGGCATGTGTCCCGAGTTAGGCATTATGTGTCTGGGACACTGGTCCCACAATACTCACTGTCCGGGGCGGGAGCGTGGGGTCAGTGGAACGGCATGTGTCCCGTGTTAGGCATATGAGTCTGGGACACTGGTCCCACAATACTCACTGTCCGGGGCGAAAGCGTGGGGTCAGTGGAACGGCATGTGTCCCGAGTTAGGCATTATGTGTCTGGGACACTGGTCCCACAATACTCACTGTCCGGGGCGGGAGCGTGGGGTCAGTGGAACGGCATGAGTCCCGTGTTAGGCATATGAGTCTGGGACACTGGTCCCACAATACTCACTGTCCGGGGCGAAAGCGTGGGGTCAGTGGAACGGCATGTGTCCCGAGTTAGGCATTATGTGTCTGGGACACTGGTCCCACAATACTCACTGTCCGGGGCGGGAGCTTGGGGTCAGTGGAACGGCATGTGTCCCGAGTTAGGCATTATGTGTCTGGGAGACTGGTCCCACAATACTCACTCTGTCCGGGGCGGGAGCGTGGGGTCAGTGGAACGGCATGTGTCCCGAGTTAGGCATTATGTGTATGGGACACTGGTCCCACAATACTCACTCTGTCCGGGGCGGAAGCGTGGGGTCAGTGGAACGGCATGTGTCCCGAGTTAGGCATTATGTGTCTGGGACACTGGTCCCACAATACTCACTGTCCGGGGCGGGAGCGTGGGGTCAGTGGAACGGCATGTGTCCCGAGTTAGGCATTATGTGTCTGGGACAATGGTCCCACAATACTCACTCTGTCCGGGGCGGGAGCGTGGGGTCAGTGGAACGGCATGAGTCCCGAGTTAGGCATATGAGTCTGGGACACTGGTCCCACAATACTCACTGTCCGGGGCGAAAGCGTGGGGTCAGTGGAACGGCATGTGTCCCGAGTTAGGCATTATGTGTCTGGGACACTGGTCCCACAATACTCACTGTCCGGGGCGGGAGCTTGGGGTCAGTGGAACGGCATGTGTCCCGAGTTAGGCATTATGTGTCTGGGAGACTGGTCCCACAATACTCACTCTGTCCGGGGCGGGAGCGTGGGGTCAGTGGAACGGCATGTGTCCCGAGTTAGGCATTATGTGTATGGGACACTGGTCCCACAATACTCACTCTGTCCGGGGCGGAAGCGTGGGGTCAGTGGAACGGCATGTGTCCCGAGTTAGGCATTATGTGTCTGGGACACTGGTCCCACAATACTCACTGTCCGGGGCGGGAGCGTGGGGTCAGTGGAACGGCATGTGTCCCGAGTTAGGCATTATGTGTCTGGGACACTGGTCCCACAATACTCACTCTGTCCGGGGCGGGAGCGTGGGGTCAGTGGAACGGCATGTGTCCCGAGTTAGGCATTATGTGTATGGGACACTGGTCCCACAATACTCACTCTGTCCGGGGCGGAAGCGTGGGGTCAGTGGAACGGCATGTGTCCCGAGTTAGGCATTATGTGTCTGGGACACTGGTCCCACAATACTCACTGTCCGGGGCGGGAGCGTGGGGTCAGTGGAACGGCATGTGTCCCGAGTTAGGCATTATGTGTCTGGGACACTGGTCCCACAATACTCACTCTGTCCGGGGCGGGAGCGTGGGGTCAGTGGAACGGCATGTGTCCCGAGTTAGGCATTATGTGTCTGGGACACTGGTCCCACAATACTCACTCTGTCCGGGGCGGGAGCGTGGGGTCAGTGGAACGGCATGTGTCCCGAGTTAGGCATTATGTGTATGGGACACTGGTCCCACAATACTCACTGTCCGGGGCGGGAGCGTGGGGTCAGTGGAACGGCATGTGTCCCGAGTTAGGCATTATGTGTCTGGGAGACTGGTCCCACAATACTCACTGTCCGGGGCGGGAGCGTGGGGTCAGTGGAACGGCATGTGTCCCGAGTTAGGCATTATGTGTCTGGGACACTGGTCCCACAATACTCACTGTCCGGGGCGGGAGCGTGGGGTCAGTGGAACGGCATGTGTTCCGAGTTAGGCATTATGTGTCTGGGAGACTGGTCCCACAATACTCACTGTCCGGGGCGGGAGCGTGGGGTCAGTGGAACGGCATGTGTCCCGAGTTAGGCATTATGTGTCTGGGACACTGGTCCCACAATACTCACTGTCCGGGGCGGGAGCGTGGGGTCAGTGGAACGGCATGTGTCCCGAGTTAGGCATTATGTGTCTGGGACACTGGTCCCACAATACTCACTGTCCGGGGCGGGAGCGTGGGGTCAGTGGAACGGCATGTGTCCCGAGTTAGGCATTATGTGTCTGGGACACTGGTCCCACAATACTCACTCTGTCCGGGGCGGGAGCGTGGGGTCAGTGGAACGGCATGTGTCCCGAGTTAGGCATTATGTGTATGGGACACTGGTCCCACAATACTCACTCTGTCCGGGGCGGAAGCGTGGGGTCAGTGGAACGGCATGTGTCCCGAGTTAGGCATTATGTGTCTGGGACACTGGTCCCACAATACTCACTGTCCGGGGCGGGAGCGTGGGGTCAGTGGAACGGCATGTGTCCCGAGTTAGGCATTATGTGTCTGGGACACTGGTCCCACAATACTCACTCTGTCCGGGGCGGGAGCGTGGGGTCAGTGGAACGGCATGTGTCCCGAGTTAGGCATTATGTGTCTGGGACACTGGTCCCACAATACTCACTGTCCGGGGCGGGAGCGTGGGGTCAGTGGAACGGCATGTGTCCCGAGTTAGGCATTATGTGTCTGGGACACTGGTCCCACAATACTCACTCTGTCCGGGGCGGGAGCGTGGGGTCAGTGGAACGGCATGTGTCCCGAGTTAGGCATTATGTGTCTGGGACACTGGTCCCACAATACTCACTCTGTCCGGGGCGGGAGCGTGGGGCCAGTGGAACGGCATGTGTCCCGAGTTAGGCATTATGTGTCTGGGACACTGGTCCCACAATACTCACTCTGTCCGGGGCGGGAGCGTGGGGTCAGTGGAACGGCATGTGTCCCGAGTTAGGCATTATGTGTCTGGGACACTGGTCCCACAATACTCACTCTGTCCGGGGCGGGAGCGTGGGGTCAGTGGAACGGCATGTGTCCCGGGTTGGCCATGGTCGCCATCCGCATGTAGGTGGTGTGCGGGCGGGACAGCGGCGGGGAGTCCCCCGGCAACGGCTCGTTCTTGAACACCGCCACGCATTTCCACTGGTTCAAGTATTGCACTGAAAACGGAAAATACTTCATTAATACGAGGTGTCACTGCATTATGCTGGAACATTGTCAGCAGGTGGTAGGTTAGTTTAACCTTTTCGACGCCAACGACACATAAATCAGCAACGCAGGTTCAAACCAACGACCTATTTATACGTCCATTACTTCAACGCAAAAGCAACTTTCGTTCAATTGGGCTTAGGTTCAATTTAAGGAATCGCAATAAAGAAGTATGGCTGATTTGTAGTGTTGAATAAAGAGTATTTTTATTGTATTGTATTGTATTGTATGGGTGACGTCAGTTCATACAGTGTAAAATGGACCTTCATACGAGAAGACAAGTTGAGTAGGTGCTCCTCGAACGTGTTAGTGCCTGTATATAAACAGCTACCGGGTGCAAACGTCCGCTACTCACTCTTCCACAGGCGCACGCAGCAGTCGTCGCCGGAGGACGCGAGCAGCGTGCCCGTCACGTTCCACGAGACGCGCCACACGCACGAGTAGTGCTCCTCGAATGCCGCCATCACTTCCGTCTTGAACCTCACGCCGGAACCGTTTGACGATGTCGACGAGTCGCTGGAATTGAAGGCAAACAGGGTGTTTGGTAGCCAAGTACAAACCTGTACCTGGCTGTACTTACCTAGTAGATAACATGAAAAAACGCGAAATTTCAATACTAGTGTAGTAGTTTAGCGAGTGCTCCCCGAGTTTGGTTTTTACTTTTTATCTCAGATTTAGCAAGCAATATGAACGAGTGATACCTTAAAAGAAAGAACAATAAACAGGCATGTTTTTAAAAATGTTTGAACATTTCCAGGATTGTTTTTAATTTTTTTTTATGCCACTGAAAAATGACTGGTCCAAAAAAAGACATTTTTAATAATTTCGAATGCCTCCACTTTGTTTCTGTGGCAATTATTTCATTTGGTCCAATACACGTTAAACTATCCGAAATAAAAGATTTTGTTTACAAATTAACGCTCATTGGTGTAATATTGACTCGTTTCTATCAAATTCTGGGTATTTTCAAAAAAAATCTAAATTTTCAATTTAAAAAAATATCAAATTTCGGCTAAGACATGTATGGCTCAAAATGTTCAAAAATACCTCAGCTATCACCCCCTTAAAGCTTTGCACCTGGCTACCAAACACCCTGTATTTTTTAACCTTTTTGTCGCCATTCACTTTGACAAGATTAAAGTTGACAGTTGCGAGTGACATTAGAGCTGCTTGGCGGCGAAAAGGTTAACGGGATAAACCCATTACAACAACTACAACTACAATTTGTTGTGTATAATCGACATAGTAAAATTTTGTAGGTACGTAACGTATATATACATATAGTCAGCGTCATATAGTATTAAACATCTAAAGTGACCAAAAAGTTCGACACACCACACTATTTCTATGGTGTACCGAACTATTTGTCCGCCTTAGATACTACGAACTATATGACGCTGACTGTACCTACAAACCTACATATCCTGTGTGTTCACATCATGATCTCGAGTTTTTTTAATCTAATGGAGAATGCCATTCGGATGTCTCACTGTCTTCACTCACTCTTATGGGCTGAATCGGCGGAGTGAGGGAGACAGCAGGATGCCATATGACATTCTAAGAGCACACTACGCTAAGGACTCACGTGATTGGCTCAATTTTGATGATCCGTACGTCCTTGGTGGCGACGGCGAGCAGGTGGAAGGAGCGGCCGAGGTTCGGCGCGAACGCGAGGTCGTTGACCGGCTCCTGCACGGACGACAGGCAATCTGTGCGAGTCCAGCGGCGCGACGCTTCGCTGTACCTGAACAGGTTGATACATGTTTTTTATCTCTACAGGGGGTAAAGGAAACAGCATCCATACAGCCATGTCTGTTGTCAAGTCAATGGTTCCCGACTATTGAGTTTTTTAATAAAGTTTTAGTCTTTTATTACAATGAACACAAAATATTTACCTTGCTACTCCTCTACTTACGTGCAAGATAACCAAGCTTGTGCGAAATATATACGTTTTGCATGCAAGCCCTCCCTCCACTACTGCCACACAAAACGCACACAAATCCCACAAACTTAATTAATCCTAAGCGTTTCGATCCCTCTACGGGATCATTTTCAAAGTTAGAGCATTTATTACAGTTTATTTTTATTATACCTACATAATGGTCAGTGCTAATAAGAATAATATAAAAGTGGTCCCCGACCAAGAAAAGGTTGGGCACCCCTGTTGTAGGTTGACACATGTATTGTGAACTGTCAGGGATGGTAAACCCATACGAGACAGAAGGACTATGCGTCAAAACAGCCTTAAACCCAACTGATCGATAATGGGAGTGGACTGTATAGACGAAAGCTCGGAAGCGACAAAAAGGAAAGTGAGGGTGAAAGTAAAGAGAGGTGAAGCAGGAATATTACCGGAACGTCTGGAGTAAATACGAAATAAAATTGACCTAGTGCAAGGGAATGAAAGGCTGCCGCCAAAAGCTCTCACCTGAACTTCGTGCGTCTGCTGCTCAGCAGAATCCGGGGGCGTCAGTAGCGGCACCGTTGGTCGGAGTCTTCAGTTCTTCGGAATTACCGTCAACTCTTACCTCAAATGCTGCACTTAGCCTTTGGGTTTGTAGCCAGATGACACGCAGGGAGAGCAGCGGCACAGAATTTACACGTAAACTATCTCTTCCAAAGGAGGAATTTAAAAGGTTGAACGTTGCAACTGGCAGCGTAACGACTTTTATTCAAACCTAAGGTTAGCTGCGTAATAATCACACTCAGCTGATCAGTCAGCTGTTATTTATAAACATCGATAGTGGTGGGGAGCGGAAGTGCACTGAAGACGGTTAAAGTTTAAAGTAGGGTGACCACAGTCGAAATAAGAAAATATATGGGAAACGATTCATTTGTAATGGCAACACTGAACACCAACAAACATAAAAGTTGCGTCATTAAATAAGTCTTAATCAATATTTTGTTTTAACTACCCTCCAGAATGTTAAATACAGAATTCAGAATCAGAATCAGATTTTTTTATTGTCATCATTGTTACATATTCGACACTACATTGCGTAAATACAGACGTCAAAAAGAACAAGAATGACTCGTCATTGAGTACGCAGTACTAATTGCCATTCCATTTTACTTAGCAGAAATCTATTTATTATCAATACAACTTAAAACTAGAGATAAATACTGCTATTGTTCAGCACAATTATTATTAAAAATGTTAATTCTGACTGAGTTTTGCACAAATGTTTTAAATTTTCAGTGAAGGAAAATGTCGTGAGGAAAACTGTGAAGCAATTCAATGATGTGCGAAGTTTCCATTCCGCACTGAGCCCGCGTGGGAACTATAGCCCAAACTGTCATTCTGTGCCCAGCAGTGGGACGTATATAGGCTGAAGATGATGACTTAGGACTCACTCGTAAATGAAGACTTTCCCGTTGCAACTGCCGCCCTTGTCCGCGGGCGGCTGCGCGGCGGCCGGCGTGTTAGGCTCGTCGCTGCCGACCGCGAGCATCGGAGGGTTCACTCTGAACAAACACACACACACAAATCACGTCTATATCCCTTACGGGGTAGACAGAGCCTAAAGTAACAGGAAAGGCCACATTCAGCATGATTCTTCGTGTATAGGTCAAAATTTAAAATTCAAAAGTTTATTTTGCAAATCAGCCGCCAAGGGCTCTTTTACATGTCTGTTTTTTTAAACAGCCAGCGCATTCAAAAAGACCGTCATTGCCAAGAAGAATGCGCTGCAAGAAACTTGGCAGAAAGTAGAAAGTTTTGGGTTTGGGTCAAATTTGGCTTGAAATATTTTAAATCAACTTAAATCAAATAGAAATTGCTCTCGACAAAAACGCGGTCACTCGAGGTCAGAATATTGTAACACAGTGATCTCGTATCTCGTAGTGTAAATGGCGTATCTGAGAGTCGCATTAACTTACCTGGACAGTGAGGGGTTCCAAGAGAGGCAGCTGATGGACACCTTGGTGGGGATCTCGTGCTGCAGCGTCCACTGTGCCAGGTTCATCACGTCTGGTGCTTCGTATATCCTGGGAACCAATGCAGCTGATGTAGGAACTACATTATAAACAAAACCCAGATGACGGAAGAAAAAAATTCAGAAAAATTATAGGTAGTTGTAAACAAAATTAAAATGAGCTATTTGTATTTTTTTTTTCATATTTTAAATATAATTATCGTAATAAACAGTTAGTATTGTTAAAAAGATACCATTGCATAATTTTGGGAAGTTTTGGGCATTAATAATAAACTATAGAAAAATATATGTGGATAGTTACGTAAACCAAAGAATATTAAGCAATTGAATTTTAATATCAGAGTATGAGTGTTAAATTTCTGATTCAAAAATTGTTCATATATGGAAGTCAATGGAATAGTCAATATTCAAATAAGCACTAGGGAAAAGTGCATTGTTGCTCCTGTCACCTGGGCATTGATTATAATTATACTTTAGTATGACTGAACACCCCTACAAAGTATTTTTTTTTTAGTGATCAAGAATAAAATAATTCTCACCTAATAATGCCGTCAGCTGAACAAGTGACTAGAAGGAGCCCTAAATGCTTTGGTCCAAACTTGACATCTGTTACAGATGTCCTGGAGTCGACTAGGTTGGAACGCTTTAACCATGTCCGGAGGCCTTTGTCAGAGCCTGGTGCTGTTGTGTCGCCTGAAATTTGAATTTTGATATCTTGATTTAGTACCTTATTAAAAATAAAATCGTAATAAAAGGCAAGGAAGTCTGTAGCATAGAGCAGAAGCTTAATTTAGTGACGCTGGCATATAAGGGTGCAACCACACCGCCGCTTAAAAAACGGTGACGTTACAGAATCGCAATAAAATGTATGAAGAAACGGTGAGAAAATGTGACGCATACGACACGTCACTGCGTATACGCGGCGGTTTGGTCGCACCCTCACACAGGTGCATTTAAAAAAAAGTTTGGGGCTATGTCAATAGTTTGGGAAACAACTTTTAAAGCTGTCTTGCTAAGCATTCCAGACAAATATTGCCTTGACAGACAGACAGGCAGCAAAGTTATCAACTTTAAGGGTACAAATGAGATACAGTCTCATTGTTTCAATTTGGGAACCATTTTACAAAAAAATCTTATGAATTTTCTTACAAGATGGCAGTTATTCAATCTTAAGTTGATCCTAAATTAAAGGATGTGACCATACAAAATCCTAAACAGGATATTCTTCATTTATCTCACCAACTTCCTCCCAGATGGCAGCAGTGCGGTCAAAGGAGCAAGTAGCGATGACCTGCCCGAACTCAGGGTGCGCCCATGTGACTTTCCACACAGAGCCATGGTGTGCCTTCCAGCTAGCTGTCATCTTCCAGCCGCCACGACCGTCTGAATCCCATACCTACGACATGATCAACAAGTATACTAATCCATAATAATATTAATACTGTATCTGCGTAGCGTACGAAATTATTTAACTTTCAACCTTCATGTTGTAATTTTGATAAATTAATGAAACTATTCATAAAATTTCACAAGAATCGGTTGAGAAATTTCGCCAGCAGAGGAGAACAGACACTTGGTGGTTTGCACTCGTTAAATTAGATGTAAGAGGATGATGAGATGATGTATAATATTTTAGTACACAGAAAATATACCTATAGCACTAAATCTTCAGTTGCTCATAAATTTAAACGAATTCAGAGGTAAAAAAATCGCAATAAAATAAATTTACTCAATTATAAAAATTACTTTTCTATTTTCCTGGTAGTTGTATGGATGCAATAGTTTATCTTACCTTGGAACGCTTAAATAATGCGTTGTACGTTATATTTAATTAATATTCAAAAATACACTAATGTAATAACAGTAATGAATACGTTTTCACTAAGCAAATGAAGCATAGAGCATCAGGGCAGTAAAGCCTAAGATTGAGTTGAGACAGCACTGTCTCATATTTATAAATTACTTTATTATTTACCATACATAACCTACCTTCACATACTGATCACTCGAGCAAGTCGCCATTCTTTCCCCATAGAAGTCGTAAGCTACATCGTGGATAAGGTCTTTGTGATCAGCGAATATAGTCTGGGACTCAAACAAATTAGTAAGCGTGAGTTCCCCCATTATAATGAACTTTTAAACAGAAAATCATAAATCCAAACACCAGCGTCGGCCTGCACAAAGCAAGTTGACTTGACTTTAGTTGACAGACAATGTCTAACGTCTAACTAACGTCAATTTGACAATACTTCTTTTTCTTTCTTTCTTATTAGAAAAAAAAACAAAGGAAATAAGTCCGTACAGCTAAATGAGATTTATTTAACCGATTGCAAAAAAGAGTTTTGCCATTCCAATTCTCTTCGGCAAAGCCTCTTTGCTACTCACAGCAATTTCGACAAATGCATCCTGATTATCCTCCTCAGACCCCTTATTAAAACGCGTCGAATCTCTGGGTGGTGGAGATTCACGTTGGTCTCTTTTCTTACTTTTTCCTTGCACTAGAGTAAAACCTTGCGTTAGCAGCATATCGTCGCCTTCCTCCATGATCTCTTCTCTCCCTCTTTTACGCCCGGATTCATCCGATTCAACATCTTTGTCATCCCTATCCATCTCCGCCTCATGCTCCATAACAATGTAATTGATCTCTTCTGGTGTCAAATTCATACTGGGAATTTCAATGTCATTCTCTTCTTCATCACTAGACGCCATCACACACACAACTCTGCGATGGGGTCCAGAAAATCCCCAACTTAGTAAATAAGCACAATATGAGGGTAGTTCAACAGCCCCATATAAGCAAAAATAGTTATTTAACTAAAATTAGAGAGGTCCGGTTGAGTGTCGATCGCGAACGGTTGTGTTCAAGATTGTAGTAGCTACCTTCGGTTTTCGATTTTTGTGAATTGTTTAATGTTTTAGTTGTTTTCTCTTAAATAGTTGCTATTCCTCCATTCCTTGGTGGTGGTATTATCGGTAAGTGGTTTTGTCTTGTGGTAATTGGGTTTAACTTTGTACACTAATTAGATATTAATTTTTTTATGTCGTTGTGTGGGTAGTCTATGCCAGCATTCCCATGAACGAGAATGCTGGCTTAGATGACCCTGGAGGGGAAGTCTTCCGTCCAGTATTAGAGAAAAATGTCTTTTTAGCCGATCATGAACAATTTGAAAAAAGTCAGATGGAACTTTCTCCATTCATAATGGTGGGGAAAAAAAAGAAAAATAGACGGGCCCGTGAAAGGGAGCGTAACGCAAACAAAAATAGGCTTAGTGGACGATCCCGTTCAAGGGCCTCGTCTTCGGCTTCGTCCTCGAGATGTTCGGAACACTCTGATAACAATCATAATGAGTCTCAAACTGATTCGCCACTGCAGTTAGCTCAAAAATCCCAGAAAAGCTGCGATCAGATTCCACCATTTTCGACCCCCCCGGCTCATTTAATTACGGACTCACCCATCGAGCCCCAGACCCAGTCACCAATATCGCCCTTCACGCCTATTGGGCGTGAGAGTTATTCCGTCCGTGACCAGGGCCCTTATGTGGTCCACGTGCAGAAAGTTGAGACCTCCCCCGACTCAGGTACTACGTTGCACCCTATATCGTTTGGATTTTTCCTCCAAAAGAGAACAAGAGAGTTTCCTAACATTATTGAAGGAAGTGTTAAACGAATTGGACGTAATAGAGTATCGATTAGTTTCCACTCAGGCGACGATGCTAATCTCTTTCTGACCTCACCGACTTTAGCGCAACACAACTATAAGGCTTTCGTCCCCACGTTCAATGTTACTAGACTCGGATTAATTCGAGGAGTTCCTTCCAAACTGTCTCCAGAAGAAGTCTTAGAAAACATCCAGGTTCCTGAAAATTCCGGAGGCGCGCGCCCCATAAAAATGAGAAGACTGAATTTCAAGAAAAACAATCCTGATGGATCGTATTGCTGGCTGCCGTCCGAAACTGTAGTCATCACTTTTGATGGGCAAACTTTACCGAATAGAGTCTTTATGTGTTTAAATTCCCTGCCTGTAGAACAATATAATTTACCCACAATTCAATGTTTTCGTTGTTGCCGTTTTGGGCACACAAAAGAAAAGTGCCGCTCACTCCCCAGATGCTACCGATGCGGTGGCTCCCACATAGGAGATACATGTTCAGTAGGCGCTCAGGAGAGCTACTGTTGCAATTGTCCCCAGGGGTTGGGTATGGGACATTTCGCTAATAGCAAAGCCTGTCCAGAGTTTAATCGACAAGCAGTCATCAAAAAGACTATGGCTGATGAACACATTTCTTACGCCGAGGCGTCAAGTCGACACTCGAAGGTCACCCAAAGATCGTACGCTCATGCCACATCTTTTCCCATACCCCAAGGGTCTCATTCTTATAAAGAAACTGTATTCCGTAAGCCTCGCTCTCCTCCCCCTACTAGGAAAGGCTATGATAGAAAAGCTCATGATGAGCTAACTAGAGAGCCGATTATTCCAACAATACCAGTGTTCCGTGAAAGGCCCACTGAACAATCGAATGAATTGCTTATAAATGAACTGATAAAAATTATTTCTTCTTTTGTCAAGGTTTTTTCCCCATCCAGCCCTCTGGCTAATCCTTCTCTGTTATCCCACGTTGCCCCATTTATTTCATCTTTATTAAATTCTTCCAATTATGGATCAAGTGGTAATCCAATGGAACAGCCGTAGTATCAGTAATAAGAAACATGACCTCATCTTTTTAATCAACAAATATAATCCTATCCTAATAGCGGTATCGGAAATATGGCTTAGATCAGACAATAATTTTAAATTACCCAGTTACGTGTCTCTGATGGACTGTCGGGCTGATGGTCGTGCTGGCTGTGCCCTGTTTATCAGAGACCATTACCCATTCACCGTCATTCCCACTGCTCAGCACAGTAACGATTGGCATTCAATATGTGCTCGCGTCGAAGGAACTACTTTTCTCTCTTTATACATTCCAAATCCTTCTACTCAAATTTTATCCGAGTTAAAGCAATTAATCGCGGTTCTCCCGCACCCGACTGTAATCATGGGTGACTTTAACATTCACCATCATCTATGGGGGTGTGATAATAATGATTCACTCGGTGAACAATTTTTAGATGTACTCGACTCAGTTAATCTTTGCCTTTTAAACTCAGGATCCCCAACATTGCGCACTTTGCCTACTCAGGCGGCTAGTGCAGTAGATCTGACCCTATGTTCACCTGTACTTGCTTCGTTGATCAGCTGGGAAACTTTGGATAGCTCATATGGGAGTGATCACTTCCCTATTCTTCTTAGCCTCCCTTTTTTGTCTTCAAAAAGACCTCCTATATTGAAACCGCTCTTGGTTTATAATATTAATGAAGCTGACTGGGATACGTATAGAAAAACCCTTAATTCTAAAGTTAAGTTACTTCCTCCAATTAATGCGTCCTCAATTGAAGAATGCTCAGACGCCATAGTTCTTGCTATTAAATCCACCGCAGATAAAGTATTCCCTCTGAAGAATTCTGCCATAGGCAGGTTTCCTTCCCCACCCTGGTGGGACAAAGAATGTACTCAAGCAGTTAAAAACAGAAAGAAAGCTGAACATGCGTATTCTGCCAATATGACGTCTGAGAATTTTGAATCTTTAAAGAATGCTATGGATGAAACAAAACTACTACTTAGAAAAAAAAAGTCTGACGGGTGGAAAGAATTTTGTTCATCGCTAAGCCCCACCTCCCCTGCCTCTGTAGTTTGGAACAACATAAGACGGTTTAGAAGGTCCTATAACCCTCGGTCTTGCCCTTATCCAGCTTCCCAGGAATGGGCGGAGTCTTTTCTGACCAACATTGCCCCTCCTCACGTTCCGTGCGCCCTTGATTTACCAATAGAACTTCCTGCCTCCGAACCAGCAAATCCTCTAGATGAAAGGTTCACCTTTCAAGAGTTAAAAAATGTTCTCAGCTCAGTAAAGGATTCTACTCCTGGCCATGATGGCATCCCCTACTCCTTCATAGCTAAAGCAGGTGAACCTTTCCTACAATACCTTCTAAACTTAATCAATTGCATATTACTTACGGGTTGTACGCCCACATCCTGGAAATCCCAAATAGTTATTCCTATCCTGAAACCATCCAGAGATCCTACCGATCCACGGTCTTATCGTCCTATAGCTTTGTCCTCAGTCTTGCTTAAGATTTTAGAACATCTTATAAAAAACAGACTTGAATGGTACATGGAGAGTGAGGGTCTTTTGGGAAGCACTCAATTCGGTTTTAGAAAGGGGAAAAGTACAGTGGACAGCCTTAGCATCTTTACTTCTGACATACGACTTTCTTTTTCGAGAGGAGCTTCGGTGGTTGCTGTGTTTTTGGATGTGGAGGCTGCCTACGACAATGTTCAGCTCCCCATTCTCAGGGAAAAATTCCGCGAGCTGAGAATTCCGGAGAAGCTGGCCAACCTTGTCGGGAACCTACTATCAGAACGACAAATAACTTTTCGCGGAAGAGACCCGCAAATTAACCCTTCTCGTCTGGTTTGGCGGGGACTACCTCAAGGATCGGTCCTTAGCCCGTTGCTATACAATTTATATACTCATAATTTGGAGGATTCTGCTTCTGGCTGCCATTTTTTACAATATGCGGATGATTTACTAGTTTACTCTTCTAATAGCAATATAGAATCAGCCAGTGAATCAATTTCTACGTCCCTTCAATCAATAAACTCATGGCTAGTAAATAATGGCCTGTCTCTGTCACCAACGAAAAGCACTGCTGTTGTATTTTCTCGTAAACGAGTAATTCCTAATATAAGTATTTCAATCAATGGCACAGAAATCCCTGTTTGCTCTCATTTTAAATTTCTTGGGGTGGTTCTGGACTCCAAACTGACGGGTGCTGAACATTTTGACCACATAGTTAAAAAATGTGAGCGCGGTCTCAATACCCTGCGATGCCTCTCTGGTGTTTGGTGGGGGGCCCACCCAACCTCCCTTAGGCTGTTATATAATGCTATTGTCCGAAGTGTAATGGATTACGGATCATTCCTGTTGGTTCCGGGAAACAAAGCAGGCTTTAGAAAATTAGATCTCATTCAATCGAAAGCCTTAAGAATTATATCTGGAGCAATGAGATCAAGTCCCATAAATGCGCTTCAAGTAGAATGTGCCGATCCTCCTCTAAATCTACGTAGACAATTTTTGGCTGATAGCTATTTATTCCGTGCCCTTCAGTTTTCTCATCACCCAATACTTAATCGGCTATTTGATCTAAAATCTGCTCCTTGTTGGAATTATAAGGGTCCACCCTGCCTTGTGAAAAGCTTGCAGAAATTTCAATCTATAAAAGATCCAGTACATCATTCAAAAAACCTCCCCCTATATGAGTATAATTACAGCACAGTTACTTACCAACCCCGAATTATTCTCGATTTTGATATTTGTCGCAACGATCCACATGCTGATGAATACCTTCGTCAAATCCTTAATCGAGAATGGCATGATTGGAACACTATTTACTCCGATGCTTCCAAACTGTCTCCAGCAGGTTGTGTAGGGGTAGGAATATATCATGCTCAGTATAATATTGTTCAGAAAATTAAATGTCCACCAGAAACCTCAGTGTATACTGGGGAATGTATTGGAATATTGGAAAGTGTTAAATTTATTTTAATTTTCAAGTTGAAGAAAACCATCATATTTTCCGACTCTCGTAGCTGTTTACAAGCTTTACTGTCGAATCCCTTTTCAATCAAATTCCATAATCCAATTATATATCAGATTAAGGACTGTCTCATCACATGCAAATCGAGAGGATATGAAGTTACACTGGTGTGGGTCCCGGGTCACTCGGGAGTCACAGGAAACGAAAAAGCGGACCAATTAGCCAAAGAAGCGGTGGTGAATGGCGACAAAGTTCCTTTTAAAAATTACTGCCATGATGTTATCGCATTATCTAAGCAATATCTAATGCGTTCATGGTCTTCCTACTGGACATCGTCAAGCAAAAATAAAGGTAGACTCTTCTCTTTAGTTCAACCCGTAGTATCAAGGAAGCCTTGGTTTGCCAAATCGTTCATTCCAAAAGAATATTGTTCAACAATCATCCGAATGCGCCTTGGCCACTGTTGTACTGCTGCACATCTGGCCAAAATTCACATTCGAGATTCCTCATTGTGTGAATGTGGGTTGGATGAGGAAACCCTCAATCATATCTTCTTTTCTTGCAGCAAATATGATAACTCTGCTTTTTATAACGAGCTGATCAGATTGAGGGTTCCTTTCCCAACGCACATTTTAGAGCTTTTACAATTTAATCAAAAACGAAAGGAAATATTTGTTGCATTAGCTCGATTCTGCCAGCATAACGAACTGAAACTATAATTATTATATTGTTATTAACTAATATGTACTTATATAATTCGTTAAAAATATACTTTGTCTTAGTAATTAGTTTGTCACAACCTGATTTCTTAACATGTCATTAACTACTAACTAGCTACTAACATTGGGGTATTTGATTTGGTTTTGGTTTAATTCCTTATTCTGGGTTATTTCATTTGGTTTGGTTTTGTTTTAATTCCCTTTTCAGGAATAGCAACAGACTCTTTTTCGCCCTCGCTTATTTTTCTAAAGATAAATCGACATGACGCTGGCTCAATTAAAAATAGCCATATAAAAAAAAAAAAAAAAAAAAAAAAAAAAAAAAAAAAACTAAAATTAGTCACTTTCACCACATTAAAATGTTGGTAAACTATGTGTAATCACTATCACTACATTAATGTTCACAGTTAAAGCACTAAAAGATAGTTACTATCAACTGAAAAATCCGAATATATTTTACAGAGCAAATTACATTCAGACTGTCATAAGGCTGTCGGAAGGCTAAATATTACACTTGTGACCTATGTTTAGGAGTTTTTAAAACCATGAGCAGGTTCAGTAGGAACAGAGAAGAGAATGCAGAAGCAGTCACCATAGCCGAAATAGCATGTCTATCATGAGCATCGTCATTTTAATCATCGTCAGCTTAACAATGTGTAACCTACCTATAATTAATTATGAAGGGCCATCAGAAAAGAAAAAAATACGAGATGTTAGTTTTTTTGTATTTTTTTATAACAATTAGAAACAACAGCACACGTCTTTCATATCATAAATAACAATAAAATTAGATCATTAGAGGCTAACATGGCACAAAGTTCGAACAGCCATTTAAAAGCCACATTATTTCATTAACAATGTAAAATGTTTGCTTATTTTAATTTTTTATTATACATAAAACAGTTATTAGTATACAATTTTGGGGCATGATGCCAGTCCTGCATTAGTAAAATTGTATAAATATTTAGTGTTAACTTATATTCAACAGCGAGATTTATTTCAATTATTTGAGTTAGCTGCGTACTTCAACTGCTCCACTTGCAATGCCAGTCTTTTGTTTGCCTCAACCAAAGCATTTTGGTTCTGTGCCAATGTGAACATCTGTGAATTCATTGCAGCCATCTGCTTCTCTAGAAACAGTTTCTGTTTGGTCAGCACCATCATAATGTGGAGGAAATAGTTCTTATTATCATCTGCCACATCAGAAAGACTTAGACTAAAGAAATCTTTCAGCTCTTCTACTGTTTTAGAATCAAATTTATTATTCTTATGATATTCATAGTCAGGTTTTTCATTACTTATAATCAAGGGCCTGCCATCATCAGGAGCACCATTAAAAATTGGGGATGGGAACTCAAGGTTATCCATTGCCTGGTTAGTAAGTGGTGTGGAGACCTTGCTAATATTTTTGTGAATATCCAAGTTCCTGTTCCTTTCATGCATGCTGCTATCCTTGGATATGGTGTGAGACTTGTCTCTATCATCACAACCATCATGTGACTTGTCTAACCCCATCAGAACAAGGAATGAGTCTGCTTTCTTCTCCTCTGTTTCCTGTGACACTTCCAAATTATCTTTAGTAGGCGAGGCAGAGATAAGAAACATATCTGATGTCCTAGGCTTCCCAGGCAATGACTTAAATGGTGACAAATGAATATCGGTGTCTTCCTGAATACTTATTTCATTAATATGAGGCTTCTTTCTGATAGGTTGGAATGCTACTTTCTTCACTTCTTCATTATGGCCCTTCAACACTTTAAACGGATTCGTCAGGTCTCTTAAGTCATAAACCATAACAGCGCCATGCTTGGTGCCAATTGCAACCTGGTTATCTGCGTTGATGGCTAGTGATGACAATGTATAAGCTGTTTTGATAGTCGAAACAACATTTTGCAGTCTTATATCATACACATGCACTATTTTGTCATAGCCACTAGACATCATGACATCTTTGTTAATCAAAGAATATGCAATATCACTCACAGGAGCAGCGTGAATGTTATCAAAGAATGCTTTGTCCCTGTTGGTGTTGATATCTCGTAAGACAACATGACCCTCGTCTGTGGCCAAGCCTAATAAGCACCGTGAGTCGTGGTGGAACTTCATTGCTGAAATACTCTTCGAGCATTGCAATTTCACAGTCAATATAGGAATGTTTGAAACAAGTCCATAAATAATAGTGTCCCCATTTTGCATAGTAGCTGCTAAATTATTATTCTTAGCATTAAAACTGATGTAATTTACGCTGGATTGCTGCGCAGGGGTCGGGAATGTTTTAGTTATCGTCTTGTTTTTAGTGTCCCAAATAAGGACATTACCGCTTTTGGTACCAATTGCGATGTTTCGGTGTCCATCTCGGTGGAAGCTGGCTGACCAGGTGTCTTTCAACGGAATGTGCTGTAGACTTCTAACGTCGTGATCTGCGGGTGTTAAGATTTCAACTAGGCCTTTGCAGTTTACCTGAAAATGACAAAAACTGTCAGAATTTGTTTTTGTTGAAAAAGTTTAAAGCAGTAAAGTTAGTATTTACCTGTAATATGTATTTACCATCATCGCTCCAAGATATATCTCTCATTAGACCATCATAACACCCGTAAGTTTTCTTCAACTCCCAACGGTTAGTATCGTGTAGATGTAAACGCGAACTAACAGATGAGAGATACATTTTTTACAAAATTTTAGATGTTCAGTTTTGAATTGGAGCAATGGTAATGGTAAAGGTAAACGTTACTTATTTTCGAATCATCAATTCAGTTCGGTAACTTTTTACCAACGTAAAATTTTGATTCGCTTTTGACGTATAATAATGCATTTGGAGAAAAGAAAAGAAAACTTATTTCTAAATCTAAATGTTGCAATGAAATATTTTTTCCTTTTCTACCATTTCAATGTTCAAAATTAGAACTAAAATGTAATAGTGATTTTTCAAATTTAAATAGTGGAATGTAAAATCTTGATGTAAGTAGTACTAGTTAAGATACAAAAAGTTTCAAAACACTCGGTGATTTTTTAAGCTATCAAAAATATAATCTACCATGTTGCACTGTATTTTATAAATGGCAAGACTGTAGTAGTGTTGTATCCAATATCGGCAAATATCGGTTATTTTATAATCTACTACATTTTGTTATCTAGCAACATTGGAAGGAAAGTTGACGTTTAATTTTATTTGTCTGACGTGTACGTGTATATATTGCGGCAAACCAAAGTTTGTTTTTGGGATTTTAAAAGTAATATCGATATCTAAGTGAGTATGAATGTTCTTTTTAATATTTAAATTGTCTCAGCATTGTATCGCTGCTATACGTTACCCTCATTCATTATAGCTATCTTGAAAAACGTAACCTACAATTTCACTGAGGTGCAGACTTGTTTTTTATTCTTTTAACGCATAATACTGTTTCATTTCTAGTTAAACCTCCACCATGATTACCGACATCCAACTCGCCGTGTTCTCCAACATCTTGGGCGTCTCAATATTCTTGTTGGTCATCCTATACCATTATATCAATGCCAACAGTTCCAAATAGGTAAGACTTCAGTATCTAAGAAGGCTGTACCGGCTGAAACGTTATAAGTAGTGGAACACTAAATAAACGTTTATTTAAGTTAATTTTCCTAAAAATAGCATATGATGGTCAGGTAAAATAAGTTGAAAAAAGGATGATATGGCTGCGATGCACTTGGCGAGTGCACTGCTGTGCACCCTGATATTGTTATCATAGTATATCAGTAGTATCAGTAGTGATTGATTCATTCTTCACATCCATCCCTGCAATGGAATTGTACCCTACACATTGTATACCTAAAAATGGCTCACTTAGCTATAAACATTGTAATGAGGTATATTAATGTAAACAAACGGATAACTCACGTTTTATTACGTCGGAAAAGGTCCGACAGTTTCCCAGTGCCTGTCAGGCCTTGGCCCCTGTCGCACCATGACTAAGAATCGCGAATCAATTTGAAACTGTCGGACCTTTTCCAATTTAATAAAACGTGAGTTATCCCTTTGTTTATGTTTGAATATGTTCTTCATGGCAATGATGGTCTTTCCAAATGCACTGGTGGTTTAAAAAAAAGTCATGTAAAAGACCCATTGGAGGCCTATTTGTAGTGAGAAATTGAGATCTTTCATTTTGCCAACAAATGTTTGAACAATACATTATTTGTTATCTGTTGATTTGTAAGTAACAAAAACCATCACATGGGTTGTTAGGCTAGTTACAAAGGTAATTTAAGGGTTATAATAAAAATCCGTGGCAGCTATGCCTTATTTGCACTGTGAGAGAGAGAAATGAGAGGAATGGTGAGCATGTTATTATTATATTAAAATTGTATGGCGTATACCCGTTCTACCCTTTGATGTACCCTACTTTATTTGTGCTTGGTATGGTTGGTTACCACCGATTGGAGGTTAGGAGGGACTTGGCACTGGCTAAAGTCCTGTTTGAATTGATTAGAGGAAAGGCTCATAATCCAGGTATTCTCGAAATGATTAGTTTATCTGTACCTGATAACTATATAATGCGGCGGCGGCGGCCACAGTTGTTCAAGGTGCACCGTAGTCGGACCAATCTCCTAAATAAGGCTCCTCTCACGCGAGCCTTACATATCTTGAATGAGGTGGCTGAAAAGACTGACCTATTCTTATGTTCGCTGTGTGAATTCACTAAAGTGACTTTTTATGTTATAGTAATGTATAAATTCTTTTTGTACTTTTTTAAGTAAGTTAAGCAAATGTAATTTAATTAAGTTGGCACACTATTGCATTGGGTCTCCTGTATGATAGTGTTATGTTTTTTAATAAATAAAATAATAAATAAATATTTAATTGTTGCGTTTATTGTTGCAGGTAATGCTTACAGAATGGACTGGCAACTTCCCTCACATACATAATTCTATTGTATCACTACTATGACTTAAGATGTTAATACATAAGCACTATTTGTAGTTTGTGTTTTATTTTCTGACTTGGGGAAGATCTAGAATGCCAGGGACAGGGATATAAGTCTAAATACTGCTATAATTTCAAAAAGCTCTTTGTTACTTGAGTCTCTGTTTTATTCATGATCAGTATATTTTTTAGTATAGATACTTTTATATTTGTTTATCATACAACTTTATCTAAAAAAAAACAAAATTACTTCTTAATGTGTCGATCGCCACCAGTGACATCTATTAGACTCTTAAAAAGTATTCAAGTTAGTTCCGCTAACCGACGCTAGATGGCGCTACGTAAACGTGCGATGAACGATAAATTGAAATAACGCAGTAAAATATCTCCCTATTTTTAGGGTTCCGTAGTCAAATGGCAAAAAACGGAACCCTTATAGATTCGTCGTGTCTGACTGTCTGTCCGTCCGTATGTCACAGCCACTTTTTTCCGAAACTGTTGAAACTTGGTACTAAGTAGATGTATTTTGTGAACCGCATTAAAATTATCATATCACACAAAAATAAAAATAAAAACAATAAATTTTGGGGGTTCCCCATACTTAGAACTGGAACTCAATTTTTTTTTCATCAAACCCATACGTGTGGGGTAGCTATAGATAGGTCTTCAAAAATAATATTGAGGTTTCTAATTTTTTTTTTCTAAACTGAATAGTTTGCGCGAGAGACACTTCCAAAGTGATAAAATGTGTGTCCTCCTCCCCCCCCCCGTAACTTCTAAAAAAAAATATATGATATAGATTACCATGCAAACTTCCACCGAAAATTGGTTTGAACGAGATCTAGTAAGTACCTAGTATCTAGATCTAGTAAATAATTTCTGTCTGTCTATATATAAGTAACCAATATAAAATGAGATCACACTGCCTACATTTTGCTTAAGAGCAGGGCTCTGCTAACACCGGATTTTATAATAACTTGGCGAATTTGTACGGAGCCCTCGGTGCGCGAGTCCGACTCGGACTTGGCCGGTTTTTTTTTTTTTTTTCAATTTAAGGTGGTTCGTCGCCGTCAGCTAAGCCCTTAAACACCAATAGATGGCGTTGGTGTTTTAATTTGACGTAACGTTTTCCCACAATTTAATAAAATGAATTGGTATGGAAATCGAACCACCTTTTTTATATATGAGTAGGAAGGCAAACGAGCAAGTGGGTCACCTGATGTTAAGTGATCACCACTGCCCATAGACACCCGCAACCCCGGAGGGATCGCAGATGCGTTGCCAACCTAGAGGGCTAAGATGAAATGCCTCTTGTGCTCGTAATTTCCCCGGCTGTCTTACTCTCCACACCGGAACACAGCAGTGCAAGCACATTAACATAATTTCTATTTTACTGTGACGGTTTTTTATAGTAGGTACGGTCGCCCAAATAAGTGGTCTACCACTTTTCATCCAACTTCCTATCAAATGAAAATGTCGCTAAAGTCGAACTTTCAAGTTGACAGCCTGTCTTATCGACGTTATATATTGTGACGTGCAATAGTAGATTGATAAACTAGGGTTGAAAAATACCCATTTCACCTGAGATATTTCTGGCACCCGAACGAAGTGAGGGTGCCAATAGTTCGAGGGTGAAATGGGTAATTTCATCCGAGTTGAACACTACTTTTCATTTCGAATATGAGGAAATTAAAATTTCACTAACGTCGCATGGTCGCATTTAATATTTGTTACGTTTGTCATTCTATTCCCGCTCTTTTTTCTATTGTGCGATTTGCGCGCATTGCGCATTTCTTCTGCGCACCAATGGCGGCCGGCTAGTTTTTTTTTAAACTTGTAGACACGGAGGTCGCTATCAATTAATTGTCGACTTAAATATTTCAAGCTAAAAAAATTACCGAACGTAATAATTTCTACTAATCCTCGTTGTATACGCTTGCATAAGCTTATATATAGCGGGAATGTTATTTTAAGATCATTTTGCCTTATACAATTAAAAAGGAACTATTAGTATAGATTATTATTTTAAACATAGATTACATGGCTGTATACGTATTTCCATTGCTATGTACCTCATTTGGATTAGCTAGAAAAAAAAATTACTTTCAACCCAAGGGTCGCGATGAGTCACTTTCAACCCTATATCCAGATAATCAATGACCTACTTTCAGAGTATGAGAGATGAAAAATTACTTTCAACCCAAGGGTCGCGATGAGTCACTTTGAACCCTATATCCAGATAATCAATGACCTACTTTCAGAGTATGAGAGATGAAAAGGAATTTTAACCTTAGGGTGGTAGACCACATATTTGGCTGATGGTACCTAGTTGTATTTATGTCTCTCTCTCTCTCTCTCTCTCCAGCCTATATACGTCCCACTGCTGGGCACAGGCCTCCTCTCAGAATGAGAGGGCTTGGGCTATAGTGTTCCCACGCGGGCCCAGTGCGGATTGGGAACTTCACACACACCATTGAATTGCTTCGCAGTTGTGTGCAGGTTTCCTCACGATGTTTTCCTTCACCGAAAAGATCATGGTAAATTTCAAATGAGATATCGCACATAAATTCCGAAAAACTCAGAGGTGCGAAGCCCAGGATTCGAACCCGCGACCCTCTGCTTGAGAGGCCACAGGTCAAACCACTAGGCTACCACGGCTTATTTATGTATGTGGATATAATGTACTAAGTACCTAATAATAATAACTCAATTTATGCAATAGACGCCCCGATTATTTTTAGTATTTGATCGAAGAGTTGCCAACGGCGAATAGAGGCAGATTTAAACTACGCCTTGCTGTGTAGTGTGCAAAATTCGTCAACCAAAATCTACAGAAATAGTAGTTAAGTATAGACTAGATACGGTAGTTCGACTAACCTATCCTACTATCACACTATGTTATAAAGGTGAAAGTTTTGAGAGTGTGTGTGTATGTTTGTTACTTTTTCACGTCCAAACGGCTGGACAGATTTGGATATACTTTGGAGCGGAGATAGCCGATACCCTAGATTACCACAGGCTACTTTTTATCCCGGAAAATTGCATAGTTCCCGCGGGATAGCGATAAACATGTCAAAGGTCATAGCTGCCTACTCGCAACATAAATAATGATATTACTATCAACATCCTCTTAAATCTAGTTCGACGTGGACGAAATCGCGGACAGAAGCTAGTAATTATTATAAATGCGAAAGTTTGTGAGGTATGGATGTAAGGATGTTTGTTACTCTTTCACGCTGAAAGGCTAGATTTTGCGATTTGACATAGGATAGATTTATAATCTGCTAGCTTATTACGTAACTCGTTCGCAATCGCCATCGTGTTCATTTTGACAGTTCTTGTATGAATGTGACAGCTAGCTGATTCCGATGCTAATTGTCAGCCCATACATCAACTGTCAGAATGAAGACGATGCTGATCGCGAGCGAGTTACGTAATAAGCCTGCTGGCGTACCTAATACATGGCTACTTTTAATCCCGAAAAATTGCGTAGTTCCCGCGGGATAGCGACAAACGAGTTCTCCGAAGAAGAGAGTAGGTAAGTATACAGGCCACGGCTATAAGTTAGCTATTGTTACAATTATATGCATGAACAGAATAGTTAATTAACGTCTTGTGTGCGGGATTAAGCTAAACCGTTGTCATCATCAATTAACATTAATTAAATAATATCAAGAAATCCGAAACTTCCTTTGCAAACGGAAATATTGCGCAAGACTCGATTGAACAAAAAGATATCAAATTATTGTCGTCCTCATTGAATTATATTAGTAGCTAATAAATAACCACTGAGAACTTAACCAACAGAGGGATGTAATGGGCTATCCAATTGGGATTGTCTAAAAAAAATACCTATCCTTTTAATATATTTTTTTGGATAGAGAAGTCAATTATAAGAAACTAATTTCAATATTTTATCATATCTCACTATTTTTTTTTATAAGTTTTCACATAAAAAACGTCTCAAATGCATTCATGTAGACATCTCAATCCTACTAGTAATATTATAAATGCGAAAGTTTGTGACGATGTGACGTTGTGACAATGTGAGTGAGTGAGTGTGTATATTTGTTCCTTCTTCACGCTAAAACGGATTTGGATAAAATTTGGAACGAAGATAGCTGTTACCCTATATATACTACATAGGCTACTTTTTATCCCGGAAAATTGCATAGTTCCCGGGGCGTAGCCATAAACAAGTCAATTGCTAATTCTACGCAGACGAAGTCGCGGGCAGAAGCTAGTTATAGTAGATTGTACACCGAGGGGATAAAGCACTGTATTATGTCACGGGCGCGATATTGAATCCTGAGCGCAGCGAAGGACTCTAAATTTAACTCCCGAGCGAAGCGAGGGTGTTATGAGTTAATTCCTGAGCGTAGCGAGGGAATTAAGATGAGTCCTGAGAGGAGCGAAGAATTTAAGCGCACCCAAGACATAAACAGTTTTATCCCCGAGGAGTATACTCTACTTTTCTCACCTTTTGCGAGACAATAAAAACCAAGGCAACTAGAAAAAGAATTTAATTAAAACAACAGTAAAACAGAATTAAAAGTAAAAAATTATATTGGAGACATTGGTCCAGTTGTGTAATGATAAGTAATATTTTTATTTGGAATCTTAGCAGTTCTAATGCGTACCTAACTATAATTACAGCGTCAGCAAAGGCTCGCGGCTTTTGTTTTATTTGAAATTTGTTTCGGTGGTGGTGGCGCTGCGGCGGGTCGGGTGGCATGGCCAATATGGCCATCTCGATTTTCGGAGCCGTGCGATTTTTACGAAATTAGACTTTAAGTTTATAACAATAAGAACTAAGAGAAGTGAGATTCATATTACTAACCGGCGGGTTATAATGAAATTCAGTACAATATTATTACCCGGCTAGAGCCAAGGGCTATAATGAGTTACTTTGAGTAAGGTTTACATGCTATATAATTAGCCATTGTCGAGCAAGTGGTGTGAAATAGTAGATTGTACAACAAGAGCATAAAACAAGCCATTTTACCCGAGACGTTCATATAGCCACCCGAGCCGGTACGGCGAGGGTGGATAGACACGTCGAGTGGAAAATGGGTTTTATGAACGAGTTATACACTCTGCTTTTCACTTAGATTGCGAAGAAACAGAACAAAAACATTGCAAAAAAAAGATTTATTAATATTAAATGTGACATTGGAACAATTCGATATACCTAGTTAATGGTTTTTCCTGGAAAATTGACTGTGTTAGGAGTCAGTGTTATTTCCTCTTCACTTGACGAAATTATTGAATATTTTAATCATAAAACAGTAACAAACTGGAACATAAATCCTACTAAGAGAAAATAGGACGTTCCCGCCTGAGTTCCCGCCATTTAACTTTTTTTTCTTTTTTTTTAAACGTGATACTGCGGTAAGGTTCGTGTTCGTGTAGGCCGGTGTTGATTCATATTTTAAAAAGTTTTATTTTTCATGTACTACTTATTTGTTTCAATAATAACTTGTCAAATTATTGTTACCTAGTTTTAGGTAATTACTAATTAATCAGTTTAATAGACCGCAGATTATAGTAAAAAAAAAACTTTAAAAAATAAACAAAATATGCTGTCGTAAAGTTTTAGTGATTGTTTGTGGCTGTTGGCACAATCGTCTTGGTCTTACTTAGACGAAGATTTTACTTTATGCACAAGAGCATAAAATGCCATTTTATGCAGCCTACCTCCAGCATAAAGCCGAACTTTTTGAGCATGAGACGTGAAAAGTATATTATACAAATATGCTAAAATTGGCAGCGTATTGCGGATCGAAACGGCAACATTATTCCTCTCATACTCGTATACCTAACCTAGTACCTCAACATGATACATGCAACTGTATCGAAATATCGGGAGCTCAATAAAGGTAATCGTGGTTCACATCCCGTTTATAATATTTCGAATGAACTTAACCGTGAATCATTAAAAACTTTTACCTAGTACCTATTTGAAATTTTAATGCAAATTTAATTATTTTGCGGCAGAAAACTTACACTAAGCGTACCCAAAGAGAATATAACACTACGTTAGCATACCTAATATGAAACACATTAGCGATTTTAGTAACTGTCGGGTTAAGCTCGAAACCGAGCCCAACCGAAAACTTACAGCCCGGGCTCGATCCCACGACCATTAGATACCCGACTCTAGTGTCTACTTGGTCTTCACTAATCAATCAGAGCGCAAAAATCGCCGCAACTATGTTACGATTTTTTTCAGTCTATTGCTTAATTCCTCTATGTTAATAATTAACCACTGCTTTCGCATATTATTTGGACACTCGAGTACTGTGAATCAGCCACTAACCCTTTTGGAACCTTTTCACAGGAAGGATAAAGTACCTTCCTTCCATCGCCAAAGAAGTCTTTATAGAATCTACTTACTGTAAAAATGGTGTATGAATCTAGTTCAATTTGTTTGTCTGTTCAAGGTCTGTTCCGTATCTCTCTAGATCTAGATCTACTAAATGCTGCCTTAATTGTTTCGCAGGTAGATATTTTATATGCAGGTCTCCTCACGACGTTTCCTCCTTCACCGAAAAGCTCATGATAAATTCAAATGAGATTTCACACTTCAATTCCAGAAACTCTAATTACCTACTCTTACTTCCTAAAAATTAATACAATTTAAATTAGGTAGGTACCTACGTCTGAAATGTATAATTGTACATGATTTTAGATATAATTCTTATTTATTACTAACTTTTGCCCGCGGCTTCACACACGTGAATAATGAGTATTTCATCCCGTGGGAAAATCGGGTTAAAAGTAGTCTAGTTATTCCAGACATCAGCTCTACTTATATGTAGGTATAAAAAATCTCTATGCCAGGGGCTCTCTTTTTTTAACCGTTTTATTTCGAGATTAATTTTTAATTTAATTATAGTTTTGAAGCGGATAGTAATGAGTGGACTGTATTATAATTTAAGGAAATGGATAAATGAATGGATCACAATGAAAAACCAGCTCCTCAGCTCAAGACTGTAATGACAACGACAAAACAATTAAAAATATACATAAAAAGTATCATAAAGGTAAAGAGTTCGCAACAGTTTGTTTTTTTTGTACTTTCTATTTGTAATCCTATGTTTATCCCAATAAATCATTTAATCAGCTATCTACCTACCAAATTTCATTTAGATCCGTCGTTTTAACGTGAAGGGTAACTGTTTTGCATGACATCTTTACTATAAAATATGTATATCGTGAAGATAGCAAAAAATAACAAAATATTAGTAGAATTTCTTGCACGGGGTAGCAAATTGGCACCATTCGTGTTAAATAACATACATACATACATAATTATAGTCACGCCTCTTTCCCATAGGGGTAGTCAGAGACTACTTTGTTCCACTTGCAAATAACACTGTTTACCTATTCGTTGACTACGGTCAAGGACGAAACCAACGAAATAAAATAACCGCAAATAATCAACACGGGCCAAAAAACTCTAGGTATTTATGTTGTTTGATGTTAAGTGATTTTTGTGCCACTACAGTTTGACGCACGCTAAAGTTAGATCAGTCATGGATGGGTTAGTGTTTGATCATACTTAACTACTTTTTTGGGGTGCGAGTCGGGTTACCTCCACGTATGGTCAAGAGCTGCGGTTCGTTTTTGGATCCGTCCGGGGGAAGAGCAGTACTTGGTCTGGCGCACCCTGGGCATCGGCTAATGATTTCCTTGCAGTTTCTGAGGGATATCATTGACCGTTGGCTATGAGCCCGACAGGGGGGAGGGGGTCTTTTGACCGTATTAACGAAACGTTGCCGACATTTTGTAATAAGATTTTTGAATATATCATTCTTATTAGGTACTTATTTTGACATTGGCGAAGTTGTCGTCGCTATAACGACTTGGTACAATGTTGTTACACCACAAATAAGAAGAAGAAGAAGAACTACTTTTTTACAATCGGCTTAAAAGCTTCTTCATACAACACACATACATAAATCACATTTTTAATCCTTTTCTGGAAGCAAAGAAAAAACAAAATGTACCAGTTGCTTCTCTTCCCGCGCTGATGGTAAAAGTCCACCGAGGAAATGGGCAGAAATCTTCGGAATCATTTTATAGGCGATGCGGCTAGCAACCCACCACTGTACTCCCCTTTCCACACGCCCATCACAATTCTGTTAGGTATTTAAATGCGGCCTTTAGGTCGTGTTACCTTAGGCCCTGTCTACCCTGTAAGGGATAAAGACACAAATACGAAGCAAAAAATTAAACAATTTCTTAAATATTTTATTTAACTTTTAAGAACTTTGCACGCTTATCAAGTAAAGGTAAAATGCAAATTTAGTCAAATTCAACTATTTGATAACTCATTAAAATACATAATAAGGACATATTCAAGACCGATGATAGGATGATTTCGTAATCACTCGAAATGTTTTACCACTGGCGAGTAGATCGGTACTTTACTTACATGATACAGGTGTCAGGCCAGGGGCGTAGCTACCGCCGTATCTGCCGTGTCAATTATACGGGGCCCCCGGGCCACGAGGGCCCCCGACGTGCGTAAGCAAAAATAAATGTGAGAAATCTTTACCCTTCATAAGGGCCCCCAAATATTTTTTATACGGGGCCCCACCAAGGCACGCTACGCCCCTGTGTTAGGCTCTTAGGGTGTCTTCTTTTTTTTCTTATAGCATTATTTGGTGATGATGAGGATGACAACATCCTGACTTCCTACATACAAATACAAACATACATAAATCACGTCTTTATCCTTCACGGGGTAGACTGAGCCTAAGCTAACAAAACCTAAAGGCCACGTTTAGCATGATTGTGATCGTATAAGTGGCCTGACTTTCTAATATTATAAACTAGCTTCTGCCCGCGACGTCGTGTGCGTATTATACATATAAACCTTCCTCTCGAATCAATATCTATCAAAAGAAATCCGTTGCGTAGTTTTAAGCATACATAGGGACAGACAGACAGACAGCGGAAAGCGACAGTTTTATACTAACTATGTAGTGATAGGCACGAATGTAACTTCGTTTGTTTCTTTATTGATAACGATTTCACGCGCACATCTACAGCCTTATTCATAAAAAGTTAGAGGCTCGCTATAAGCTCGCTATAGGACCGATGCATAGACATTAGGATGGTTTTCATTGGCGCGATAAACGAATTCTCCGCAGACAAAGTCGCGGGCAATAGCTAGTATCATCATTAAGGTACACTACGATAACCACAACCCTATAACGAATGCCCTTAATAGCACTAGTGATACTTAACTACCCCTCTTAGCCAATATAGTGACTATAACCATGACTCTACCTTATACACGGCTGCCCGTATTTTTCCCATGACGTAATGCGATTCAATTCTTATTCAGTTTGTTCATACTAAAAATGACAGCTAAAACTTGAACTGAGTCGAAATTGAACCGCATTGGTGAGGCCCCTCTGAAGCCGCACTTACTTACTATGTAGTAGAGCGATTTGTGATGCAATGAAGTTTTTGGTTTGCTAATTTCAAGGCTCGGCCTAAATAAAAAGTCAAATCGGAATCCTGAGAACGGCAAAGTGATGCCAGTTCAAAATACGCCTTGCCACGTGCGGGTGTTTTTGCTTAGCAAAGTTTGGCTGCAGTTGTGTTCCAGCAATTATAGGACACGCAAAGGGATAGTTTAATTAATTTCGCAAGGACTACTTACATCTGGCTCTTCATATGGTTTCAGTTTCAACGTAGGATAATATAATAGAATGATAATTAGAAGGTACTTACCTACTACAATGCCTAATACAATTTCTTCCATGTTAGCCTTTAGTATTTGTTACCTTGGGCTCTACCCCGTGAGGGTTAAAGACGTGATTTATGTATGTATGTATAATAATAATAATAATAATAATAATTTATTTATTGTCATATATGTATGTACCTACTACAAAATTCAAGAGTCCTCTTAATCTATTTGTAGCAAACTGGACAAATAAATATAAAGTTGAATGTTGTGATGATTATTATGATAAATAATAATATTAGGGTACACTACCTATTCCTACCTACCTAACTAAAACATAATTTACTTCTAATAGTTTCAGAACTGGAAGCGGCTCTACATCACCATCATCTACATATTTTGATCAAATGTGACTTAAATTTGATATTATTTATATGTTGCCTGACGTCAGAGTCTACTTACAATATTTTATTTCCACATACATTAGGTATATTTGATAGGTACCTACCAGATTAAAAAAACAGTCTCTCGCGCAATAACGAACATACACTTAAATAATAACTCGGTACGTATGCAACTACAGACACAGCAATTAAATGCAAGCACTAAGTGTAATTAAAAGACTACACATACAGTACAGTCGCATTGAAAATCTCCTATTTTTTAAGTTCGATTAAACTATATTTACACACTGGCTTACCATGAATTCCGATAAAAATTAAATCCGAGCAATGAGTAACTTTGTTACTTAAAAATAAGTCAACAACTTCCTCAGCCGCTTGTAAATCAAATATTTAACGTCTTTCGCGAACACGAAGTCTAAATGGTTGAAGTTCTTGTGAGGCACTTTGTGTATGTCGACGACGTTCGGCAATTTGTTGTACAACTCGTCCACATCCCGCGAGTCAGCTAGCCAGTCTGCGTCACTGTACACCATTGAAACCGGAGCCCTAACATTTTCTAAGACGTAATCCGGAGGTTGTTCAGATCCGTACCGCTCCAAATTCTCAGTAGCACCGTAATCAAACTTTCTGAACTTCGCCGAGATGACTCCCTGTCCGTAGTGAGCAGCCTGCTTCGCTGACGCACCGGACGGCACGTGGCTATAAATCACTGGCAAATTGGTCACGTTCAACTGCTCCACGTTGAACCCAGCAACTAGGAACAGGAGATTGGCGCAAAGGATCTCCGTAACTGGCCCTCCAGCGCACAAGAGTCGACGGTAAAGCCTCATTGCATTGCTATCTGGTAACAATTCATGCAGACCTATGGATTTCGCGAACGCATGGATGAAGCCTCCCGTAGGCGCTAACAATCGTATGATTGGTGATTTCAAGTGAGACATGAAAGCAACTGGCGACAGAGCGACCATCAAGGAGATTTTGTCGTTGTACTCCGGCCGTTCGGAGCCCATCACCCAAAATGACGTGGTGCCTTGTGAATGACCGACGTATTTCAGTTTATCTCTTCCAGTAGAGTTTAATACGTGGTCGATCATGGCCGAAAGATCGTAATAACCGACTTCGTGCCACGAGACGTCCCAGAAGTCACCCTGGGAGGGGTCCATCTCGACATGCCGGCGGGAATACTTGTTACCGCGCGAATTCCCCAACCACACATCATAGCCATCTTTCGCAAGAAGATAAGCTATCCCAGTATCTGGACCTGCTATCACGTAATCGTCGGAGCTTCCCAGAAGCCCGTGTTGCAGGAACACAACCGGTCCGTCGCTGGGTATTCTGAACATCCTCAGTATGTACCCGTCTTCAGTCACGACATTATGCTTTTCTACCGGATGTCCGTATTTAGCAATGAGCTGGTCGCAGCTGAGCTGACAGTCTTCGTTGCCCAAGCCAAGGTTATATTCTGAGATGAAGTTGTCGCCTAAGGATGCTAAGTTATTATTGTTGGTGATGCTAGGGATGCCGTTTCCGCCGCCGAGAGTCCGGGCTACCGCGATCGGTAATACGCCGAATAGGTTCAGGGTGTTCCCTAGGAGATCTCCGGAAAAGTCTAGCGGGTGGCTCACAAAGGGGTTTCTGGTGAGAGCGTCGGCCATCCCCCGGACGGAGTCGGCCGCCCGGGGAAACAGCAAGTCGGCGAGCTGCCCGCGGCTAGGGGCGGCCGACAACGAGACAATCAGAATAAATATTTTCCTGAGCATATTGCGCAAGGCACGCGCGCTCCCTCGTAGAGGTCAATTTTTAAACTGATCGTTCACAATTCGGTTAACCTTGTCGTGTACTCCGTTTTTTTGCCCGCCATGCTCGCTTGTTTTATGGCTGAATTTCTACGGTTTGATACGATAGTTCCGGCGAGTGAAGTAGATATTTACATCTAACTAGTTTTAGAGGAAAAATGTATAGTGTTATTAGTGAGCCATCGCACGTATATCTGCAAGTCTCCAGCGCAAATGACGTCAATGAGTGTTCATTGTTCACCTTTAACTTGACTTATTTAGTTGAAATTACCCACAAGAACAACGCGACAGTATTGTCACATAAACATTACTAAAACTCGTTATTAGTATTGATAGATTGGCCACCCAAATAAAAGAAGCTAAAATTAATATCAGCACAGCCGCACTTATGGTCCCGTTCTTTAATTTAGGATCCATTTCGCAAAAAATCGTTTGAATTGTCGTACAAGTTGACAGTTATTTCAACCTAAAATGGGTCCTAAAGAATATTATAACATTTATAAAAAATAATGACAGGAACTACCCATATTTAGGTAGTGGGTGCGTATAATGTCACATTCATAATAATTGACTTCCGAGTCAAGGCATTGTGTGGCGTCACGTCAGGTGGCTAATGTATTCTGTAACAATTTAGCACCTAAGCGTGCAGTTCGTTCTCTGGGAAGGTCTTTGCCATTCCGGTGACAACATTACACAAGAAGCTCAAACAAATGTTATATAATTAATACATTTTATGTACATTCTCCGTGGTATGTACAGGTTGTCCTGTAGGTGGTAGTAGTAGGTGCGACTAACTTGAAGTGCTCCTGTTTTCTGTGTCTCAGAAATTACGACACTACCTAGTTAAGAAATTAGAATCCCTACCTCTACTATACGAGTGAGTTAGATGGGCGTCATCTCATCTACCAAACATAGAAAATAGACCTAAAAATTTTAACGTTTTCGAGATATTTCGTATACAATGCCTGCTTGCTTACTAAAAATTCAGGCTTCTAGTTTTATCCACAACGAAGTTTTATGGGGGTCGAAAATGGCCTGAACTGTTTCAAGAAAAGGATGATACGGCCATGCCGCTTTTTTGCTCGACTTGGCGGGGGCACTGCCGTGCCCCCAGATAGTTGCTTAGAAATAAAAATCTTATTCAGTCGTCCAGAGATTACCCCGGCATACAAACAAACAAACAAAGTTTATTAATTTATTGTTACTTAGTTCCTGTATGTCTAACCTACCTACATAGATTCGCATAACGGTCAAAGTCATAATCATAAACTAATTTAATTATACATAAACTGCTTGTTGAATTTGTTTACACACGGCATGCGCACGTATAAAGGTCCGACCACACCGGCGCATTAAAGACGTTGACGGTGCGCATACGCAACATAATGTATGAATAACGGTGAGAAAAGATGACGCGTACGATACTTAACTACGTATACGCGGCAGTGTGGTGTCCCTTAAAATAGCTTTCCGTCAATTCAACGCATATTCAACGTCATCTATAATTTTTCCATTTGGCATTGAGATTCGCAATTTAACTAATTGTTATAAATAAAGACTTGGGCTTTTTTTACAACAAGGCAAACGAGCAAGTGGGTCCCATGATGGCCACCAGCAACACTAGAGGATTGCAGAGGGCTAAGATACAATACATCATGTGCCAGCTGCGTAAGCCTATGGTACATTTTTCCACGCTGGTCTGAGAGCAAAGAATAACGTAGAATGTACCAGTTGCTTCTCTTCCCGTGCAGATCGTAAAGGAACGGCCCATCAAGGGGATGGGCGAAAATCTTAGGAATCATTTTTATAGACGATGCGAATGCGGCATTTTTCACCTATCCGCCCGCAATCTTTGTCTATCCCAAAAGGGATAAATATGTGATTATTATTGTATATAGTTATATGTGTATAGTGCAAGTTCACAGTTACAACGGGTACTAACAAGGTGAATACGTAACTAGTTAATGCGGAAGAAATGTCTTCCACATTAATGATTATTAAAATTATGCAGATTATTTTAACGTTTCGCAAAACCCGAAGCGCTGCAGCGCTGTCCTTGAAATTACAAACTTATCAATAACCGTGGACAAACCGGGAACTTCTTGTTTGCTCATAATAACTTGAACTTCGAGTTCGGACGCCAGCGACACTGAAGTGTAGAGTTAAGTTTGTAAAATTATAAGTTGTCAGGCCAGCGAAGGTTCTATGTCAATGTCACGAGATGAACTAGTTACATTGATTATTAGTCTTTTGCTAAGACTCTATCTTAGACTCTAGTGAATGGGGTGCGAGTCGGGTTACCCCCGTGTGTGGTCAAGAGCTGCGGTTCGTTTTTGGATTCGTCCGCGAAGAGCAGTGCTTGGTCCGGTGCACCCTGGGCATCGGTTATTGATTTCCAGGTAGATTCTGAGGTATATTTACAGGTATTTCGTTGGCTAAGAGCCCGACAGGACTTGCTCGGTTTTTTTTGGTACGTTTTCTAAAGTCCTATCTAAGTAGATCGACTTATCGCCCCCGAAATTCTAGCCTAGCCTGCACATATCAAAATTCATGAAGATGGTTGGAGAAATTTCCGCGATTCAGATTAGGTTAGTAGTTAGGTATACAAAAATAACTCGTTTAAAGGTATTAGATAAATATTGAAAAATTATTCACAGTTGTCATTCATTATAATAATAAGTCAGCTTTAAATCAACTAAGAACCGATTCAATAACGAGTCATCAAAAAATTTAGCAAATAAATCTACTTTCCCGCACGTGTTATACAATGCCTATATGACTAAAGTAAAATCATTATTCCTAGGTACTAATATTATATGTAAATGAGTAACTCTGTTGTACCGATTTTAATGAAATTTGGTACAGATAGGTTTAGTCCCGCCCGGGGTAGGACATAGAATAGTTTTTATTCCGAAAAATCGCAGTTCCTGCGGGATAGCGATAAACAAATTCTGCGCAGGCAACCGCTATACAGTCAAGGGCATAAATATTAATGTACAATATCAAGACGTCAAAAACATCGTATAAACTTTATTCCATTAACAATAAGGCCGATGACACATTTATTTGACATAATGTCTGTATAGATATTTATGCCTTCGCCTGTAGATACATATATATATCTGACACCTAGAGTATGACAAACAAGTCGAATTCGCACACTGAGGGTTCTTTAGAAATTCAAGAAATTTGAAAATGTAGGTAGTGTGAGGTGCAAAAAAAAAACTACCTAGGTACTAGATTTCGTTCAAACCAATTTTGGGTGGAAGTTTTCATGATAATGTACATTATATATATTTTTTTAGTTTTATCATTCGCTTATTTTAGAAGTTACGGGGGGGGGGGGGTGACACACATTTTACCACTTTGGAAGTGTCTCTCGCGCAAACTATTCAGTTTAGAAAAAAATTATGTTAGAAACCTCATTATCAATTTGAAGACCTATCCATAAATACCACACACGTATGGGTTCGATGAAAAATAATTTTTTGAGTTTCAGTTCTAAGTATGGGGAACCCCAAAATTATTTGTTTTTTTTCTATTTTTGTGTAAAAATCTTAATGCGGTTCACATAATACATCTACTTACCAAATTTCAACAGTATAGCTCTTATATAGTTTCGGAAAAAAGTGGCTGTGACAATACGGACGGACAGACAGACAGACATGACGAATCTATAAGGGTTCCGTTTTTGCCATTCGGCTACGGAACCCTAATAACTGTCTAGCTACGAATATATATATATACAGCCTGATGACAGACAGACAGACAGACGAGGAACTCCAAAAGTAGGAACTAATAATATATATAAGTATTAATATATAAAGGAAGGAAGTTTATATGTCCTAGCATTCATACAGTAACGCCTTTGCAAAGTCTAGGTCACCGACTAATATGAAAATTGGTTGCCAAAATATGATTGATTGTTGTTAACCCTGACCATGACTACTACACTAACTAGAGCTTCCGGATTCGAATACTAGATCTAATCAGACATTGCAGGGTCTCCTAAAATTATACCGGAATATTTCAGCTGGTGGTAGAGTTGATCTGACTATTAAGCCCTGGGTTACCATTAGTGGTGGTCGTTATTACAACAGCAGATAACGTAATGCATTATTTGTACGCAACGAACAACACATTATCGAATCGTCAACTATCCTGTTATCATTATTCGTTGTCTGTTGTCAACGTTGTTCATACGCGCACTGTTGCCGCACTTGGCATAGAAGCGCAAGCGAGTGCGCTACAAATGAAGTAGGTGTGTGCGAGAGATAGCGCTATACGCGCAAGCTCGCATCGCAATCGCAATTCAAATAACTGACTTTTGGTACCATTAGGTATTAGCTGTTGCTGTTTGTTGTCAGTCAGTACAATAACAAACAAGGTAACAGAGCGTTGTTTTGCTTTTGTTCCCGTACGTTTTTATTACGCTGCGATCGCGACGAAATAAGTATAACAATTATTTAATAATAAATTCATTATCGTTTTGTAAAACAGCAATATAACAGGATAACAGACAACAGTTTACAATAACAGCTATTTAAGAATAACACAACACTGTTATTCATTATTGCAAAACAGCCGTTATTGCCACCACTAGTTAACATGAGGTCTTAATGGGATTCAATTCCGACCCAGTTCAGGTTATAGCTGTCATTTTAGTATCTGACAGTGACCGAACCTAAACTGAATCGGATTGAATCGCTTTAAGTCATCATGGTAAGGCCACTGAACTCTATTTCTCTATTGTGGCCTTTCTCCACGTTGCAATAAATGCTTGTTTACTTTGGCATGACACTTGAACATAGTGAATAAATTCCCAGGGGTTATTAATGTTTAAATTTCTAAACGACACTGAAAACTAGAACGGAGAAAAATCTGAGAACAATCTAAAGCTATGGCCGGGAATCGACCCATCTTCATCTCATCATTCTGTGATGTGTGCTATTAGCCCTACACCACCCATAGCAGGTATTAACGTTTGTAAAATTCGTCCCAACAAAATTATAAATAATAGCTGTATTTTAGCAAGAATTTAGGTCACGTAAATACGTATTATTAACATTCATGTCAGCTAATGACGTCTTGTAAGTAGCCAAGTGCAGCTACCTAATATCTAATAACGAATCGTCAAGTATTATTATTTTATTCGTACTAAATAAATAAACTGTCCTTCCTGTCTGTTGGATACCCTAGAGCAATGGTGGGCAAACTTTTTCATGGCGAGCCAGAAAATTACAGATATTTCAGAGGAGGATTTACCTAAATGCATTTCGTTTTGAGTATTTTGAACTTATAACAATTTGGATGCGGTTTTTTTCATTCGAAAGCCAGTTTCCTTGCGGTGGTTCTTAGCATTTTTGGTAAAAATCTATCAATTTTAACTTACGGCTATACTGGGTGTATCAGACACCCCCTAACAATAATCCACTGGGGTATATAACCATAGCTATTGAAGCAAAAAAAAAATATTTGGAAAAAAATTGGAGTAATTTTTTTTTTTCTATAGGAATGCTAGTATTAACTCTCTCCAATACTCCATTTTTTTAAAATATTTGTTTAGCTTCTATAGCTATGGTTGTATACCCCAGTGGATTATTGTTAGGGGGTCTGATACACCCTGTACTGCGGGACCGTCAAGATATCATTATCGCGGGCACTATTGCACACAATTAATTTCGAAGGAATATTGGCGGGCCGTTTATATTATTTCGCGGGCCGGAGCCAGCCCACGGGCCGTAGTTAGCCCATCACTGTCGTAGAGCCAATTATTAAATTAGACCTAACTATACTTCGGTTTTTTAGCATGAGAAAAAAGGTACCTACCAACCTACCTATTAAACAATCTTGACATGTCTTTTTATTGAATTAAACACCATTTAAAAATCCGTAACTGGAAAATATAAAACCGTAACAAAACAAATCACAATATTCCAGGGATTTTTAATTTTGACTTGCTGTTATTTATTTTTAAAACCTGTTTTTCAATAAAAAGACATGTCAATATGGTTTACCTTTTATCTCCGAAGTAGGTTCGCACAGACGGAACTAAAACTTGTAGTATCCGAGGCACCTTCTCTTTTCCTTGCTTTTCCTACAATTATCGTTAAGTACATAAATAGTACATAAATCCTTGACAAATATAATGAATACCTTCCTCGGGAATCACTTTAGCTATTGTTGAAATCCGCATGATCTGTTCAGTGGTTTTTGAGTTCACCACGAACAGAGAGACAGACTGGGCAGAGGACTTTGTTTTATAATTATGTATGAGACCTCCATGCTGGTCTGGGAGCAAATAAAAAACATAGAATGTAACATTTGCTTCTCGTCTCGCGCAGATGGTAAAAACCCATCGTGGAATGGGCAAAATTCATAGGATCAATGGCCTTCAAGGGTCTTCAACCTTTTTGAAGTCAATAGGGCCTTTTATACTCTGATATTGGTTCGGTGGGCCGCAACATAATAAAAACATTCCATTCTAAACTAAAAGTAGGTAAAGAAGGTAAAGTAGATGAATGTGAATTTAACTTTATCAATACAATGTCGGGCCACCATGGACGCAACATGGACGCCGGTTGAAGACCCTTGTTATAGGCGATGCGGTCAACCATCATTATTTTGATTCCCCTTTCCACCTATACGCCCACAATCATGCTAAATGTGGCCTTTTGGTCTTGTTACCTTAGGCTCTGTCTACCCCGTCCCGTAAGGGATATAGACGTTATTTGTGTATGTAGTATGTGTATGTGTATGTCGTAATAAATATGCGAAAGTTCGTGACAGTGAGTGTGCGTATGTTTGTCACCTAACTCTTACTCGCTAAAACGAATGAACCTAATACTGGATGAAATTTGCCTTTTCGTAATCTGGATTAAAATATTATACCTCTTGTTTTAGTAGACTGTATAGTTGCCGTAAGATCGACAGCGATAGATGAGACAAAATTCGCATCCAACACTTTCGAGTTAGTTCATCTACATTTAGGTATAAAAAAAGTGGCTGTGACATACGGACGGACAGACAGACAGACATGACGAATCTATAAGGGTTCCGTTTTTCGCCATTTGGCTACGGAACCCTAAAAAAGTATATATTTCAGGACCAAAATCCCATAGAATTGAATAGGTTAGTTACATCTTACAAAACTACGTTTACACATTTACATTACATTTAACAGCAATTTCATATTTATAAAAACAGAATAATTTTATTCCGGCGAATTTTAATTATATTGCAAAATTATTTACAGCGTTGCTTGTTACCAAACAGCTTACAACGCACACGAGTTTACCGCCTGACGAAGCACTGCGAATCCAAAAGGGCTTATGAACACAGAAACTGCATTAATGCATGTGCATTGTAACGGCGATCGAGCAAAGCCGCTGACAGCACATTTAATTAGTATAAAACCCACCGGTCGTCCCATCATCGTCATTACACACAAATCGGCAACATGAAGGTCTGTCTCGTAGTGTGCCTCGCCTTGGCACACCTTGCCGCCGGCAGTATTCTGCAGAAGTACCGCACCCAACAGCCCCTTAGCGTCGAGCCGTTGGAGTACGTTGACCCCACCAACTACAACCAGCTGCTGCAGAAACAAATACACATCTACAAGCAGGTACCAAGGTACATGGACTACGCCTTGGACCCCGAGACCGCCGAAGCCAGCTCTCACGAAGTCGTCGGACAGAAAGAGATCAGCGTCGACATCCAAGAGTACGCCGCTCCCGTCTACGGCCACAGCGCAGACTGGAACGTCCCCGAATTTGTCTCAGCCAGGGGAGCCGTCGAACAGTATCAAGACCAAAGCAAGCAGTACAAGGACCAGAACATGTTGTACCAGACCAGGAACAGGGCTCCCAAAACTCAGAGCAAACAATACAAGAATGACTACAAGCAGTACCGCAGTCTGAAGGAGGACCAGAACCAGGCTGACCAGGTCATGTACAGCATGCCCGTGTTCTCCGACGCCGTTGAATGGAGAGGCATCCAGATGGCCCAGGGTCCTAGGGCCCCCATCAATGACAAGAAAGACATCGAAAGGATCTTCAGCGATTCTTTTAAGACTGTCAAGGACTTCACCGAGGAGGAGAAGGAGATCTACCACAAGGTTTACATGACCGCTGCTCAAAACGAAGACATCCTTCTGAATGCCACTCAGCTCCTTCAGAAGAACCACTACGCCGTCGAAGAGCACACCGTGAAAACCGATGATGGCTACATCCTCACTCTGTTCCGCATTCCTCCGAAGTCATCCGCTGACGTGCAGACCAAGAGGCCCGTCGTGTTCCTGCAGCACGGTCTCCTTGGCAGCGCCGACGACTGGCTGCTCATGGGCCCGGGCATGTCTCTCGCCTACCTCTTGGCCGACCGCGACTACGACGTGTGGATGGGCAACGCTCGCGGCACCAAGTACTCCCGCAAACACGTCAGCAAGCACCCCGGTCAGCCCGACTTCTGGCAGTTCAGCAACGACGAGATCGCACTCCACGACCTCCCCGCCATGATCAACTACGCTCTGAGCACCAGCCAACAAGAGAAGATGTACTACGTCGGTTTCTCCGAAGGCACCACCGCTTTCTTCGCCCTGGCTTCGACCGAACCCGAGTACAAAGAGAAGATCATCAAGATGTACGCTCTGTCTCCGCTGGTCTACATGAGCAACACCCGCAGCCCCCTCATAAAGATGATAGCACCGAACAACCCCTTCTACGAGCGTCTGCACCCGGCCCTCGGACACGGAGAATTCAAGCCCGAACCTGAACTCATCCGCACCATCGGTGGTGACATGTTGGAGAAGAAATTCGGCTGCAAGCACGTCGCTTCCAACGTTGAGTTCGTGATGGCCGGTATGGTAGACAACTACGACCCACAGATGGTTCCGATGATCGACAGCCATTTGCCCGCTGGAGCTTCCACCAGACAGATCAAGCAATACGGCCAAGGTGTGGCCAGCCACGAGTTCAGACGGTACGACTACGGGCCAGTCATCAACCAGAAGGTTTACGGCACCGAGGTGCCGCCGAAGTACGAGCTGACCCAGGTCCAGGTGCCGGTGACCCTGTACTACAGCGCTGAGGACTGGCTGGCGCACCCTGCTGACGTGGAGCAACTCGTCGCGAAGCTGCCTCAGGTGGAGGAGGCCTACAAACTCCCGCAGGCCAACTGGAGCCACTTGGACTTCATGTTCTCCAAGGTCGCGCCGGAAGCCGTCTACCAAAGACTGATCACCTCCATCCAGAACACCGAGAAGAGCCAGATGTCTCAGGCTAAGCTGCTGCTCCTTTAAGTTAGTGTAGATAGATTTTAGCATTACTCATACCTGCATAATAATTATGTCGTCCATTATATTTAAATGTCATTTGTTACGAGATTTGTATTTTCATAATGAATAAATAAATCCGTCCATTAAAAAATACTTTTTATCTTATTATTTATAAGCTAACTAGGTACACTACTAAGTACTTCTTTAAATATTATTATTACCTATCCTAATAGTTTAACCAATTAAGGGTCGATTTTTCAATCCTCAGATAAGCACTTAACTAACTGACAGATACCCTTAGGACCTGTCTCACCACTCCTTAATTGTCAGCTATCTATGATACCGTCTCTATTTAGGTATTATACTACGAAACAGACAGAGACGTCATCATAGATAACTGACAGTTACGGAGTGGTGAAACAGGCCCTTAGAGTTGTTCGTCGAATAGGGCCTAGGTAGGTATCTGACGATTGAAAAATCGGCCCCTAGTTATACAATCTACTACCTTACCTAGGTATTTAGTTCTAATAGGTAGGTTAGGTACAGTTAGTAGTACCTAATAAGTCAGTACTTTTGCATCTTATGACCCAAAGTCTCCAAAGTAAAAGGCTCAGCTCAGTAGTAATCATCTAGCACACTTATATCCTAGTGTAGGTGAGTTTTGTAGTGGTTTTTTCGGTCACTAATTAATTGAAAACTGAATGTTGACGTTTTGTTCCGCTAGTGGCGCTGCCAATTTGCCTATAGAAACGGAGACGTTTGTTTACGCGAACGTGTTTGAGACGTTTTCCGTGTCAAAAAAACTTACGAGAGCTATGAGATTCTATAAAACTGGCCAAGAGGCAAAGTAAAACATGAAGTGTTTCTGGCTAGATTAATGCTATGAGGCGTTTTCATTGCTATACCGTCTCTGCTACCACCAAAAATATGTAATAAATCAAAGAATCTAATAGTGCGCAAATACTTAAAAAAAATTGTTTTATCTTTGACTTGAATATAAATATACCTAACACGAGTTTTATCCAACTGCGTCAGTCGCGCCATCTTAAGCCTGATCAGTGTATTAATGAAAGTCGTCGAAACAGTCACGTTTGTTTAACGCCCTAATTTTAGTAAGCCTAAATGCTATAGCGTTCAAGAATGTTGTGCTAGATGGCGCACCATCCTGACAAAACGGTTGGATGTTTGACATTTTAATAATAATCAAGCACGCTTTGTTTTGACATTTAATACTCCAACTGTCACCCAAGCGTTGCCGCGCAAGCGAGACCAATATACAATATCGTGTAAGTTAGAAAAGGATAGCGGCGCGGCGGCGCTTTGGCTTCCCGCCGTCCCCCGTACGACAGTCGCTCTCAGTTCGTTTTGGTTTGCTTGCTGTGCGTAGTTCATCGATGAACTATTTTGTTTGAACGTTCTTCATTAAGTTAATCGTGACTTTTGGACTCTCAGTGAACTTTACTAGTGATATATGTGTGATTGAGTGTGAAAAACAATATTCGGATGGATTGAGTGTGTAACGATGCTACCTCCTACGGCCGGCATAGCACAAGAGCAACGCGACCGGCCCGAAATGGCGTATCAGCAGCGTCGCGACGTCAGGGAGCTAACTCGGGAGATCATCAGGGACGCCGCTCGAGCCGCCAACAGACAGCAGTCCATGTCGCCTGGAGGTAAGCCGGTCAAAACGACGCCACGTTACGGCCATGCTTGTCAGATTGACATACGTCAACATGACATTTATACGAAAACAACGCTTTTATCCACATTAAATCACAATAGGAAAGATTTAGCCTTTGATATCTAGTGCCTGTGAATACCTGGCACAGGAATTTAGACCTGTTACGTCACCTAGGCGGTCCGATCTCGTGAAACTAAAATGGCGCCAATGCGCCATTAGCTGCTTGTATTATCAATAGCTACATAGTTATGTACATTTCGGGAGCTCTATAGGCGTGAAAAAGTGAAATGCACTGTTATATGAGGTCATTTGTTTATGATAATTGAACTTTAAGCTATGTGGAACACTGTTTCGGTTGTGTAAAGTGCCATTTGGCACGTGCTCGGGTTATTTTTAGCTCGCCCTGTTGCAACGTAAGCCGTCGATTAGCTTGGATCAATATGGGTATGTTAATCATAATGTGTTTACTGCTGAGGTTGTAGTTTTCTAGTGTCTTATTAGTGGAGATTTTTGGTTTGTTTATTGTTGTCATCCGAATCCCGATGACTTTTGTAAAACGTCGAAATGACAGCAACATGACATTCGATTCCACACAGCACAAGATGGCTTCCATTTTATTTTAGTTCAGTCACGCGCCGACACAGATGGCGCTGCGAGCTATTTGTTGATATAACAATATCCTACTTATTGGAGAAATTTGCACATCTTTTATATTTCTGTATAACATCTTATTTAATGGTATTTATGCTAAGATTCATGATTTAAAGCCGTTTTTAGCTGTAAAACCTCATTTATGATTTTAAAACATTAGTAGTTGATTTTATTTTTCTTTTCTTGTACCTAGGCATAAATCTTTATTTTGCATATCTTAGCAAAAAAATTAGATGCCAGAAAATAAAATTGTTACTGCAATTATTATTATTATTACAATGGACAAATAAAAAATAAAACACTTTTCGGCCCTCAAATTTTTTACAATCATAATTCTTAAAACCTTTATTCATGTCAGTGTCTAAGCACATATTTTTATCTTTTAAATCTAAATTACATACCAACCATCAATCTCAGCTCAAGGATAAGTATGCCACTGACTGATAGCCTGCATAAACTCACAAGTTTTCTTATATGTATTTTATTTTAATTCATGAGCTGACAATTTCAATTTAAATTCTTTCTTTGACATTTAATTTTAATTGATAATTATTATTATACTTATAAACTTTCCGTTCAAAATCCGTTACATAGGTTTAAAGATCTAAGCATACATAGAGACAGACAGACAGCGGAAAATGACTTTTTTTATACTATGTAGTGATTGATCAAATAAACATAAACACGTAAACATGACCTAGAATCCTATATTTTGTGTGGGCCATTTAAGACAAGTCTAGATTTTGTAAATATGTAGATATATAACCATGCACATATTAAATGTATTTATCGTTTTTCATCTTACTGTGTTTGTGAAAGTCATCCATAAAGATCAGCCAAGTGTGAGTTGGACTTGCACACAAAAGGTTCTGTTACACTAAGTAATATACCTATAGCCCTTTTATTCCGAATTCGCTACAATTTCAGTACATGTTTTTTTTTAATTATCGCGTAATTTGGCTTGCCTCATGGCATAGGCCTCCTCTATATATGGTGTGTGTGAAGTTCCCAATCCGCACTGGGCCCGCGTGGGAACTATAGCCCAAACCCTCCAATCCTACTAGAGGAGGCCTATGCCAAGAGCTACGCCGAATTAAGTTTTTTTTAATGTCTTTCAACCTTGCTTTATTTTAGTAAAGTGTACTTCGCCAATGTTGACATAGTGACATTTCACACATGAGGAGATTGTTTGTCTACACTTCTACACTAATATTATAAAGAGGAAAGATTTGATTGTTTGTTTGCATTGAATAGGCTCTGAAACTACTGCACCAATTACAAAAATTTTTTCACCATTAGAATCCTATGTTATACCTGATGAACATAGGCTAATTCTGCGCGGACAAAGTCGCCGGCAACAGCTAGTTTTATATAATTTTAATTTTGGGGAAGGAACAGATAGGAAACATAAAAAAAACAACACATATTATGGATGGTACAGACAGCGCAGGACGTTTTACGTGATTTTATAAAAAAGAAAACACAAAAAGTGATGTATTATAGAATAATGTTTTATTTAACAACTCAAATATTACGAAAATTCAAAAATCACCGATTTTCATTTCTACTGAATGAGAATAACATCTATTTTATATTTTTATACACCTAAGGCAAACATTTATTTTAATCTACATAGTTTTTTAGCACTGCATTGTACAGGGTTATTGGTAATTCGACGTGAATTCTTTAGGAGGTGATAGGGGTGACTATTTGCGATAATTTTAACCCCCATATGTATAATGCAAAAGTTAACCATTTTTGAGTTATCATGTTTTTAAGTTTTTTTCAAAACGATTTAAAAACGATTAAACACTAGCTATTTATCAATATTAAAACCACAATTATCGGGCCAAATTAAAAAATGCGAGGTAAAAAACGATATTTTTGCAAAAAAAAATTGAGATTTTTTTTCACTAAAATGCCTTAAAAAAAAAAAACGTTATGGAACTTGGCTGGCAGATTATTTTAAAAACATAACCGTTTTCTTAGCTCTTCAAAAATGCATAACAACTAGGAACTTACTTCAAAGTAACATAAAAAATATGATTACAAAGGAAGCGGGCGGGAAATTTTATTTGAACTAAACTAAGGTCGTCCTAAGGAGTTCTAAGGAAATTCTTATTCGAACTAAATTAATTAAAAACAAATACTCAATGTAAACAAAACAAAAAATACTTATTTTACATTTGTATTTTTTGACGTATTTGTAACGTACATATATTTATGCCCTTGCCTGTATGTAGTTCATTTAGTGTGTCAAATTAGTGTGAGGGGCGACGCGGCCTCTTGACCTCTTGGGTGGGAGCTAATTCCACCGCGACGCTAGCTGAGTGCCGTTGACCGAGTGCCTTGTCTTGTCTCGGTATTGTTAAAGGATTCGTTTACAACGCTCAAGGCAGCGGGGGCTACTCCGATCCGAGATCCGCTGTCTGTCTGTCTGTCCCTAATCCCTATGTATGCTTAAGAGGGTGCATCGGTGTTGAGCTCGCAACGTCGCATTTTTGGTGATTTTTTGCGATTATTTCACAGAAATTGAATGAAAGATTCAAATGTGCGTCTGTAGTGCACTTCGTTTTTAGTGTATTAAATTAATGTGTCCAATGCAACAATTAATCGTGATGGTCTTTTATTTTCGTATTAAAGGGATAAAATACTATATCTCGTTTAATAAGAGAATAAAAGTCCATCACGATGAATTATTGCATTGGACACATTAATACACTAAAAACGAAGTGCACTACAGACGGATATTTGATACTTTCATTCAATTTCTGTGAAATAATCGCAAAAAATCACCAAAAATGCGACGCTGCCAGCTCAGTAGGGATGCACCCTCTTAAATCTTTAAAACTACGCAACGGATTCTGATGCGGTTTTTTTTAATAGACAGATTCAAGAGGAAGGTGTATATGTATAATTCTGTATAATTCTACGCAGACGAAGTCGCGCGCAGAAGCTAGTAAATATATAATACGTTACCAAGACGTCAAAAACATATGCTCCTTTATGCCACAAACAATGAGGTCGGTGATACATATGTATAGGTATTTGACATCATGGCTGTATCGATATTTATGCCCTCGACTGTACATAATTAATCACGTTTTTATCCCTAAGGTACGGGGTAGACAGAGCCTAAGGTAATAAGACCTAAAGGACTTGACCAAGAAACTAAGACGACTAAGTACGGCTGGACTTTATAATTAGAAAAAAACTGCCTTAGACATGGCTGTATGGGCTTTGAATTCTTTGCCTATCCTGTGAAGACAAAAAAAAACTGTACCTATTTATCATTTCTTTAGACAGTCTTTCTAAAGGAATCATTATCATAGCCTTTGCCAGACACTGCATGCCCTCAATAACAAACGTGTTGTAATTATGTTACACAATGCCGTGCCGGTGACAACTGACGATACGGCAGTAATGCAGACTATTGTTCATTCGATTGTTTACTGGGAAAATTTAATTGCTAGCGCACTCATAATCTCATATACGTCAGTTAAAAATAAAATTGTTCACCAATTGGAATGCAATGCAATGATCTTTATAGTGTATTCGGGTAATTCCGGAAGTCGTATATACTACCTAATTCCGAAAATTATTAAAATCGGCATATTCTGTTGTAATAAGAGTCCCACTTCGGAAGTAATCGAGTAAGTATTATGGTATTAGGTAGATAGGTAGGTATATCGGAATTTAATTGATTTTAATGATTTTCGGAATTATCCGATTTCCGGAATTACCCGACCGAATACACCTTATGTTCATTTTTTTTCAACTATTATCAGTTGTAGTTTTTTAGACTGGATTGTTAGGCAATTTCTTTAACATAATAATCGGCAAACTATAACTGGCAACGCCTCTGTAACGCTCCGGTGTTGCGGATGTCGGTGTGTGTTATACCTATGTATACATTTAAAAAAGAAATTGCTACGCTTTAGAAAACTTTGATCAAGGCAAGACTTTCGACTTGTCGTTTGTTATCGGAAAAGACGAGTTAGGTAGGTACTTCAGTATTCATAATAATAAAAGTATTGATTTTTAAACGACACTTAAAATTAGAACACAGAAAAATCCGAAAAGTAGCGCTATGGCCGGGATTACTTTTCGGATTTTTCTATGTGTTCTAATGGGTGTCGTTTAGAAAATAAATTTCTAACGGTAAAACAGCAAAAGTAAACATAAAAAATTAGGGTGCGACCACACCGCCGCTTAAAAAACGGTGACGTTACAGAATCGAACAAAATGTATGAAGAAACAGTGAGAAAACGTGACTCATACGACACGTCACTGCGTAAACGCGGCGGTTTGGTCGCACCCTCAAGAAGTAAAATTCTTGATTCGTTTGATACTTCCTATAAATGTATTAAACTGACTATGAGATACAAATTTATGAATGTTGCGCCACCAAATAGCTTTACCTAACTCGCACTAATTAAATGCAAAATTTATACATGTTTGACCGTCAAGCAGTAGACAAAAACCAAATGGGTTAGGCCGGTAAGTAGGTACGTAACGTGATTATGAATGCACGAAGCGGTATTCATTTCTTTGCATAATTTAAAAGCAAAAACATCCAAAATACCTTCCCAATACTTTACAAAAACCACAAATAACGCAATATCTCCGGAATATCTCGGATTAAGATTAAACAATATTGTCCACGATCCAAAATTTTCATAACGTTTAAAAAAAAATCTGCAGGCTTATTACCTACGTGACTCGCTCGCAACCGCCATCGCGTTCATTTTGACAGTTCTTATATGAATGTGAATGTGACAGCTAGCTGATTCCAATGCCAAATTGTCAGCCCATACATGAACTGTCAAAATGAAGACGATGGTGATCGCGAGCGAGTTACCTACGTAATAAGCTTGCAGTTCTGTACACTACTACCTACCATACCATACAACAGTAGGCTTATTGTGTAACTCGCTTGCAATCGCCATCGTGTTCATTTTGACAGTTCTTGTATGAATGTGACAGCTAGCTGATTCCGATGCCAATTGTCAGCCCATACATGAACTGTCAAAATGAACACGATGACGATTACGAGCGAGTTAGACAATAAGCCTACTGGTCGTTTACTTGAAGTTTTTATCTATACCTAGCCAGATCCATAATAGGTACTAGCGGTTTTGTCGTTAAGAGGTAGCAAACAGAAAAGAGTTTTTCGCTTTAGGAATTCATCCATTTGTATTTATGAACAGATATACAATGAGTCGATGGCATAACAACGGAACACGGAACTCATCTCGCGGCAGTAAATACGAGTGTCCTTGGTTCGGGCGCACAGAGGTCGTCGCCCCCATCGATCCACCGCCACCCCCGCACCCCCCAGCCCCCAGCCCCACGCGAGGGGACGCCTTGACACGCCTGACACATTGTGTATTGCTTTATAGCTGACTTTACAATTTAAATTGTATCCATACAAAAAAAATGAAAAGAAAATTGCTGTGATGAAGGTAAAATAGCAGAAGACGTTCTGGGGCCTTAATGCGATTCAGTTTAGGTTCGCTCGCTGTCAGATTCATACTAAAAGTGACAGCTAAAACTTAAACTGAGTCGGAATTAGGACGTCATGGCAAGGCCCCTGTATTCATTATTCAGACTTTTACAATGGATGGTCCTACCACAGATATGTACATTTACTCACACCTCTCCTACAATAACAAAGTTGTTAACACTTGTCAACATAACATTGTTGTCAACAAAAACAGGTGACGCGGAAGCAAGACGAAAAACCTACCATTATTTACAAGCTTATCTGTGTAATTCATTCAATTAACATCTACCACGACCGGGGATCGAATCCTATACCTCGCTCTCGCGTCGTAGTCAAGACTAGGCTATTTAATAGGTATAACGGTCGTTATTTTTATGCAGAAATAAAAAAATATTGATAATTGCTTTATTTGGTAGATCGCACAGGGTATAGCCAGTAAACAGTAGATCCTGGGCTAATTAAGTTTGCCACCCCCTGCTGCTTACGTACAAACTAGGGGCATAAATTTCGCGTCGAAAAGCATCCTAACATTGTAGGGTAAGGTGACCAATGCTAGTTTGCATTAAGTACGCATTGAGAAAGAGAGAGAGAGATATTTTGTTGACACGCGTTCGATACACAAAAAGAAAAAAAAGAAACAGTGCATTTGGAAAGTTGTGCTGGGACACCACCGGTTTAAGGTAAATGCCCACTACACCGTGCCATACTATGACCGTAACCGACTCCCAGTACACCTTGCCTTGTCTCATTAGTACGATTAGACAAAGCAAGGTATACTAGTGACGGATACGATCATATTATGGTACGGTGCAGTGGGCAAAGACCTTAAGGCTAGTAAGGTAACTAAACTCTTTATTGAAATTCATATAATGCATAAAATACCAGCAAAAACAATAGAGAAGGTTTGACAATTTAGTTAATGCATACATTTTTTTGATAACTATGAAGCGATGTATTCAGTCTAGACTGTATTTGGACTGACCCTGAAAAGGGTTGCTTTCAACCTACATAAATAGGTCTTTTTACTGACTTGCTTAAGAACTTCGTCTGCGAATGATTCATGTGTCGTTATCCTGCGGGAACTACGCAATTTTCCGGGATATATATTAGAAACCTCAATATCATTTTTGAAGACCTATCCATAGATACCTCACACGTATGGGTTTGATGAAAAAAAATATATTTTCAGTTTCATATCTAAGTATGGAGAACCCCCATAATTAATTGTTTTTTTCTTTATTTTTGTGTGAAAATCTTAATGTGGTTCACAGAATACATCTAAGTACTTACCAAGTTTCAACAGAGCTCTTATAGTTTCGGAGAAAAGTGGCTGTGACATACGGACGGACAGACAGACAGACTGACAGACAGACATGACGAATCTATAAGGGTTCCGTTTTTTGCCATTTGGCTACGGAACCCTAAAAAAGTAGGAAGTAAGAATAAGAATCCCGTCTATTCTGTTTCCTATTTTTTCTACAAAATACTTTCATTTATGTCAACAAGTTGTATTCGTTCATTTACTATTTCCGAGCCCAATCTCAGCACTTAGCTTCTCATTCATCATGGAATCCGTAATCACAACGTTATGGCCGAGCGATAACCCCGATACGGCGCGGGCGTCTATTCTGCACCTTTCGAGCGATATCATAGCCGCGCAAATCGCAATACAACCTTCTTTTCTTTACTCCTCGTTCTAGAAAGTGACGAGTAGTCTATCTCTCGCGCGACACAGCTAAAGCGCGCTCCCGTGCTAATGCTAACCGTGCAGCAATTTGACCGTTGCAGGTAAAAGGGACGGAGTCCTAACGTAGCCCGCTCCGCTTGCAGCAGAAACGGCGCTGCTACGCTTGCTTTATACGTGAAGGCGGTTTAAGACCTTATCTAAGCGTAGCGTATTAACTACTAGCTTCTGCCCGCGACTTCGTCTGCGTAGAATTAGCAATTGACATGATTATGGCTATCCCCCGGGAATCATGCTATTTTCCGGGATAAAAAGTAGCCTATGTTTTAATATAGGGTACCAGCTATCTTCGTTCCAAATTTTATCCAAATACGTCCAGTCGGTTTAGCGCGAAGAAGGAACAAACTTACACACTCACTCGCTCACTTCGTCACAACGTCACATCGTCACAAACTTTCGCATTTATAATATTAGTAGGATTAAGTCTTGAGCAACGTCAACGTATCTCGCTTACGTCACGCACGCCTCACGGCCATATCACTTGGCGACGTCGAATAATCCGGGTCACTTGGGTGCTGTAATCCGACCACCGTAATGGGGTCGAGTTATCAATAAACTATTGTGATTCCGCACAAATGCCTGAGGATTTATTTTGTTTCGTGACATTGGAAATGCTTCGTAACTAGCTGGCGCACGTGACTACGTCTTCGCTGAATTCGCTTTCCTGCGGGAACTATACGATTTTCCGGGATTAAAATTATGCTATGTCCACGGGACTGAAACTATCTTCATACCCGTACCAACTAAATCGGTTCAGAGGTTTCGTGAAGAGGTGAGACAGACATTTTCGCATTTATACCTACTATAAATTTTGTTCCAGTTATGAACATTGCCAGAAGCATCTTGTCTATATATTTTATTTAATAAAATATGATCTTACATTTCCTTTCCTTGTTCACTGTATCACCCACGCACGCGAGAATTAGATTTGATTTTTGAGAAATTCTTTCGTGTAATGTTTCATAACACTTAAAAGCGACGAACAAACATTTCGGTGGATAAAAAAACTCCCCGTTCTTTTGATGAAGCTTTCATATCCGAATTTCTAAAAAAAAATATATGTAAATCTGTCCACTTTTACAAAGTTTACGTATGCTATATGTATAAACAGGCTTTTTGCGAGCGTGGTAGAATCTTTGCCAAGGTTGCCACCATCTTAGTCGCTAATCTTACCGCTAAACAACATGACTTTCGATGTTGTGTTCCGCTAGCTTATTACGTAATTCGCTTGCAATCGCCATCGTGTTCATTTTGACAGTTCTTGTATGAATGTGACAGCTAGCTGATTCCGATGCCAATTGTCAGCCCATACATGAACTGTCAAAATGAAGAGGATGGTGATCGCGAGCGAGTTACGTAATAAGCTTGCCGCTTCCGCTACGAAAATTAAAGTAATTTAGCCGTGGAAATTACGGGTACAAGCGGATTTTCATAACCTTCGTATCGTCGTAAGCCGGTAAAAAATGCTGACGTTTTCATCGTGAATCTGAGCCCCTAAGCAAATAAAGATTGAATAGGGCAACAAATAAACAGCTTTAGTTGACGCATGGATTCGTGCGTGTTGTGATTGCGAGCGTCGTGTTTGCTTAGGGCGGTGTTTCGCGGCGCCTGCGCTTTTACAAATATGTTTTATACTAGCTGTTTGTTGCCTGCGACTTCGTCTGCAAAGAATTCGCTTATCGCTATCCCGCGGGAATTTTCCGGGATAAAAAGTAGCCTATGTGCTATTCCAGACTTTTCTCTATCTATGTGCCAAATTTTATCCAGATACGTTGGGCCGTTCTGGCGTGATTGAGTAACAAACAAAAATCCATCCATCCATCCATACTTTCGCATTTATAATATTAAGTTACACGTCATTTCTAAACAATACTAAGTAAAGCTATGGCCGGGAATGAACACGATGGCGATTGCGTGCGAGTTAGACAATATACCTACTGGTCTGGGAGCAAAGAAAAACATAGAATGTACCAGTTGCTTCTCTTCCCGCGCAGATGGTAAAAGACCATCAAGGGAATGGGCGAAAATCTTAGGAATCGTGTTATAGGCGATGCGGCTAGCAACCCATCACTGTTTTGATTCCCCTTTCCAATTATACCTATATTCTCCGTAGCTGGATACGTTAAAAAATCCTAATCATAATCTCTAGACAAAATGCTAACCACGGCGTTATTTTTAATAAGTACCTACTCATCAATACAAGCTGTTTTCAATTTTTGTACATTAAATAATCAACGCAAACCACAACCAAAGCCACCACCGCAATAAACAATACTCCGGACAAGTGATTCGCGCGTTGTCTACAGAAAATTATCACGTCTGAATCACATATGCGGTGTATAATTAATTTTAATATTTTAACACTTACACGTCCGAATAGTAAATAAATATCGCCTTCCACGCCGCAAATAGAACCAATTTCCTCAGCCCGGCACCATTCTTATTTCTATTTGCATGCGTTTGCTCTATATTAGATCAGTTGGCGATTCAACGCTGCGCGGTTTTGTGCGTGACACAAAGGATGTTTAAATCATAACGCTATGTCAATATCAGCATACAAATGTCCCACCCAACATGTGATTTAATTACCTAGTTAGTATTTATTTTGATGAATACTAAATCATAATCGTACGTAGTGCATACAATAACACATTATTCTTCGGTAGTAGTTTACTCGTTAAGATATTCGCTATTGTTTCACGTTTTCGGTACTTGATCTTGACATATTTTGGTTAAAATATTGCCTCTTGAGTAACCTAAAAGCCAGAACCCCTCCTTAGAACTCGATTCCTTATGAATGGAGCGCAACGCAACATAGTTACCAACAACTAGCTGTTGCCAGCGACTTTGTCTGCAAAGAATTCGTTTATCGCTATCCCGCGGGAACTACGCAATTTCCCAGGATAAAAAGTAGCCTATGTCACACGGCGGCCACGGCGTACAAAATCCGCGTTCTGAAATGAACACAGGCACGACGTCGTCTGTACACGCGTCAATGTGTGCGTAAGATACACAGGGCTGTCTATCGCAAAAACCTAGTACTATAAGTACTACCAATGACATAAATATACTAAAGATATGTCTTAGATGTGTGCAAATAAATGTACTTAATCGTTATCTATTTATTTAAACTTATTTAAAATGTGTCTGTCTGTGTATTTAAGCATTATTATTTTCAATTACAATAGATGTACGACAACAAACTTAAGCGAATGATTCTGTAGTTATTTCATGTATTAATCGCGATTATTTCAGAAAGCATTAATTTTCTAATGTTTTATAAAATGAAGTAGGTAGGATAGGTTCCCGAACTTGTGACGTGCGGCCGACATACATCGCGTCGCGAGCCCTACTAGTTGCCGGCAGCTTTCCGGCAGACTGCGCTTGAGGGGTGGGGTAACTCGAATAGGTGCGGGGCGGAGCGTGGCCATTCTGTACGTAGTACTATTATATATTCTGTGCCTATGTGTTATTCCAGACCATAATTTATCTGTTCCAAATGTCATCCAGATCCGTTAAGCTGTACTGGCGTGAAAGAGTAACAATCATCCATACATCCTCACGAACTTTCGCATTTATAATATTAGTAGGATAACTCGCTCCGCTCACGTTTTCATCCCCTCTCGACTTTCTATATCGTGCATGAGCAAAACTAAACACCGTGTTTCTTTTCCAGCCCGCGACCGCTTCCCCTCAACGTCATCCACTGACGAGAACGAGAGTGGCACTGATGGTGAGGCCGACCGCTCCCGCCGCGCCAGCATCGTGATCGGCCACCCGACGCCGCCGCCGGGCATCGTGTCCGTGCGCAAGCGCCGCGGCAACCTCGCCAAACACTCCGTCAAGATACTGAAGCGGTGGCTCTATGATCATAGGTACAACGCGTACCCCAGCGACGCGGAGAAACTCACGCTCAGCCAAGAAGCCAATCTGACCGTGTTGCAAGTAAGTTACCCAGCTTCATCGATTTCTTTGGGCATCGTGTGTACGAGCAAAAGCGATCCCCAAACAAATCGTTATTTTACTGCAAAGTACTTAGTTTAACCTCATGGTTTGTCTTCTCCGCCTCATGTCGAGCCATAGCAATTCCTTGACATTGGATCACTGATTAATAATCATGGGCTGCCTACAAACAGTGTATTTTAATCATTAACATTATTTGTAACTAATTTTCTTAAACTGCACGTATGGTCAACAACGTTAACTGTTGAGGATACATGGAACGTTGTCATTGCTTTTTATTAGTGTTCAAAACACGTTGCTAAAGTTTAGCAATGTCAATATAACAGCGTTCCATAGTGGCTCAACGATTAAAGTTGTTGACCGTACTAGCGCCAAAAGGCTATGTCTAGTCATAATAATATAGCTATCTGTATCATTATATAATACATTACTGCTGAGGCCGTGAAGTAAGGGATTGCTGGACGAGTTTGGGGTAGACTAGGATAAAATGAGTCCTGCAATCCCTGTTCCGGCCGAGGATTGTGTAGTGCTTTTATAAAGCAATGTGAGGAAATATTAAAATTACAATAACTACCAGGCAATCAAGTAATATATACGTATATTTTTACGACTTCCCCCGTTCTGACAGCTTATCAGCAATTAATTCATTCAGCGATCTAATCTCTTCCACTCAAACCTTCAGGTATGCAATTGGTTCATAAACGCGCGCCGGCGCATCCTGCCGGAGATGATCCGCCGCGAGGGCCACGACCCGCTGCACTACACCATATCGCGGCGCGGCAAGAAGCAGCCGGGCACGCCCACCGCCGGCTCCTCGGGCCAGGCTGTCTCCTGGGACACCGTCGAACTGGAGGTGAGACTTGTACGGTGAAGGTAGCGACTTACACGCATGCAGTGTTGCGGGATTACAGATAATCAGGGTTGCAGAGCTGCACGAAGCCTGAAGGCTTATTGTCTAACTCGCTCGCAATCGCCATAGTGTTCATTTTGACAGTTCTTGTGTATGAATGTGACAGTTAGCTGATTCCGATGCCAATTGTCAGCCCATACATGAGCAGGGTAGGACAACAAAAGGAACCGAGAGCGGAGCACTTGTCTCGGCCCCCTTTGTCGCCTACCCCGCGCCCCTGTGCCGCGCGGGCGAGACTCGGCTAAGCGGTCTGTCTATAGACATCATCGCTGCCATCAGCCTAGCACTGATAGCACTTGACCTTCTCAGATCCAACACGAGGGCGACCGGCGCGAGCCCGAGTACGCGGAGGGCGACGGCCTGCTGGTGTACCGCAGCGACGGCGAGCTCGGCGAGGAGGGCTACTCCAGCAGCGCCGTCAGCGAGGAGGAGGTCAAGTACGACCCCTCCGTCTGGCAGAGCGTCATACGCTACGGGCCCGAGGACGCGCAGCCGCACACTAGGGGGTAAGGCCGCAATACCTTCCTGCATAGCATGGTCTCATCGTCTAACCTCCTAAGACCCCGCGTACAAGTTTTTGTACATACTCATTTATTCATAATTACACCACACACACACCAACCCAACACACACATCAACCCAACACTCCAATCCACTTCAATTCAATCATTGGAATCTTTCACATTCCAATTTCAAAATTGTGTGAATCATAGAAAGTTACTTTTTGAAAAGTAAAACTAACTAACTACTCTGGGTCTTAGGAGGCAGGGCAGTGGTTCTTAACCGGTGGTCCGCGGGCCACTGGTGGTCCCTGGAAGCATCCGAAGTGGTCCGCGGGGCCAATAAATAATTAGATAAGTGACAACCAGGCACAATGCGTGAAGGTGAAGGTCCATTGGAGCCGATTGAAGCCATACGTTAAATATTATGTAGTTACTAAGTGGTCCATGGAAAAACAAATTTTGCCAAGTGATCCCTAGTAGTGTATAATTGGGGGACCTGGATCAAACGAGATCCAGGATCCCCCAATCATACGTTATATTGATTACTGATCATGAATCAATACATTAATATATGTCAATCGAATTATCTGTTGAGCATATAATTACAGTACAATCCGATAATCAAATACTAGTTCAATCAAAAACTACTTCAATTAAATTCTATTTCTAATAGGTACACTCTGATATCGTTGGTTATGGAGCAAACATATATATTAAGTCACCATTTTTATACAATCATATTATCATTCAAATACTTACGATATTAAATTCTTTGTTAGCAATAGAGAAAATGCAAGCTAGTGCATTCGTGATAATGGCGTGTTGTTTGACGAATCATTGAGACGTAGTATAAACAACGGCTCAGGTGAGACCGAGTTTTTAAGCTGTCATCTTTTACTAGCGATGCTATAATATGAAACAGGGATTCAATTTTGTTATTTTTTTATTTAATCAATAATTCTTTGTTTATAAATTTATTGTAAGAAGAGAATACTTAATGTGAGGTTTCGATATGTTTCACTATAAATTGCTTAATATAATTCAATAATCTGATTTTGACGTACGAAACGGGTAAGATATTAAATAGGTAATATGTTATCATTATTGTGTAACATCAGTGATGCATATTTCATGAGAAACCGTTGTCCATTCTACTAGGTATTCAATTTGGATTGAAAGCTCAATCAGAAAAGTATCCAGCCTACCCTAGAGCAGAATCCGCTGCACACCACTGTGCAACAGACCTACCTCGCTCACCAGTTACTATGCTGACTATGTTATATTACGTGTCTTACGCAGAAACTTATTTATTTTATTTGATTCTTGAATAGTAATTTAATTACGTAATTCTAAATTGAAGTCTAAATTTATTTATTCAGCGTTCAGACTCGTAATTATATAAGATTATTAACGCTATAGTTAAGTATCTGAATTATTATAAATAAAACATATCATATTACATTAACTCCTTTATTTTTAATAAGTAGACAATATAGTAGTACATTATTATACTTAACTAACACATTTTAGTTATTCTCAAATCCATATCATCCTGAATTTTACTTATGATATCTTTAGTTGCGCTATATACGTCATCAAATAATATACCCTTCACAACATATTGGGCGCAGATTTCTGCTTCACAAGTACACATTGAATGTTCAGATTTCGGTGCGTTCTCGGCGTCATAAATTTCTATTTTAATTATTTTTGTCGCACGTTTTACAGTTCTTTTTATGTATGAAGAATATGGTAGTTCGGTTCTGGTTCTCTTGCGAGAAGCGCCATCATGAGTGGTAGATCTTTGTTCTGCTCCATGCGTAGCACGCTGATCCGCTGGTACAAAATTAAAGAGATCTTCTGTATCCTGTAAAGAAAAGACATTCAAAATTTTTGAATCAAATAATTGTCAGTAACATTGGCGTTTGATAACAATTAATCGTAATTTATCGATAATTAACAAAAGAATTCTTATCATGACTAAACGACATTAAAATTTATAAATCGAGTATTACAATAAAGCTTGCATTGGATTACTATATAAATAAATATCAGAGACAATTGATGTCGATTAACCTGAGTCTAAAGTAAGGTAAGCTTACGTTATAGGTGCTGGCCAACGAATAAACATACTTATATAGATAGATATATACTTAAATACTAAACACTTTACTTATATATTAAACACTCGAAGCTCAAGAACAAACTTTCATATTTTTCATACATAATATCTGTCTCAAGCTTTGTCGCCTGATTCTCTAACCACTCAGCTATCCAGTCGTCGGTATGGATATTGATTATTATTAAATAATAACAAGTATAATAAAATAGGTACACACTCACCGACATTACTGAACTGCTCACCAGTGTATTGCAAAAATACTAATCGTTAAAATGTTCTAATTTCTTGTTATTTATATTATTTTTTAAGTATAAAAAAGAAACCATAAGGTTTAATATCGCATAGTAAAATCGTTTTATCGTTAATATGAGACCTAACCATATATGAAAGATGTCTATGCTAAATGAGTCTCAATGATTTGCAATGTCGACATTTGCATCCACATACACTGAATTTGGAGGTAAGTATGTCTGTTTGTTGATCTCGTATATGAAAACTAACAAACGTTTTTTTATTTTATTTCGCACAATAGGTTATATAAACTAAAACCAATTGTGAAGTTAGTGAATCAGTTAGTAAATCCGTATCGGCCAAGCAAAACCACAGTATTAAACTATACAAAATCATCGCTTCCCATTTAAGACTAAGCGTTAACGCAGAAGTTTAAGATTACACCGCTTAAAAGGGTTACTGCTGATACATGATGAGACCTATTTTAAAGTCACGCGGATACTTTCCGTATAAGGAAGATATTCACGTGGATTAGAGAGTACTTAAGCGGTTGATACCGAATCTAGTGCATCATTCATCTCCTCTGCAAAGTAAAGAACCAGCCATCACCTCATCTCCTAAGCTGAAGGATCATCATCAAAAAAAATGTAAGTGTCTATCTTATTAACTAAATGTATTTATTAAATTATGCAACCATCATTACGATTGAATAGTCGAGTCGTTTGTAACATAACACCGACTATAAAGCGAGGTTGCGGATTTCTGGACTGATGGATATTTATTTATTATTTATCTATTCGAATAGATACCTAGAAAAGTTAATTACTTTTCTAGCTTCAATTATGCTGTCTAATAATTTAAATGTTGATGTTTTTATACATTGGAGTCATTAATATTATCAATAAAATTATTCGTCATTCGAATAGTAGTGTAAATATTGGAATTTGATAGAGTTATGCTAACTAATTCTGGCTTCAATATAAATGATGTTGTTTATTGAATAGAGTAATTTAACTTAATATCATCAATAAAATTATGAGTCATTCGAATATCGGTAAAGAATAATAGTTTAATGATGCTATGTTATTATGCGTCATTCTTATAGTAGTGCAAAATTTTATAATTTCGGGGAGGGCTGCGCTAGTAAATTGTATGAAACAAGACGAATGACGATACTTTTTAAATATACCTCTATCTTATTTAAATACTTACTATAAAACGAAAAGTAGGGTCAAATATTATAGATAACTTAAATACTGTAGTTAAAATGTTTTAATATTTATTTCAGGTCGAAGATTTATAGCTCTAACAATGCTGAAACACTATTTCCGTCGGAAGACGAGTCAGCGATGCAGGCCGAATCGAGTGAGATAAGAAAGAGGAAGCATAGCAAAACGTAAGTATTCAATTTATCTTTTAATTCGACTCGATACTAAAGATTATTCTGTGTTATTGAATGATGTTGTTTAAGTTTAATCAGACCCAATCAATATTTTAATTACTTTCATTGAATATCCTCTAATGTAGTCAAGTCTCTGCAAAAATTTTATTAGCTCGATTTAATTTAACGATCGTTTTTATTTTTTCAGATTGAAACATTCATCTAAAGCTGTAGTTTCTTCGTCAAGCTCTGAAGATGAAGCTGCGAGACCGGCTGAATCGAGTGAAAAAAAGAAAAAGCACGCAAAGTCACCGCAATCATCTTCAAGTGCTTCAAAAAAGAAGATCAAAATTAATCCTGTACCTGCGAAACCACACCACGCAACTGCTGCGGAGCTTTTTGGAAGCGGTAGCGAGGATGAGAAGCAGTCCTCGAGTATCACCCCTGCACCTGGTAAATTACAGTCTTGTATCACGCGAAGACTAGCCAATGGGTTTTCACGACAGGACAATCATTCAAAAACAGGTTCACACTTTATTGAACTAAAAGTTTACAAGTGCGACGAGATTAAAAACGTGTTACCTGTTAATAGATGGCGGCAAGCCATAGTCAGCATAAAAACTCAGACGGATGATAATACTACAGCTTGGCAGCACTTATCAAACTTTATTACATCGACTCGTAAGGAATATAGAACTTGTACTCCGACATTTGTTAGCAACTACTATTAATGTTTTATTTTTATTCTTTTTGTATTTAATGATTACGAAATTAGTATGTTATTCATGATTAGTGCATTATAGAGAGCGCTTACCAATTCATGCCTTTATTATTAACCTATGTATTAGATAAATCTATGAATAAATACTATCAATAAAATCATATTTTTGTTTACAGCTCCGTCTACTTACCCCGAGTCATCCACCAATGTATTTATGCGATGTGATCATTGTCAGATCGAGATGCCTATAAATAAATACAGATTTCATTTAAGAACAAATTTGCATAAATCAAATTGTTTATCGAAAACCGATTTTAAACACATTGAAATAATTAGCACAGCATTTAGAAACAGAATTGCTACATATCGCTTAAACCCCTCACAGGATGTCGAATGCCTTACACCTGAGACTTTCCTATGCGGGATTCGAAGTGATATTTTATACCTTATGAAATCCGCATTATTGAAACATGATTGTGTTAAAATGAACAGCGAGCTGTTTGTTCATTTTACATTACCGAATTCATGTAACCAACAGCTTAAGTCTTTTAACACAAAATATAGTATTGTATTTAAAAACACAAATTTTAATGAATTATATATGACTATGATCGAGAACTTAAAAAATAAACTAATCGAATTCGAACATCGTGAGTCCGGGTGGTCTTATTCTACAATTAGTCACTTAGAAATCAATATAAATAAATATAACCCAATGAGAGGTGGTACTTACATACCGTTACCAGTTAATATCAAGAATACTAAAACCTGTATAAACATTCAGAACAGCGATAGTCATTGTTTTTTATGGAGCATTATGGCAGCTCTATTTCCTTCAAAGAATAATGCGTGTCGAGTTAAGTCTTATCCGCACTATTCAACCGTTTTAAATATAAAAGGAATGTCATTCCCTCCGTCTGCTAATGATGTAAGGTTGTTTGAGAAAAGTAATAGTGATATAAGCATTAATATCTATGGGCTAGACAAGGGTATTGTAACAGGACCGTTGTACCGCACGAAATCCAAGAAAATAAATCATATCAATTTGTTATATATTGAACAAAACGGTGCAGGTCATTACTGCTTAATCAAAGATCTAGTGCGTCTAGTTCGTCGTCAAATAACTCACCACAAGGGTAATATGTATTTTTGCGATTCTTGCCTTCAATTTTTCACCACTGAAAAAAAATATAATTCACATCATTGTTCTCACATTCTTACTGTTTTACCTGAAAAAAATGCAGCGATTCAATTTAAAAACTTTGAACGACAACAAAAAATTAATTATATAATTTACGCTGACTTTGAGAGTATGTTAATAAATTGTGAAGATGCGAGTACACAAAACACTCAAACCGTTAAACAGCATCTTCCATCATGTTTTGGGTATTATATTTGTTGTTCGCATGATCCTCGTTTAAACAAATATGTTACCTATAGAGGTGAAGATTGCGTCGAGATTTTTATAAAGTGGTTAATCGATGATATACAGAACATTAATTCAATATTGTCTCAAAATAATGTAATGAAACCTTTAACTACCGAACAAGTAGCTAGCCATACAAATGCTGATAAATGTCACATATGCAAACAATTTTTGTTCGGTGATAAAGTTCATGATCATGATCATATTACTTCAGAGTATAGAGGTGCCGCTCATTCACTTTGCAATTTAAGATACAGAATATGTCCATTTATACCAGTTGTTTTTCATAACCTAGCTGGTTATGACTGTCATTTGTTTATTAAAGAACTGGCAAAATATCCTGGTTCTGTGAAAATTATTCCTCAATCCAAAGAGAAATATACGTCTATTACAAAAATTATAGAATCAACAAACCAGTCGCAACCAATCAATATTAAGTTTATAGATTCTTTTCAATTTCTTAGTTCAGGCTTAAATGAATTAACAAAAAATTTGAATGAAAAGGATTTCCACAACTTATCAAAAGAATTTCAAAGCTATAATAAAATTAATTTGCTGAGACGTAAAGGTATTTATCCCTATGATTATATTAATTCTTGGTCTAAATACGAAGAGGATAAACTACCATATAAAGAACATTTTTTCAATTCTTTAAAAGATGAGCATATCACTGATGCTGAGTATACACATGCGCAACTCGTATGGTCTACCTTTAATATAAGTTCATTAGGAGAATATACCGACTTATACTTGAAATGCGACGTTCTATTATTGTGTGATATATTTGAACATTTCAGAAGTACAAGTTTACGACATTATAATCTTGATCCGGCTTATTATGTGTCTGCACCTAGTTTAAGTTGGGATGCTATGCTTTTGTGTACAGGTGTTCAATTACAGCTATTAGATGATTTAAATATGTATCAGATGCTTGAGAACGGGATACGAGGGGGATTAGCTCAATGTTCTCTTCGACATGTAAAGGCGAATAATAAATATATTCCAGAATTTAATGATTCAAAACCATCATCATATTTAATATATCTCGATTGTAACAATCTATACGGTTATGCGATGAGGAAAAAAATGCCTATTTCAGATTTTGAATTTTTAACTGAAGATGAAGTTAAATATTTTAACGTAATGACAGTGCCAAATGATGGAGAATTTGGATATATTTTAGAAGTAGACCTGACTTATCCCGAACATTTACATGATTATCACAGTGAGTTACCTTTCGCCCCAGAAAAATTCATTCCGCCAGGCGGTAAATCAAAAAAATTAGTTGCTAATTTATATGATAAATACAATTACGTCATACATTATGTTCACTTGAAAGAATGTTTGAAAAATGGTTTAATATTAAGGAATGTTCACAGAGTCTTACGCTTCAGACAAGATAACTTTTTACAAAAGTACATTGATTTAAATACTCGTTTAAGACAAAGTGCTACTACAGCGTTCGAAAAAGACTTTTTCAAACTTCTAAATAATGCGGTATTCGGTAAGACGATTGAAAATAAACGAAAGCGAATAGAAGTTAAATTAGTCACAAAATGGAAGGATTGTAGCAATAAAACAAATAAATATATAGGAGCAGAAAAAATCTTACTAAAACCAAATGTAAAAAACGTATGCATATTTTCAGAAAATTTTGTAGCTATCCATTTAGCTCCTGAAAAAATTTTACTAGACAGACCAATATATATCGGATTTACAGTACTAGAATTCGCTAAACAGCATTTGTATCGATTTCACTATGATGTTATAAAAAAAAAATATAATTCAAAGGCTGCACTTTGTTACACGGATACTGATAGTCTTCTGTATAATATTGTAACACCAGACTTTTACCAAGACCTACATAATGATATTACGAAATTTGATACAAGTAATTATGATGAGGATAACCCGTACGGCATACCTCAAATTAACACTAAAGTACCGGGATTATTTAAAGATGAAATGGGTGGTGACGTAATTACTGAATTTGTAGGCTTAAGAGCTAAACTCTACTGTTTAAAGACAGTTAAAACTTCATTAAACAAAGCTAAAGGTGTTTCGAAACCTATAACGAATCGATTACAACTTTCCGATTATAAAACAGCGCTACACACCAAAAAAAATTTTAGACGAAAAATGAATCTGATTAAATCCATTAAACATGTTTTATATTCACAGGAAGTAAACAAAGTAGTTTTAAACAGTAATGATGACAAGAGGCAAATATTAGCTGGTAACATAGAAACGCTCCCCTGGGGTCACTGTAATACAATTTTTTAATAGATATACGAAATACCTTGTACGTATTTGAAAAGATTTCTTTAAGTATATAAGTAGTTAATTATATTATCATATTGAAGATATGATATTAATAAAAAAAACAGTCTTATATAAAAGGTTATTATATTTTTAAATGTAATTTAGAGCTATGTATTGGTTTTTCTTTTTAAGAAATCGTAAAATTGTATTCGTGTGATGTGTGTTTAGAAGTATAATTATGCTTTGTTTATATTGAGCTTAAAAAAGGAATAAATATATTTCAGCATGAATGAAAAAGTTTTTATATATGCAACCAAATCAAATCAAATAAATTATTAAATGTATCTCTTTCTTTTGATCGTCATTTTAAGCAACGATCTAGACTAGACCCAAGATTATATAAGCAATAAAATCCGAGATTCCCTGCATTTCATCATGATCTTTGATAAACAGAGTCAAACTTTGGAAGTAAATACTTTCAAAGTAAAAAATGACACACAAAAATTAAAACATAGTTCGTTGTTACCTAATACCATTCGCTGCATAATATGCGGTCCTTCAAATTGTGGTAAAACTAATGTTATGTTAAATTTATTGTTACACGAAAATGGTTTGAAATTTAAACATATTTATTTATACTCGAAGACCGCTTTTCAACCAAAGTACCTCTTTTTAAGACAAGTTATGGAAAGTGTTCCAGGAGCGGAGCTATTTGTATTTAATGATCACAAAGAAGTTCTTCACCCCAACGATGCTTTGACAAATTCCATTATGATTTTCGATGATGTCGCATGTGAAAATCAAATTAATATTAGAAATTATTTTACTATGGGAAGACATAGGCAGATAGATTGTTTTTACTTATCGCAAACTTATTCGAAAATACCTAAACAACTGATCAGAGATAATGTTAATGTTTTAATTATCTTCAAACAAGATGATACCAATTTAAAACATATATACAATGAACATGTAAATACAGATTTAGATTGGATACAATTTAAGCAACTTTGTTCTGTTATATGGCAAGATCGATTCAGTTTCTTAGTTATAAATAAAGATTGCGCGATAAATAACGGACGATATAGACAAGGATTTGACACGTTTGTCCGCTTCTAACTTAGTTATATATTCCGATTTCTAGTTTAAAAATCTCACTTGAAAACAAGGGGTTTTAAGAAACGGTAGTCATATTAATAAGTTGGAAAGTAAAATGGATACCGATTTAAAAGCACAACTCATTAAATCAGTTAACAATATAAAAAACAAAATAAAGAAGATTAAAAATGAAGATTATGAAGCTGATCTGAAATACAAAAAAGTATTTAAACCTATTACTGATTCTTTAGAAACAGTTGTCAAGATAAATCAAACACCTCACTCTGCTTTTAACATAACACCAAGAAATGGTAAAAATAACACGCAGATCGATTTAAACTCTTCTTTAGACTATAATAATTTTAAAGACATAATTAATGCTGATTCTAATCACCATTCAGAATATTATGGATGTTCTAATGATAATGATAAAAATACAACAAATCAAAGTAACAGTCACGATACACTTTTATCTTTGAAAAAAGAAGACATGATGGATATGTATGAGCAAGTCAATGTTCCGTTTGGTATTTATGTTAAAGATAAGAACCTGATGATGGGAAACACTGTTGTTAGTTTATCTTTTAAAAATAACACTGATAATACTTTGGGAAAAAAATACATGATTACTGTCAAAAATAAGAATTATGAATTGACCGGTGGTTTAAAAGAACTTTTATTGCGAAACAGACCTAATCTTAAGCTTGTAACTGAAGAAGATAAAACAAAATACAAAGAAATTTTAAGTAACACAAACGCGCACAAACGGGACTTTGACCCGGCCGGACAATTAAAAGGTGACAAAGGATTAAAATACTGTACAATAATCAAGCCTCTATTTTCACAAGTAACTGACGAAAATAATGAGTTCACTCAACAGTTGCCGCAATTGAAAATCGGTCAAGGTTTGCCTGAATTAAAACGATATAAAAGTAATACGGATTATATTTATTGGGATGATCCTAACGAACTTATTGAAAGACTGAAACTTTTAATTGCATCTAAAAGTGCTGGTAACAGCAATCATGACAATGAAATTATATCAATTATTGAAGAGTTAAAGGAAGCGGGTATAATAAAAGAATAAATTCTGTTTTCGTGTAGTCATTTCGTCTAGTAATCTAATAAGCATTAGACATGAATGAAGAGAAAAAAGGAAATTTTAATGTTGATAGTTATAAACTGGAAGTAATTAAAATATCATCTATAGATAAACGTGAAGTATCCGACGTTGTTAATAAAGAGATCGTTGATAAATTTAATAAGAATAATTCTGAAAAACTTGCGCATATTGAAAAGCTGGTTATGATTTTAACAGACCGTGTAAAAAATATTGAAAAAGATATTGCATTAAAGGAGCTTGAGGGAAAATTAAACAAGCATTATGAGCAAAGCCGACGTTGTTAATGAAATTCATAAAAACGTACGAGTAAACTTCCCTCGGAGAAGCGTAATATTAAGAGATATAGATGACCTTTGGCAAGCGGATTTGATAGATATGCAAGCTTTATCCAAATTAAATGCTGGTTATAAATACATACTAGTAATTATAGACGGTTTCTCAAAATATGCTTGGGCATTCCCGATTAAACAAAAGACTAAAGAAATCGTATCTAAAGAGTTTCAAACATTGTTGGAAAATGGTCGTCACCCAAAAAATTTACAAACTGATATGGGTACAGAATTTTATAATAATAAATTCAAAAAAGTTATTGAAAAGTATCACATAAATCATTACTCTTCTTATTCTACAAAAAAAGCATCAATCGTAGAAAGACTTATAATAACTCTCAAAACTAAGCTTTACAAAGAATTTAGTTTGAAAGGAAATTATAAATGGATCGATGGGACTCTTGACAAGAAAGTTTACGAATACAATCATACCTTTCATAGAACCATAGGAAAAACGCCGGCTGAAATTAATCATAATAATAAAGAAATTGTCTTACAAAGATACATTAACAATTCGCTATCCGAAAAAAGACCGAATCGTCATGTTTTTCAAGTTGGAGATTTTGTAAGAATCAGTAAATACAAGGGATGTTTTGAAAAAGGATTTACACCTAATTGGTCAACCGAAATATTTAAGATAAGAAAAGTCCAACAAACTAACCCACTCACATATTTATTAGAAGACGCAAAGTCTAGGCCTATTTTAGGAGCATTCTACAGACAAGAAATTCAGAAAACTGCTCACCCTGATGTATATCTTGTTGAAAAAGTTGTAAAAAGCAAAGGAAACAAAGTATATGTTAAGTGGCTGGGTCTTCCATCAAGTGAGAACAGTTGGATTGATAAAAACAATCGTTTGTAGTGATTTTAGTACATTAAATAAGCTATTCATACTTAATACGCTCATTTGCACTTGGATCTTTATGCAAGAAAGTCAACTTTAAATAAAGCATTTTAATCATACCAATATTACTATTATTAAAATGAAACACACACGAAGTAATACTAAAAAAGAAGCGCATCATAAGGAAAAAACATTATTAGCACCCTCCCAGAAAACGGGAGCTGGTCTGAAAAAAACCTTTAGTAATATTGTATCGCACACTAAAAAACATATTCGAAATTTGAAACCAAAGTGCAAGAAATTGCTAACGGAGTTAGCATACGCGGCTGCTCGAGAATTTGCTTCTGACATAACCGTGCAATCCCCGAGAGTGATACCTGTACCTAAAACTGGTGGATTTTTACCATTAATTCCTATTCTTGCCGGCTTATCTGCTACGGGGAGCTTGGCTGGAGGTGTTGCGGGAATCACCAAAGCTATCAATCATTATAAATCGGCACAAAAACATCTTGCAGAGTTAAAAAGACATAACATGAAAATGGAGGCTATGTGTATTGGTAAAGGATTACATCTTAAACCGTACAAACACGGGTTAGGAATTTACGTTTCAAACAAAAAAAACTAGATACTGGGCTACCTGATCGAGCGCTAACTAATATCGATATAATAAAGCATGCGAAAAATATACCCCATTTTCGAGGCGTATTTATGCGAGATGAATTACCAGAAAAGCCGTGGCTGATGGAATGCGGTGTGATTAATTTAGATTCATCTAAAAATGTTGGTACTCACTGGGTAGCCTATGGAAAAATTAAAGACTATATTGAATATTTTGACAGTTACGGTAACTTAAAACCGCCAAAAGAATTCTTAGCATATGTCGGAACAAATATTCGGTATAATTATGTCAATTTACAAGGCAATCATTTATACAACTGTGGACATTTATGTTTGAAATTTCTAAAATCATTTTGGAAAAGTAAATCGAGACTAAATAAATAAATAACGAAACGGATTAAACATATAGTTACGGTTGTTAAATGATAATAAAATAAAATGCTAAACCGGATTAGGACATTCCTTCGCGAACAGTATTCAGAATTGGGCGTTGAGTACATAACAGTCTGCCGAGTTTAGTACAAATAACCGCTTCAATTTATTATAAGTATACAATTAAATATGTATGTTTTCAATAAAAACAACATCAAAGAACAAAAATGTACTATTAATCTTCCAGTGTTCAAAGGAAGAACACGATTAAGTACGACAAATAAAATTACTAAAAGTAATAAAATCTTTCTTCATTCTCTCGGCTTAAAAATAAAATAAAAATAAATATAATATGCTGCAAATAACTGAACTACCGCAGCAAGATAATTCTATTGAAAGCTACGAGATTCACAGCTACAATCCATACAATCACAGCTTTAAAGAAAACGATGAAATCAGAATACCTATTCATCAGCAAGATGTTTATGTATTACCATCTGCAAGCTCCATTTACATCGAAGGACATGCGAGTGTATTTGAACTAGATACAGCAGGAAAAAAGAAGAAGAAAGAGTTTAAGTTTATAAATAATCCTATATTGTTTTTATTTCAAGATATAAGATACGAATTAAATGGGGTAGAAATAGATCATGTTAAAAATGCTGGAATCACAACTACGATTAAATCTCTTATCTCAATGAACGTAGGCGAAAGTAAAAGTTCAGCATTGTGGGGGTGGAATTTAAACGGAAGTGCGAAAAAAGGGGATAATTTTTCTGTTATTATACCGCTTAATAAAGTGTTAGGGTTTGCAGAAGATTATAACAAAATTGTTGCCAATTGTAGACATGAACTTATACTTCATAGAAACAATTCCGTTTTGAATAGTGTTATAACTGATACAAATGATACTATAGAAATAGACATACATAAGGTTCAGTGGCGTATCCCTCATGTTAAAGTTTCGGATCGCAATAGATTATTGCTGCTTAAGCACTTGGAAAAAGATCGAGCAATACAACTAGCTTTCCGAAATTGGGATTTATATGAATATCCGCTTTTACCTAAAGCAACAAAACACTCGTGGTCTGTCAAAACTGCTTCTCAGTTAGAAAAACCGAGATATGTTATATTCGGTGTTCAAACTGATAGAAAACTGAATCGAACGAAGAGTTCATCAGAATTTGATCATTGTAACATAACAAATGTCAAGTTGTTTTTAAATTCACAGTACTTTCCTTATGATTCACTTAATTTAAAATTTAATGAAGATAAGTATAGTATATTATACGAAATGTATGTTAACTTTCGTCAGTCGTATTACAACACCGGAATCGATCCCCTGCTTGATTTAAATACATTCGGGAAAAAAGCCCCACTGTTCGTTATTGATTGTTCACGACAAAATGATTCGTTGAAAACAGGACCGGTTGATGTCCGTTTAGAAATCGAGTCTTCAGAAGATATACCTGACAATACAACAGCGTACTGTCTAATCATAAATGATCGTCTAATCGAGTATAAACCCTTGAGTAATATAGTGCGAAAATTATCATGAATGTGATTATGGATGTTCAAGGTTTTAAAAACGAAAACAATACATTTATACCTAAAGAAATAGCAATTATTTGCAAAAAAGGTGTCATTGTGTTGTTGATTAAACCACCTTATCCTTTTTATAATTTAACTAAGAAAGAACGGTTGCAAGCCTCATGGATAGAGAGAAACAGAGGAATATTATGGAATGAGGGGTATGTGCCATACTTCAACTATAAGAGTTTGATATTAAACTTTTGTAAAAATAGACGTATTTATACAAAAGGTACTGAAAAAGTGGTCTGGTTAAAGAAGATAATAGAAAGTGACAATGTTTACAATTTAGAAGACTTTAATTGTCCTAATTTAAAAACACTTAGTGAGAAATATTCGATTTCTTCCGACATTTATAATTGTATTTACCATACCAAAACATGTGCTTTTAAAAATGTATCTTGTTTAAATAAGTGGTGTGTAGATAATAATATTTTTAAGTAAATAAATCAACAATCATATTATATATTTGTTTAATACTGATATTTGTCAACGTATATATTTTATAATAAGTATATAATCAAAATGAATATCAACAAAGGAGATATCGTTGAGGTTATCATTGATAAATGTCAGCTTCATGGTCGTCATGATGTCAAAATATTAAACGCTGAGCACTATTCTGGTGTGCTAATAACTCAGAGTTATTATAAAACTAAACGCTCACGAATCTTTTACACGGGATTACAAGTAGCAGCTCGAGTAATTAGAATAGATAAATGTTATATAGACTTGCTACCAATCTAATTGGAAGTTTCTAAATCATTACGCTGAGTGGTTATAGAAACCTGAGCATGTTATAAATAGAAATAGTAGTGTTGTGAAGGATATGATGGTGTTCTATTTATTCACTGTGTATAATAATAAACATTTTGATTTTAATGTTTGTACCTTTAAAAATGTATGTTTTATAAATAAATCATGTATACTTAATCCTTGTTTACTTTCTTCCTAAAGTTAGGAATAAACCTAAAGATATAATTTGATTTGATTACCGTCTGCGAAATTCGAGCATAATAATTATCGTTTATTATACGAACAATACGCTACACTTCAACAGTCGTATCACAACCGTCATAGTCTAGAACTGCTTCTTGTTTTCGAAGAAACTAATATGAATTCAAATACTTACATAATTGACGTACAAGGCTTCAAGGTTGTGAATCTGGAAAACATCAATCCGTATCTGGTGTGTCCAAGAACATTTCTGCGATTTTGTTCGACAGAGCAAAAGCTAATGAATCTGAGCATTAACATTGTGTGATTGAAAACGAGGAGCGCTGTTTTACAATGTAAGCTAAAGCTCGGTCGCCTAGTTAGTGCTTTATTTATTTATACAAACAATACGCTAGGCTTCAATCAGTAGTATCCCAACCGTTATCGTGTAGAACTGCTTCTTGTTTGCGAAGAAAGTATCATGAATTCAAATACTTACATAGTCGACGTGCAAGGCTTCAAGGTGAAGGAGAATAATTTTATAATAAAGGAATTTGCCTTCGCTGCAGAAAATTATGCGCAAAATAGTTTAATAAAATCGCCGTACCCGTATTCTAAGTTAACAGATGAAGAACGAAAACAGGTGCAGTGCACTAGGAAAAACTATGGCATAACATGGAGTGAAGGAAATATTGACTATCCAGATTTCAAAGGATATGCGGAGTATTTGTTAAAAAATAAGACCATTTTAGTGAGAGGTTCTGAAAAAGTTAAGTGGGTAAAAGAAATAAGTTCTAATTGTGATATTATTGATGTAGAAGAAATGGGGTGTCCAGACTTTGAAGAATTGCATAAAATGTTTAGTGATGTTGGCGATCTGTATTTTAGATGTATTAAACATAAAAAAAAAAGATGTGCTTTAACAAATGTAAAGTGTATTAGACGGTGGTACATAGAATGTAACAACCTTATTCATAATTAAATAAATGATTTTAATTATAAATATCAGTGCATTTTATTTCACTATTCAAAGTTCGTAAATAAAGCAAGACTAGTATTTGTGATCGAGGGTGTTTTGTGGCGGTTCTGGCTCAGAGTGTATTAGAACTAGAATTTAATTGAAGTAGTTTTTGATTGAACTAGCACTTGATTATCGGATTGTACTGTAATTATATGCTCAACAGATAATTCGATTGACATGTATTAATGTATTGATTCATGATCAGTAATCATTATAACGTATGATTGGGGGATCCTGGATCTCGTTTGATCCAGGTCCCCCAATTATACACTACTATCCCTCTTATCTGAAAGGTTAAGAACCACTGTGTTATGTATGTAGTTGTGTTAATGGTGCATGTGTGCGTTTCTTGTATCTTAGCAACCGTTTTGTCTTCTTGAATATACCTTTTGATAGTACGTTTTTATGCATGCCTATTTTACCACCCTCTCAATCATAGATAACTGACAGTTAAAATAACTGCAACTTAACAGAGAGTGGTGAAACAGGCCTTTAATCTGATAACCCCTTTGTTTTCTGATTTAACTTTTGGAAAAGCTACAATTTAACCAAACGTAGGCAAGCCAATGCAATTGGGTTTTTGGATTTATGTGAAAGATTACAGATTTTAATCTTTTTAATCAAACTTGACTCAAATCTAGTGGTCAGATTGACTTGAAATCTAAGTAAAAATAATAATAATAATAATAAGTAGGATGTAAGACAATGCAGAGTCTAGCTATAGTGTATTGTGAGTGACAAATAACCTACCTAAAAGTTTCATTTTTGATACAAGCTTTTTTTTGCTGACTGTAAATATTTGCATTGCCATACGTCCTACATATGTGTACGATTTGTTAGATGTACATATGTATTTTCTGACAAATTTATTTTTTTGTATAAAAAATTCCAATCGCCTTTCATCTGACAAAACTTACTAATATCAATTTCTGTTTGATTCCCCTGTGATGTCTTGTTACCCCGTGACAATCGTACTAACATTGCTAAAGGGCGGTTACCCACAGCACGGCCGCCGTGGTGACGGTGACCACTTCCGAGGAGGAGGAGCAGGAGGCGGCGCGCGCGGGCGGCAGCGCGGGGGGCGGCGGCTGGCACCCGCAGCTCGCGCATCTGCCGCAGCTGCCGCATCCGCTGCGCACGCGCAGGCTGCAGGTAATGGGCTGGTGACCAAGAGCAGAGGCCCGATTTCTGAAAGCACATGTATGAAAATACCATTCGAAAGTGGTAATAAATTTTGCTGAATTTGAAATACGAGTAGCATAGAAGACAATCGCAGCTCTCATTAATCTTGTGAACTAGTTAAAACTTTGATTTGTGCTGTAGTTTTGGAGATATAAGCTGATTTATACCACTTTCGAGTGATGTGCTTTCACAAATCGGGCCCCAGCATTATGCCTGTGAGTGAAAGAGAAGATACTATGCCGGCGGCATGGCGCCTGTCTAAACTCCAGAGAAAATGACCGCAAGTTAATCATACAAAACGACAAGTATTTTCTTGATGTCAAATGAGTTTTCTTAAACATCACTACATAGTATAAAACAGTCGCTTTCCGCTGTCTGTCTGTCTATCCCTATGTATGCTTTAGACCTTTAAAACTACGCAACGGATTTTGATGCGGTTATAATTCTACGCAGACGAAGTCGCGGGCAGAAAAGCTTGTTATATATAAGGTAGCAAATCACCTGATGAAGAAACAACGCTTATTATTTGCTCTAAACCAAATCTTGCTCATTTTTGTTGAATACATATATTTTTGAGAAAACTTTCAAACTTCACCCGGAACAGCGATCGTCTGACTGGTATATTATAAGGCCTCGCGTGCACTCGGCCTTGTAACGTATACTCGTCCGGCGATCAGTAGCCAGCCTCTAGAATGGTATACTCTGTAGGTGGTGGGCAGCGGCGCGGAGGGCGAGCGCGACAAGTTCAAGTGTCTGTACCTGCTGGTGGAGACCGCCGTGGCCGTGCGGCAGCGCGAGAAGGAGCAGGAGGAGGTGCCCGTCTAGTGCAGGTGAGAAAGAGAGAGGGATAAGGAGCGTTAAGCACTATATGACGCGGTTTGTTACTAGATGGCGCTAAAAACAATCAGGTTTTTTTTTTCAACTACTGTTTAATTCACGATTGTAAGTCGGTAGCGAGATAATTAGTTTAAGTTTTAGTATTTTTTATCATCTTGATGATTTTCAAATCATGAAATAGACATGAAACAGGAAAATGTTTTTTAGCAACAACATTTGGTATTCTGTTAGGATCCCGTACTTAAAAAAAAAATGGAACCCTTAAGTATTGGTTCGCTGTCCGACTATCTGTCTGTCTGTTAGTCGAGTTTTAACCTTCACAAAAAACACGTCACAACATGAGTCGTGTTTTTTTGCTAAGCGGGCCTGGGGGGGGTTAACTATTTATCTTAAGAATTAACTGCTAATGCTAACCCAGAGATAATTACTAGTGTAAAAGCTTTTTTTAACTTGTCCCTTTTTTGTTACAGATAAATGTCCAACACTACGCGACTTTCCGCCAGTTCAGCGAACTGCTGAAAAGGAATTGTATCTTCTGGCTATGAACATAAGTACTATTTCACAATACCATTTACTCCCCGCCCAGATCTATATGAACAGATATAATTACGATAGAGCTATAATAATCTATCAGCATATTAAATTAAGGATCAATGAGTGATTTTTGGATTTCGATAATTAACTGTTTTTAATGTGAAGTTACAGTTGAATATAATCGCGTGGCCAAATCGTGCGTTTGTCTTGTTTTTTTATTTATTTTAACATCACATTAAAAACATTAAGCGATTATTTGAAAATCAACATTGAATTTGTTGCTAAATTGTATTAGTGACACTAATAAATGAATAATTGAAAATTGTAAAATTTAAATTAGTTGAAAATGTTGGATGGTACGCTAGAAGATGAGAAACATGGCTGTGGCGCCACCGTCTATGCGGACCGATTTTGCAACAAAAATGTTTGAACGAAACAAGTGAAAGTGAACAATATTCTCAAATCAATTAGATTCAAATACCTTTAGCAAAATTTATATAGCTATTTGTAAAATGGGTCTTCCGAGTTAAAACCACGTGTTTTTCATCTTCTACAGGGTAGATGTAGATGACAAATTTGCTGATTCGCTACGAAATAGTTCTTTGTTACATTTTAGTGTGTCTCTGTTTCAACCGTATGTTGAAAAGGATACGGTTGAATTTTGATGGCACTTTTTCAATAGAGAACTTTCTGTAGTACTTGTGTATTCGAAGTAGGGTTCAGAAAGGTATGTTAGTATGACGGTAACAGTAATATAAATATACATTTTCTTATACTAAATGCAAAGACTCCAGGGCATAAATCATTATTGTGCCGCCCGCTAATAGAGATTGCGCACGCGGACTGTTGATAAAATGCGCGTGAGTCGTCGCTGCACAAATGTGTACAATTCAATTCAATTTCTGGAAATATAGCTCGAAATTTTTGATGATTCTGCCAATTTCGAAGTTGGATAAGACACGGCCAAATGTGTACAAATAATCTTATTAAACTGTGTCTAAAGTGGGTGACAGACGGGCGAGTAAGTTCGCGTACTTACGGCTCGATGACTTTACTCGCCTGTGTGTAAGTACGCGTACTTTTAGAATAAAATACAGGCGAGTAAAGGTGCGACCACACCGCCGCTTAAAAAACGGTGACGTTACGGAATCGCAACAAAATGTATGAAGGAACGGTGAGAAAACGTGACGCATACGACACGTCACTGCGTATACGCGGCGGTTTGGTCGCACCCTAAAGTCGTCGAGCCGTAAGTACGCGAACTTACTCACCCGTCTGTCACCCACTTTAGACACAGTTTAATAAGGTTATTTGTCTGTCTGTGTCTTAATAATAAGTGTCGCCGGCGACTATAGCGACACCGACTGCCGCGAGTCTATGCGTTTAGTATAGCTACAGATTTATATAACATATTCGATTCGCAATAATACAAGACTCGGTATTGATCGAATTGACTGTCTAAATCTTCTGTAGCAGACGTAACGGCATGATGATGATGATGACTTTCTAACCTAATTGGTTATAAATACCATTAATGTTTTAAACTTTCGCGATTCTCGATGATAACTATAGTCGAGTGCAAGGAAACTGGGTCACTTCCCGTAGAAAGTTGTATGAAAAATGACCCGGTTCCTTTGCACTAGAGTGTACAACACAGGGTGTAATAAAATTGTTCCGAAATATTCCAGCAGGTGGTTTGACTAAATAGCATTGTAAAGGATTTTCAGGATTTATTATTTATTTATAGGACAAATGTTTCCATACATTGTTCGATGTTCAAAGTGAGGACGGAAGGACGAAATTTTGAATCAAAAATCTTTATATTTGTTCTGTCAAATTAACTGAAGCACCTACTGAAATATTCTGGAAAAAATCCGATATACCTCTTGCACAGGTTTCAAAACGACTAACCCCGTTATTCATAAATGATCTATAGGCTTCTACTAACTTAGCCATCGTTTGTCCTTATCTGTCACCTTGACATTTATTTTTCACAGATAAGGACAAACGATTGCTAAGTTAGTAGAAGCCTATAGAACGTTTATGAATAAGGGGGTAATACGTTAGTGATTATGAAATCCACGACGTAACCTTTATTTTGTATATTTCTTAGTCTTCGACTCGTGCCTATATTTGATTTCCTTTTTTTTTTCACTGCTAATATAAGCAAGTGCACTCGTAGCTCAACATATATTTACCTAGTGTATTTATAATAATATTCATAGCAATAATATCGTATCGTATACATAATCATATTATCACAGTGAGACGATTTACGAAAAATATAACTCTAAAGTCTAATACCCGCGAGCTTCCAATATAACTCAATTATAGAAGAAAGAAAATTTCTGTTACTAAACCACAAGCCTTCGCCTTTTAATAATTCGACTGATTATCAAATAAACAGACAAAGAATAAACTGAGAATACGAAAGCGTTATTTGTTTTCATTTCGTCCTTTTATTATGATAAGCGGCACAAAAAAATCCACACAAGTGTTGCCATGTTCAAGCATTTGAAAATTCAAAAGTTAGGAAGAAAGTGGCGCCCTCTTTTAATTTCTATCTTTGTTCTACACAAATAATTGAGCCTAGCCTACTCCAAAATTAGAAGTTCGAGTCATTCCGTCCCTCTCACTCCTATTACTGACTGTTAGTGTGAGCAAAACGGCACGAAACGAACTTGTTTTTTTTTTTACTTCGGAGTAGGCAGAAATAAATGTTAGATCTACTTTGAATTTTACATTTTCTTTTGCGTTTTCATTTTAAACATTTTTAATTATTGAGCGCAATGTTAATTTCATAAAGAAAAAGTCTAGGAGTGACCTAACATTAAAAATAAGATAGCGGATATTAAAAAAAAAACACAAACTTTATTTCATATACCCATCAGAATAGTCGGTCTTTCCCATTGGGTTTCATACTGGACCTTCTAGGTCTTCTAGGATCATTAGAAAGTTAAAAAATATAATAATGGCCTCTTTTGGTTTTGCTCGACTTGGCGAGGGCACTGCCGTGCCCCCAAATATGTTCCCAGTAAGTCTATTATTATAATTAATTATTTATTTTTTCATTTTTTTAAAGCTCTGAATAGATTGCGTTACTTCGCATGGGTATTCAGAGTTCAGACCGACTAAGCTGACGACTTTGTGAAATATATTAAATGATATTTTTTTTCATACCCCGTATACTTCATGTAGTTTATACATTTATACACAGACCTGTAAATATTGTCTGTTAGGCGTAAGTTAGTTTAGAAATTCGTGACTTTAAAAAGCTTTATGTAAATGTTCTAATTATAACGCGGAAAGGTTTTTGGACATGTCAGAAGTTTTGATTTATGTTAAAATATTAATGAATAACTTTTAAATGTTAAGTTCACATACATCCTTATTTGAGTCATATAGTTTTTAACTTAAAGCAAGCCAATTTAAACTGTAGGTCCAAAATAGGACATAGGTTCTAACCCCGTGGTCGTCAAATTGCGGCCCGTAGCCGTTATTTGTGCGGCCCGCGGCAAAGTAAATTGTTTCAAATAACGAAATAAGCTGAATACATATGTATAAGTGTGCAAAGGCTCTTGGAGCGCCTTCACATTCTCTGCGGCCCGGCCCTGGAACTCAAACTGTCATATTATGTGGCCCTTGGCCAGTAAAGTGTGACGACCGCTGCTCTAACCTAACACAGTAGTCTACCACAGATGCCTAAACGGGGGGTGGGGGGTGAAGGGAGGGGCTTACCCAACCCAATGTTACAGATGTGTTACAGATTCGAAATCTAGGATGAAAAAACCTAGCATACCCTTAGATATAATAATAAAAAAGAATTTGTTTATAAAATATAACAATCCATTCAATTCTTCCAGTGATAAGCATCGTGGGATAAGCTGAGGGATACTCCTAAAATCGATTTTCGAAGTTCGAATCGTAACTGTCCCTTTCGCTCTTAAATTGATGACTGTTAGTGTGAGCGGGAGAGCACGAGACGAACTTCGAAAATCGAATTTCAGCAAGGCCTGAGGCCTTACCATGACGTCTTAACGTCATAGTAAGATTTCTGTACCTACTCCAAAGCAGTTCAAACTACTTACAGCCCACGCCCTCCCGTTTTGGGAGGCAGCTTGTGCCCAGCAATGGGACGCGTGAAAGTTCCTGATTTGATGATTGAACAATATTAAGAACATTCGTTCGTGTCTCATACTGTCCTAGTTTTGATTTGATGATTGAGGCAATCATTTAGCGAGTTTTATTTTAAGGTTTACCTCGAAAGGTATTTAGTTGTTTTTGTAAGTGGTTTAACAGATTTTTGTACTGATAATGTTATAAACAAATAACTGACTGGTTTAATTTTGCTATTTGTTATCTAGCTCGATGATTAGATACTTGGAAATGATTGTTATTGCTGTTACATAAAGATATTTTACTTATTTTCTCCCACTTGTTACGTACCTAGTAACAAAAAAAATGTATCAAAACTTATATTTACGAAAAATTGGTTTTCAAAGTAAACATTTATTTCTGTTTCGCAATATTTTATTCCGTGTTTGCAACATTATCGCAATTTGAGCTTAAGCTATATGAGAATACAATTCTGCAAAATAATTACTTTACATTGAAATTTAATCACTTAGGTTTTAAAAGCAAACATGTTGATTTTTAGTCTGATCTGCATTATTAAATATCTTGGATGGCCCTATAGGTTTCTGAAAGACAGGTATGCTATGTTCTATGGTGACTGTGCTATTAGTTTTTTAATACCTAAAAATCCAATTGCAAAATAAACACTGCCATATATTTAAGCAAGAATTTCCACAAAAGATAGTCCCCTTTCATATACATACTTACACGTGCATTTTCATAACAAACATGTTGCTCGCTTGTACAGTCGGCAGCAAATATGTGTAAACAAAGTGAACTTTAAAGTATGTAAACACCATTATTGACAAGAGAAAGTATGTTTGGTTTAAAGCTTATCTTCCGTTTAGATATTTGTTGCTGACTGTACCGAATGTTTAATTCCTCAGCTAGATAACGTATAGCCTGGTTTATGTCTTCAATAACTATGTGTAAGTAGTTTTAAGTTCTTAAGAAGTGGCTTTTAAGTTGTCTTTTAGTAAGTACAATGACTAATGGTACTGCAAAGTATTTAGTTTTCCCCTGTACATAGTTTAGTGTAAGGTCCTATTTAGTAAATACAATTGAGTTCACTATAAAGAGTTTTTATTTATTTAACCTTGTCTATGTACAATATACAAAATCTCAGATTTTTTCCGGAATATACCACTACAAAAAAATCATTTCAAGTTTTGATTTAAAATTGTATTTAAAAATGTATTTTTATTAAACATCACACTTCCTTCTTAATGGGCAAAGTAGGGTAAATAAATATGATGGGAAAATGTATTACTGAGAACTTACCTTTATGTTGCATGTGAGATACAATTTGACATGTGAGTAACGTTACATGTGAATGCCATGTGAGTTATGGTACAATTATTTTGAAATTTACCCATATAGTATGAAGCATCCAAGGTGACCAAAAAGTTCGACACACCATACCTATTTCTTATGGTGTATCGAACTATTTGGCCGACTTGGATGCTTCAAACTATATAGGACCAATATTCAAGCGTTTCGACCGCTCGGTTCATGCGTCATTGTCGTCGCACAATTATTATCCTAACAGGACAAGCCGCAACAACTTTGGATAAGCTAAATGCAGCATCAGTCATAAAAAGTTGAGTCTCAGCATCATCTCTTAATGGTATATGCTGAGACGATAATGACGAAAAAAAAGCTGAATATTCGCCCTATAACGCTGACTGTAGGTAGGACATGCTCTCATTCGCTCTCAACGATATCCAGCTTGGACAGGCCGAGTCTCCGCTTGGCGGGGGCGTCCGGCGGCGGCGACTTGCGCTTCGAGGCGCAGCTGTCCTCGATCACGATGTCCTGGGTCGGTATAGCCATCAGCAGGCTGTCCAGACTGCTGGACTGGTGCTGCTCCTCTGGAGACAAGGGTTTGTGGTTCAGTCAGCGTCATGAGCATTTCTCAAAAAAAATCCTTTTTTATACCTATTCCCTAACGGTTTTATGTGGTTCCTACTCAGAATCCCCAGCTCTTTCAATCATAATGGGACAAAAATGTCCCTAAGTTTTATTCCTATCTTGTCACTACACTTAGGAACATATTTAGCGGAACACAAAAGAAAGTTAGCAAAACGCATAGGTACTTAATGCTAGACCAGAAAAAAATTAAAATAGTTACCTACACTTTTTTGTGTTCCGCTAAATATGTCCCTGAAGAGTATATTCGATACACTTTGTGGCGAAACGGAAAGGAAGAACATAATAAATGTATGTATGTACTAGCTGTTGCCAGCGACTTCGTCTGCAAAGAATTCGTTTATCGCTATCCCGCGGGAACTACGCAATTTTCCGGGATAAAATGTAGCCTATGTGCTATTCCAGACTTTTCTCTACCTATGTGCCAAATTTCATCCAGATCCGTTGGGCCGTTCTGGCGTGATTGAGTAACAAACAAACATCCAACCATCCATCCATCCATCCATACTTTTGCATTTATAATATTAGTTAGATTACAATTTCGGTGTCCTTTCTCCCCTACAAGGATGGGATGCAAAGAGCTCGTGATTCCGAGGGGGAAACTGCGTTGAAATCGTAGATGAAAAAAATTGAGCGGGTTTTTTTTTGAGAATTGCTCATATAGTATGAAACATTCAAAGTAACCAAAAAAAATCGACACGCCATGCTATTTCTATGGCGTAATTATTTGACCGACTTGGAAGATTCAAACTAAATGACGCTGACTGTTCTAAGGGGTATCTTCGAATCCTTTCATATGCCTAATATCATTTACCATAACATACCATCCTACCATTAGTCATTTACCATTTTAGTCTTAAGTCAATTGTTACTAACATCCTATGGATCAGTCTATGTCTGAAATAAAGCTTTTTTTTTTTATAACTCTTTGTCTCTGAAACCATTTTTCAGAAAATGATGGTAAGAGATCCGGTAAGTAAATAAATGTTCTCCATGTGACCTCTGCAAACTAACGAACTGAAGGTGGGCCACGACCCATAGCCGCCTGATTGGGCCATGGGTCGTGGTCATTATTCCGAATAACTCATTATTATATTAATACAATAATATGTAGACTAGGTTCAGGTACAGTAGGTCCATTATTTGCCATGAGCTTTTCGGTGAAGGAAAACATCGTGAGGAAACCTGCACACATCTGCGAAGAAATTCAATGGTGTGTGTTAAGTTCCCAATCCGCACTGGGCGCGCGTGGGAACTATAGCCCAAACCCTCCAATACACGGAGGAGGCCTATGCCATGAGGCACGCCGAATTTCGCGACAATTTAATAAATAATAATAATAATAAAAAACGACAATAACAACAACAACAACAACGTGTATTTACTGAAATTTTAGCGAATTCGGAATAAAAAAGGCTTATAAATAAATAAATAAATGTAGATTAGGTTAGTTAGGTATCTTCATTTGCCCTAAGGGCAAAATACCCAGAAAAAGGGGCTCCGCCCTTGGGCAGAGCTCCGTCGAAAACCAGGGCCCTATCTTATAAAGCTACAAATTACAATTTACAAGCGGAAGTCTCTATCTAACACATAGGATCAGAAAGAGACTTTCGCTTGTATATTGTAACCTGTAGCTTTATAAAATAGGGCCCTGGTGGACAAACTGTAAGTGGACCAGGCCCATAACCTGCCTGATTCAATCAACACTACCAATACACTGTTTCATTGAATCCGGAATACTTAATCGTTCCTACTTTAGTAGATACCGTATTTGCGTCAGTGTGACTGAGTATCCTTGTAGGCAAATGTTTTTCCGGATTTTCACGATTTACAAAATTTTGGATTCAAAGTTCAGCCACCCCTTTAAAGGTCCGACCACACCGGTGCGTAAAAGACGTTGACGGTGCGTATGCGCAACAAAATGTATGAAGAAACTTTTCACATCAACCATGTCGATGTCTAAGGAACAAGGATGCGTTTTTCGTAATTCCCACGGGATAGCTATAGTAACTAACTTAGGCGAAAATGCCGACACGCTAGTTACCTTTTTAATGGGAAGTAGGTAATCAAATGAGTTCGTGATTCCTTTACTACCCTAAATGTGCCTATATTAGGAGTCTCGATGTTCGTACCATACCATACGGTCGGACGCTACAATACAAAATTCTAATTTCAGAGTATAAGACCTAGTTTTAAAGCGATAGGTAAGTAACAAGCCAGCGAAATTAAAGTCGGACTATTCGAAAATAAAATTAAAACAAATTTATTGATAAAAACATCACACACGTACATACATAGTAAGCAGAGTCGACATGAAACAATGGCAAGCTAAACATGACCTAAATAAAATACATACATACATACATACATATCGTCACGCCTCTTTCCCACAGGGGTAGGCAGAGACTACTTTGTTCCACTTGCTACGATCCTGACATACCTCTTTCGCTTCATCCACATTCATCAATCTCTTCATACATGCTCGTCGGTTTCGGGTACTCTTGACCTGGCCTTTCTCCAAAACGTCCCCAATTTGATCACGGAACGTCCGCCTAGGCCTAAATAAAATGATTACTGTTAATGAAATTTAAATAAATAATTGCCTACTTAATCAACAACACAACAATGGATGATAGAAGTAGTGGTTCGAAGTAAAATAAAAATAAGCCGCATATATTTATACATTCTCTATTTACCTACACAAAGAGCTCACAATTTTCGGTCGCAATCAAAGTAAGTACTTACATTCGCGATCCGGGTTGAGATTTGTAACTTGGTCGTGTATCGTGTAATGTAAATCGGCTAGCTGGCAGCTAGTCGGTAACATCGCTATAGGTGAAAAACTTAAGTAAATGACCTTTTGTATGTGTGAGTAATGTGTGCGAATAGACAAATTTACGATCCAAATTAGCCCCATATCAGTTCTGTACACTACTACATACAAGGTCATTTACTTAAGTTTTTCACCTACAACACCGGTCATTGATTACACGGTTAATTTCGAACAATGGCAAAAGGCTCAACAATCCTTCGCGACTGTACAGTCAGCATAATAATCTCTCACTCGGAGTATGTTATTTCATTATGCCTAAGCAACCAAGTTCGAAGGAAGACAGTTGGCAGATTAATTTAAAGTTTCTGTCAAAAAATTCATTTTTAATACAAGCTTTTTTTGCTGGCTGTACTCGCATTGTCATCCGTCCTACACATGTGTACCAAATTACAAGTCAATCGGACCAACCGTTGAAGAGTTCCCTCCTGCGGAGACGATCCTGGCTGGGTCATCAGAACTCCATTACCAGATTATTGTATTGCCATCAGACTTACACAAGTATGAAAAATTCCAGCTCAATCGGTTGAAGATATCTGCTTCGAAATCGAGTCGCTAGATTCCACCCGGACAAACATACATACATACGACATAACATACATACATACTCGTAAATATATGTACACCATTATGCCACATCGTAAAACTTGCGGGAAACCGGTGGTGCAGGTGGCGACTTGTCGTTCATTATGGTGTGCTAAGGGGGAGGCCTTTGTTCAGCAGTGGACGTCTTCAGGCTGATGATGATGATGATGCCACAAACAATAAAGTCGGTGACACATAGCTGTATCGATATGTATGCCCTCGACTTATATATATTGCCAGTTAAATAAAAGCTCGTAAAACCCGCGTTAGGGTGCGACCAAACCGCCGCGTATACGCAGTGACCTGTCGTATGAGTCACGTTTTCTCACCGTTTCTTCATACATTTTGTTGCGATTCCGTAACGACACCGTTTTTTGAGCGGCGGTGTGGTCGCACCCTTAAGCAACTCTGACCCGGCACAGCAACGCCGCATGGCACACCTATAGTTGTTCCGTTAAATCCAAAGCACTGATTGGTTCATTGGGCCAATGCAGTTAAGACTTGGAAAATTGTATGTTAGATTAATCTAAGGTGCTCTTGACCGCCAGTCATCTAGTGGTGACAGCCTGGAAGGCCTCACACGCCACGCTCATCAATACGTGACTAGTCGAAAAAAAACCTCTTACAATGGTAATAAAATCCCTATTTCCCTACTTTAAAAGTCTTAAGATTTGACTAAGAGCGATGGAGCGCAGCGTATTAGGGGTGAAAAAGACAGATAGAATCCGAAACACCACGCTGCGCTCAAAAACACGCATAGCTGACGTCGGGGAAAAGACTGCTAAGCTCGATGGAACTGGGCTGGACATGTCCACAGAGGTGGGCCCACTCAGCCACTTGGTGGGTGCCAGAGAATGGCCAACGACGAGGCAGACCAAGAAGGCGATGGCGGGACGATTTGGACGCGTACATGGTGAAATATGGTCTGATATTGCGTCGGACCAAGAGTTGTGGAGGTCGAGAGGAGAGGCCTTTGCCCAGTATTGGGACACCGCAATAGAATTAAGAAAAAAAACCCTACTACACAGTTTGTTCCGTGGCGTACAGAGCACGTCACTTCATTCATAGTGTGGCGGCAAGAGGCTAAATCGTGGTTGACAACCTAGCTTGATTTTTAATTCCATTGCAGGATTAATTTCGAGTTGAATGTTGGTCATCTATTGATGACCTTGGCGTATGAGGCATTGCATTACCTGTCACGACTATAGATTGACCGCTTAATAGAGTCCTCGCCCGCGCGGGGTGGAACAACCGCGGGGGCCGAGAGAGATGCGGGCGGCAGGTAGGGATTGCAAAATCCGGTTTTTTCTCAAGTCCGGATTTTAAAATTATCAACTTGTACAAATCCGGATTATCCGGTTTTTTCGGATTTTTATTAAAATTTAAAAATTTTCATATAATTGTTTTTTGAAACCTGGTGTTCAATATTATTGTTTTTAGAATTACCCTAAGAATATTATAACATAAAACTGCAAAAATCTTTATAATCCGCGTTTAATCAGTCCAGTACTGCTGTGTCTGCAGTACAGTACTACCGGACCGACCGATTAGCTAGATCTAAAGCTAGGTAGGAGGTAGCCAGCAAAGCGCGGAGGGGAAAGGGATAGATATGCCACGTGGCGGGGAACGAAACGAACGCATGAGTGAATGAAATGAAACGAAATTCAATAGGAAATTCTGGTTAAATGTCAACTTTGTCACCTGTAATTGAAATCCGAAAAAACCGGATTTTTATGCTAAAAATCCGAATTTATAAAAAGCGTCAAAAATCCGGATTTATCCGGTTATTTCGGATTATCCGGATTGCAATCCCTAGCGGCAGGCGCACTACCCGCCCTCACCGAGGTTCCCGCGGTCGTCCTACCCCGCGCCGGCGAGGACTCATATAACCACTCACTTGATTTTGGATTTTAAAAATGGTGGCCTATATTGCTTCGTCATTTGTGAAAATTTCCGCGAAATGCCGTGTTTTATTTAAAAATTCATAACTTGGCTTCTACTGAACCATTTGCTATGTTTTTTATACACAAAAAAGCCAATGAAACAAAGAATTTATTGCTGTTGCTTATTTTATGGGTTACGATATTGAAAATATTTACAATAAATGCGTAAAACAGACACACTGATAAAGTTGAAGACTTCAAGCGGAAATGTATTTTTAGAAAAAAATCTAAAGCGATAACACCCTTTTTGTTTGCATGCAAAAAAAAGTAGATTAGTTGTTCTTTCATTTGAAGCCAAATACTATATAAGTGTTCATATAAAATAATATAGTAAACATCATTTCATTTTTAAATATGTGACGCAAGACTGCGCAAGACGGGGCGAAATTGTTTCTTTGTTTCGTGATTTATTTGTGGCTAATTTTATAACTCCAGAACCGAAATAAAGTTCTAATTAGAACAAGCAACTAATAATCATAAATTAGAATAGATATATTTTGCAATAATCACGTAATTTACGGTTCTATGAGTCAAAATAACAAAAATTATGTACGTACCACCGAAGTTTTGATTTCCAGTTGAACTAAAAACGCTTTAAACCACAATATCACACAAAACAAACACATTATAAATCACAGTCTGTACCTAGCAAACCACAATTACACAAAGAAAATCGTTAATACATAGAATCACACTGATTTTAAGGTAAATAAACAAAGCCGGTACGCAAAAAACAAAACACATGCGACGTTACCATGCCAACTGCCGATTCAAATACAAAATACAACATGGCCGCCCGTTAGGGTCGGAACACAACGGAGCCGCCAGGTCTATGCAGTGTTTTAGAATTAAGCGCATACATACGCTATTTTAAGTGGTCTATAAATATAGTATAATGTAAAAAACGTAATATTTGCAAATTTTTTACCTACTTTTCATTAACTTATGTTCGAGTCTTTACCTATGTTAGTCGTTATTTATTTAAACCGACTTCAAAAAAATAAGGTGGTTCTAGGTTAGACTGTATTTTGTATGTATATTTAATTAAATGATAAAATAAAGTTCTTACTATGGAGATTAGGCATTTAAAGAGCTTTTTAGCATACTTGCTGTTAGGCAGTGAATAAAAAAACGATCGAATGTGGTTGGAATTGTATTGTATTTTTGCTTGACTAAAATGACCAGACACCAAATTAATGATTATAAAATGTAGTATGTATGTAAACAATGGGGTCGTGGTGTCATCTAAAAAAAAAATGTGGGTCCAGGTGTGGCTGTGAATATCTCATGTCTTCCAGCCATTGGCGAACGTCTTCGGCTAAATTTGGTGGTAATATAGCGACTCTCCGCAAGTGATAACGCCGGGAGTTTGCTTATCATCATCAATATCACCAATATCATCTTCCTCGTCTTCATCACTTTCGGCCTGCATGGTTTGGCACCAGCCCTTGAAGATCTCCTCCGCTCTCGTGGTTCCGTAATCTAAAAATTAAACAAGCTATTTGATTATGTTCATACTTACATACATACCGTCACGCCTCTTTCCCACAGGGGTAGGCAGACTATTTTGTTCCACTTGCTACGATCCTGACATACATCTTAAAATGATTTGATTATGTTCAATAACAAATACAACAATAAATGATAAAAAACAAAACACCGCTATGAACTTCAAATGTGTTTTTACAAATAATCTTATTCCATCATTGTGTCCCAAAATGTTATTTCAAATAAAGTTGAGTATTTTTACCCGCCGGCGGCATATAGGATTTTAGTAAAAGAAATCTAGTATCAGATTGAACATGAATACTTAGTAAGTAGGAACAAATCACAAAAGCACCAATCGCGTTCGCAGCGCGTCGGGTGTGCTCTATGCCTTACAACGTCAAAGCGAGTAGTTGGCTAAACTGATTATGGTAACTACGGCTACCACCCGTACTTACATGGACCGTTACTTGTTTTATTCGCTAATCCTGGGTAAATAAGTCATAGACGTTAATGATTTTATGTTTATTTAAGCAACTAATATTTAAACTGTTTTATTCACTAGAATATTACGAGAAATATTCTTTATTCTTCAAAATGTTGGCCATTTCAATAGCAAGTCACCGAAAAAATATCTGTCTTAACTACTTTGAAGTGAGATTGTATTTCATAATTATTCATTGGTACTGAAATATAGCTATAATCTGATAGTTGGATAAACACTGAATCGTTTAATGTATAACTTTAATAGTAAAATATAAATTTGAATACTTACGGCATTTTCAAAATACTGTCCACTTTTACGCAACTTCACTTTTTCACAACGTTGAGAACGACAGCTATTTAAAAATATTTTAGTTCTATCATGTTGCCTGCCAATTTTTTTCTGTGTTGCCATCTTATTTGGGTATGTTTTGGACATAGTTTAAACCGCTTCGAAACTGCCCTTCACAGATTAAAAATCAAAAATTGTACAAAGGTCGTCTGGTAGCTCTGGCTACCAGAATCATTTTGTAGGTTATCAAAGTTGGTAGCTCTAGTTACCGCAATCAAGTGAGTGGATAAGCGGTCGGTCTTTAGATGACTGGGGCGGTGAGGGGTAAGGAATGTCCTTCGCTAACCATGCTTCTGCTTCATGAGCTGCCTCAGCCGGAACTCCTCCTGGGCCTGCCGCTGGCGCCGCTTCCGCTCGGCGCGCGCCTCCTCGTCCAGCCCCTCCTGTACAACACCGCTGAGCCTTCACAACTAGGTTAACAATTGGAACAGCTGGAGATCCCTTTTCAGGGATAATTTCGCGTTCATGCTAATTTCTGTCTAGTATTGTATTATTTTAAATTCTGTAGTTTACATGCATACAACAAAGACTAAGGCGACCCTCGCTGCTGATTGCGGTTGAGAACTTGTCGGCATCATTTCAAACGGCTGTTAATCTTGAGTATAAACAATCTAAGGTTCTTGCCTATAAAAATAAAAATAAAAAGCCTGCAGGTACTTGGTTTTTAGTGTCATTACAAAACGCCAGTTAAAGTTTTTAAGTCGCCCCGGGCCGTAAGTAGCAATCTATGAAACTTCCGTTTCCTGGCCAGAGGAAGACGTAAAATTGTAGCCACATCGGGCAATTATAACAAAGCATCATTTCGCATGTTTATCGCCCTCGCCTTTGGATCGTGCGACAAGTTCCTGCAATCTGAGAATCTCTTTATTTCATCACCCTCGGCGTGTAAATGCACTATAACAGTAGCGGTCTTTAATCATACTCACTCATACTTTACGCCCCCCTCCCGCTTACCCCGCCCCACCCCAATCTGTCCAATCCGAAACCTAAATTACTCAAGTTCGTATAATTTTGGAAAATCGTTTTACTAGTAAATGCCATTATCTATCTACTACTCTATATAACTAAATTCTATCGCAACTTCAATGCATAAAAATGTGATTCAAATTAACGTTATATTATTATGTAGATAAAAAACTTAAAACGTAAACAGAACTAAAACGGGCAAAACAAAAAATATTAACAATCAAACATGTCAAAATTTCAAACAATTTATTATAGTAAAAACATGTACTGCACACAATACCTTAATTTAAAACTACATAATAAGTATGTACATACAAGCAATTCCATGTCGAATACGGTCATAAGAACCTTAAATACCCAATTCCTAACGAAAAGTAAAGAATCATGACTCTTAGACTTCCAATTCCATTCTAATTGTACATAAAAAGTACCTAATACGAATTTATATGAAAAGTTGACAATTGAATAATACATTAACGCATAAACAGTTCGTTTAGACCCGATTCATGTCATTAAAGTCGTCTAATACTTCATAAGTCACTTAATGCTTTGTGAAATGACATTACTGACATTAAGTGATCGCAAACGCCAGGGGTGGCCAAATTCATCAGATGCAACGCCACTATTTACAAAAATCAGCATTATTTAACATATTTTCTTTATAACCATGTTCTTTTCTGCCCTGCCCCTTGATCGACCGGTTGGCCACCCCTGACATATAAACATAATTTAACTGTCACCTGATCGTATGAGCTCACAGTCGATGGATTCTTCATCATACTTCATTACTTTCAATTTAATGTCAAATACCGAACGTAACCTTCGAATACTAAACGATTTACAATAATGAGTATTTCATCAGCACATTCTATTCGAGTTGAGGCCTTTCTTTAAATTTAAGTTGGGAAACTCTACTGTGTCGACATTGCTTTGAGCATAAATTTGCTAGGTACTGCAAAAGACAAACCTAACTGACCACGGTGGTGCTTAGACTGGTGAAATGCAACGAGCAATGTATCAATTTTTTGTTCGATATGACACATTGCAGCAATGTGGACTGAAAAATATTTCATTGTACGTTTCGTTTTAAAAAAGTATACTTAATGCATTAAATTTTTCCACAAATTGAAGAAATTCTGTGTTTTGCTGAATCAGTATCACCAGCTCTTTATTTTGTCAAGCAAGTCAAGAAAAAAAGGGTCCCTTTTTGACAGTTTTGCGTCATTTTTACACGATCTATATGGGGCGTCACAAAACTGCCTCTATACGAGTATGTATTTACTTACACGTTACACCTGGGCCCTATTTTATAAAGCTAGAAGTTACAATATACAAGCGGCAGTCTCTATCTAACACATAGGGTCAGAAAGAGACTTCCGCTTGTAAATTGTTACTTGTAGCTTTATAAAAAAGGGCCGTCTGTCGCCATCGTTAAAGATGTTACTGAGAAAAACAATTTCATAGTGTTCACTGTTTCTATTACGTTATTAATGGTCAGTTATTTATTAAATCTTTGCCTGTACCTACTGTTTTCGTCCCTTCTCGATTTTAATCCGATATCGAATGCCATTTGCATCTTACTTCTTATAAAACTCAATTATATTTATCCCCAAAATATGTCACTTTTACGCTCTCAATCAACTCTTAAAACAACACAACCTAACACATCCTATAATTAAATGCTTTACTTAATACTAAGAGATACATTGCCTCTTAAACAACACTACTGTGTACTTTCTTTAGTTTCGTATGTTCGTATGGTTTCACGACGCTTTCACCAGAGCATAGCGTAAACTATGCAGGGAGCGAAACTTTGCATAGAGGGACACGAATTATAGGTCGTACATTGTTATACTTCATTTAATTTAGGATGAGAAACCACAAAAACATTATATTGCGGCTCGTGAACTGTAATCTCTTTACGATTTGTACTAGAGTAACAATTGACGCCAGGCAAATAAAGTGGCAGTAAAACAATGTTATTTTGCGGCTGCCAAACTATTGCACTGTACTGTTTGCTAGGTAAGAAATAGTTGACCAGCCGCAATATAATGTTATGGTGGTTTCTCATTCTAAATTAAATGAAGTATAGGCATTCCTGCACGTCTAGCACGACAGCGCACAAGAGTCGCGTCGCGCGCGCGATAGATTGCCCGTCTTTTTCTTACTGTTACTTCTAGAAAGATATGAGTATTCAACTCGCGCGCGACGCGATTCTTAGGCGCTGTTGTGCTAGCCGGGCGGGCCATATATTTGTCGCACCCTAATTTCCTTGGTCTGAGCTGTGTTAGTACTATGACCCAGAACGAACTGTGTTCAAACAAATATCAGAAGTAGACCACTGTGGTTTAGTTCTACGACTAATGTACCTTCATGAATGCACGACCTAACGTTGCACGCCCTTAAGAGCATGTCCCCCATTCAACTTCGTATCAGTATACGAATCAGGGCGTACATATCTGGGTCGCGTATTCCAAGGCATACATTAGCTGCACCACCCGCTCTCCTTATGCGCTGCGAAGCAATACCAATACCTAAACTAGACTAACAGTCACCATTTAGCACTATAAACACTTATGCAATATCGGAAAAACTATTAAAAAATAGTGTGTGCTAAATTTTGAAATATCAAACGCTTCACGAAGATCCTTAGAATTCCGAATTGGATAAAAACATAGAGGAATTAACCAATAAAGTGGTAATACAGGCTTACAATACTGCAACACACCAGATATCCTAGTCACTAGGACCTATCGGATAGAGAAGACAATGAAGCTCCAATAGTTTTCCTTTATCCACTACACGGAACAAAACCATAGATAAGATATTTACTTTTTTAATAGTGATTTTTTATTCACTATGCCACGCATTGACTAAGCATTGATATCGAATCTGCTTCAACTGTAAAGGGGACCCTGTTCCCTGTTTGACCATCGGCCGGCCAATCAGTGCAGCCGTGGCAGTAATGAACGATTTTTCGATCCTAATTCCATTCCACAGGTAATTCCTCTATGGATAAACACTAGCAAATAGTTAATGGTCACAAATCGATATTATATTATAGCTATTTTTACCCATCATTAATTAAACATACATGTATGCAACTCAAACTCACATCAAATCTAATTGATTTCCACATGGCATGCAGAACATGCTACGGTTTTGGCAGTTTTTTTCAGATCGGTCACCGGTGCCAGACGTGCACACTGACTGATTTCGTACTGGTTTCGTTCTAACTTTAAGGACTATAATTACTAATCTCTTTCCGAGGCAAAAGGACTTAATTTTGAAGAAAAAATGCTGAAATATTCCAAAACAATTTTACGACCCTTCTAGATTATAACTAGGCTTTTGTTGTGCTGTTTATGTTAGTAAGTCTTCAAGCCATTGAGTTGTATAGGCTGCAACATGGCTCTTTCAGGGACCTACCTAACCTCATCTATTAAGATTTAGTTTGTCCCTCCGTCTAACCCAGGGTTTATCATTTAAACTACAGAAAGACAGTGAAAATGTTCAATCAAAAATATTAAAAATATATTTAAAATATTAAAAATAGATTTGGATCCCCATACAAGGAAATTGTTTGGTGTTTTTTTCACAACAGATTTATTTAATTTCTTTAAGAGTTGAAAGGATTTTTGTTGCATACGTGTCGATTAACAAAGGACAGGGTACAGAGAGGCTTCTTTAATTGTAATTATCATAAACATCTGTTCGGCTAGCCTATCATTTTACTAAAAAGTTTGGCAGAGCATTTTAATCAAAAATTTATGTTATATGTATAAATTTCGGTCGTTTTATATATTTTATATTTATGCACGAATCTATATTCATATATTTTTTTAAATGATTCAAAACGGTATCAAACAAAACGATAGACCACTGTTAAGCATTAAACACCATAAGTCAAAACATCTATTTGCCTCAAAAACGATAAATATTGAAAATACTCAAAAGATATCTCTCGTAGACGAGTTTTTGTGATTGTTAAGACTTGGGGTCGGGCGGGGCGGCGCTGCCGGGCGAGGCGGGCGGCGCGTCCTCCGGGAACTGCTTCTCCACCTGCTCCGCCACCCACTTCTTCACCTTCTGCTCGGTCCAGAAACCGTCGTAGAATATCGTCGGTTTGATCCAGCAGCCCTGGTTCTGCGGGTGCTGCGCGTACTGGAGCGGCTCCCCCTCGGGCCCGCCCGGCCGCACGCCGCAAGCGTTCTTGCACTCCACAGAACCGGAGCGGCTGTTCACCACGAGATTCTTCGGGGGTATGTTGAAATTTAAATTCACGTTACCATGGTGACGGTCGTAGCTCTCGTAGGTGAAGTGCCAGGGGCCCGCGTACTCGTAGTAGTTGGGGTAGACGGGCGGGTGGGACACGTGCGGCACGTGCGGCACGTGCGGCACGTGCGGCAGGCGCGGCGGCGGCGCGTACAGCGGCGGCACGACGCCGCCCATGACGGGCGACAGCACGAAACTTACGTTGGAGTTGGGCCGCGCGTGCGGCGCCGGCGGCCGCGGCGCGCCCGGCGGGGCCCTGTTGGCGGGCGGCGGCAGGTTGGCCGGCATCGGCAGCGCCTTCGCCACCGGCGGGGGGTTCTGCACCACCGCGTTCTTCATCACCGGCGGCGCGAGCGGGTGCCTGATGTTCGCCGGGTTGATCGGCGCCATTTCTAACGAGTCCTTTCTGATGTTTTTGGGGAGCGTCGAGTTTTTCGGTTCGGCGGGTTTGTTGGCGAGGTTCTGGTTGTTCTCGGGCTGCGGCTCGGACTGCGGGGGCGCCGGCTCGGGCCGGTGCGACTCGAGGAGCTCTAGGAGCTCCGTGGCCACGTTGCCTCCGAAGCTCAGCAGGGTCTCGCGGAGCGCGTTCGTTACTGCACACTGCAATGTAAAAGTTAAATATGTTAATGTGATATTAAAAAAAGACATTTTTCAATAACAGGATGAATTGTAACAAAAAAGAACCGAAGAAAAAGAATGAAGTAAAGGTCTTCTTTATTTAAACATGTAATAATAGAATTCTGTCCTCCTTACTATTGCAAATCACATTAAGTGGAGGGTCAACACACCACATCCAGCTAGCGAGATGCACAGATATATATATAGATATGGTGTTCAATAAAGAGTATTTGTATTGTATTGTATATTTCCAAGTTCCAATCACATTACAAGAATCTCCATAAACAGTATCATGGCCTTTCTAACACAAACTGGCCACAGAACGCGAGGTCTCCAATAACGCATACTCAGTTCAATGTGTGCATTCAGGAAACCAGTGTGGGAAGTATCTCAGCTAGAGTCAAGAGTACTGAAACAAGCCTGTGGCCAGTAGTCATACCTTCCGCGCCTGGTAGATGGCTGATCCCTTCTGTCCCGCCACGCATGTGGCATAGCCGATGTTCTCGCGGTGAATGTCAAAAGTTTTCACTGTGACCGTCACGAAAGCAACCACGCCCGCGCAGTATTTGCCACTCGCAAAGTCTACAAAATCTGAAAATGTACAAAAAACATGTATTAACAAAGCTTCGTTTTTGTTACTTCTGTTTTAGTTTAAATTAATGATGTAATTGTGAATAGTATAATGATGTTTAAACTTTCACCAGTTGCAGACCGTTGATATAGACGGACAATATTATCATGATACACTGGTATGTCAATATAGGATTGTGGATTTCAAAACAACTGGATTGACTGCAATACACATCAGTATTTCAATAGATCGCGATATGCAAGAATCTTTATTTATTTATTTATTTATTTATAAGCCTTTTTTATTCCGAATTCGCTACAATTTCAGTAAGTTCATGTTGTTATTGTCTTTTTTTTTTTTTTAATTAAATTGTCGCGTAATTCGGCGTGCCTCATGGCATAGGCCTCCTCCGTGTAGTGGAGGGTTTGGGCTATAGTTCCCACGCGCGCCCAGTGCGGATTGGGAACTTAACACACACCATTGAATTTCTTCACAGATGTGTGCAGGTTTCCTCACGATGTTTTTCCTTCACCGAAAAGCTCATGGCAAATTACAAATGTAATTTTCGCACATAAATTCCTAAAAACTCAGAGGTGCGAGCCCGGGGTTTGAACCCACGACGCTCTGCTTGAGAGGCCACAGGTCAAACCACTAGGCTACCACAGCTTATGCAAGAATCACACAATAATATTCAAAACAAAAAGTCAAAAGTTTATTTTGCAAATAGGCCGCCGAGGGCTCTTTTACATGTCTTTTTTTGAATCTACCAGCGCATTCGGAAAGACCATCATTGCCAAGAAGAATGCGCCGCGAGAAACTTGGCAGAAAGTCATTTTTTCAAAATAAAATAGATTTACAATAGTACTTAAATTCTACTTAACTTACCTAATATAATTAATACATTTTATAAAAGGGATGTAAAAGGTCCCTAAGTTAAGTTCGTACCTTAAATTACATTGGTCTATAGTAGAGATGTATAAAGTCTCTACTGGTCAAAGCGAAACAAAATATGCATAATCTAAGTTCAGTGGAGGTGTAAAACGCCTCCACCGTCAAATAAGTTAATTGGAGATATATCTCCAATGTCAATGAGATAAAGAGCAAAAAAATAAACTAAGAGGCCTCTATAAGCGCCATAGAAGCCAAAAATACAATATATAATAAAAATTATGAAATATGCATTTCATGTCAAGTAAGTAACCAATAAGCTTTTGGATTCCGAAGGCAAGCTTACGTCTGCCGCCCCCAATGTTGGCTCACACGCGCTCATGTCATGCTCTGAAAGCAGAGCGGTACCGAGGGCATGTATCACTTCCGTCCCCACAGGCTCACTATGGGGACGTTTTAGGAACTTCGACGTTGCTAGCCTGTAACTAGACAGTAAATGAAAAATAAAACAACAAAAGAAAACGGAAATCCATAAGCTTAACAATATACCTACCTAATACCTATCTTAGCACACATATACATATATTGACCTTTTAAACCCATGCCACTAGGTTGTCAATATGGATATATGGTTGGCAATATGGTGGTAAAACATCAGCATGTTTTACCACCACAACCTACCGAGGTCCTGCTTGTTAACACTCCAGCTCCAGTTATTGAAGCCCCATTGCGTGTGGCCAAAGTTTATCAGTTGCTGCCGGCGCTGCTGCTGATCCCCTTCATCATCACACGGCACTGCTTCAGATATTGGTATACTGTCTGGCTGCAGAAGAAAATACGATTTGGTGTCAGAAATTAACACTTATTTCATGCACAGAATAGTTCGATTTAAAGAGTAATCTTAAAAGTAATGAACATATTGGTACGTTTTTTTCGCATTTAACGTTTTTAATATATGTAATTCTGAAAATCACAGATATTGCTGGTGTAGTTTCATTAAGACATTCTATAAATTATAATCCGCTTTAGATAATCGAAAGAAATCAACAAATATGCTGAAAATAACGTAAACTCATTGGTTATTTACCATTTTAATATTGCAATTAGCCACGGGGTAGCCTGGTTTCCGTTGCATTATTTATAGTTGCTTCCAGGCTTCCTGCTGCAGCGTATATTTCTGAAAATAATCGCGTATTATACGATGCCTAATATTTATAGTTTTCAATTCAAAAGTTCAATCTAGGCATTGAATCGCTAATATTCAACAAAACAAGTATTGACATTTTGCGCGGAAGTTTCAATCTTTTTTTAATTCGAATGAAGTAAATTTCGAGAGCAACGCTTCAGTTGTTGGGTTTTACCGATTCGACTTAGGCTCCAGTTTCACTGTTTCATGCGAATCGATAAATCTACCACGGAAGTTGCCTTTTTGTGTACGGGTAACATTTTTTTTGCCCACAGACAACAATTTCTAAATGTTCAAACTTTGATGTAAACAAGAAGAAATAAGGTTATCGGCGTTTAATTTTTCAATTATTTTATATATTTTGTGCTCATTTCTTAATTTTGTTTCGACGGTAATCGATAACCAACTGCAGCTAGTAGCCCAGTACCTACGCACTGACCATGACGGACTTCACGGACATAGACGGTAGTCTTTTAGAAGGAGTAAGTTCAAAAATAGTTAACTAAACATATGGCAATAAATATTTTCATTGTTTTCTTACATTTTTCTTTGTAAAACCTTTGACTATACGTTTATGTACTTATCCAATGTCTTTTCTGTATCATAGTAATTTGTAATTATCAAGTTTTTTGTATTATTTACAGGGTGGACAGATACTCAGAATATCAATATCGTTAAGCGCTATTCTAGGTATTCCTGTAAGAATTTCTAAGATAAGAGCTGGAAGAAGCAAGCCAGGCCTCGCCGCTCAGCACTGCAAAGGTTAACCTGTTTATCCTGTCATATCAGAGAAAATAAATTGTAAAGTAGGTAGTATATTTATAAATAGTGATGCAATATTATGATATATTTTGCAGGAATCCATTTGGTTGGCGAAATGTGCCAAGCTAAGATAAAAGGGGCTGAGATTGGATCCACAGAAGTTGAATTTGTCCCTAAAAAGATCAGAGGCGGTCATTACTTAGCCGATCCACACACTGCTGGGTAAATGGGTAATGCTTTTTATGCAATGGACTGAAATCCTCACCAGACTCAATGTCAATCTAATCAATCAGCAATAATGATTTTCCATGACTTACAGCATGGCAAAAAAAAGTAGAAATTAAAGAGTGGTAATACTGTAGTGTCATCCCGTTTTCTTATACATATAGATAAGAAAGGGACGACACTACATTCATAGTAAAAGGGAAAGTAAGTACACTTCAAACAAAAGTACATCGCGCGGCTTAAATGTGTGCGCGCCAGTTGGCGGCGGTACGCACGCACCCGCCGCAAGCACACACTGATAATTTAAGGATGATTAAGTTGTCTTTAGTCAAGGCTGCGCTAGCGCCGGTGCCGCACGTTGACCTTCTCGCGCTCTTTGCGATCACCGATACTCGTTACTCGTGTACTCGTTGTTGCGGATTTTTTTATATTATATAATATATATAGCAGCATTTATTTTATAATATATATAGCAGCATAGAATCTTGTTTGTCTAGCTAAACAGAGACATAAGACAATTACTTATTTACCGGTAGGTAGGTACTCGTAATTAATCTAAAATAGACTTCGACAACCCTAAGCGTCCGCGCCGGAGTAGGCAGTTGAGTCTCCTAAACGATGGCAGTGAACCTACTTCTCCCACTTTTACTATGCTACATTATTGCCACTTTTTAATGTCTGCTCTTTTTTGTCAGACTGTATCTTTTACGTTAAATTATTCAATACTGGCTGTTCCCAGTTTCCTTTTTTTATTTTTATGGTTCTTTTCTTCTGTGGAACATAAATAACATATGTAATAAAACCATTGACATAAGATAAACAACTAGACTCACAATCACGCTCAAAAACTGTTGGAAGCAAAAGTCTGCACGACGCGTCTATTGTGCAGAGTTTTGGGTCAGTTGTGTTTCGACCGCGCTTCAATAACAATGTACATGTCTCTTTCGCACCGTAATCTCAAACGCTTGAGAACAAGAGACAGACAGGTTTCCAGCGCGTGGCGTCGAGTTATTACTTCGCACGATCGTATGCAATTGACATTAAACATTACTGCCACGAAATAAGGTGTTTATTTGAACGAATATATTAATGTTATTTGTGTGAGTTGATGTGTTGATACACACAACACATAGACAACGCCGCTCGGACGTTTCTTGAGGCACTTTTGTTTGCGATTGAGAGTCTAGTTGTTTATCTTAAGTCAATGAATAAAACAGCAAAATTAACCCCGCAATTGTAATTTATTTCAGTTCCATCAGCCTGCTCCTGCAGGTGGCGCTCCCGTGCGCGCTGCTGGCCGACGGCTCCGTCACGCTGGACCTCCGCGGCGGCACCAACGCCGAGATGGCGCCGCAGATCGACTACATGGACAAAGTGTTCCGGCGTGCCTTGAACAAGTTCGGCGGAGACTTCAACATGGTCATACACAGAAGAGGGTAAGTTCAAGTATATTTGGTACTGGAGTTAATAAACTTTATTTTCAGCCGTAATCCAATCCATTGTCCTGTATAGTAATAGTGCTTTGGGAAGCTACTCCAAAATTCGATTCACGTGTAAGCGAAATGACACGAAACGAAATTTGAAACTTATTTTTAAAAATGAATGAACTCTGATCCTAGCTTGCCTACACAAATGGCTGAATGACCTTATTAAACATTATCAAGGCTCCATTTACTGGAACATGCAACCACAAAATCAATAACAGACACCTTGCAAAGAATTTTCATATTTTAAATAAACATCGGAAATTGTGTCATATAGAACGGCACTAAGTAAACCATGTTTGAATAAGGAAATGATACTGAATAATTTTCATTTTAATTCTCGTTTAGTTGCATGTCACTAATATTTGGTATATCTTTGTTAGCTACTTCCCTAAAGGTGGTGGCCAGGTGACAGTAGACATAGAACCTGTGAAGAAGCTTAACGGAGTGACCCTCACAGATCCTGGTAGTGTCGTCAGCATACAAGGATCCAGCTTTGTCGCAGGCGTGCTGCCTATAAGTGTGAGTACATGTACTTGTCACTATTTGTCCCTGTCGCTCGCGTATGATATTTGCTGTCTCAATGTCCGTGCGAGTGCGAGGGCAAATGCTTGAGCAGCAGAGACATCCTCTCACATAAAACACACGATACACGATAGTATTTAAAAAGACCTTTGAATCTGCTCACAAACGAACGGGCTACCGCGAAACATCATCGTTCGTTAGTTTGTCTCCCTCACTGTGACACTTGCATATGCGAGCGATAGAGAGGGAGATACACGAACGAACGATAGTTGCGTTTCACGGTAGTCACTCTGTTCCTGTAGTCTATACAAGTACGGATTATGTACATATTTTTCTAGATTTCCATAAATAAAGGTTGATTTAGACGAGGACTATTTTCAGCCGCCTAAGTTTCGGCGAAATAATGGCGCCGAAAGTGTTTATACCGTGCCTTTTTTAGGTGCCGAAAGTTAGGCGGCTGAAAATAGTCTTCGTCTAAATCGACCTTATGGTGTATTGAAGTGAAGCCACACGCTTTGGCTAGTGACTGTTGATTCAGTAAGTTTGTCGTCTATCCCAATAGATGGCGCATAAAATGGCGGAAGGAGCGAAGCGAGAGCTCAGCGAGTTGGGGGATGCGGCCATCACCTGCTACAAGGAAGACAGCAGCAAAGCAATAGGCAACTGCAATGGAATGCTGTGAGTTGACATTGTTTCATTGTAGTGTTAGCAATTAGAATCAGCATTATGTCAACATAAACCAACCCAAGTTCAATTTTTGCTTAGGGGTTATCCATAAAATACTCCCCCCTCTCCCCTCCTCGTCACAGATGGTCACATTTGTGAGACCAATACTGTGACGCGTATATTTTTTAATTAATAAACGTAATTAGTTTTATTTCCATTTAAGTTTTTCGTTAATAGTTCAAATTTGGCATTTTAACACTTTATAAGATGTACCGGTTGGATTATGAAAAGTGACGTCACGAAAGTTAGGACCCCTCACACCTCTTGTCACCCAATGTCACACTTCGTCGGCCCCCTCCCCCCCTTAACGTGTGACCCGCCCCTTAAAAAACATGACGCCTACGACACGTCACTGCGTATAAGCGGCGGTGTGGTCGGACCTTAAAAAAAAATTGCGTTGCTAATATTAAATAGTTGCGTTTTGTTTGGGGCAGTGTGACGTGCGAGCTGTCGTCAGGCTGCGTGCTGGGCGCGGACGCGCTGGGGCGGCGCGGCGCCGCGCCCGCGCAGCTCGGGGCCGCCGCCGGCCGGCAGCTGCGCGAACACGTGTGCGCGCGCGCATGCCTCGACACACACTCGCAGGCAAGCGTGGTTCATCAGTCATCACCATTTACGAGTTGGAGTATTGTCGGTGGAGTAATTTTTGAAAAGCCAGATTAGATTATCTCCGCCAAATTAGAGAACATGTCAACGCTTAGTCGTACGGAGAGGTCAAAAGCATCTAGTATGTTAAAAGTGACTACAATACGGGGTGAAATCGGGGTCGTGATTCAAACTTATTGTCTCTAAACTCGGCTAATTTAGTAAGAAAAAGATATTACTTAAGGCTCTCTATAGACCGACCGCTTAACCGAGTCCTCGCCCGTGCGGCACAGGGGCGCGGGGTAGGCGACGAAGGGGACCGAGAGAGGTGCGGCTAATATTTCTGAACCCATATAACAGAGAGAGACCTAAACATGACCCAACTTTTTTCTGGAATGTCAATGTAAAACTTTTACAGGATCAAGTTATAATATTCATGGCGCTGGCGGAAGGCAGGTCCTCAGTCACTGTTGGCGAGGTCACGATGCACACGAAGACTGCCATACACATCGCAGAACTACTGGCCAAGGTAAGGGATACTAACTTATTTCGTTTTATAGATTTGTGCTATTTAAAGGCTTCCTCAGTGGGCCTACCATTGGAGTCTGCGTTTCTCAAGAAGAAATAGAACCTAAACATACCACCAGGGACCCTTTTATTATTTGCGTAGCCATTTTGAATCAAATGTCATTTGTAAAGAATAAGTTGTCTGTATTTGTTAGTAAGCCCATTTTTTTTAAACAATCGATGGACGTATGAGTGGCCACAATAGCCCTCTATCAAATGTCGGTGATTGTAGTAAATGTGATGGATTTACCCTAATTACTTGATCAAATGCATAAAAAAGCCGTGGTAGCCTAGTGGTTTGACCAGTGGCCTCTCAAGCAGAAGGTCGCGGGTTCGAATCCCGGGCTCGCACCTCTGAGTTTTTCGGAATTTATGTGCGAAATACATTTGAAATTTACCATGAGCTTTTCCGTGAAGGAAAACATCGTGAGGAAACCGGACCAATCCCAATAAGGCTTAGTTACCCTTCTGGGTTGGAAGGTCAGATGGCAGTCGCTTCTGTAAAAACTAGTGTCTATGCCAAATCTTGGAATAAGGTTGTCAAAGCGGACCCCAGGCTCACTGAGCCGTGGCAAATGCCGGGAAAAACACTAGGAAGATGACGACTTGATCAAATGCATGTTGAACAAAAATATTGGACAGATGGAATGGATGGTATCCTGGTTTTGTTCTCTTTCAGGTCCAGTTCGAGATAATCCCTAACGGTAAACAGAACATTATCGAGTGCACGGGCCTGGGGTTCATCAACAAAAACCTACCCACGTAGGAATATTGCGTGTCAATATTTGTTTAACCAGCATTAAGCAGAGATTATCTAGTAACCGCAAGATGGGAGAAATAAACTTCGGAAATGTTTATAAAGTGTCAAATAAATGTAATTTGGTTTTAAGATAGTGAAAATTGTGTGTAAACGTAATAAAAATGTAGCACGCATGTCCCCCATCGCAATCCACATTTTTATCTATCAATGTGATAGCGGTAGAATGAGATGGCGAAACTAATTAACCTCAGGATCCTAATGACGTGCTAACTGTAGTTTCGCTTTTTTTATGCTGGTCTAGAGTAAGGAAGGCTTGACGCGTAAACGATGTGTATTTAATTTATAAATAAAGAAATAGCTTTTTATATTTCGACGTATTTTATTACATTTCATCAATTGGCTCTGCCGCCACCTCGCACACTTCACGCTCGATTGGAATTCTTAGAGTTCATAAAGAGGCCAAAAATATTCTCACATTTAACGAGTACCTACCAATATACTTTGTAAGTACACATACGTCCTAAGTTGAATAGTTTTATTTTACAGAACTACAACGTAAGGTTCATCTTTATCGGAATGTTGGCAGTACTGATTCACTGCATTCTTTTGTTTCAAATTGCATTAACTGTGCTGTCTCGATACTTAGTGTTGCTAGTGCAGAAATAGAATATTGTGACTCGCTTCCGGTGTAAAAAAATAGAATTAAATTCAAATAACAAAAATAAACTTAGTAAACTAATTACATATCCACAATTGCAATGAAAACAGAACAGTTCACAAAAAATATGATTAAATTTAGCTAGTACAACACAACGTACAAAATAGAATATATTATTTATTATGATTTATAACCAAGTACATACAATAGAAACCTTGGTGTGGCCAGCGTGGAAAAAGTTAATTTATTCTAATAATTACAACCTATTATGCAAAATTATGCACATATTTTAAGCTACGGCTTTCCTTGGCAGAGATGATGTGATCATTTAAAAAATGATAAATATATGTTCTTGTTCGACAAATTGCTCATAGGATCATTTTTGAATAATAACATCACGTCAGCCATGCTTGATCCATAGCCAATACCAATGGAAGATATTATGCGGAAGTCATTGTATTACTCTGATAAGTTTTAAAACTGATTTCATCAAATGCATGATTTTTCATAAAAAAATAGTTAAAACATAGTTTAGTTTGAGCGAAAGTTACATAGTCACATCTTATTTGAAATTGGACCTTAAATAAGACTTATTACATCTAGTGGTTTGGGACGGTGCACTTTATTTATTATGAATTTTTTCAGTAAACAAAGGAATGCTACGTCGTAAAGTTTAATATCGCAAAATAACTGATCTTATTTTACCGTTTGTAATGCATACAGATTCCTTGGGTTCCCTCTTTTCGTAGTTCCATGGGAAAAGAATAGCCCAATTCACCGTCCCCGCACTATCCCATTAAAATTCGAATCTTAAGATTAAGCGAAGAAACAAAACAATATAAATAGCAGCCAATAACGGCACCTATAGTCCAAGGGGCGTACTAAATCTACCGAATACGATAATAAAGAACAGATGGCGCCACTTTCCTTGTAAATAACATTTTTGTAGTAAAACGCTCTAACATGGCTACATTTAAACAAAAAATCGTGATTCATTTATCACTTTATATTCATATGCTGCCCGAAGAGTTAACGACATCGCAAAGGCTGGATGCGAATGGCACGGGGCCGCATTACTTGGCATGCTCATAAAGAGGCCCAGGCTGAAGAGGGGAGAAGATTTATCCTCTCTTTATTATCGTACTCGCATCACAAATTTTGTTTCGCTTAACTTATTTCAACTTATAACATAATATTTTACCCCGTTAGTAAATGCTCTCGCCCAATCTAAACCGTGCCGGCGCTGGTCCCTACCGTAGTTTGTGTCATGTGCTTTGTGCTCGCGCCGACCCCTACTCTGTCTTCTTGGACTTGCTTGGCTCCTCTGCGATCGCTGGCTGGTCTTCGTAGCTGTAATAAGAGGCAGGTTTAATAAATTATATATTACTAGTTTGTACAATGAATTTGTCAAATCTGGTGTTACTTTTTAATCAGTCAATAGACGTGAATGTGAAGTAGCTAGTGTTTTTGTTAATTAATAATGAAAATACGAACTTCCGCAAAGTAAGTCCTGATTCAATAAATTAATCATATTCTATTAAAAATCAACAACATGACAGAATAATAAATACCTAGTTATGTTTTTACAAACTTTTCTGATTTATTACTTTTTATTTTTACTAACCTTAATAATAATCTGTGACAATGCTTTCTAGTTAAAGCATTAAAGCTTTAGGTCTTGTTACCCTAAGCTCTGTCTACCCCGTAAGGGATGGAGACGTGATTTATGTATGTATGTAATGCTTTCTAACATCGCTTCGTACTTTACATCTAATTCTTTGTTTGCGTCAAAACTTGCAAATGAATTTCGACTTTATATCTTACACATTTTCGACCACTTCAAGTAAGGTAAAAACTCAGGTCTGAAGACAATTGACAATAATAAATGTTGTCCCCAATAAGTTAATATTAATATAATTAATTAATAATATTAATTATTTAATTAGTTAATATTATTATTAGTTTTAAAACTTATAAATAAACAATGTTTTTTCAAACAAATTAACCTTTCAAGGTTTATCTCAAACGGAAGTTCAAGGCGTAGAAAAGACAAAGCCAGAACAATCTCCCCCGATGGCATCACAACTAACGTCCTTATCTCCCACTTATCTGCCAGACATTGACCTTTGCGAGGCATTGACCTGTCGATGCCGCTAATTATTAAATAAGTAAGTGTGCCAGATAACCAGACGCGTTTATTTCAGGTGTATCCGGGCTATCTACGACTTTATTTTAAGGTCATCAGCACCAAGAAATGTGCAATTTTCGTTTCATTTGACTTTTGTTTGTTTTTTTTTTCTCTTTTCATAGACTAAAAGGTCGTGCTGTTGTTCAAAGCCTCTTCTTCCATATTGAGGGCATGTTGAGCTATCCTACTTCTAATCTAACTAATATTATAAATGCGAAAGTATAGATGGATGGATGTTTGTTTGTTACTCAATCACGCCAGAACGGCCCAACGGATCTGGATGAAATTTGGCACATAGAAAGAGAAAAGTCTGGAATAACATAGGCTACTTTTTATCCCGGAAAATTGCGTAGTTTCCGCGGGATAGCGATACAAACGAAATTCTTTGCCGACGAAGTCGCTGGCAACAGCTAGTAATATTATAAATGCGAAAATTTGTGAGGATGTAGGTATGGATGTTTGTTACTCTTTCACGCCAGAACGGCTGAACAGATCTGGATGAAATGTGGAATAGATTATGGTTTGGAATAACACATAGGCTACTTTTTATCCCAGTAAATTGCGTAATTCCCGCAGGATCGCGATAAACGCATTCATTGTAAACGAAGTCGCAGGCAACAGCTAGTAAAATCATAATTTAATAATTGAAACAATTCACACCATTATCGGCAATTTCTTTTCAATCATTGGCGCGTTATATTTCGAAGATCACACAAGAAACCAACATATAATTCAACTGAAATCCTGCATCCGTGCACACCGCAAGGCAGCGTCTTAGGTCGTCTACTATAAAATCAGTAGCTCAACTGTTTGGGACAGCATACTCGACAGTCGACACTTACTTGAAGAGAGCGTTGATGTCGCCCCGCAGCAGCGCCAACGCCAGTGGGGTGCCGAGGCAGGCCGGCACCAGGTACAGCAGCGCCGGCTGCGCGTGCTTGAACACGTGCATTATCTGCGACAAAGTAACAAATAAGTTTAGGGCAGATTTTTCAATCCTCAGATAAGCACCTAACTAACAGATACCCAGAGTTGTTCGTCGAATAGGGCCTATCTGACGATTGAAAAATCAGGCCTTAGTCATTTAATTGATATTATTTTAAACCTATAGTGTATCGGTCTACTGTAACTAGTGACCAATTCAAGGTCTTGAGTTACCATTTTGAGTTTGGGAGATTCCACCTACTCCATTATTTAGTCACACTTTCCTGTGTAAATCGGATTATTCTTTATCACTATTACCTGAAGTGGAGTTTGCTCCCATCGTCTTGTTTCCGGATAGATACAACCTAGGGCACTTCAAGGTCAAATTGTATAGGCTGCTACTGAACCAGCGAGTTACACCTTCGGCCTCATCTACACTTTCCATCAGGTGACATAAGGGTCAATCACAGGTCAGTAGTCAGTCCTACATAAAAAAACCGATTGTCTATAAAGTCGGTTTACGGACGATAGTTTTACGTGATAATGTTTGCGGGTGGTAGGGCCTTGTGCAAGGTCCGTCCGGTCTAATCCTGCCGCTAAGCAGCAGTGCTTGCACTGCTGTGTTCCGGTGTGGAGAGTAAGACAGCCGGGGAAATTACGGGCACAAGAGGCATTTCATCTAAGTCCTCTAGGTTGGCAACGCATCTGCAATCCCTCCGGGGTTGCGGGTGTCTATGGGCAGTGGTGATCGCTTACCATCAGGTGACCCACTTGCTCGTTTACCTTCCTATTCACATAAAAAAAAAAGAAACATTCGAAATGCTAGCTCTGACGTAACGCAAGAAGATCATGACAATGAGTCATGTTTTTTCGTGAGTGCAGCCGGCGTTCATCAATTTATAAGATGTTATCACGTCAAAAACATCAAGTGAGAGACGTTTTAAATTAAGCATCCTCTTAGCAAAAAGTTCTGCTTATACAATCATCAAAAATATCTAGGGATATTTTTTATCCCTAGTAAATTTTGAAAATTTCAATATAGGCATATTACTACCGCGTCAAAAGACCAAATTTGAAATTGATGTGTGTAGAAGCATTTTCTTAGCATACCAGGATGGTAGCCAGCAGTCCCAAGATGTAGGCAATGAAGGTGGCCCTGAAGTAGAACTCGGAGCCCCTCGCCAGGCTCTTGTCGAAGCGCAGCAGCAGCGCGATGAAGATGCCCGGCACCACGATGTCGCCCAGCCCCAGCATCGCGAAGTTGGACGCGTTCAGACCGTTCACCAGCAAGTCTTGGGGGAACACCACTGCGGATAACATTTTTGTATTAGTATTTAGTGTTCGTTTATTTCAAGAACGTTACACTGGCTCCTACACTAGGTAAACTGTCATGTAGGTAACCTACGTGGGTAGGTTTATACAGGGTCTCAGAATTGTTCCGGAAGGTGGTTGGATTAGTCTGATTGAACACATTGTAGATTTTTGAAGTGAAAACTTCTTTAGTGGCGTTGAACACTTTTTGGGATTTTCTACAATTTTAACCGATTTTTTTAAATCTTAAATGTAGAATAAAAGTACCGACTAAGAATAGGTACTGAATTGCATGTTAACATTTGTTATACTTCATTTAATTTAGAATGAGAAACCACAGCAACATTATATTGCGGCTCGTGAACTGTAATCTCTTTACAATTTGTACCAGAGTAACAATTGACGACACGCAAATAAAGTGACATTAAAACAATTTTGCGGCTCCCAGACTATTGTACTTGTACTATTTGCGAGGTAAGAAATTATTGACCAGACGCAATATAATGTTATTGTGGTTTCTCACTCTAAATTACTTAAATGAAATATAGGTCAGTAACATAAGGTACGAAATCTTGCAGGGTTATTTTGACCAACTGTCCTGACAGGTCTTTTGAAATATTAGTATGCTTTTTGGGAAGGGCGGTTAACATAAAGATGCAGCCTATGATTGATCCGATTTTGCCCTTAGAGTTACAGTAAAAGGCCTCGCCATTATAACAAGGGGTACAAGGTCAGTGATTAAAAAAAAAACAATAAAAATTCAAGTCTCTTAAATCCGTACACCGTTACACCGTACGATTTAAACGGTCTTTCTTGCCCCGTACGTGTAAAATTTGGAATGGGCTGGCGGCTGGGGTTTTTCCAACTACGACATGGGTACCTTTAAGAGGCGAGTGTACCACTTCTTGCATGGCCGGCAACGCGATAGCAGTCCCAATGGTGCTGTGGTTCTCCATGAGCGGCGGTGATCACTTACCATCAGGACCACCGCATGCCCGTTTCTCGGTTTTAATATAAAAAAAAAAAAAAAAACCCTAAATCCTAAAAAAGACACTCCAAAACCGTTTATTCTCATATCAGTCATGAAGGCCTTCCCAATAACTGGTTCCCCACGAGAATTATTAGAATATTTGTAGAAGCTCAACAAAACATATTTTTTATACCTATTGCCCCTGAACATTTAAACATTACGCTGTTACAAACTAAAGGCTCATTTTGTTAAATGAATGCTGTAATAATCAGTAACAATTGTGGAAGTCACAATGTCAAGGCGAGCATCATACAAAAAACCGCCAAAACGAGATTTTTAGAACAATTTAACGGCCGAATAGCCTAGTGGTTACAGAATCTGACCATAAGCTTAAGGTCCCGGTTTCAATACCTAGCTGGGGCTAGCGTTGAAAATTTCCGGAAAAATCCAGTTTCTTTCCAAACGGCTTGTTTTGACCCCATGAAGTTGAAACCATGAAGTTTTCCGCTTAAATTTTTCCGAAAAAAACGATTTAAAACAGGTTTCAATCGATTATTGTTCTTAATACTGGTGAATACTTCAATTCAATTCAAATTTAAGAAAAGTGGCTCCATCAACTTTTTGATGATTCTGCCAATGTCAAGGTTGGATGAGACACGGCAGGTAGGCGGACGACTTGTTCATAAATCTGCCAGTTTTCGGTGGGATAACTAAACTATCTGCAATGAGGTGAATACTTATAAACTTACTTTGCCATTGACATCGGTGTCAGTTCATTCAGTTGTCACAGTCACAGTTGTGTCATTTCATTACGCTTATTAGTTTTTTTCGTAAAAAATCCGAAAAAAAACGGTAAAAAACGAAAATTTCATAAATTTCCGAAAAAAATCATTTGATTTTTTCCGACATTTTCAACGCTAGCTGGGGCATTATAATAATTATACATAAAAATCCGAACATTCTTTCAGATGGTAAGACAGCCAGTGAAATTCAGGCACACGATATATATTATCTTAGCTTTAGGCTGGCAACACATCCGCACGACTGCATTCCATCTACCTGATCGCATTCCCTGGTAAAAAAAAGCGACGGGTAGCACTCCGGGAGTGCCGGCAGAAGTGAATACAGCAGCTTACATTAGATTTTAATGTTGTAACCGCCATGGCGCTCAATACGCGTCCCGTACTGGCCACTTACAAAAAAAAAGTACGTATTACCTATATTGCCAGACCTCTAACAAAGTACTTTTGCTCCACGACTCAACATAAAAACACTTCAAAAATCGAACGCGATTCATTCGTGTTCCAAAATAAGCTCTTAGAGGATCTGATATCCTGGTACTTAAACTCACCCTCCGTCTTACGCCTGACGCGAGTTTAACATTTTTACCCATCCCAAAAAGTGCTCAGCGCCGCTAAACCAGTTTTCATTTCAAATAAACAAATCTATGGTTCCACTCACGCTTGATGGGCGCCTCGAAGGACCGCGCGACTGTGACCATGACATTGGTCCCGAACACCCAGAACACGTCGTAGAGGAACAGCCCGCAGAGCAGGATGCAGCCGGTGACCACGTTGTTCAGGTGGAGCAGTTCCACGCCGTTGATGGCGAACGCGATGCCGAACAGGTTGTTGGCGATCCAGTGCTGCACGTCAAAGGCTTAACTCAAATACAAATCTTGGGGAACTAACCCCCTTATTCATAAACGCTCTTATAGGCTTCTGCTAACGGGAGCGGATCAGAATTTATAAAGTTTAAAATGTATAATCGGTTAAAATGTATAATGTATTATAAATGCGAAAGTATGGATGGATGGATGGATGGATGGATGGATGGATGGATGGATGTTTGTTTGTTACTCAATCACGCCAGAATGGCCCAGCGAATATGAATGAAATTCGGCACATAGATAGAGAAAAGTCTGGAATAGCACATAGAAAGAAAGAAAGAAAGAAAAAACAATTTATTGCCACAAAAACAGATTTACAAAAACTACAAATTAAGTAAAAATACTCCAAACGGTTTGTGACAAAAGGTGTCGGCGTCAGCATAAGTTACTTTTATCCTGGAAAATTCCCGCGGGATAGCGATAAACGAATTCTTTGCAGACGAAGTCGCTGGCAACAGCTAGTAGTTCATAAATCATGGGACAAATTACACCAATTGACCCAGTCCCAAACTAAGCAAAGCTTATACTATGGGTACCAGACAACGGATAAACATACATATATAATGTAGATAAATCCTGCATCAAAACATAGCAGGTGCATTAAACAAAGTAGATAATCTAGAAGTAGTGCTTTCAGAATTACAAGAAAAATGTATAAATATTGACGTAATGTGTCTATCTGAGACGTTCATTCAGGCAGGCCTTGAATCTAATCTAAGGTTGTCAAATTTCCGTACAGCCGCTCATTTTTCACGATCTAATGTAAAAAGAGGCGGAGTATGTATTTTGGTTCGGCCATGGATTGATTCCGTGGAATTGGACCTCAGCGCTATGGCTCATGAAAACAACTTTGAATGTTGCGGCTGCGAAATCAAATCAATAAATAGTGTGATAATATGTTTGTACAGAGTTCCACAATGTAACGATACTGTATTCTTAGGCTTACTAGACAATTTTCTTCACTACATTACTAATAAATATAATAAGAAAAATATTATAATAGCCGGGGACTTAAATATAAATATCCTCAATGATACCCCGATCTCAATGAGCTATAAGCAGCTATTAACAAATTATAATCTAGTCAATCATATAAAGGTAGCCACTCGTATTACAAGCACAAGCCGGACTTGTATTGACCATATTATTTCCAATATATCAAGTGCTAAGAGTCATACACACGACTTAGGACTGTCAGACCATAGTGCTCAGTCCCTCCACTTGAAATCTAATAAAATACATATCTTTAAAAAACTGCATATCTTCAAAAGAGATTACAGTGAAGAAAACATGTCTAAATTCATCCACTGTATGGAAAATGTTTGCTACGAAGATGTCTATAATAAAGCCGATACGGACAGTGCTTTTAACGAATTTCACAGTCTCCTAACTATGTTCCATTCGTTGTGCTTTCCTGTAATAAAAGTTACTGTTTCTACTAAGCCAAAGGGAACAAAATGGATGTCCAAAAGCCTCAAAACATGTACCATGCGCAAACGGTTGTTATACTACAAAACACGTGTAAGCCCGACCATAGAAAATAAGCAAGCATACAAATCCTATGCGAAAACACTACGCAGATGCATTAGAGCAGCCCAGAAATCATGTAACCACCGCTATATATATAAGGCAAAGAACATGTGTAGAGCAACATGGGATGTTATTAATAAAAAAGTTGGTAGTATCCGACAAATTAACAATATTAAAAATATCCTACATAATGGTCAAATAATAAGCAACCCTAGTGATATTGCAAAACTATTTAATGAATACTATATCAATGTCTCAAATAAATTTAATCAAAATTACAGTCCATCAACACAGGATTGTATTCGCCACACAGCTACAATGTTCTGTAATCCCACAACCCCAGAGGAAATATACAATCTGATTATGAAGTTAAAGAATACAAAATCAACCGGGTACGATGAAATAAACTCAACGATATTAAAGCTTTGCTCTAAATCAATATGCGTACCACTATCTTATATTATAAATCTTTCGATAGAAGAGGGTGTTTTCCCTGAAGCCCTAAAAAAGTCTACTATTAAACCCGTGTATAAGAAGGGGAAGAGAAATGATGTGGGCAATCACAGACCGGTAGCACTAATCCCTGTTATTTCTAAGGTCTTTGAAAAAGTAATATCACAAAGACTAATGAATTTCGCAAATAAATACTCTCTTTTTAATGAAAATCAGCATGGTTTCACAAAGAATAAATCAACAACAACTGCCACATTTACACTGCTTAAAGATATTTTTCATTATGTAGATGTGGGGCAGCCAGTAAGCGTTCTTTTTCTAGACATATCCAAAGCTTTTGATATGGTTTGTCACAAGAGGCTTCTAGATAAACTAGAACTATATGGAGTGAGGGGAAATGTACATCGCTGGTTACATTCTTTCCTAAATCAAAGGTCTCAATGTACGGAAATCATAAGAGAGGAAGGGGACTATTTAGTTAGTTACAAATCAGAGTACAAATTTAATAGATTTGGGGTTCCCCAGGGAAGTGTATTGTCACCTTTACTGTTTTCCTTCTATATAAACGACCTTCCAAAAGTAACAGAATACCCCACTGTATTGTTTGCTGACGATACATCAATTGTAATCCCAAGCTCGAATGACGAAACTTACGAGCAAGAAATAAACCTTACTCTACGTAATACAATAAAATGGCTAGAAATTAACAACCTTTCGATAAATATAAGCAAAACTGTACTTGTACAATTCCTTACACACAGAGGCAAACACAGAAACTTAGACATTACATATAAAGGCGACCCTGTAGGTAAGGACACTCAGGCAAAATTCCTGGGCATATGTATAGATGAATTCTGTGATTTCAAGATACAGGTGGGAAATGTATGCACTAAAATAAATAAATTTGTTTATCCATTACGAAAACTACGCGAAACGGTATCACTCGAAGCTGCTCTCGTAGCATACCATGGCCATGTAATTTCTGTCCTCCGTTACGGTCTCGTTATATGGGGCAATTCCACAGTGATGCCAAAGGCTTTCATAATGCAAAAAAAATGCATAAGAGCCATATTCGCATTGGGGCCTCGGGAATCATGTAAGCCTATCTTTAAGTGTCACAAGCTTATGTCATTGCCATCTTTATATATTTATGAAGTAGCAGTATTTGTGCATAACAATCAAAATTATTTTAAAAAAAATTGCGATGTAGTAACGTACAATAACCGCATGTCGAGACAGAGGCAATTATTGTCTATGCCGAAAGCTCGGCTTAAGCACTCGACTCGTAGCCCCTATTTTATGTGCATTAAGCTTTACAACAAACTTCCAAGAGACATAAAGGACCTTCCAATTAAAATGTTCAAAAAGAAACTACACGCTTGGCTCTGCGAATTATGTATCTACTCCATAAAAGAGTTTTTAAACATGAAAACTAATAATAGATAATATTGCACATAATTTTAATTTTTAGATTAAGTGATCGCTTTATTTTGCTTCATAATTATTGTCTATGAACAAAATCGAGTCTACTCATTTGTTGCATGCTTACCCAAGCCGAATTTGGCGCACTGTAAATAATTAATATACCATCTTGTATGTACCCATTTTCTGCAATAAACATTCTTATTCTTATTCTTATAATACATACAACATCCACGACTCGCCATCGCGACGAGTTCAAAATATATAATGCAATTTTCAAGGGTAGCCTTATTAAATCATTAGATGGAGTATAATTCAAAAATAAACAAGGTTTTTTTTACTATGCAAGTGTTATATAGTTTAAACTAGCTTCTGCTCGTGACTTCGTCTGAGTATTATACATATTATACATATAAAATTATAAACCTTCCTCTCGAATCACTCTATTAAAAGAACCGAGTCAAAATCCGTTGCGTAGTTTTAAAGATCTAAGCATACATACGGACAGACAGACAGACAGTGGAAAGCGACGGCTTTATACTATGTAGTGCTGGATCCTTTTGTTAAAAATATCTATGAATATAATTGAATTCATATATACAAACTGTTTTTGGAACCATTTTTTTTGCACCATTGTTTCAGTTTTTTTTTTTTCATTCCTACGGTTATTCAGGCATCTAATTTAAATTTAAGTATTTTCAAGAACAAACTCAATAATACAAAAATTGAGAATTTAACAGATTTTCTCAACATTTCAAAATCCAACTCATCATTAACAAACTTTTAAAACTTACTTTTCTAGAGCCCAATAACCAGAGTACCAACCTTCTTGAACAGATACCATCCGCCGAGGCAAAGCGAGATGCAGACACATATGACGTCATAGCTGCTGAACTTGTAGTTGACGAGATCGGAACGCGCGTCCCGCTCGCCGCGCGTGAACTGAATGTGATACGGCACGTTGGGCACCGACGCCGGCACCAGGAACGAGATTATTGGGCTGAGGGAAGAAAATACTCTGTTACCTCTGGAACCTCTGAGATGCAAAGAATAGGCTGTTACCTCTGGAACCTCTGAGATTATTGGGCTGAGGGTAAAAAGTAGGCTGTTATAGTATGAATCTTCGCAGGTGAATTTTTCGCTTCGAGCCCTAATCTTTCAAACAAAGGCCATTGTCTCTATTATCGCAAAACCGCAAGCTACCGTACGCACGTGCCACTACAACATTCATATTGAAAAACAAACGGTATCGTCATAGTATTAAGGTTCAAATTAAAAATAATATCTAAAATGTCAGTGACATTAAATTTGAACCTTAATACAATGACGACACCGTTAGTTTTTCAATATGAATGTTGTAGTGGTACGTGCAACTCGGTAGCTTTCGGTTTTGCGATAATAGAGACAATGGCCTTTGTTTGAAAGATTAGGGCTCGAAGTGAAAAATTCACCTGGGAAGATTCATACTATACTTCTGGAACCTCTGAGATTATTGGGCTTTGGGCAAAGAATGGGCTGTTACCCCTGGAGCCTTATTTTAATTAAGTAATTTATTTCTGTGAAACGGTTAATGACGAGGGTAGAAAGAGAGGGTAGAAGAGAAAAGCCCACCGAGGGAATGGGCAAAAATCTTAGGAATCATGCTATAGGCGATGCGGCTAGCATCCCATCACTATTCCGATTCCCCTTTCCACCAATACGCCCACAATCATGCTAAACGTGGTCGTTACGTATTGTTACCTTATGCTCTGTCTACTATGTAAGGGATAAAGACGTTATTTATGTATGTATGTATGTACACACAGCAAAGCTATTCGGTAAACACCTTTGCATGCAGGCGCCGCTTTAAACCTGCTTACCGAATAGCTTTGCTGTGTGTACATATTTTTTTACCTTTTCACCTCCAAACAGCTCTAGTGTCACTCATGACACTTAGGTCTCTTTGGCATTGAAAAGTCTAATGAGTTAGAAATTTAACAATATTTAATGTCGCACCTCAAAAGATGACTCAACGCGAGCACACCCAGGAAAAAGAAGTATCCGGTGAGTAGCAGGTTGATGTACTCCTTGGAGAAGATCTGGAAGAACACGTAGAGGCCGAACAGGGCGCACGACGCGATGAGAGGGAACATCAGGGCGTCCTTGTTCGACATCGTCTCGTGCCTCTCACCCGACTCCTGGGGGAGACAAATAGGTATAATAAGAGGCTTGCAAATGCTTCATAAACAAAATCTTTTCACGTAAAGTAAGTAAAGTTGTTCATTTATGTCGAGAGAATGCTGCACAAAGTAGCTTTTTATTTTTATTGTGTAGTGCAAAAAATTATTTTTTCTTTCAAGGCTCAGGCAACTAGGTTTTACAGCCACATTATAGAATATAAGGTGTATTTAAAAGACGCGTGTTTATGAGATAAGGTTAGTTATATCTTAATTTCACAAAAAATTTTGTTATCTAAATAGAAATTTAAGATTCATAAGCCTACATGTACATAAAAAAAGTATGTTAAAAAATCAAATATTTATTTTGTAATTTGGCATTAAGGATCTCTGACTATAGTTAAATATCATAACCAGAAAAAAAAGACTAATTTTGTGGCGGGAACCTATTATTTGTCAAAACAAAACTTTGTTGTGGTGTTGTTGAAAATATGACAAATTATTCGACATTATACAATGTCTATGAGTTTGTTTTATATCCTTGCATACAATCTACTATTATTGCAAATAGGCCGCCAAGGGCTCCTTCACACGTCCTTTTTTAAGTACCGCGGCACTTGGAAAAGCAATCATTGCACACGCCGCAAGAAATTTGGTAGAAAGTAATTTAGTAAATTAGTTTCCAGTTGCGTAAACACAGTTTAAGTTAAAATTCAGTGATTCTATTGGACTACATCATTCTGGTAATCTTCGTGAGAGTAATGCAGGCCAATTGTTATGAAATAATCAAGTAACAAAATTATATTATAATCTAAGCTAAACTTATCACGAAATACAGATAAATATAAAGATAACACCAAAGTCAGGATCCAAGGCAAGTAATCTATATTTGTACAAAGTGCACATTGTTCAAAGTACAATGTTCTTATTATTGTTTGATTGCTAATATAAAAAAAGAAAACAATAAGAAAATAATGTGATAAGTTACTTCACTAATGGATTTATTTATAAATTTAAAATTAAACCTCATACATTGCTCATAAAGGTCAAACTTAGTTGCCGATTACACTACACAAACAAATAAGCATTGTTTTTCACACATTTTATTGTGTGCTCTATGGGAAAGAAATTACCATTGATATTAGAAATACAAGAAGATTTTAATTAATGGTTCAATTCATTATCATTAATTGTAAATTTATTGCAAGTCATTAATTGACTAAATCATTGTATTTTGCTACAAAGACTTTCAATGTTCTGTGTTAACAAAATCAACAAGCCTGTCCTTGAACTAAAACTCATTACCTTGCTATTTTGCGACAGGTGTATTCGCTCGTCATAGCATGGTAATGGTAATTAGTTACAGTTTTTAAAATCTAAAGTTCATTCTAATGTTTAACATTTCATACACCTTTTCCCAGATCCCGGGCTAGATTGAAAGCTATCTTTTTGTATTATTTTTCTAATATCTGATATTGGTACTATTTCTATTCTGAAACTATGATTAAATTTACTATTCTGAAACTCACCCATTTACTCGAATAAAACTTCAATGGCAGTTCTGCTCAGAATCACGAGCAATAAAATTTATTTTAGTATAAGGCAAAAAGTGTCCTACTCTTTTTCATTCCTTTTCTGTTATTTCTCCATGGACACTTGCATGAGTAACAAAATGGAAAGTTGAAAATCGTATGATAACTTTGGGACACAGTTTGCCTTATACTAAAACTAGCTGTTGCCAGCGACTTCGTCTGCAAAGAATTCGTTTATCGTTATCCCGCGGGAACTACGCCATTTTCCGGGATAAAAAGTAGCCTATGTGCTATTCCAGACTTTTCTCTATCTATGTGCCAAATTTCATCCAGATCCGTTGGGCCGTTCTGGCGTGATTGAGTAACAAACAAACATCCATCCATCCATCCATACTTTCACATTTATAATATTAGTTAGATCAATAGTGCTCGTGATTCTGAGCAGAACTGCCATCGAAGTTTTATAGTTCGAGAAAAAGGGTGAGTGGATTTCTTTTCAGAAAAATGCATGAATGATACTTTCAGAAACTAGATCATATTACATTCTATTTAACCACCAATAAAAGTAAAACAAACTAAAATATAAAAAGGAGTATAAGACAAACATCAAAAGGTTTCAGAATCAAATGAATAGGCAAGAACATCAGTGCATGGACATATTTGTTGGTTATGGAAATGCAGAAGACATCAGTTGAATAGATGCATGGTCAACTTGTACCAAGCAAATTTCATCCTTTAAGCAATTAGTCATTTTTGGTATGCTTATACCAAACTAAACATTTGAGCTTAACTAAAAAGAATGACTAGTTGTTATCATTAGACTTGGGGTATAGCACGCGTCACGGAATGACGAGGACCCGGGTTCGATTCCCGGCCATAGCTTTACTTTTCGGATTTTTCTGTGTTCTAATTTTCAGTGTTGTTTAGAAATCATCATTAGACTTGCCACACATTTCAAGACTAATGTGAAACGTAACAAATTCACCATGAAATTTGAAATTATGTATTGCATTAAAATTTATAGTCCAGTGTTCGTTACACCATGAAAGTGGAATAGTAGGTATATTTTTTTGTAAGTTAGTACTATAGAGGTAAGTGTTGAAATCACTGATTGAGCAAGTTAATTGATCCGCACTAGTAATTAAATCTACAAGGAAAACGAGCAGATACTGAGAATAAAATTATGATGTCTACAGTACTAAACTTGAAACTAATAAGGTGTCCTATGAGAAAATATTTCTCAGGCATGTTAAGTATCATCTTCCTATTATCGTGAGACATGAACTGTTAAAAGTCATAAATTACAACGGACGGCATACTTTGTAAAGTTATTTACGCACGCTACGCGTAAACAATATAGAGCCAGCATATGCCACGGCGCCAACGCGAAACGTGCAGTCTCCTGATTGGATCGCAAACATTTCAGTGAAAGTAATGAAAAATCTGAAATCTTTAAAACAAAACAGAAACAGAACTAACCTTTTGCTCCTTAAGATATTTCACTGATCGGAATGATCCAAAAAATATCGGCAAAATAGCCATAATAACTAAACTCAAGTAGGCAATCGCGACTCCCTCGATACTTGACGGTGGTCGGTCCGTAACATTTTTCACAGCTTCTCTGACACCCTCTTCGATGCTTATAGGAAGCTCTGTAGCTGTATCAGCCATTTCGTGTGAATTCTTTGAAATAAAATAAACTTATGAGCTGGTCGGTCTCAGTCTCAGTGACGACCCAGCTTGACAAGAAAATGACAAGTGTACAGTTCGGTGGTCTATGTTGGTACCAGTAGTGATGTTACCAAAAAGAATACAATAATCGGTTTTCGTTTATTTCTACACAATTATTTAAGCTGGCAACCCGAACACGGATTTCTGATGTTGGCAGTATTGTTTAAATTGTCAGTGTCAGTCAAAACTCAATAATTATTAGTCCGAGGTCCATCGGAATATAAGTAAAACAAATAAAAATAAAATAATCTCGTTTAATGATGATAAGTTGCATATGCTTGCTTCGTTCGCCTGCACATCAGTGAACAATCATTTTAAAATGGAAGTTACGGGTGGCGCCGAAGAGGCATTTGTGCGCGAATGGACACCATGTACCCATATTTTGAATTTAATCCCACCTCGGATTCAGACGGGTATATTTTCTAGTGAATTATGTTTGACTTGTGTGGATGCGGTGAGCGACTACATCGCGTTGGGCACCAACGTGGGGCTGGTGTACTGGTACGACAGAAAGAAGGGCAACATCCAGAGGCTGCGATGCGAGGTACGGCTCAAGTATTCGAGCAAATAAGTCCCATATGCTGCGTTTTACTTTCGTTGACCTTGTACCGCTTTCTCTATTATTTGCGTGTTTCGCCACGCTATTAGCGTATAAGTCTTACGAGTAAACAAAGCAAAGTAAATATTCATTCAGTGTTTTTGCATGAGATAATCCTATTTACGTGTCAGACTGCTTGCTAGCAAGTTTCTGCATCAACCGTGTTTACTCAACGTTGGTTAACGCAATAGTTAAAGCACTATCGTTTTTTGTTAGCTCAGAAACCTGATTGCTGTATTGTTATGTAAATCAGATGCAACACAAACTTAATTTAAATGTCTGCTGCCTTATAGCAAGGTGACCTCAAAGCCTGTACCCAACTTTACATACATACTTTGTATGGATAAGTTGTTGGAGAAATTTCTGCTTTATAATTCTATGAACTGAGGCTGATTTTATTTTGTATTATTTTAGTAATTAAAAAACAATCAGTATGATTTTGCTTAAGTGAAAAAGGTAAACATGATAAGGAAATGTTTGTTTATGATTACAATTAAATTTAGTCCGTGTGTTATCTTTGATCCAATTGTAGACATATCTTCATCCTATCTTGATATCAATTTTTTTTAAATATACCTGTAAACTTTTGTCTGATAGAGGAAAGCTGGAGCTAATGATACTGAAATGTTACATCCTGCAGGCTGCAACGACCCCCATCACATTTGTGAAGATAGTGAACACTGTGGACTACATGGTGGGAGCCGGCAATGCGGCTGGACAGGTCACAGTGTTCCAGATACCTAAGGAGCACCCCGAGAACATTCCGGACACGTTGAAACCCAAAGTGGAGCCTAAGGTGGAGAGGTGAGCAAAGAAACAAACAATCTTTACAATTAAATATGAGGCAATTAAGTCCAATGGAGTAATAGCTCAACGAGGCCCCAAACTGGCTGGGCCTAGAGCACATAAAGGGATGATGCACTTCTTTATATTGAGGAAGGACCCCCATCTGATGGATTTGCCGCGGACCCCATAAATAAATAAATAATAATTGGTGTAAATTTTCCCAAGGAAAAAAAAAATAGTTATGCCACTGCCCACTGTTTGTGTTTGTGTTTACTATAACTTTTTAAAACCAAGCCAAGCTAAAAGTAAAGCTAATTTGAAAGTTATGCCATTTGAAGATCCCTGTTATGCTGTACTGTGAACACCACGAAGCAGTAAACCAGTGGAGTGATAAAAGACGCATTTGTTCCTTAAAACCGTTTCGCCAGTTTAGTGAAGACTGCGGGGGGTAGACAAAGCCTCTCATTGGCTGACTCAAGGCCATCCCAATGTCAACAAAGAATTTAGTGATGTGCCATTCGCGTTTTGGACTTTTATCGATAAAACATTTACTTTTTACCTTTTAGTGTGTAATTTCCCCATTTACCTCTTATTATTTTTAACCGACTTCAATAAAAGGAGGTTCTTTCTATGTTAGACTGTACGTTTTTTGATGTAGGTATGTTCACTAGAGATGTGCCGACTAGTCGGTAAAGCCGACTATTTTGCAACTAACATAATCGGCGACTATCCGGCAAAGAGAGCCCAGTATCCGGCTTCTTACTTTGTATATCATCATCATCATCGTCATCATCCCGGCCTATACACCGTGTATTTGTTGATTTACGATAACTTTGGCATATTATCCATAGATTTTTAAATATTGCAAAAAAATTGCGTTCCAAATCGCTATAGCCATGTCATAGCCAAACCATACGATTACTATAGCGATTTCGAACGCAGCCCGTGAACCGATTCGTAAAATGGGACGTTACCAAACTTAATAGCATGGCTTGTAGAAGACAATAAAGACGGCTATGTATGTAGAGGGAATTGGATTAAATAACAACAAATATAAAAAATATTTATAAAGGCAACACTTTTAATGAACAATACAATAACAGTATTATTAGTGTCAGCCGAAGTCATAATCGGCATCGGAACATATCTAACGTTACATAGTAGTACTATTGATTTTTAAAATGAATTAATTTTGACAAAGTTTTACGAATGAACTTCTTAGGATCTTTATAATTTTTGGTAAAATATGACAACCTCGCATCGACGTATTTCTTTATAACACACCTAGTCAGCTCAATTATGTGATTTTCGGTTTCAACTTCAAATTGATGAAAATGTATGTCAGGAAACAAATTGTACCCTATAAACGACTTTAACACAGTTCTTTCGAAGAAATCTGAATTATATTTTGGTAGCAATACTTTTGATCCATTTTCATTTATAGCTCTTTTAATATTGATTTCACACCGGCGACAAATTTCTAGGACTGTATTTGAACCGTAAAAAAGTTTTTTTTGAACGTCTTTTTGATGTGATAACTTTTAGTGTTTGTGTCGTCTATTAATGCACCAATACATGTTTGACACTTAATTTTTTTAATTGTATGTGTATGCAAAATTTCATCTCAATTGGTAACCGGGAAGTGGATCAAATCTAACTTGCAAGGTTTGATTACAGACAAACAAACATCGGGACAGGTGAAACTAAAAAAAAGCTTGCAATATTATTATTACCTAGGGGAAAGTGGTCACCATTATCGTTGAAAAATGGCTATAACATTTTGACATAATAGTTTCGGACTTTTTTGTAACAAACTACAATTATATTTGTTACACTTTACACTTATGTACATAAATTAGCTAAATTTGACAATTAAATAAAAAATAAAAAATGAAATCTATAAAGTACGAATGGTGACCACTTTCCCATACTCTGACTAAACCCTAATCATTATTTTATTTAACTATTCCACTGCGTAATCCTGCAGCTTGTTACTTAAGATTCCTCGATAGTGATTATTAAAAGCGGATGGGACATCACTAACTTACACGTGCCGCACTAAAGCGGGATGGCTATATGTATTTGAGCCTGGGAGTGACAGAGACGGCTAAAAATGAAGGTATTTAATTTATTAAATAAGTTTTTCGAATTTATAAATGAAAATGTACATACCTGTGGAATGTAACACCATCAGTGGAATAGTTCGATGTTTTACTATTTTTACCGCACCACTTGATGGCGCAGAACGGCATATTTATATTTTTTATTATTATTTTCGAGCGATCGTTCCTAGCGTAGTACGGAATTGGAACTAACGAAGATTTGAGTGGGGCGAGCCTGTATTAGCTCTGTCGGAGCTAATGTTTGGCGGTACGGATTCCCCCCGCATGAGCAGTCTAGTGGTTATATTGTCTTTGGTGAACACAGTGATCTAATTCTATACATCCTAATAAAAATATGAAATTGAATCAATTGAATGGTCCAATTACATCCTTATTAACTGTATAAAATATAGCAATTAAGGACATCTGTGTAAAAAGCTAAACAAATATAAATAAATAAATAAACAATGCCAGTTGATATTATAGTTTAATATTGACTATGCTTTGGTACATTTGCTTTTTAATTGTCTCTTCATGCTCAAATGCTGTGCACTGAATAAGGAAGGGACTTTTCACGCGTATTAACATACCCAAAGGGTGAATCATCAGCTGTTACTGCTACTTACTGTTTACTAACCACAAATTCGCGACGATTTGTATGTTTATGGCTCATGTAATAAATGTAATGGATGCGGAAAGCGTTTTTTAAAATGCTATAAATGTTTTAACTATCAATTTTTTGTACATATAAACACTTTTGCTGACTGTAATTTTTTATTGACTATACTTCCATTGTCATCTTACTAAAGCACTAAAATTTAGTGACTAAATGGTCAATCTGGACACTAGAAGTAGTCTTAACAATACAGCATAGAAACAGACATAGAAGTATCAGGTAAGGTAAATAAACATTACATTGGTTTTGGTTTTATTGGTAAGGCAGCTGGGGAAATTACGGGCACAAGAGGCATTTCATCTAAGTCCTCTAGGTTGGCAACGCATCTGCAATCCCTCCGAGGTTGCGGGTGTCTATGGGCAGTCGTGATCGCTTACCATCAGGTGACCCACTTGCTCGTTTGCCTTCCTATTCACATAAAAAAAAGACGAAATTAGTAAGATACCTGGTTTATCTCAATTTATCTAGATACAACACTAACCTCTACAATTCTATTATTAATAAATACTAGCGGTTGCCCGCGACTCCGCGTAGTCACTTATCGCTATCCGGCAGGAACTTTCCGATTTTCCGGAATAAGAACGACTCAAACTATCTGTAAGTATACTAAAGTTCAACTGAATCGGTTCAGTGGTTTAGGAGTGACAGAGTAACAGACGGGCAGACAGACAGAGTTACTTTCGCATTTATAATATTAGTAGGGATTTTGAGGCGTGCATCGGCGGTCCACCCACGACTGCGCTGAAAACAGCTCTCGAAGCGACTTTCTCGAAGTATTAGATATTTTAAGGGCCTGCTGTTTCACCACTCCTTAACTGTCAGTTATCTATGATTCCGTCTCTATTTATTACTACGAAACAGACAGAGACGTCATCATAGATAACGGAAAGTTAAGGAGTGGTGAGACAGGCCCTTAACCCTTTATTCCGCAAGTCGGACCAATTGTACTCAATTCAAGCCTCATTAGATTCTAGTTAACTAACAAAAATAATTAAAAGAAAATACAAATAGACCATCTTAAAGTATGTTGATTATAATAATTATAATAATTATAACATTGCGAAATAAAAAGTAAGTAAAGATATATGATAATAATAATAACCCACCCTAGGTTAGGTTTTAATATTTTGTATTAATATTGCTTTATTACTTTTAATTTGAATATTGTAAAAACTTAACTTAAGATGAAGGATAAATATACCGAATAATAATAATAATTAAAGTTATTTATTCAGACAACAAAGATCCAATTATTATTAGTAATTAGGTACAATGTTAGTATTCATATTGGAGCACTAATTTCTTACGGCTATCGTCTTCAGAAGGCTGTTATAAGAATGTTTAGTTATATGAAATATAATAGACAAGAGCCAGCAAGAATTCAGAGAGAATCATATTATTATTTATTTCTTTTAATTTCATTTCAATCATGTTTGCTTCCCAGGTATACTATAGGTGATCTGCACAAAGGCAAGATCACGGCCATCGAGTGGTCCAAGAACGGGATGCGGCTCTTCTCGGGGGACAAGAACGGGGTCATCATCATGACTGAAATTGACTTCTACATGGTAAGTGCTGCAACGCTTTAGAAACCGTATGTTATATAGATTGTTTCTTGAACGCTGGTCCATAGCAGTTGCTTCTCTTCGCGCATATATGGTAAAAGCCCATCGAGAGAATGGGCGAAAATAGTAATCATGTTATTGGGTCTATAATATAGGCGATGCGGCTAGCAACCCTTTACTATTGTGATTTCTCTCTCCGTCTACATATACGCACATAATCGTGCTAAACCTGGCCTTTTTTAAGGTCCAGTTTCTTTGTTCTTTAGTGATTAGTTCACAATCATACCAATTAGGGAGAAAAAACTAATGTGATTGAGACAATAGAACAAATTATGAAGATGCAATTTCATTGATAAAAATTACAGTAAAAAAAGTACAATAGCACATACATACATATAAATATAACCACGTATTTATCCCTTAACGGGGTAACAAAAGACCTAAAGGCCATGTTTATAACAATACTAGCTGTTGCCAGCGACTTCGTCTGCAAATAATTCGTTTATCGCTATCCCGCGGGAACTACGCAATTTTCCGGGATAAAAAGTAACCTATGTGCTATTCCAGACTTTTCTCTATCTATGTGCCGAATTTCATCCAGATCCGTCTGGCCGTTCTGGCGTGATTGAGTAACAAACAAACATCCATCCATCCATCCATACTTTCGCATTTATAATATTAGTTAGATTGTTGCAATAACATGTTCAATGAACAAATAAAAAAAATCACTGAAGTCTTCTGTACAATATTTTACCGGACTACCTACTATGTTTTATTGAATAAAAAACGATATTCATGGTATAAATATTGGTTTTCCTTAAGTTATATTTGCTATAAAACTAAAACAAGAAGAAATAAATCACATAGGTATTTGTATTTCATGTTTTATATATTGTACTTTTTTTGTAACGCTTATCTATTAGCATTGTTGTTCTAGTACAGCCTAATTATATGGATTTGAATAATTATTTATTTTCGGAGAATCAACAGCTATATTACAGAGTAGATTACTTCTATAGTACCAATGAAGCCAATTATAGGATCTCACAACTAGACAGAATATTCTTCAACACGATAACCTCAAGGCCTAGTTAGTACTCTTAAAGGTATATAGGTACCGCGTAATAAAAAAAAAACGAAAACGAAACTAGTTTTGTTACTTTAAGAATCCTATAGATTTTACGTAACAAAAAACCTTATTACGATGTTACAACAACTTCCGAAGGTCATAGCCGAGTGCGATCGTACCGCGGATCAATCCATTTGCAACTTTAAGTTTAAGTTAGCAAAGGTTAAATTTCGTGTCGCTTTGTTTGACAATTTAAATGCTGTCTGATGGGTTAATGCGCTTTTATCTGTATATGCCGTCCAGTTATATTATCATTAGTGTAGCTGATAACGAGACAATGGTATGGTTGGATCACAAACATTTGACAGAGCAGTAAATTTTAATTATATATTTTTATATGTCAGTTTACATTCTATTGGGGCCCGATTTTCAAAATTTGTTAAAATCTTTATAAAACTGCAGCTCAAATAAAATTCTCAATCAGTTGACAAGATTAATAATTAGTCGAGCGAAAGTCCCGGTGGTGATCTGATTGGTCCTCCCGCTTGGGGCGTATAGCCATGAAGCGCGGGTTCTAATCCCGTCTGGCACTAGAGAAACTTTTCTTAGGTTTTGCTGAGTAGGGGCATTGCTATAAAAATATACTCTGCTCGTATTTCAAATTCAGCACAATTTTTCGCCACTTTCGCGTGATGCTTTCGAGTGATTCCGAAATTCGGGCCTGCTACCGATATATAATCTATTACAGAAAGATGTCATACATATCATTACAAATGTTTCACCATTTTTTAATGCATTAAAATGAATAAATGCCTTTCTATTTACCATCATCGTAATTTATTAAGTACTTGGGCTGTGAAGAAGTTATACAGCAACGACTACTCATTGCGCCATTTAATGTTTCAGTTATGAGTTATGCATTACTGTTTTCCGACTCCAATATGTAGTCGGCAGTAGGTACACTCGAAGAGGCATTCGATTCAGTTTTTTTTATGTATTGCCAATTTTAGCACCTCTGCAAATCCATGGAGATAGTGAACGAGGAACACGAGATAGTGCAGATGAGCTACTACCAGAACACGCTACTGGTGTCCAGCCTGTACCGCAGCATCGTGTGCGAGCGGCGCGACAACAAGTGGCACGTCAACCAGCTCGGCAAGAGGGAGCGGAAGAGGTGAGCTCAACTGCATTGTACCTTGTAACGTGTATCGTGTCATGTGCCATGTACCTTGTAAAGTCTTGAACATAGACTCCGGCCTGAGGAAGCGAGGGAGACCTACAACTTGCACGACTAGCACGAGCACGTGCGAGATAGACTACCGGTCTCTTTCTAGAACCAACAGTACGAAAAAGACGGGTAGTCTGTCTCGCGCGCTCTCGTGTATGTAGGGCGTAGCATGTGTGTCGTAACACAGCGTGTAACGTGGTGTTGCAGCCTGTGTCGGCTGGGCGCGGTGCTGCAGCACTCGTACTGCGTGGGCGGCGGCGCCGTGGCGGCGTACTGCGCGCGCCCCGGCATGCGGCTGTGGCGCGCCGACAGGACCGGCGCCGTGCAGCACACGCTCATGTTCAAGGTGGGTCGTAACACAGCGTGTAACGTGCTGTTGCAGCCTGTGTCGGCTGGGCTATAATGGCATTTCATACGATATCGCAGGCCGAGCCGGCAATGGGCTCTTTTTAATTCCCGTTCCACATATATTTTATCACACGGCATCTTAGCATTCAGCCATTACAAAAAAACTGTAAGCTATATTTGCCTTCTAGCTTTATGACGATCTGTCACTACCTTTAATAAAAAATAAATAAACGAGGTTTATCATATTTTGCAGTTTCATTTTGCCTAGTTTACTTTTAGTTTCTCTAAGAAATAAACCGTACATTTCTAGGAGATTTTTAATTTATTTCATTGCTTGTTTGAGAAAAGCACTATGTGCCTCGGCGGGATAAGGAATTGCCAGATTCAAATATCCAGCCTCATGATCGGCCGTGTATATTATTTCGGCCTGCAACCTTACTTCCCAGCCTCTGTAATGTATTAACACACGCAATTTACCCCAGGACGCAATCTCGAACCCTTTGACGATAGCAGAGCTGCTCAACCCGGCGGGCCGCAAGCACTGCCACAGCGAGGGCGAGTACAACCTGGGCCCGCTGTACGTGTACCGCGACCAGTTCCTCGTGTCGCACAACGAGCACTTCCTGTACGTGCTGGACCCGGAGTCGCTGCGCGCCACCGCCGTCGTCGACGACCTGAGGAGGTGAGACAAGGACACTTGTGCTGCACGTCAGTGTCAGTCAGTTATGGTATGAATTTTCCCATGTGAATTTTTCGCTTCGAGCCCTAATATTTCAAACAAAGGCCAATGTCTCTATTATCGCAAAACCGCAAGCTACCGTACGCACGTGCCACTACAACATTCATATTGAAAAACAAACGGTATCCTATTAAGGTTCAAATTTAATGTCACTGATATTCTAGATATTATTTTTAATTTGAACCATAATACTATGACGATACCGTTTGTTTTTCAATATGAATGTTGTAGTGGCACGTGCGTACGGTAGCTTGCGCTTTTGCGATAATAGAGACAATGGCCTTTGTTTGAAATATTAGGGCTCGAAGCGAAAAATTCACCTGCGAAGATTCACACTGTAACACACTGCTAGTTTTTTTTGGGATCTAACAATGACTACGAGCTAAGAGCGATGTGGCCTGTCCATTTTCACTTTTACTTATATTCTTAGAGCTACGTCGATGATTTTATCCCGCAAAGAAATTCCGAGGACACCGGTATTATGTGCTATGGAGATTTGAGTCCTGAAAAATTGCAAAGCAGACAAAGTCACGGGCAATAGCTTGTGTCAAATCAAAAGCAGGTTTTCAGCAATAGCGTTGGCTAGTTTCACCGACATGCTTGGGCGTTTTTAATCTAATTTGTATCGTTTACTTTTTTCTAAAATGAAGAAAATTTAGCTTTCTCCGCATCAGAATCGAACACTATTTTTTTACAATTAGCTGGCTTAAAACAGATTTTTTTTTTGAAAATTCAGAAAATGCTCCCTTTCACAAACCCCCCTGGAACTAAGATCTTTTCATTCTTAACTGTCCTATTTGGTAAACAAAATTCTAACCTCAAAACGTCTCATTTTTGTTATTTTTTAACTATTTCATCGTAAATAAAGGAACTGGAGATAAAATATCAGCAAAATTATGTATAAAATATTGCCTCAGCTTTATTTGATAACATAATACACCTTATTCTTTAAAAAAAATGTACATTGAGGTTAGAATTTCGTTTACCAAATGGGACAGGTAAGAATGAAAAAACCTTAGAAAGTTCCAGCCACCGTACTCAAACACATGTGTGTATGTGTCCCCAGGATCCTGTCGGTGGCGGTGAGCAAGGACGAGATCTTCGTGCTGGAGGGCCCGCGCTCGCTGCTGCGGCTCGCGCACGCGCCGGAGCCCGCCGCGCTCGCCTCAGGTCTGTTCGCGCGCTGACCACACTCAATGACCAATTTATACCAATCGTTCACTAGATAAATGTACTTGATACTGAATTCGAGGTGGATTTTTTTGGTGGAAAATTGAGGGCATTTTTTTTAACACTGTTTTATTAACCTCTTAACCGCCCTAGTCATCCAGTTGTGATATGATAGCCAATGACAAGCCAATGTCCATATGTGACCAAAATTCAACTCGAAATTAATCCTGTAATGGCATTAAAAGTCAAGTTAGTTTGTTTTTTCCCTGGTATAAAGAGTCCAGTTCATTTGTAGTGTAGCGGCGAAGAGGTTAATTCACTACATAAATGAGTTTGATACTGAATTTGAGGTGCAAATTAAAAAAAAATTAGAGGCAAATTGTGTTTTTTAAATACGGTTTTGTTAAAGGTGATTTCCTGCTTTACCTTTTTTTAATGCAACAGAGTTTTACGAGACCCTTTTTTTATTTTGGACTTTACTCAAATACCTAAGATAACAAATAAGCATTCCTTTCCGTTATTTTCGAATCAATCACATTCAAAATCCATTGTAAAATATTTGGATTGAGTTTAAAGAGGTAACGAGAAGAAGTTGCATTAACCAAGTATTGAAATAATCTGTATTCATGCCGAGTATTCGAAGAATGTTCCGTCCTTTGGGTTGTATTTATTTTACTATCTTTTTATAACGTAATAAAATAAAATAACCAAGGTTGTTAAAAGACAGACTCAATGTCTTCCTTCGCATAAAACTTATATTAATAAACGTTTGTTTATAATTCCCAATTGTAAAATGTTAATAATTTAGTAAATATTATAATTAGTCGAGTGATACATCTAATCATTAGTTTATTCTTACTAAATCGTAGTCTCTTAACAGAAACGATTTAACACAATGTCCTTTCACTACACTTGTAGGATTTTTGTCTGACGCGCGCCGTATCACAATCATAATTTCTGTATGTCAGAGCCAGGAAAAGATTGTGATTGCGAACTCATTCCGAACTCGATATAGTCACGTAACAAATAAATAGCCTTTCTCAAGCTCAAGCCATCGTACAACATAGATAACTACATAGATATGCAAGCGTGACAGTAATATCTTTCTGTTAAGGAACTACCTTTTAATAATGACATTTCTAATTACGGTCTTTTCATTCTTAACGGTTCTATTTGGTAAACAAAATTCTAACACAGTTAAGAATGAAGACCTTAAAAATTATTATAATTATGTGCCTTATAATCTTATAACGAAGTACTTATAAATAATGACTTAACTGAAGTTACAAGAAAAAATGCTGGCAATTAAATGCTAAATATTCATCACAAAAAAGATTTAATCGGTTTTTCTTAGTTGCTGCGGCATTATTTCAATTGACTTCCTTGTGACTAAAAATGATTATCTAATAGTGTAAGATGTAATAATAAATGCGCGTCATTGTATACGTGCCGTTTTTATGACGAAGTGGATCTTATAAATATACTCAAGAGTGAAAATAACGGGTCGCTTTCTGTATGTACAAAGTTGTATGAAAAACGAACCTTTATTTTTGCTCGTGATTGTATATTTCTGTGGTTTTCTGAGAGACAAAATGTCGCTAAATGCCATCAGCACCGGGAGGTGCGTTTGACATTTCTATCACGTTCTTTATTGGCTTATAACATAAGCTGGGAACTCATCAGCGAGCTGTGACCGTAACTGTTGCACGTGACAGTAACCAAAAATTCTAGTGTGGATGCGGCCGGGTCCCTGTTTGTCCCATAATTTTCGTTGGTCATAATAATCGTTAGTCATATTTTTTTTTGTCATTCATAGCACATAAAACCGTGCAATTTTTAGAAATTTTGAAAACGTCATCAGAATGTAGTAGGTTAGGTTAAGTTAGTTTACTATCAATTCTGAAAAAAATATTTGCTGTTTCAGAAATAAAACGTTTTATGACTAACGAAAATTATGACAAACCGTACATTCGGAACTTCAATGTTATGGGACAATAAATAGACACGGACGCGGCTCGTGGACGAAGCGTGCCGATTTTTTACCACTAGCTGTGACGCCACGGCCGAAATTTAGTGACAGGGAATCCAAACTGATTCAACTGGAGCCTTCGCCCTTCAAAATGTCTTTATTTTAAAAATGTACAGAGTAAACTTCTACGCTTGGTCGGAGTTTTACACGCGAAGTAGATGCATGTGCGTAATCTATGGTATGTATATCAGGCCTTATACTATAACGTGCCGTTCCGCTCGTACTAATGGGCATTATCCTGAGAGTGAGAGGGATGCTATACGAACTTCCAAAATCTAATTTCGGAGTAGCCCCTCTGATGTACTCATACCAACTATACTTCATTTAATATAGGATGAGAAACCACAAAAACATTATATTGCGGCTCGTGAACTGTAATCTCTTTAGGATTTGTACTAGAGTAACAATTGACGCCACGCAAATAAAGTGGCATTAAAACAATTTTATTTTGCGGCTGCCAAACTATTGCACTGTACTGTCTGCTAGGTAAGAAATAGTTGACCAGCCGCAATATAATGTTATTGTGGTTTCTCATTCTAAATTAAATGAAGTATAGCGACATTTTGTCATTGAGATAACTCATTGAAAAGCTTGGCCTAAAGAACCCCCTTATTCATAAACGCTCTATAGGCTTCTGCTAACTTAGTAATCGTTTGTCCTTATCTGTGAAAGGTAAATGTCAATGTGACTGATAAGGACAAACGATTGCTAAGTTAGCAGAAGCCTATATAGCTTTTATGAATAAGGCTTCAAAAGTCTTCTTTTTATATCGGGGGTAAACTAATATATCGTACTTTAAATATTTCAATATTTTTATTGAATAGTTTCAGTCGCATTTTATGCTATTTCGGTGCTTATTAAATTTAAATAATGCATGTTTTTATGCACATTTTTGAAGTATGCACTAATGAGCTGCGCTATGTTACTTTAACAATTACAACAACGATAACCGACGATTTTTTTGTATCTTTTAAAAATTTTGCGTGCGAGTCGGGTTACCTCCGAGTGTGGTCGAGAACTGCGGTTCGTTTTTAGATCCGTCCGGGGAGAAGAACAGGGCTTGGTCCGGTGCACCCTGGGCACCGGTTAATGATTTCCTGGCGGTCTCCGAGGGATATTATTATCCGTTGGCTAAGAGCCTGAGAGGGGGCCGATATTTTGTCACAAGATTTTTTAATATACTTTTAATACTTTGACATTGGCGAAATCATCGCATCGATCGATGGGGCCATATTAACCTAAAAATTTAATCAAATTGAAAAAAAAATCTGTTAAATGTACGTCAAATTCGTTGGTTACGGTTAAAGTGAATTGGTGCAACTCACATAAGTAATTTACTAGAATAATGCGATTAAATGATGTTAAGTATTATTTAGTATTTAAACTGCGTACTGTGGTGATTGAACTGTCACTCCCATCGCGGAGTGATGCCGCCAAATTTGAAATTATCAAACTATCAAACTATTTGTTGTAACCCATACTGAAATAGCCGCGTATTCACTGGGCGAGCCGCTTCGCGCGGCAGCTTCGTGAGGCAAATCCTCGACCTGTCAGGACGTGCCTCGCCCGAAGCGAACGCACGTCTCGCCTCGGGCGAGCGTGCCTCGACCCGAGCCGCGCGGTGTCGGTTTTTGTCTATGCTCAAAGGCGCCTTAGCACGTTTGCCGCGCTCACTCAGGACGGTTGTGTTTTGTCTCGCTTGTTCGTCGCGTGTTAGCGTCATGGATAAAGAGCGGTGTCTTAAATTAATACAACTATATGGTGAATATAGACGATTATGGGATGCGCTATGTCCCGATTATACAAATAGAGGACAAGAGAAGATGCGTGGAGAAATATTAGCAAGCAATGTTGCCTCAGCCTCACCGCGGCCCGGCTTTGCCGCGCGAGGCAGCCTCGATCAGTACGATTTCTTGCATGAGGCTGCCTCGCGCGGCGGCTCGCTCAGTGAATACGCGGCTAATAACTTAGCATATTGGAGTTTTTATTATTTCAAGATAAAGTTCGATAGATAAACTATTTCTTGTTGTTATATGTAGTACAGTTTGTTAGAAGAAATGTTGTGTCCCATTATACTAACGTGCTTAGTAATTGACCAATTATGGAAGGAGCTTAAAAGTACCACAAAAATGCATATTCGGCAAATTGTAATCCTATAAACTTAAGGTTTAAAGAGTGACCGAAAACGTAACTAAACCATAGCAACATGAAATAGTTGATCGACCCAGTTCGACCCTGGTGAAATACAATATGTGTTATGTAACACTGGCACTCCACTTGGCGTATTTATCCAAATATTTGCGTGAGTGAAGGGGATGCACTATATTGTTTCTGGCGTGCATGCGACGAAGATGCCAATAGCGCAACGCGAACACGCAACGTCAAGAGAAATGCCAGTATAAGGATTTACATATTTCAGAATTTCTAATGATAATGAAACAAATGGCGAGTTTGTCGATTTATTGACTTAATTTTTTATTTAGTTTTTAAGTGACAGTGCCTTAACTGATACCAAATAAGGACCATTGTATTTTAACGTTATATTTAGTGGTTAGTATGGTGTGTAGACAGGGGCGTAGCGTGCCTTGGTGGGGCCCCGTATAAAAAACTATTTGGGGGCCCTTATGAAGGGTAAAGATTTCTCACATTTATCTTTGCTTACGCACGTCGGGGGCTCCCGTGGCCCGGGGGCCCCGTATAATTGATACGGCAGATACGGCGGTAGCTACGCCCCTGTGTGTAGATGTCCCACTGCTGGGCACGAACCTAATGATAATAAAAAGGGACCGCAATTTAGTAATTAGTGTTTAAAAAAGAACATTCAAGTCGTGAAGTCGTTACCAAGCTTTTTTATTCGCCATTTAAATCTCGATGGTTGATGTGTTCTTTAGATAATTCGAATGATATATAATTAGATTTATTACAAAGGCAGATTGATATAGAAACATACTTACTAACTAGGGGCCCTTATGGATACACTTCGACCCATTTGTGGATCTTTTGTGTAAGATATAGAAACATAACTATTCCATATAAAACAGTATTGCACCCAGAGAGATTAGTAAACCATAGTAATCGATACAAATTCGATTCGTTATTTAGTTTTTGTTTTTTTTTTTTCGAAAAATAACGCCTATAATTTAAATAACTGATTGATAACCTATTTATAAGACTGTGGTATTTTAACTGGTGTAGATCTATTCCAAACTAATTTTTGTTCTTGATTTGGGGACATTATATTAGGTTAGGTATTCCATTTTAAATACTAGTGCTAAGTAACTAAAGGAATGGAATGCTAAGCGTTTTAAGTTAATTGTTTTGCGCCTATTATTAACTAACTGCGTCGGAGCCCAAATGAGGGTTATGGTTTATGATGGTACAGTCACCGGCTAGTATTGGATAAAACCAGGCACTAAATAACATCTTAACTTTAATCTATTCTTGTAGCTGTTAGATCGTCATAGATACTTTTAAATCCTATGTTATATCCGATATTATAGCCAGTGAGTGACTGAGTTAGTTTAATTTAGTTTTATCTCTACTAGATTCTTTTGTGTACTTATTTAAAATGTAAAGAAAACGAAATCTTATTTAGTACGTCAGTCAGATTATCGAAAAATATTTGACATAATAATAACAAAGTTTGGGAGTCGCTCGTGACGTCGCTTCTAAGTAAAAGTTGTGCGAAGACGTGACGTCACGCGACATTTCATCTTTATATAACTCCGTACTGTTTTGATTATGTGAAAAAAAAACGTGTCCAATACTATTGATAACGTATGTAATGGACAAAGAAAAAAAGTTAGCACCCCTATTATAAATACCTATACGTTACTTACCTGTATACATTTTGTTTTATGCATTTATTTAAGTACTATGTCAGGGTCCAATTATTATTTGTATGTATTTTACTGAATATTTTAAGACTTAAAAATGATACTGTGACTTATTATTATGAAGGACCAATTTTAATTGATTATTGCAAAACGCCATTTTTGCATGAATATTTAATTATATTTTGTTTTATTGTTAATAAGTGTCTAAAAAGTTAAAACGACTGAGACAACAATTTTCACACGAAATTGTTGCCTTGTTCAAATATTTTACGTGTCATAATTATAATGGACAATAATAATGACTAATTTTCTTTTCGAAAGATCTGCAGTTACTGACTGTAATTAATGTACTCGAGGAACGAAAAAACATGTTTTTCTTAGTCTCGCCAAATGACGAGTGTGAAATTACTGAATCCCAGATTTACCATCCGGAGGCTAATGATGTTTTGGTATCAGATTAATTCGTCTAATTCACTATCAGTCCAGAACTTCTTTGGTCCAATACTGTAACTTGTCTCACTAACTAAAGGACCAGAGAAGATAGGGACAGCGAATAAGGCGGATTAAGTATAGACAATGAGGCGAAATGATTATTAAGCGAAAAACGGAAAACGAATTAATCTGATGCCGATGTTTTTCCTATTTTTAAAGTGTAGGTCATATAGTTGACTCAACTTACAACTTCACCTGTACATGAAACTTATGTATTGTATACGTGTCCTGTCGTTACTATACTATAACCAGCATTGCCATTGTACTTATATATAAATATATTTTATTTTAAAAAGTTATGTATTTTTATTTTCCTTTCCTTTTGTTACAATATTTATATATTCGGGCAATGGCTACGTGCTTTGCTTTGACACGTATGACAAGCGATTGTAAGTTTTATGTGGAGGAGTGAAAGTAGAATATTTAAAGGTATTATTGTGTGATAGCACGTGGTAGACTGAGTGAGTATATTTTCTGTAGGAATCAAAACAAAATGGATAAAATTTACATCAATAGTAACACACTAAAGAGTTTTTGTTTGTTTGTATGTAAGAGTAGCCTTTAAAACTACAGAACTGATCTGAAATTCTTACCTATGCAAAGGAAAGCACTACTATATCCTAGACATATGTACATATATTTTCAGACCGAAATATATTTATGATAGGGTGGATGAGTCATTTCCAGTACGTAGCCGATGTATTTTTTCTGTAAAAAAAGTTTGTTGCAGTAATAAGGATCATTGTAAAGTCGTCAGTCCGATATAAAATAAAAAAGTTCGTCGGTTTGAGCAAACAAGCTTGGGAAATAAAACAAAGCTTGTGTCAGTAGATGTCGCTGTCCACACAAAGTACCTAACATATAAGTATAAACCCGTGGTCGTCAAATTGCGGCCCGCGGCAAAGTAAATTGTTTCAAATAACGAAATAAGCTGAATATATATGTATAAGTGTGCAAAGGCTCTTGGAGCGCCTTCACATACTCTGCGGCCCGGCCCTGGAACTCACTCTGTCATATGTGGCCCTTGGCCAGTAAAGTGTGACGACCGCTGGTATAAACCATTTAAAATTGCAAGACAGAGTAGCTAATACTTGAGGACACCACTAAATATTTGAACAAGGTAGCAATATCAAATAGAAAAGTTATACTAAGTAATTAAAGCATTTATAGTACGACCGCTTAACTGAGTCCTCGCCCGCGCGGGTGCAGGGGCACAGGGTAGGACGACAAAGGGAACCGAGAGCGGTGCGGGCGGGGAGTGCGCTGCCGACCGCACCTCTCTCGGTCCCCTGTGTCGCCTACCCCGCGCTCCTGTACCCGCGCGGGCGGGGACTCAACTAAGCGGTCGGTCTATAGTTTATTTGTACTCTACTGTGCCTTGTGTGCTATAAGCGTTCGCTCGGTTTCCAGTTACTATTTTAAACAACTAAATATATAAGTAGTTATAGCCTCTCAAACTAATTTTATAAAGTTTTCCATCAATCTCTTTCCCACAGAAGACTCAATCAACCTGATGACGAGATCGCTGACGACCTCGCTCCAGCACGCTGTCAACACCGTCCGCGACTACACACACATCGACCAAACCGTGCCCTTCATCACGAGCGTGCTCGAGACCCCCATCTCCATGCTAACGAGGAACGAACTGATCGAAACCGGCGCCGTGGCCAACGCGGAAGAGTGCTTCGAACTGCCACCAATAAAACACCTCCCTTACGACATCTCGAACAACGTTCTAGAATCAATAATAAACGAGTTCAAAGACGTATCTTCCGAAGCCGAGGAAATAAGGAAGGTTAAATCTGAGGAGTTGCAGAAGAAGTTGAAGCTTTATAATAGTATTATGGAGAGGAAGTGCGATGAGGAGCTGATACATAGCAGGAGGAGCCGGCGGAGGGACGGCGGGTCCGGGGGGGGCACGCCGCGCGCGCGCACGCCCGCCGCCAGGGACGTCAGCTACACCAGCCCGTGCGTCATGAACGTCAGCGTTTATGGGTATGTAGCAGAAGTACAAGTATTTATATGGTCATTGCATACCTAAAAGGGGTCAGTAAAGTAAAACTTTTAAGGAAACGAAACACTTGATAAATTCAGTGACGTCGCCGCATATATTCGGCTATGATCGCGTGTCGCGGAAGACGGCCGCGGTCAAGCTGAAGTGCGTGGCTTTGTATCATATATGTACTTTAAATACTGTCTATAGTAGGCGACAAATAAGTAAAACTTGGAAGGGATAAGCGCAGTATGAAAACGATGTTGTTTTTCATACTGCGCTTATCCCCTCCAAGTTTTACTTATTTGCCGCCTACTATACGGTCCGTTTCCTGACTTAAGTAAGTATCCTGTTTTGTAAGCACAATGAAAAAGACAAGTGGATAGGTTCTTATGGTAAGGAACCGATCGTACATGATTTAATATAATTCAAAGATTGTAAAATCTGCTCCGATCCGATGCGATCGCGTTTGGTGGAAATCGTGCATTACGCTATAACGCGTGTGAATCAATTACAGACATTTAGAGACCATACGAGTAATATAATAATATAATGTATCTTTGTTTCAGCAACGTCGAACTACAGAATGACGATCTTCTAGAAAAACAGATAGAAGAAAAGGAAAAAATCTTAGCCAAAATGCTCAATCTGGAATCTCTTAGCATCATAACTAAAGCGGAAGACCAGGTCATCAATGATGACGCAGTCGTACCAACATACAAAGCAGATATTCCTTACGAAAAAATCATGACCGAGGTAAAACCTGTAACTAAGATCATTAATAAAGAAGCGACAGCAGTAGATTTGGTTCCGAAAATTGTTAAGTTGCCTAACAATTGGAATCTAGAGAATATAGAATTGAGGTTAGAAATGCAATCGAATGGCATAAAAGACGCCAATAATTTAATGTCGCCCGACGAACATTTGGATAGCGATTGGGAAATAATCTGATAGTAGGTTAAGTTGTTACAAATCGAATCTTTACACTCGAGCGAAACTTTGGGAGGTCGATTTTTGAAACCTGTCAAAAATACCACTCGAAAATGTTCATTACAGCTTTAGAATTTAGAGCTGTCATTTTTTACTACTCTACTTGTATTATAAATTGTTATTTTTTGCAATTTTCAAGCTGTAGTTTGCACAGTTGTAATTTCAAAATTCGATCTAAAGCTCGAAAAGGAAATGTTTGTCAAATATAAATTGTAATTTGGGATCTCTTCAGAGCTTGTTTATAGCGAATTGGTGACCTCAAGAACTTAAGGGTGATGTTCCCTTTAAGGGTCCCTAGTTCGTTATCGTAAGGATATATCGAATACCTAACAAATAACTGCTAAAACAGAGCCTCTAGTGTAAGTTTTTGACACGAAAGATATATCGTGTAAACGTCTCAATTAGTATGAGATAATTGACAGCGCCGCTAGCGGAACGAAACGGCAACAAACACTTCTTATATTTGACAGTTTACCGCAAACGTGATCGAGGCGTATTGATTTTTGAAATCGGTTCACAAACATAAGTGAGGAACGAAATCCAGTTTTTGAAGTCTGCTTTAAAAGGTTATAATGCAAGTAAGTAGTGGTACTTATGATCAGAGTTGAAGATTAAGATTTTCATCGGTTACCGATTGCTAATATTGGGGCCATATTAAGGAGCCCTAGGGGATTGGCGGAGGGGCCTGGGGATCCTTTTTATGCAGGGGCGACAAGTTATAAATTGTATTTGACACTGACATCACGCTAAAGGCTGCTAAGTAAAATAGCTTCACATATGAAGATTACACTACACACTGAATGACACGTAAAAGAGAACAAAATCAGCGTAAATGGTACAATATCATTGATAAAGTATTAGGAATGTATTCAGGCAGCGAGTATTGGGTAAACTAACCAACGACAGTTTAACGTTGACAATTAAAAATTATTATAAAATAAGTAAATATGTACGCATTTTATGCCTTGTGGGACATGTTGTCACGAACGCTGTGTGGTTTTGTAAATTATAAATATCGTGCTTGTTTCAACTTAAGACGATTTTATCAATATAAGTGTGCATGCATTAAGTATAAAAAAACAATCAGTCAATTTAAAAAAAATGTTTTTGAAAGAAATGGGTCCATCGTTTTTTCGACAGTTACTTAATGCAATTAGAAGTATTAGAACACTGTTCCACAATCGGACCTTTGACTTAAGGCGAAGGGATAGGCAAATGACCTTGCCCGTTCGTGACGAAGCAAGCAGTCCGATCAACGCGACATCTATATTAATAATTTCGTGACCGGTTACGGTAGACTCGATCGAAACGTTGCCCGAATGATAGAACGTGAAAAAATAAAAATTTCGAGTCGACAACATGTATCCGCAAAATTCGGATTGTCGAGTATTTTGTAAAATTCTAACGGTGCTGATGGACAAATCGCAGTCGCCATATTGGACACCACAGACTAGCGCGAAACTGACACCGGAGGACGACAAACGTTCCGTTTCATGCTAGCGCACATACGCCGTGCGATTTTTCTTAAACCTGAGATTGGCCAACATAACCATAGAAAAAATAGAATAATTGGGAATGGATGATTATTTTAAAAGTGCTTGGTGATTTTTCTTTCCATAGGAATAACCATCCTCAGCTACAGAAAAAAGTTTCCGATTTTTCCCGTCGAGCCATATATTTTATAAAAATAAAAACATTTTATTCAGTCACTCGGCGGTAGTGATGTAACGAATGTCATATTTTCGACATTCGCGAATGCAAATGCGAATGCGAATGTTCAGTTTTTGTTAAAATTTGGCACCATTTGTCTATGGCTTGGTGACTTTGGTTTGGTGGCAGTCCCGTACAAACGAAGTACGTTCCGTTTGTTTTTTGTTCCTAGAATAGCCGAGTTGAGACGAACGAACGCATCTGATTGAAATGTCATTCCACTCTATGTTGCCAGATGGGCTATTTAATTTAGCGCCAAGCCAATGGGGCTATCTCCCTTACCGGGCGGCGAAAATTATATAATTAAACAACTACTAGATACCCTCAATTTTTTTTTTATATTCGCATAACATTCGCAGAAATTTTGCGAATGCGAATATTCCAGAAATATGCGAATATTCGCGAATGCGAATGCGAATATTAGTTACATCACTACTCGGCCCTTATACGGCAGTTAAGCAGTACGCCAATGCATATCAAATAAAAAAAAAAACTGCTTGAATCTGTAGTAGAAATGTCATCACATTTCTAGCTAAAAGAAGCAACGGCTAAGTAGCGCCCGTCTGTAGATTGTTCGTGTTACTAAACCACTATGGTAATTTTTATTGAAATTGGCATTGTTCATTCTTTTTAAGCTGTGCTTTTAACACCTTTATTTGATAGAATGGACTTTTTTAAGAAACTAACTTGAATATTATACTTCTACGTATCTTTGTTTATTAATAATAAATATAAATATTTTTCGCTGTTTGATAATTTGTTAATTTTGGCAGGATCCCAATCGCCTTCGTACAGAAATATAAAAAAAGGTTTTGTCTATATGTCAACGTCATAGATCTGTAGATGTGTGTGAATTTAACGGCAAACTCACGTTTAATGTCAACAATGTTCGCGTGTTCGAAATTATTTCCGTTCGTTGGCGTTGTTATTGTTTTCCGTGCTGTTTTTGCTTTTTCGTTTCACCCCTGCACATCTTTCCTGACTTCTACTTACATTAAAATGGTCTTCGCAACAATGCATCGTGTAAACTTTGAAATATTCCACATTAGCTTGCGTACACCATTTCTTCTGCAAACCTCTGATTTTCACAATGATTTTGTTGGGGCTATAGTTCGAGTCATTGTTGCATCCCGGCAGAAAACATTTTTTTATAAATATCCATTGTTTGTTACAGTTTTATACTTTGAATTTGCTTTTATTTCTAATGTTTGTATGTTAAGTCAGAATGTAATGTTATGATGTAGACGTGACAGTGATAGCGTGACAGATACCGTAGCTAAACTTTTTTTTTTCTTTTTTGTGGCAAACATTTAATGGCCGATTCTTACATAAAACATAAAACCCGGTCGTTAGATCAAACAAAGGTCAAAACTTACTACGTACTTTTACAAAAATATCTGCAATCGTAAAGTATTTTTGAAATCGGACAAGATAAATCGGTTATTTGATGGTTTCCCTCCAAATGGTTTTCGAATTGGAGCATACTAAAAAAATTAACAATGTAAATTCCCCATGTATGGTAGTAACACAAACAATCTACAGGCGGCGCCACTTAGCCGTTGCTTTTTTTAGCTACAAATGTCATCGTTTACCACAGATTCAAGCAGCAATTTAAAAAAAAATGATATGTCATTGGCGTAGTGCTTATCAGCCTGTGCCGATAGCGTACATTTTACACATTTGACGTACCTTTTTAGCCTCCAATGTGTTATGTGTAATGGGGTCCACTTTACGTACCTTTTCTTGAAATCCAAAACTATGTGTAACATTTTATAAACCGCCGCCAAACAGTTGTGGCAAAACTGAGAGCGATAGAACCTGTGTTAAGAATTGAGTAAAAAAATGCTTATGTACCTTTTTATCCCAAAATGTACCTTTTCAGCGCTGTATATGTACCTTTTGGGAACTCAGCTGTGGCAACACTGTTATCAGCCGTATAGAGGCCGCCGAGTGACTGAGTAAAATGTTTTTATTTTTATAAAATATATGGCTCGACGGAAAAATAAATGATAATAAACAAATAAATATCATGGGACAAATTACACCAACTGACCCAGTCCCCAACTAAGCAAAGCTTTGTGCTATGGGTACTAAGCAACGGATAAGAATACTTATATAATTTAGATAAATACATGCTTAAATACATACAACATCCATGACTCGGGCACAAACATTCGTATTCATCATACAAATGTCTGCCCCTACCGGGATTCGAACCCGGGACCTCTAGCTTCATAGTCAGGGTCACTAACCACTCGACTATCCGGTCGTCAAATCTGAAACGTTTTTCCGTAGCTAAGGATGGTTATTCGAATCAATAGAAAAATCACCAAACACACTTTTAAAATAATCATGCATTCCCAATTCAAAATAAAAACGGATTTTCAAACTTTAAAATGGCCGCCCTGTAAAATTGCCATTTTGGACTCATCAAGTTGTTCACGCCATGCACGGATAATTATATTCTTGCAGATAATTTCAGTTATTGTGAATGCTATCACATCTACCTATTTTTGTATTAAAATAAACAGTGATTCGAAATAATGGCTACACATTCTACCTAGATTTTGTACCTACAAGTGTATTATGATTCAAATTTCACCCGAGCGAAGCCGGGTTTTCATCTAGTCTGTTAAATAATCGACGCGTGAACTCGATGCGAATGGGCGCGTGCTGATGGATTGAAATATTGCACTGCGATGTTAGTAGATGGCGCTTGCTTTAGTTTTCCGATTGCCTACACAGACACAGCATAATGTTCAAATCAGATTTTGCAAAAATAATAAAAAAATTAACATTTCGGCATTCGTAACGTGGCCTTTAAGGTCTTGTTACCTTGGGCTCTGTCTGCTCCGCAAGGAATAGAGACGTTATTTATGTATGTATGTATGTGATATAATACATGAGAAAGTTTGTGACGATGTGAGTGAGTGTGTATGTATGTTTGTTTCTTCTTCAAGCTACAACAACTGGACGGATTTGGATGAAATTCGGAACGAAGACAGTTGGTACCCTAGATTAAAACAGGCTACTTTTTATCCCAGAAAAATGCAGTTTCCGCGGGATAGTGATGAACGTGACGTCAAAGGTGTCCAGAGTCTGTTTAGAGTCGCAACGTAAATTATTATTGCAGAATAAAGTAAAACTTGAACGTGTGCGGGAAAGATACAGAATAAGGCATGGTTTTTCCAATTTTCCAATCTTCAAAACCAATATCCGAGGGTCCGAGAGGTCCCCAAACATAAATCCGTTATCAAAAATGAAAAAGGTGGCCGCCATTTTGAATTCTTTAAGTTTTGGACCGATTATTTTCAAAATCGATATCTGAGAATCCGAGTGGTCGTCAAACACAAATCTGCTATCGAAAATGAAAAAACTGGCCGCCATTTTGAAATCAGATTACCGACCGATTGATTTCAAAATCGATATCTGAGAATCCGAGTTGTCTCCAAACATCGAAAATGAAAAAACTGGCCGCCATTTTGAATTCTTTACTTTTTGAACCGATTGTTTTCAAATTCGATATCTGAGGATCCGAGTGGTCCCCAAACATGAATCCGTTTTTAAAAATGAAAAAAGTAGCCGCCATTTTGAAAACTTTTGTTTTTCGACTGATTGTTTTCAAAATCGATATCTGACGATCCGAGTGATTCCCAAACACGTATCCGTTATATAAAATGAAAAAAGTGACCGCCATTTTGAAATCTCTAGTTTTTGAACCGATTGTTTTCAAAATCGATATCTGAGGGTCCGAGTGGTCCCCAAACATGAATCCGTTATCAAAAATGAAAAAAGTGCCCGCCATTTTGAAATCTTTAGTTTTTGGACCGATTATTTTCAAAATCGATATCTGACGATCCGAGTGGTTCCCAAACACGTATCCGTTATATAAAATGGAAAAAGTGGCCGCCACTTTGAAATCTTTAAGTTTTGGACCGAATATTTTCAAAATCGATATCTGAGGGTCCGAGTGGTCGTGAAACACAAATCTGCTATCGAAAATGAAAAAACTGGCCGCCATTTTGAAATCTTTAGTTTACCGACCGATTGATTTCAAAATCGATATCTGAGAATCCGAGTTGTCTCCAAACATGAATCCGTTTTTAAAAATGAAAAAAGTGACCGCCATTTTGAAATCTTTAAGTTTTGGACCGAATATTTTCAAAATCGATATCTAAGGGTCCGAGTGGTCGTGAAACACAAATCTGCTATCAAAAATGAAAAAACTGGCCGCCATTTTGAAATCTTTAGTTTACCGACCGATTGATTTCAAAATCGATATCTGAGAATCCGAGTTGTCTCCAAACATGAATCCGTTTTTAAAAATGAAAAAAGTGACCGCCATTTTGAAATCTTTAAGTTTTGGACCGAATATTTTCAAAATCGATATCTAAGGGTCCGAGTGGTCGTGAAACACAAATCCGCTATCAAGAATGCAAAAACTGGCCGCCATTTTGAAATCTTTAGTTTACCGACCGATTGATTTCAAAATCGATATCTGAGAATCCGAGTTGTCTCCAAACACGTATCCGTTATCAAAAATGACAAAAGTGGTCGCCATTTTGAAATCTTTAGTTTTTGGACCGATTATTTTCAAAACCGATATCTGAGGGTCCGAGAGCTCCCCAAACATAAATCCGTTATCAAAAATGAAAAAAGTGGCCGCCATTTTGAAATCTTTAAGTTTTGGACCGATTATTTTCAAAATCGATATCTGAGAATCCGAGTGGTCGTCAAACACAATTCTGCTATCGAAAATGAAAAAACTGGCCGCCATTTTGAATTCTTTACTTTTTGAACCGATTGTTTTCAAATTCGATATCTGAGGATCCAGGTGGTCCCCAAACATGAATCCGTTTTTAAAAATGAAAAAAGTAGCCGCCATTTTGAAAACTTTTGTTTTCCGACCGATTGATTTCAAAATCGATATCTGAGGATCCGAGTTGTCTCCAAACACGTATACGTTATCAAAAATGACAAAAGTGGCCGCCATTTTGAAATGTTTAGTTTTCAGACCGATTATTAACCGATATCTGAGGGTCCGAGAGGTCCCCAAACATAAATCTGTTTTTAAAAATGAAAAAAGTGGCCGCCATTTTGAATTCTTTACTTTCTAGACCAATTGTTTTCAAAATCGATATCTGAGGATTCGAGTGGTCCCCAAACATGAATCCGTTTTTATAAATGAAAAAACTGGCCACCATTTATCAACCCGTTATCAAAAATGGAAAAAGAGGCCGCCAGCTCAGATATCAATTTTGAAAACAATCTGTTCAAAAACTAAACATTTCAAAATGATGATGACTTCTATTTTGTATAACGGATACGTGTTTGGGAACCACTCAGATCGTAAGATATCGATTTTGAAAACAATCGGTACAAAAACTAGTTTTTAAAATGGTGGACACCTTTTTTTATTTTTAAAAACGGATTCTTGTTTGGGGACCACTCGGATCCTCAGATATCGATTTTGAAAACATTTGGTCCAAAAAGTACAGAATTCAAAATGGCGGCCAGTTTTTTTTATTTTCGATAGCAGATTTGTGTTTGATGACCACTCGGACCCTCAGATATAGATTTTAAAAATAATCGATCCAAAATTTAAAGATTTCAAAATGGCGGCCACTTTTTTCATTTTTAAAAACAGATTTATGTTTGGGGACCTCTCGGACCCTCAGATATCGGTTTTGAAAATAATTGGTCTGAAAACTAAATATTTCAAAATGGCGGCCACTTTTGTCATTTTTGATAACGTATACGTGTTTGGAGACAACTCGGATCCTCAGATATCGATTTTGAAATCAATCGGTCGGAAAACTAAAGATTTCAAAATGTCGGCCAGTTTTTTCATTTTTGATAGCAGATTTGTGTTTCACGACCACTCAGACCCTTAAATATCGATTTTGAAAAAAATCGGACCAAAACTTAAAGATTTCAAAATGGCGCCCACTTTTTTCATTTTTAAAAACGAATTCATGTTTGGGGACCTCTCGGACCCTCAGATATCGGTTTTGAAAATAATCGGCCCAAAACTTAAAGATTTCAAAATGGCGGCCACTTTTTTCATTTTTGATAATGGATTTATGTTTGGGGAGCTCTCGGACCCTCAGATATCGGTTTTGAAAATAATCGGTCCAAAAACTAAGGATTTCAAAATGGCGGCCACTTTTGTCATTTTTGATAACGGATACGTGTTTGGAGACAACTCGGATTCTCAGATATTAATTTTGAAATCAATCGGTTGGTAAACTAAAGATTTCAAAATGGCGGCCAGTTTTTTCATTTATAAAATCGGATTCATGTTTGGGGACCACTCGGATCCTCAGATATCGATTTTGAAAACAATTGGTCTAGAAAGTAAAGAATTCAGAATGGTGGCCAGTTTTTTCATTTTCGGTAGCAGATTTGTGTTTGACAACCACTCGGACCCTCAGATATCGATTTTGAAAATAATCGGCCCAAAACTTAAAGATTTCAAAATGGCGGCCACTTTTTTCATTTTTGATAACGGATTTATGTTTGGGGAGCTCTTGGACCCTCAGATATCGGTTTTGAAAATAATCGGTCCAAAAACTAAAGATTTCAAAATGGCGGCCACTTTTATAATTTTTGATAACGGATACGTGTTTGGAGACAACTCGGATTCTCAGATATCGATTTTGAAATCAATCGGTCGGTAAACTAAAGATTTCAAAATGGCGGCCAGTTTTTTCATTTTTGATAGCAGATTTGTGTTTCACGACCACTCGAACCCTTAGATATCGATTTTGATAATATTCGGTCCAAAACTTAAAGATTTCAAAATGGCGGCCACTTTTTTAATTTTTAAAAACGGATTCATGTTTGGGGACCACTCGGATCCTCAGATATCGATTTTGAAAACAATTGGCCCAAAACTTAAAGATTTCAAAATGGCGGCCACTTTTTTCATTTTTGATAACGGATTTATGTTTGGGGAGCTCTCGGACCCTCAGATTTCGGTTTTGAAAATAATCGGTCCAAAAACTAAAGATTTCAAAATGGCGGCCACTTTTGTCATTTTTGATAACGGATACGTGTTTGGAGACAACTCGGATTCTCAGATATCGATTTTGAAATCAATCGGTCGGTAAACTAAAGATTTCAAAATGGCGGCCAGTTTTTTCATTTTTGATAGCAGATTTGTGTTTCACGACCACTCGAACCCTTAGATATCGGTTTTGAAAATAATCGGTCCAAAAACTAAAGATTTCAAAATGGCGGCCACTTTTGTAATTTTTGATAACGGATACGTGTTTGGAGACAACTCGGATTCTCAGATATCGATTTTGAAATTAATCGGTCGGTAAACTAAAGATTTCAAAATGGCGGCCAGTTTTTTCATTTTTGATAGCAGATTTGTGTTTCACGACCACTCGAACCCTTAGATATCGATTTTGATAATATTCGGTCCAAAACTTAAAGATTTCAAAATGGCGGCCACTTTTTTAATTTTTAAAAACGGATTCATGTTTGGGAACCACTCGGATCCTCAGATATCGATTTTGAAAACAATTGGCCCAAAACTTAAAGATTTCAAAATGGTGGCCACTTTTTTCATTTTTGATAACGGATTTATGTTTGGGGAGCTCTCGGACCCTCAGATATCGGTTTTGAAAATAATCGGTTCAAAAACTAAAAATTTCAAAATGGCGGCCACTTTTGTCATTTTTGATAACGGATACGTGTTTGGAGACAACTCGGATTCTCAGATATCGATTTTGAAATCAATCGGTCGGTAAACTAAAGATTTCAAAATGGCGGCCAGTTTTTTCATTTTTGATAGCAGATTTGTGTTTCACGACCACTCGAACCCTTAGATATCGGTTTTGAAAATAATCGGTCCAAAAACTAAAGATTTCAAAATGGCGGCCACTTTTGTAATTTTTGATAACGGATACGTGTTTGGAGACAACTCGGATTCTCAGATATCGATTTTGAAATTAATCGGTCGGTAAACTAAAGATTTCAAAATGGCGGCCAGTTTTTTCATTTTTGATAGCAGATTTGTGTTTCACGACCACTCGAACCCTTAGATATCGATTTTGATAATATTCGGTCCAAAACTTAAAGATTTCAAAATGGCGGCCACTTTTTTAATTTTTAAAAACGGATTCATGTTTGGGAACCACTCGGATCCTCAGATATCGATTTTGAAAACAATTGGCCCAAAACTTAAAGATTTCAAAATGGTGGCCACTTTTTTCATTTTTGATAACGGATTTATGTTTGGGGAGCTCTCGGACCCTCAGATATCGGTTTTGAAAATAATCGGTTCAAAAACTAAAAATTTCAAAATGGCGGCCACTTTTGTCATTTTTGATAACGGATACGTGTTTGGAGACAACTCGGATTCTCAGATATCGATTTTGAAATCAATCGGTCGGTAAACTAAAGATTTCAAAATGGCGGCCAGTTTTTTCATTTTTGATAGCAGATTTGTGTTTCACGACCACTCGGACCCTTAGATATCGATTTTGAAAATATTCGGTCCAAAAAGTAAAGAATTCAAAATGGCGGCCAGTTTTTTTCATTTTCGGTAGCAGATTTGTGTTTGACGACCACTCGGACCCTCAGATATCGATTTTGAAAATAATCGGCCCAAAACTTAAAGATTTCAAAATAGCGGCCACTTTTGTCATTTCTGATAACGGATACGTGTTTGGAGACAACTCGGATCCTCAGATATCGATTTTGAAATTAATCGGTCGAAAAACTAAAGATTTCAATATGGCGGTCTTTTTTATTTTGATAACGGATCCATGTTTGGGAACCACTTTGACCTTCAGATATCATTTTTTTTTTTCTTTCTAATGATAGACTATACATTGGAGTACTACTTGCCTCATTATCAAAATTTTTCATGCAGTAATTCCAACCAAAATCCTATTTCCCATGCTTGTTCGCTAAACAGCAAGTAAGTATCAAACCAACCTGCCACTAAGTTCCCAAAAAACGGATTGAAAATAATAAGTTTTAACTTAATATAGGTATTATACGTGCGAAGCGAACGAGTACGACTTTTTGAAGCACTGTTTCGCGCCTATTCTGTGACTCAAACAACATGCTTAGCCAAACCAATATGAAAAAACGCGAAGCGAATATTGGCAACGTCGCGTCGCTTACGCACTGCCGCCACCGAGCGAACATGCAACGTTGCTTTTTCCTTATTATTTTCATACGTCTTATCCAAATTATTTTTTTATTTATTTATCTATTATTTTTTTATTATTTTTTTATGAACATTTTTGGTTTTATCTTAATAATTTATTTCATTGTATTATCCTTTTAACATTTTTTTGGTTTCCGAATTTTTTTGTACATTGAAAAGCGCCTGATTGAATGTGCGGGCAAATATTGCGTTCGCCCTTTTCACAGGATCAGGGCAGTACTACTCTCTAAATCCTTATTTGTTGGCTAATTGAAGCAAACGCACCGCGGAATTTTAATTATGAGTTACTAGAGTGACCTCGTCGAGATTGGTAGCAAACAGATTGGTTTCACCCGAGCAAACCGTGCACAAAATATTTTCGAGACTCTTAGAGCAAACGAATTTTTGTACTAACTACGACATTAAGGAATATGTTTTCACCGGTGAATTCTAATTCAAGACATGTTTTATAGAATGTGCAGTTTTCAAAACTCCAAATTGTGTATTATCGCCATAAAACATGCACAAAAACAACCAATTTATGAGCTTTTGCCTATCCCTTCGCCTTAAATGTTGCAGCTAACATTTGACATTTGTCTCCATGTTTTTGCTGTTTTTGCTGCTGGCTTTATTAAGTGATCAAAATATAAATAAGGTAGCTAGGTTGCATCACAAAGCAATACACGTTTAAATAAGACTTGCATACGATAATAAATAAAAATATTTTGACTAGATTAATTTGTATCTTAATTTGCTGATGCATAATCGGATAAATATTTTAGTGCCACGTTTATTTCTCATTATAATTTTGCCTAACTAAGTAGTTACTTATGACACATTGGCGACACGCACTGTCCCCTCTACAGAAAAATACGGTAGGCATAATAGGCAATGACCACATTGGTCATGGCATGGGAAAGGTTTAGTTATGTTATGTGACAGCTTTGTTTTCGTATAAGTTTGTACAAATGTAATGAATTTTGACATGTGATAAAAGATTGAATCATTTCAAACTGCCATGGTATTATCAGAAAAGACTTAACGCGTCTCAAACAAACAAAAATGACAGTTTTCTATGAACTGACAGTTATTAACACAATACAAGTTCAATTATTGTCTGTTTTTACATGAATCTGTAATAGACGTAAGAAGGATTATGATTTCAGTTAATTATGGAAATTAATGTAGTGTCTCGAAATAAGACAGAGGGGTCTAGATTTACGCGAATCACAGACTTGTAATTCACTTTGGAATAAGAATTTGATTCAGTTGTCGCCACAAGAATTTATTTGCATTTAATAATAACATTAATAATGCATAATGTTTAATTTGTAATGGAGTTAGTAATCATATTTAAGTAAAATGGGCATCAATTGTAGTTTGTCTATTTTATATTGTTTTAGTTGTATTATTGTCCCGGTGATATATTTATTGTTAATTTAATTATACACATTTCTATTTTGTTTATTCAGCTCTCTTATAATATTGACTTGCTTTTGTTATGTACTTTTGATTGTTTTTTATAAATTCAGTGATATTTTTTTGGCAAATGTTTTTAACTTTTTGTCATCCAGTATTTGTTTTAGATCTCAGCGCACATTGCAGAAAAAAATTAAGTATTCGTTTTGATTTAAATTATAATTAATTTTACTTTTATTATTTCGGAGTCAAAATTTATGTGGTAATTTTTGTGCATATTTTATCTTTTTTGTACTATGAAAGTGATATGACCTACGATCAAATAAGGTATTCAAAAATGCCCATTGAAAACAAGGGTTCGTCCAGCCCGGCTAGCACGACAGCGCACATGAGTCGCGTCGCGCGCGAGGTAGATTACCCGTCCCTTTCTAGAACGAACAGTAAGAAAAAGACGGGCAATCTATCTCGCGCGCGACGCGACTCTTGTGCGCTGTCGTGATAGACGTGCAGGTTTTGAGCACCTTCCCATTTCATCAAAGCTACATCATTGCGTTTTATGATATTACAATAAATGCAACGTTTTACAAACAAAACAATTAATTAGGTATACGTTAGTAGCGATTTTTCCTATTGGTTGACATTGAAATGATTATACATAACTTTTATTTTGTACTTAGATGCTCACATGTTATTTTGCAACAATTTTTCAATTGAATTTGTACCTTACAACATTACAAATGTAACCGCCTCATTAATTTAAAAATAATTAAACTTTTTTAGTTGCATATAACGTCGTTCCACCAACACTATTTGGCACATGCACATAGTACTATATGCTATAAGCATCTATGCTTTTTGGTTATACGGTCGATTGTTTCCGTTGTTTGACCTGATCATACAATATTTCTAATACAGAGAACGTTAACACGAACAATCATTGCAAATCGTGTTGTGGTGCCGACGTCTCTATCCTGCAGTAATAATTAGACAGGGACGCACAGAGGTAAACAAACACGTGCCGGGTGTGACCTAACAATGTTCTGTAATTCATGTCCCCCATTTGACTTGTATACAGTACCTATATGAATTATGAGGACGAGTATTGTAGGTCGCGCATTCTAAAGCGTAATTCCGGGACGCAGATTGATCGCAGCCTTTCTTGATTGCCGTGAAATTATGTTGCAAGGGTTGCAAGGTGCAAGTTTAAGAACAAATCTAGATATAATTTATTGCCTGTTATACGTAACGTTTTTAGTGAGATCGTGTGCTGCATTTTTGTTTTATGCTAATAAAGTATTTATCACGATTCATTGTTTTCATTATACTATAGGTACCTTTATACACGCTTTAAACAACGAAGGATACACTAGTGAGTATAAACGTCTTTGACAAACCTAAAATGACCGTTTTATTTTTGCAACAGACATGTTGAATGATCGCCCAAGTTTTTGTGGGAAAATGCATTTTTTCGACTAGGTACTAGATATTTCCCGTGGTTTTGTCCCCGAACTCTTTATCATACTTACATTATTATTACATAATTTCCCGAGATATTAAATGGACTATGTGCTTTTCTAGACAATAATTTGTCTCCGTACCAAATTTCATCCAGATCTGTTCAGCCGTTCTAGCGTGAATGAGTAACAAACTTTCGCACTTATAATTATAGTAGGATAGTGGGCTACTTAATGCTACGATAAATAAAACTACTGTAGATATACACATACAAATGTTTATTTGGAGAACACAATTTACACAATGCGAATCCCCTTACTGACCTTAAAGTACAATAAATAGACTCAAATCAAACAAAACTAAAAATCACGAATCATATTCTCACAGGTTTTGTTTTAAGAAAAATATACTGCTTTCAAAACAAAAACTTACATCTTAAGCCACTTTCCGCTATGTTCATAAGAGAAATACTTAATATCAAAAAACTGTTAGGTGATGAAAATAGTTTTCATGTAAATACCGATTGATATCATATACATACATATATGATACTCTAATAGCAACTTTATTGCTATAGGCCGGTTTTTCGTTGTTTTTGTAAATATATTAAACGCCTGAACATAATACTAGTACTATATTCATACAATTCTTTAAAACCGATTCGTATCATCAAATAAATCAAGAAAAATATACAATAATTAGTGGCTTCATACACAACAAGCTATAATCTAGTATTAAGTGAAAAAATGGTAACAAATTGTGATCGTGATTAAATACAATAATTTGAGTAAATAAAATGATACGATTTACGATCGAAATAACAAAAAAAAATCTAAAATAAGATTACACCTTTCCAATAAAGCGAATATTGGCAAGAATTTATGATAAAACATGGTTTTACTTAGAAAGTAGGCGGCGTTCTGACGTTATCAAAAGAGTGCACATTCTTGCTAACATTCGATTTAAGTACCGCTCTAAGAAACGGGCCCAAGTCAAAGCAATAAATGCTCAATCATCGTATAAAATCAGATATGCGGAAAGTTTTAAATCGGGCCCATTTACCGCGAAGGGATACGAATACGCGTCAAAATGACATTAAACAAAAAGGGTAATGACCTAAAACACAGCTCTTAAATTATTAAACCGCCACCAGAGCTAGGTAAGTCTTTGTTCTCACTACTAGTCGTTGCCAACTTAGTTCTCGGTCTCAAAAAGCAGCCACTGACGTTATATTCCAATGACTACTGGCAATGCGCAATTCCATTCGTATCAGAGGTTCATACTGTTCCTCTCACAATCATCAACAGGTACTATTAGTGAGAGCGGCACGAGACGAAATTAGTAGATCCCCAGTAATCGTGGCAAACCAGACCCTAAGACCCTTCCCAAACAGCTTCTGCTTGTAAATTACAGTTCATGATTTTCTGGTGTGCATGAAAAAAATACAGTCGTTTTGTACCTCGTTTGTGATCCAAATGAAATTGCGCCAGACTTTAAGATTCGAGCGAATTTGTGGACGGTTAGTTGTAGCTGCTGGTGACGGAGAAGTCATTGCCCACGCGTGGGCTTATAGTCTTTTTAGTTTAAAAATTACTGAACAAAGAGCGTAACATCTGCAAAGTGCCAATGTGCTCCCACATCCGTAGTTTACATTTCAGCCTTTAAAAATGTTTTTTTTTTTACGTTAGGATCACTCACGACGATGGGCAATGACATTTATTCTAAAATTGGTCCAACCGATAAAACATGACCAAACTTACCTACATTAAACTATGAAAGCGACAGCGAATTAATCTACCTACGATAAGATCAGCAATTTTGACTAACCACGCGATCTATACCAATAGGACTCGTCAAACATTTGGAATATACGTCCAATATTTGGCTCCAACACGTACATAAAAGTCGTCAAAATCAACAAAAGCTTATAACAAGTTATTAGTAAATTATCACAACGTAGCGCAAATCAAGCCGTATACATCAAGTAAAGCCGTCAGTCTTCGAACGCGCGAGCAACGCCGGCGGCCACCACGCTAGCGACAGCCTAAATCAAATGCTTAACGAACCATGTAGATTTAGACGAACACAATACCCGAGACGATCCAATCGCCAATCCAATATTTACTAGACAAGCGTGCTCCGCCCTAGATCGGTATCATTTTAATCAGGGATTCCCAGGTGGGGGGCGCAGACCTGCTAAGGCGGGCGTAGCCCACTAGTACGGTCAAAGACCTTATTTACAAACTAGCTGCTGCCCGCGACTACGTCTGCGTAGAATTCGTTTATCGCTATACCGCGGGAACTACGCAATTTTCTGGGATCACTAATACATTGATCGCGCCAGTCCAATAATTAATGTCTGGGCTTAACAGATTGTTTCGGCTATTGGCTTCGACTAAATGGCCCATAAAAAAGTAAAAAATAATGTTTTGACGTACACAAATACTTTGCATTGAAAAACTATTTTGATCAGAACGAAATCCCAACGGTTTGGTCCCTTTGTTGGTCTCGCACTTAAAAACTTATGGGGAAATAAACAAAAACACTTTAAACCAAGTCAGATCTGTTTTTGTGACTCTTCTTGTAGATGACTCGATTGTCTTATCGTAAATACGCAAGTTGAATTTCAAAGGGAGAAAATTACGTTTAACTTATTTTACTGTATATACATGTTTATAAATAATAATAATACTGCAAGTTCAAGCCTTTTCGTGTTAAATTGAAAGCATATTGCGCGCACAAAACATTATTTTCTACAAGCCTTTATTTAAGATTACGAGACAGCCGCAAACGGTGGTCTGGTCGCCACAAGGGGTCTTTTACTCCCAAATCCGAAATTCGTATCATACCGTCCTCTCACGCTAATATTAACACTATTAGTGTGAGCGAACTTTAGATTTCGAATTTGAGAGGATGAGACCATCATCACAAGTTCATGCCCATTACATAGCTCAATTGGATTTTTTTACAAATTTAGATCAATAAATACTTCCGAAAAAAAAAACAAATGCCATTTTCATAAAAATATGGAGTTCGAACACAGTATAGAATACTTTTTTCAGAGATAGTAACAGAGTTACTTAAAATAGATATGAGCATGTACACGTCCTAAACCACCTCAGTTTTTTCTTATTTTATTTTTTACATCCATTTTCTATTCATAAAATTGGTTAAGTAGTTAAGTACCTCATTTTAGCAGCACAAATATATGTTATTTTATTACTATTACATGCGCCAAAATGAGACAAATAAATGAAAAAATCTGCAGCTGCAAGTTCAGCTGCCAATTAAAAGGAACCATAGCCATTTAAACGTCAAACACAGATGTTTCTGTCTCTATGGGTTTCACGACAAAGCGGATAATATATGTATACATATCTGTCACTTTGGGTCACTTCCATCTAAATGATTGAACACCGATGACGGACATTATCCGTCACCGCATATTATGGTGACCCACAAGCTTTGGCACAAGCTAGTGCCCTAGAGAAACAAAATTGTCATGCAGGCGTTTGAATAGCTGTTTATGACGTGACCTTTTCAACAAGTTCAAACATAAGTTACGATTATTTTCTAATAATTACAATCCCATCGCCACAAGAAAATTTGACATTATAAACATTTCCAAAACGATCTAGTCTTTTTTTCAGTCTTTCTTAAAGATGATATCCGTCACTTAACCTACCTTTTACCTCTAATCTTTTTGGCAGTGCTTTCCTACTCCTATGTCGCATTCAATCACACGTTATCAGCTAAAATTCCATTTATACAAGATCTTTGTCCAAATGCATTTGTTCACGTGAATTCATCAGATTTAAAAAATTGCTAAATATTGTCCAAATCTTGGATAAAGACATTTTATAAGTGGTCTTTCCCCTTAACATTCCGCGGGGCAAATTTATCTGTACCCGTCTGTGGGGCAACTGCGAATATAAAGTTGTGATACATTTTTATATATATTATGCATAACAATGCAGAAACTTATAGCACTTATCAACAAGAACATCCAGTGTCGATACCGTCTGAGGTCACTAAATTAAAATATCTAGTTTGAAAGAAATTTGGTTGTACTTGGAAGGTATAAAATGTAGAACCTCGTCAGTGTATATTTGCAAATAATCTTTTACCATAATAACAAAATTAGTCCGAAATGCAGACGTAAGGAGTAACGCGACTAAAGGCACCTCGCTAAACTAGTGACAGCTAAAAAGTAGTGGCCAAGGTAAGTGGATTGGCAATAAGTCAGTCAGTCAGTCCGTCAGTCAGTCAGTCAGTTAGGAAGTCGGTCAGTAAGTCAATCATTTAGTCAATCAGTCAGTCAGTAAGTAAGTAAGTCAGTTATTGGTCAGTTTGTCCGATTACATCTTGCAATTGGTTGAGAAACCTTAAATAAGACCTGGGAAAGCCACGTAAAATCGAAAGAATCTTAGGTAGCAGTGGGTAGATGCCGATTAATATAGTCTAAATGTATTAACTAATACAGCTCCTTAAGTAAGTATGCTTTATTTAAAAAGTTTAATATTAAGGTAGAATAAAAAATGCAACATATATATCTATGTGTATGTAGGTTCCTCACTTTTTTTTATTTAATTAGATGCCAGTTAAACACTGGCGCAGTTGTACGTCGGAGTCAGTAAAGCAAGCAGATACGTCCTGCTGAAAATCCGAACACACAAAAACAAAATGTATCACATCCAGCTAACAAGTTAGGTACATTTGCCCCACCGCCACATTTGCCCCACGCTACATTCTCAATTTTACCAACACACGACATCCGCTCCAAACCTCTGCTATTTCCACTACACTCAACCCACCAAACGTCAATGCTGGCGTTTACTGCTGTAGACGTCTAGCGACTTCCGTTGTGGTCATGGTCATTTACACCGGTTATACACGACCTGATGAAAGGGACACCACCATACAAAAGAGAGAGCATGTTATTAAGAACTATCTTCCATAGCCAGGTTGTGTATATCCGGCGTTTAATCAGTCTAATATGCATAATACTTTTAAAATTGACCAATTTTATTTGCTACACAAAGTAAAGCCTATGTAATATTCCTCCTATGCGCTTTTGCGTTATCAACCCATTTTGGCAGAATTATACTCGTAAGAGCATTTAATGTTCTTTTTCATATTAATTTGAACAATTTTTCAAAGCTGCTGACGAAATATGAACCAAGAAAAAGAATTAAAGCTAGACCAACCAAGCAAGCTGTATTTACAAAAAATAAAACCGTTGGTATGGACATAAGATTTAGAAGAATAAATACAACGGCGATAAAAAAATGTTCAAAAATTGAAAAGTTTTCACAATAAAGAAAGATATGTTCGATCTCATTATTGATTCCAATGTTTTTCTTATTAATTGGTATCGTAAAATGATCTTTAAATACAGTACCTTCAGGTTGAACGCTAGTAACGGATAGCCGTCGGATCGTAAACTAAAAAATTATGAATGCGCGTACGTGCTTTGTTCCATTAGTTACAGAAAAAAGTTTTGGGACAGGTATCACAAATATATATCCTGCCAAATTAGTTTGACAACACGTTACTTAGCTATTAATCTATGTTTCCATAGCATTGGCCCACTCGTCTTACAGCTACTGAACACTTTAAACTCATTAACTATAGATTAAACGGTGAACTCACGTTTATAAGTCGGGAACAATCCGACGAGCGCCGTTGGTCTGCGCGAGTGCAGCGAGTGACCGAAACTACATAATTAAGCTGCAGTTTAATTTTTAGTTAACATAAATCATGTCTCAAGAGAGCTTAAATAATACTTCAAAACTCAGTACTTTACAATTCTTTGAGCCGTCATAGTTAGACGATAATTCTGCAGTCCATTCCAAAGTAAAGATTTCGATTTCATTTTAATTAATTCGGAAATAAACTGATTCATAAGAGATACCAGTGATATGAAATTGCTCACTTTACACGATTGAACTGCGGTTAGGACAATGCAGCTTCTATAGTAACAAGATTATCTAAACAGCGCTCAGACGAGCTCAATAATACTAACTCTAATATTACTTAAAGCCAAAAAGGCCGCGTATATAATATAAATACTAAATAAACCGAAATAGCTGCGCATACTATGCCCAGTCGTCGAGCCACAACCGGACACGGTCTTATTCCCAAAGCCTTGCGGACTCTTACAAATGAGATCAAATAAATACTCACGCGTAAATTATTTCGATACCGAGGTTTCGAGTCTTAAAAATATATCACGTACCTGCACCGGCGGGCCAGACGTCGATCGAACTACGTCGATAGACTAGAGATTCGGGTTCAAGCGAGATTGGTCCGCGGCGACATGGTGATGTAGTGGTGCTCTATGGGCGGCGGCGGCACTATGGGCGACATCGGCATGTAGTCGCCCTCGTTCATCTGCGTCTTCAGACGGAGCTGGTTGAGGTGTTCGCTGCGCAGGATCAGCTCCATGATCTCCTGCGGCAGCGCGAGCGCGGCCACGGCGTCGTCGTTCAACTCCAGCGACAGATCCCCGTCGAACTCGTCGAGGAACTCGTCGGTGCCCTCCAAACACTCGACGGACTTCGAGCATCGCGCAGCCGTCACGTGTTCCGTCTCGTCTAAGAACTCGCAGCTTTTGGTCTCGCCTGCCTTGGACAAGTTGCCGGGGCTTATCTTCAAATTCTTCATTTTGCGACTGACCTTGAAGTTTTTAAATATGTCCCGGGTGGGGGTGAAGTCGAATTTCTTCTTCTTGGTCTCGACGTCTTTGTTCTCTTTGGCGGTTTCCGATTTGGGCGACATGATGCGGGAGTCGCTCTTGAGCCGTTTGCGGAAGACGCTGAAGGCCTGCCTCGTGCGGTCCTTGGGGAGGGTCTTGGTCTTCTGCGAGTCGGCGGAGGAGGCGGAGCTGACGCTGCAGCAGCGCGGCAGGGAGCCCAGCGAACTGTGCCGCGTCACGCCGTCGGGGGACGAGTTCATGCGCGAGTTCCACGACGAACCCAACTTCATAGTGCTAGGGATAAAAAAAGGATTTCAAATATTAATATTTACAATCGATTCAAAGACTGTTCCGCCGACAAACAGATCGAACTATCGAGTCTATCGGTGGTGTCATATTGACAGTAAAAAAACGGGACCAATCGACATAGCAAAAATCATAGCCTCTAGGCAGCGGAAGGGGGCGGGCCATATTTGTCGAAGGTCGGATGTCGGGGGCGAAAAGTTGTCGGAGTGGAGACCACGAACGGGGTTCAGGAATGTGGGGAGACAGCCAGCAAGACGGACGGATGATTTGGTGCGAGCGGCTGGGAAGGACCGGATACGGAAAACTCGGGACCATACAGAATGGTTTAAAACGGAAGAGACCTTTACTCAGAATTGGGTAGATCAAGGTTGAAGAAGAGGAGAACATGTAATGAATGCGATCACGGTGTGCCTCACCCGAAGGGCAGCCGGGGCGGCAGCGGCGGCGGCGGGCAGCGGCGCGCGGGGCGGCGCATGGTGGCGTACACGCAGTCCGCCACCGCCTCGTACGTCGGCTCCTCCCGCCGCGCGCGCGCAACGTCCGGCCTGGCCCCGTCGCCGCGCTCGCCGTGTCCGGGCTGGCCCCGCCCGCCCAAAGCCGCCCCGTGGCTGTCGCTACACGCGTCCGCTCCGTCGACGACGTCGCGCGTCATCTTTGTGTACGTGTTCTCTGGTAAGTCCGGTATCTCTTCGTAGATACCTGACGCGATCGACAGCAGAGAGCGCCGGTCTGACATGCTATGAAAAAACAAAAAATATATTTCGCGACACGATTCGAACCGATCGAACTAGACGACGAAGATGCATATGCGGATAAATAAACTTCTCTAAAATGTTATAACAAATCTAAACGTACTGAAATCCGCAATTCTATATTGACATACCAGTATCACGATAATATACACCGTCTAATGTATGCCAAATAAATTCATCATAATCACAATCTAGATCTAATAAAATAGCTAGTCGGTCGTCTCACCAGTCATCGATGGTGGCAGAGGCGACGAGCCGCGAGCGCTGCGGCGTGGGCGCGGGGGCCGCGAGGGACAGGGGGGCCACTGGGGACAGGAGGGACGCGGGGGACACGGCCAGCGCGGGGGGCGCGGGGGACACTGCGGGCGCGGCCAGGTGGCCGGCGCCTGCGCACCGCGACAGCTGCCCGCTGGGTATGCGCTTGCTTTCCTGCAACATTACGCATTTATTGAGCTTTTCAGTCAAGAACATCCTGCAGAGCGATTAAGAAGAAGTCGTAGGCAGCCCGCAGCCCGAGCCCTCTCGCTAAAAGATGAAGGAAGTGGAACGTATGTAGATTGGAGACGACGACCAGTTATTTTTAGGTCTCAAAAGCGATTTCATTTACAGAGTCCTCGCGGGCGCGGCTGCGGGGCGCGGGGTAGGCTTGCGCGGGGGCCTCTCTGTGCGGGCGTTTGGCGCACTCCCCGCCCGCACCGCTCTCGGCCCCCTTTGTCGTCCTACCCCGCGCCCCTGCACCCGCGCGGGCGAGGACTCAGTTACGCGGTCGGTCTATAGTTACCTTCAGCATGAGCAGGTCGGTGTCGTCCAGGGCTACTTCTGCCGGGCCACCGTTGGACCAGCTGCTGCGGCGGACGTCACCTGTTCAGTCATTCAAAGATCACACCTTACACTTCAGTTGTCCACACAATCCAGTTCATGCTTTCATATTTGGTCCGAGCCGTTAGACAGCGATGTATAATCGCTTACTACAGAAGACGATATAGACTATAATTAGAAGATGTAAAGTTTAAAAATACAAACTTTTACCCCCGAATTCGCTCGCGTGAAACATCATATATTATTTTACTGTTTTCTGCGATCTGAGACATTCTTTATTTCACCCCCCTGGGGGGTGTAATATACTACACATTACACATCATCATCATACCAAATTTCATCTAAATCAAGTAACAAACACATATTTTTCCAAATTTATAATATTCTAGCTGTTGCCTGCAACTTCGTCTGCAAAGAATTAGTTTATCGCTATCCCGCAGGAATATTCCGGGATAAAAAGTAGCCTATGTGCTATTCCAGTGCTATTTCGAATTTCATCCAGATTCGTTGGGCCGTTCTGGAGTGATTGAGTAACAAACAAACATCCATCCATCCAAACTTTCGCATTTATAATATTAGTTAGATGTAAGAATTTACCCAAGTCATCCTGAGTGGTGCTTCTCGGGAGGTCACCCTCGCTCCTGCTCAGCCGCTTGGACTTGGCCACGCGCGCCTCCAGCCGCCGCCGCAGAGCCGACACCAGCTCGCTCGCGAGCGGCGTCGACAGCCTAAGCGAACCGCCGCCGTGGAAACTGCTGGAAATGTATTTACAATATATTACAATACTACCCAAAAAACTAGGTACTCGTAGAAGCCAAAGTGTCGACCCTGGGCCCTATTTGATAAAGGGACAAGTTACAATTTACAAGCGGAATCGGAAGTCTCTTTCTGACCCTATGTGTTAGATAGAGACTTCCGCTTGTAAATTGTTACTTGTAGCTTTATAAAATAGGGCCCTGGTAGGCTTTCATATCAGGCGACTTTGACTGGCGTAGAGTATTTTGACAGAAGGTTAGTATTTCAATTGTTATTGTTCTTCTTATTTGTCAATCCGCGGATATTAGACAAACATGTTAAATAAACTTTCTGTGCTATCTACTCCTTATTTTTACTAAATAGAAAAAAAGACAGAATAACATTGACTGGCAATTCGTAGCAAATTGCAAGTAACAAAATACAATAAAATTAAAAATATATTTTTAAACATAATAATAGTGATTAAAAGGACCACTTTAGGGTAACTTATTGAAAAACATTGTATATATTTGCTGAAGAGTTGAATGATAAAATATAATATCACTCTGTTTGCTAGTAATATTAACAATAACTGACGTTTACTCTGCATCTGGATTGTTCTAAACTTGTAGCTATGTGAGAAGTGATTGTATCATTTATTTATACTCTAAATAAAAAATAGCTTATAACGATCAGCGGCTTGCGGTGCGGGTATTTAGTGTGATGACATGATATATGATTTAATGCAAAATGAGATGAAACTGTGATAATTTTGAGAGCTAGTCGGCACATTAACTTTTCTACCACAAAATTGCTCAGATATCACGTGGGTTACCATGTCTTAATGCGATTCAATTCTGATTCAGTTTAGGTTTTAGCTGTCATTTTTAGTACGGATCTGACGGCGAGCGAGCCTAAACTAAATCGGAATTGACAACATTTCATATTTCTGAGCCTATAATATTAATGGTTCTCTGTATTTTGTTTGAAAAGATGAACATGCTGACAGTTTAATTTTTTCGCTAGGGCTTGTATTTAATTTATAATTAATTTATTAATTTGTGCTTATTCTAAAAGGGCGTAAGTCCGATACTATCACAGAATAAACACTTATCCCTTTGTCTTTTCTCTATAGAAAAAAAAAGTGACGTCAATTTCAAATTGTCAATGTCAGGCCCTATTCTCCAATATTCGATTTTCGAGGGCCGCTTAGTGCTGTTCTGCTCATACAAATAGTCATTATCTTGAGAGTGAGAGTGAAGGTATGCAACAAGCTTCGAAAATAGAATTTCAGAGTTGCCCCCCTTGTACTTTGAAGTTGTCAAAAATACAAAATTATGATCGCTCATTTTTTCTCGTGAAAAAAAGCAAAGGGGTTTCTCCTATCCTGTGGTAGTTTTGGTAAAATTAGGACATATTTTTAATTAATTTTTATTTTTTATAATAAGCGATATTAAAATTATATAAACATACTAGTTTTTGCCCGCGACTTCGTCCGCGTAGAGTTAATTTATTTTCAAATAGCTTTTGCTCGCGGCTTCTCTTGCGTGTACCAGTAGTATTCCAATCCCGTTTTGTTCCCGTTCCCGTAAGAATTTCGGAAAATGCTCTCTTAATGCTACTCTACACTCCGAAAGCAAACCCACTTGCCAAATTTCAGCTTTCTACGACCAGTAAAACGGAAATTCCCGTTTTTTCCCGTTCCCGTGGGAATTTTGGAAAGTCCTCTCTTAATGCTCCACTACACTCTCCAAGCAATCTATATGCCGAATTTTAGCTTTCTACAACCAGTAAAAAGAAAAGTCCCGTTTTACCCGTTCCCGTAAGAATTTCAGGAAATGCTCTCTTATAGCTTCCCCACACTTTCTAGATAAATTAATTTAATTATTACTCCTACTCCCATTAAATCATAAAAAAAAACAATAAAGTAGAAAACAATAAAATAAATCCCGTTTTTTCCCGTTTCCGTTTTTGTTCTCGTAATCAGCGACCCGATAAACCGTACAAACAAATACCCATGTTGATTTTTAGACCTTGTCACCACATTTTCCCCTATTAGGGGTTGAATTTTCAAAAAACCTGAAACAGGTGTTTACTCATTTATCGTCAGGAATACTCCTGCGAAGTTTCGAATAAAATAGTCTAACTAATCTTGTTTCCCCATACAAACTTTGGACTCCCATTTAACCCCTTTAGAGGTCGAATTTTGAAAAATACTTTCTTAGTGCACCCCTAGACCTTATAAGGAACCTACATGCCAAATTTGGAATCTCTAGAACCAGTGGTTTAGGCTGTGCGCTGATATGTCAGTCAGTCAGTCAGTCAGTTTATTCCTTTATTTTAAAACTTTAATTTAAAATTGAAGTCTAGTTATTACAGTTATGTACTGAGAAATATATAAATCTCATTAAATTCCTAACCCGTGGGAATATCAAAAAATCCTTCTTAGTGCTCCTTTGGGATAATCAAGATATACGTCTGCCAAATTTCAAGTTCCTAGGTCCAGTGGTTTAGGCTGTGCGTTGTCTCTCAGTCACTCTGAATGGAACATATAAATCTCATTTTTTCCTTATCCTGTGAGAATATCGAAAAATCCTGAAATTAGTTTTTTAATGTTACAATCATCTATATGTGTGCCGAATTTGAAGAGTCTAGTCATTACAGTTACTGAGATATATATTATAAGCCCCATTTATTCCCTATCCCGTGGAAATTTCGAAAAATTCCTTTTTAGTGCTCCTCTGGGATACTCAAGGTATACCTGTGCCAATTTTCAAGTTTCTAGGTCCAGTGGTTTAGGCTGTGTTGTCTGTCAGTCACTCTGAATCGAACATATAAATCCCATTTTTTCCTTATCCTGTGGGAATATCGAAAAATCCTGAAATTAGTTTTTTAGTGTTACAATCACCTAAATGTGTACCGAATTTGAAGAGTCTAGTTATTACAGTTACTGAGAAATACATAAGCCTCATTTATTCCCTATCCCGTGGGAATTTCGAAAAATCCCTTCTTAGTGCTCCCCTGGGATACTCAAGGTATATGTGTGCCAAATTTCAAGTCTCTAGTTCCAGTGGTTTAGGCTGTGGGTTGTCTGTCAGTCACTTAGTAACGGAACAGTTTTATATATACAGATTGCAGTAATCAGGAGGTAAAATGCTTTCGAACCATATATACATTTTCAGGTGTTATAAAAATGAAATGTTGTCAATTGCGCATTAAGACGTCATGGCAACCCCCTGGTACTTAAATAAATTGTAGACTTAACGACCTAGTCAATTAACAGCTACGCATTAAATAGTAAACATGGAATTTAAACAACAAACGGAAGTAGCCTACGCCTTGACTACCAAAATCTACGTCGCTTAAACTAGGGTCGGAGGTAGACATCAAAGAGGCCTAACACAGGCTCTCTCAGTATTTTCTCAGTTTAGTCAAACCAATCCGACCACCTGCTGAAATATTTGGGAAGAATTTTAAGTTACCCTATATTTTCCCGGTATGATATATCTGGAAGCTTACCTACTACGAAATTCATCAATAAGAGTACATAATGTTTTTGTCCAGCTGACTTTCGTACAAGTGCCGGCACGTAAGTCTAGCGATGACCGTTGATGCGCAGTAATCGAAAATAAGGCATCGCGGGGGAATGCAGGGGACGCGGGCGGGCGTACTCCACGTTAGACTTACGTGCCGCCACCTGTACAACCGACACGAATAAAGCTACATTGGCGAATTGGTGAATTGAGCGGAGACTTGGAAAATTTTGCAGGATTATGTCACGCATGTCATTCCTCTCCATTTTTTACCCGACTTCAAAAAAAGGAGGACATTCTATGTTCGACTGTATGTATTTTTGATATCTGCTGTTTCAGTTCTGCGGTAAACATTAATAATTAAGATGTTCAAGTCAAAAACTCGTTAACAAATGAAACAGAGTAAATCATAATATTAAAGTGTGGTTAAGGATTCCCCAGATCCGTATAAACATGTTTTCGTAATGTCGTTTACTGGAAATTTGTCATTACTAATAGCGATTTTATTTATTTTGTTATATTTACCCCAAACAATGAAGCGGAATTTTATTGTTTACTGTTCTATTTCCTATTAGGTATCAAAGATTTTTGCAGTAAGCAGGCGCCGAAACTTTATAATAAATTGCCAAGTAAAATACTGCAACTGGTAGACCTTACACAATTTAGGATAGAGCTCTTTGAATTTCTTACCAGGAAAGCATACTATTCCATCCAGGAATATCTGACAGACTCCTTTTAATATTTTAGTTTATTGAGTAATTATTGTAATCAGTTTTTTGTGTAAGTATTATTATTTAATGCATGCTGCATGTGAATTTGTAGCTATTTGTATGCCACTGGGGCGAGACATAGTGATACCAACTCATTACATACTTACTGTAACATCTATTGTGACCTATGTTTGACAAATAAATGATTTTATGATTTATGATTTATGATTTATGAAAAAAGACATTTTTACTTTAAGGAAACAATCAGACCTACAACAAACATAGAAGACTGGAAAATACTTGGAGAATTGCCGCTAATTGATTTGATACATTCTTTTTGACCTAAGTTTTACTACTTGTACCGTTCCTTTAAACATATTTTTTGCAAAAAACATTACATTTAAATGTAGTCATTATATTTAATAGTCTTGATGGTAGCGCCGTAAGTATTATCGTAAGCTTTAAATTAGAACAGATTATAGATGCAGATAATTTACAAGAACAATGGGGCTCTGCACCAATCCAATCCACGCTGTGCCACCATAAGCATTCAATCGATTTACAAACATGACAAGTAATTATACAGACCCCCGTAACCTTCCCATGCTGTGTTAAAATCAACCAAACCCGTGCACATCCTGCAGGTCTACCCCGAAGTTAAAATTCTAAGTTAGTTTCATGCCTTTCCCTTCACACTAATGGTCATTAATAGAGAGTGAGAGGAAGAGTGAGATACTAACTTCGAATTTCTAATTTCGGGACAGCCTGTCAACTGTGTAGATAAATAAAAACCACAAACCTGTGGACATTAACCACACAGATCTTGTTTTTGTAAGCGTCAGTGGTCTGTGTTGTGCCTCTGATATGTTTCCATTTGATAAGGGTGTCGAGTTTCTGTGAGCGCGATATGAGGACGCCACCAGCTGACAGAGATAAGACCCCGTCGCCATTCAAACTGAGCTTGCGGGACAGGACTGTCGTGATGATGGAGACTGAGTATGAGTCTTTGAGCAACTCCGTGCCTGTAAAGATGATGCATGATTGAGGGCAATTTAGATGACGGACGCTGCTTTGTAGAACCAGTGTCAACTAAAGTTATCAGTAACCTGGTACCCATCAAACAAGCAGCATGAGACAAGAATTAAAAAAAATATATGCTGCAAGTTGCTGCCTGGCGAAGCGGCTCACTTAGACTGCAATTGGCTATTGCTTTTTAACTCAATTTGTTGCATTATGAGACTTTCGTTTGAAGTACAGTTCTGCCTAGAAAAGTCTGCATGATACTTCTTGACTAAATTTGGCATTTACACTATCTTGATCACAAAATTGCCCTCAAGAATGTAACAGCGGAATGAAATGAGCTTGATGAATGACACATTAAATAAGTTGCTTTTAAAAATAATTTTTAATACAAGCTTTTATGTTAACTATACTTGCATTGTCATCTTCTAATTTAACTTACGTTACGTACACAAAATTTCAAGTCAAACCAATGGTTAGAAGTGTTAAAATTTGACTTACAAAACAATACATTACAAAATAAATATTAATTTAATCAAATAAATACAAGCTTGTAAAAAATATATATTCAGGACCTATAAAAAGCAGAACAATGATGATTTAAACTCAATGTGAAAATTGTAAGCGAAAACAATGGACTTTATGCTATGAAGAGATATTAGGCAGCTGTTTCATTTACACTTTCAATATCAAACTCATTGTTTACATTTTAAAATTGCATGTGAAATTGCATTCCATTAAATGTTGCACACAAAATGGCTAATTTTAGAATTCACACACACATCCCACATTTTGTAAGTGTCAGGAGTCATGCAATATTTTGATGACTAATATATTATGTTTGTTCTTAATCTAGTATACTTGCAACACAATTAAAATTCTTTGATGCATTATAAATGAGGTCTAGGTAGATAAAAATTATTGTGTTATACTGTCTTATGAGGGCACCCAATGGAAAATTTATGTTTGGCAGTTTACTTTAGGTAATTAGCATAAAGAAAGCAACCTTCGTAATGAACCTTGTATTACATGAGCATGTGCCGAGTGTCAGAGTAAAAATTAATGAGTAAAAATTGCGTAGTTTAAAACATTACACTTTGAAACTAGATTGTAATTGTATAAACTCACATTGTCCTACTCCCAACCAGTTATCTAACATTCCTCGTATAACTGCATGAGTAATTGACGTAATCAGACTGAACCAGGTCTTCATAATACGTAAAAGTTTTGTTTTCTTAAACCTAAAAATATTACACTAAATGTTTGGCAATATGATTTAATTACGCAGATGAAACAGTTGATGGCCCATTAAATTGTTTGTCTTGTAACATAAATATACTTTCCACTAACACTAACTTCCATAAAGAAATCATGCCATAATTTTTCCTGTATCATTAAACTTATCAGTTTTTTTTGGTACTCCTTCCTGGTAGATAGGAGCATGAGTAACAAAAATAACAATGAAAATGATTAATAATATAAAAGTTCCTGTAACACATGTACACACATAACACAAGTACAAAACCTAATTGGACTTTCCCAACTTATTACGAGTTGAGCTATTTCATTATTAGTTTTTGTAAATTGAAAATGTCCATTTTACTAAACTCTTGAACCAAATTTTTGTAATTTTGTACATACCAATACCTATAAGATGGATTTATCAGAATTCTAACTAGATAGGAAATTCTTCCAAGGAGATAAATCCATATGTATAAGATATCTAGGAAAAAATAGTTAGGTCCTCAGTACAAAACAATAAAAAAATTGTGCTTCCATAATGGTGTTATGATTATTTGATTATAGCAATCATTTTAAAACTATACCTAGTATACATAAATAAACATTGAAGTTGAAAACTACTAGATATTTACTTTGATTTTCTATCCTACCCTGATCTATCCAGATATACCCTGGCCCAAAAGTGACAGAATTAACATCCCAGTAAATGTAGTAATTTATACATATACAGCACATTTTCAATACATCATATCATATTATAGGGCAGGACAATAGAATAGTAATTTTGTTGATGCATTTGAAATTTATATGCTAATGTTATCAAGTGCACATTATTAGCATACAATCCAGTGACGTCTGTTGAAGGGCCACAGGCATTTTAATTACAAGAACAAGAACCCCTTTAATGAGTCACTGTTTGATGTCATTTGGCAGTGGTACCTATTTGTTTTTTTCTTGTCAGTTACCTATGTCTAGTAGCCTAGCTTTGTATGTTTTTCCTATCACAAAACACTAATTAATCAAGATCAGCATTGAACATACAAAACATGAGGTAACAGCCTAACTGATCTTTGACCGCGTAAAAAAAGCAAACAACAATGAAGGTAGATCTACTTACCTAAAACCTGTCTGCCGTCGAGTAGGGCTCTAATTTTGTCCATCCAGAGCTGCGCATCTTGGAAAGTCTGCGCGGCGAGCAGGATGCGGGGCTTATGCGGCTCCATGAGGGAAAACACAGCGAAAGCATGCGGGCGACTCCGAGACTTGGCTAGGCGCACCACGCTGCCAGGAGGGAGTTCCACCGCCCCAACCGAAGCCCCCGCCTCACTACAATACACCGCCAACGAACCACCACCAGAACACGTCGGGCTCGGTCTCAAAATACACCATTGTCTTTTCCACGTCTGGAAAAAATAACAAATAATCAATGCCATGCCAATGTTTTCATCACATCCGAAGTGACTCAAACTTACCTTGAAAGGGTAAAGATTTGTTTTAAAGGGATACTTAACTTCTAAGTATCCCGACATTTCCTAAAATATTTTCTATAGAATTGTGCTAAATGAATGGCATTTCTATAATAACAAACACAGTCACACTGGATCAGTGTTGCCACAACTGAGTTCCCAAAAGGTACATATACAGCGCTGAAAAAGTACATTTTGGGATAAAAACGTACATAAGCATTTTTTTACTCAATTCTTAACACAGCTTTTATCGCTCTCAGTTTTGCCACAACTGTTTGGCGGCAGTTTATAAAATGTTACACATAGTTTTGGATGAGATCAAAAGGTACATAAACTGGACTCCATTACACATAACACATTATAGGCTAAAAAGGTACGTCAAATGTGTAAAATGTACGCTAACGGCAACACTGCACTGGATAAACACGAGGCGACGGATTCAAACTATTGTTTACACAAATACAAAATCATAGATAAAATAACTTTGTTTTGTGATTGATTTTGTTTAGTGATGTTTGTTGAACATTTTACCGGTTTTATTGAAACGATGGTCTATGGTATATAAAGCGTTTATACACATGGAACGCAATACGTAAAATTACGAATGGCAACACTGGTTTTCGTCTTTGTTTCCGGTATACTAAAAAAAAAAATCCTGATCTATTGTGACTTGTTTCCTTTCCGTTTCCCCGTTAGGCTAAATACGGGCTAAATGCACTAAGAGCGCGAGGCTAAGTATTATAAAAAAAAACTTGTGTCGTAGTTTGAGCACCCAAGCCCATGCCGCGCCCACCATGCATTTGAATACGGGCGCCAAACTTCACCCGTAAGTATGCTTAAGACACGGATGCGTGCCAAATATTATAAGGCTATAATAAGTATACCCTTTTTTGTCACTTCCCGCATAAGACGGGTTAAATAAAATGGCATGGATTAGACGGTCAATATTATCGTGATACTGGTATTAGTCCGAGAGCTGGCATCAATTTTTGTAGGTATAGGTATTTGGGGCAAGCTAAAAATTTGTCATATAGCTCTCCTCTCCTATTATACACGGAACTGCAGAAATGGCTGGTGAGTAGCGGAGCTAAAGCGACCGGGGCGAAATAAAAGTTTTCAGCTTGCCTCAAACACCTACCCAAAAATTGGTGCAAGCTCTCCTACTATATATCATTATAGGATCGCGGATTTCAAAATATGTATCTAAATTTTGTGATATGAATCGTGATATGCTTGGATCACGCGATGATATTAACCGTCTAATCCATGCCAATAGGATTTTCAAAGTTAAAATTAAATTAAAGCCAAGAATTTAGCTTTTTTTTATTAATTACCTAGTTCTATCTTTACTACATATTATTATATTTATATATCTTAACTACAAATCAACGCACGTAAAAAGAACTCCTTGCGATATATACCTGCGCATGAGCGAAATACGGACCAAATTGGCGGGAGCGGGTGGGGGACGCTACTATACTGCGCAAACGATATCCTCCACTAGCCACACAGAGCTCTTTTTACGTGCGTTGACTTATACATTTAGGTGAAATAAAACTACAACTTTAGATTCTTAAAATACCTTAGAAACATTTAATAGTAGGTAAAAACAACAAAACAAGAAAATATTTTTACTAAACACGAAAGTAAGTATGTATGTATGTAAACTCTTTATTGTGCAAAATAAACAAGACAAATACAATAAGTCAAGTACAGTAAGTCAAATACAGTAAGTTTATTGGTGCATCCAGTTAAGCTACATCATAATTTTCACGAATTACTACTTAACGTTCTAAAGTATTAAACATATTAAACGTTAATGAACCTGTCAATACAGAACCCGGGACCGTTAGGAGGTTGAGCGCCCACATTTCGACGGATCATACGGCAAGTGTGCTCCTCTAAGCGATGCCTCGCGCTCTCAAGCTGGGCTTGCTTATCGTCGAGAGGCGTACTCCAAAGTACTTCAGCAACGGCACTTGCTCGAGGCCAAACTCTGGAAAAATAACCAAAATGATCCAAGTAAACAACTGTCATAAATCATAAAAATAACTTTTAACATTAAATTTGTCCATCATTGGTCAGCAAATTCTGATATTCAATTTACGAATGATGAACCTTTAAGTCTACTTTTAAATAAGTATTTTTCTGTGGTTCCTTTAACTATCTAAGTAAACTTAATTTAACACACATACAATAGCCAAAACTTATAAAAAACCATTGTAATAGTTTATATTGAGTTAATAAACATCCCTAACATAAGTTTTTTCTCATATACCTTTTTCTCAGTTTTATTACTTGTACATGTACGTACAGATTAGATAGATTAGTGTGGTCTACGCGAGCTACATTTTTTTTACATACATACATAAATCCGTCTTTAGCCCTTTCGGGGTATGACAGATCCTAAGGTAACAAGACCTAAAGGCCTATAGAAAGAAAGAAAAAGAAAAGAAAAAAAAAAAAAAAACTGCCATAGGCTATATAGGCTTTTACCATCTGCGCGGGAAGAGAAGCAGCTGGTACATTCTATGTTTTTACTTTGCTCCCGGACCAGGCGTTAAAGTATAATTTTTTTAGCTGACACAAATATAGTCACGAAGAAATTCTATACTAAGGACCGCACTTCCGGCAGAACAGAAAAAGAACATCACTTAAATACCTGCTCATAACATTCCTATCGTCAACACTTTCCCCCCACATGCATGCTTCTCCGCCTAGTATGTTGCTGGCTAGCGTAGCGTTGGAAACCATCCGACCGGGATCGGCCTTGTAGAAATTCTCCCAGTCACCACCAGTGCTAAGGTGGTCCAAATACCACGCTTCAGAAAATATGACCTTGTGGCCTGCTTCCAAAATCTGAATAATATAATGATGTTAGTACTAGTTATTTACGCTCGTAAAATTTTAAGCAGTTTTGTAGAGAAATAAATGCGGATTTATAATATTACTAGCTGAGTTAGGAAAATCTATATTTAGAGTAGATATCTAGTCCATGTTTTGTCCCAGACAAGCAGACGTACATGCCAAATTCTATCCAAATCCGTTCAGCAGTTTTAGCGTGAAGCAGTAACAAAAACAAACTTTCACATGTATCTAATATTATAGTAGGATTTAAGTTAATGCTGAACGTAAACTTACTTTGTTTATTTCCTGGCTTGCCTCATCGGCGTTACCCTTCCACACCTGCACCAGAGTATTGTCAGATAAGGGAACATTCTCGTCAAATACCTCCTGAAATCACATTAATATAAATTAACGGGATGAGCGCGTTATTTAAATCATTAGTAAAGCTTATGAAGAATACTAATTCGCACCCATAGTTACTTGCCTGCCATACAACAGGTAGAGATTTACCAAGCAGTGGAATGACATTGGTCATGAAGAGTGCGTGGAGTTCTTTTACATCCGACATGTTGTGCTGTGCCATGTAGTCTAGGAGCTCCGCGTTTGACTTCCTAGTCAAACAAAAAAAGTATAGTGTAAGTACTAGTCTAAACTTCCAATCAAAAATCCATTCAACTGGAAGAATAAATATTTTTCTAAGCTATTGATCAAATCCGTGATCCGTCCCCTATTTGAATCGCCCAGATACAAAAATTATAAGGAGGGGATCCAAGTAGGGGAGCCTAGTGGACGTCACGCTTAGAGAAATGTCTACCTGTGACACTCCCCACAATTCAATAACTAAATATAAGAAGAAGAAGAAGAAGAGAGGAGAAGAAGAAGAAGGATATCGAATTAACTCACCAACAATCTAAATCTACCTCATCCCCTCCGATATGATAGTAACTATCCGGGAACAATCCCTGCACCTCTCGGATCAGATCTCTAAGCAGCTCGTACGTTGAGTTCTTTATGGGGTTCATTGGACCCAATCCAATTATTTTATTGTCTTTGTAGCATTCGGTCAGGATTTCAGGATGCGCTACTCCCCAAGATCTTGTGTGACCTTAAATTAGGCCAAAGATTGTCGTTAATTAAATAACAACAGATATATTTATATAGACTTTGGTTGTTTTCACCCACCACACAACTGGCGGCGACGTTCTCGCTCGCTCTCAAACAATTTACGATCACAGCATACCAGACGCTGCGGCCGCCGGGCTAAGGTAGGATTCTTTTTAAAAGATCCTAACAAGGATCTTGTGCAAGTTCCACCTGGTTCGCTAATACCATCTCACTATCTAATCTTGCCGTCAAGAAGCAGCTTAGTGCTTGCGCTGCTCTGATTCCATAATCTTATGCCTCTAAGCTGGCAACGCATCTTCAGTCCTTCAGCGTTGTGCGTGTCCATGGGTGGCAATGGTAACACTCACTTATCCGGTGACCCACTTGCTAGTTTGCCACTCTATTTCATAAGAAAGGTTTTTGGAAAAGCAGGACTTTTAGTAAAAAATTAAAACGACTTCCTCACCTGGTACGTCGATTTCTGGGAGCACTCGAATACCTCGGTTTCTAGCGTACTCCACCACTTGACGAATGTCCTCCATCGTATAAACCAGTGCAGGGTGGTAGGCACCTTGGTTGCTAAAAAATATTAATTTGCATACGTATAATAATGCGTTACAACTACCTAAAAAAAATTTCATCGAAGCCAAAAATAATGTCAACCCTGGTAGGCTGTCATGTCAGGCTAGGGTAGGCAGGCTGTACTGTCAAAGAGGTGTTATAACAGAAGGATACTATTTCAATTGTTACCGTTGCGCCCGCGCAGCGTGCACGCTGCGGCGCTGCGTCACGCCATGTGTCTGGCCAAGCCTTTTTGGTATAATATTTCTTTCTATCTTGAGGCTACAGCCACGAGCATATACTGGTATACTATGTGTGTTAATAATAATTATGAAACTAAGTACTTAGGTACCTGAGTTCTGGAAATTTTTCACTTTGGTACGGGAAACTCTGATCATCGACTATGTGCCAGTGAAGAACATTCATTTTGTTCATAGCCATAGCATCCATAGTCAGATAAATATTATTCAAAGATATGTAATGTCTTGATGTATCCAATAATAGTCCTCGATGTGTATAACGCGGATAATCAAGAATCTCCGTCAATCCAACCCTTAATTCCTAAAAAACAATACAGTTTATAAATTCCGTTATCTATTTTCCGATAAGTATCGGTTTCAGGAGCACTATTTCAAAAACTTGTTTTCGAATGTAAATGTAACGGAAATTCATGTTTCATGGTCACGAGCATTTTGTTTTTGTTCTCTTCTCTTATTTTTATTTATTTGGCATTTGGCACAGGACGACAAAGTACGTTGCGCTCACTCTGGCTAGTCGTCATGATCAAATCGAATAGATTAAATAAATATTCTAAATAAACTAAGTAAATAAATTTATAAGGATTATTGTGTACATCTTTAGACTACTGAGCCTTACATCATAGTCATCTGAGATGTAAGTTAGCTGATCGAGGGTCTCAAGCCCTCTTTGGATGCCCCAGATCGTGGGGGCCGACAACCAGCTCGGATTTGACACGGTAAGGTTGTCTGAAAACAAAGATTTCATTGCACATCGTAATCATAATCATTAGTTTTATTTTGTTATTTCAGTAATTTTTGAAAAATTGTTGCCGCAGTCAAAAATGCAGTCGATAAAAGTAAAACATTTTTTTTTATGTTATATGAATATTTTAACTTCTGCCTCACGACAGCTATCAGCTAAAAGAGGAAATATTAAAAAATATACAGTCTATATGTAAAGTAGTTCAGACTCTACTTAGAGTTCGATGACATTTTTATGATTCAATTAAATAACATTTGTGAGTTAACCCTTAAACAAGACGTAAGTAAGTATCTTACTGAAGTTACTCATAAGTATCATTATAGTTGCGATAATTACTTTTTGTAGGTAAGTGATAACGATAATAAACGTACTTGTTGACCTCAATCTTATTTGTTTTGCGATATAGGCATGAAGTGGTTATCGATTAAATCCGCATTATAATTTTGAAATTACTTAGTAATCTGCACGATCAAAGAATAAAGTAATAAATCGGCTAAATAAAGTAATCCTTTGGGCTTTGTAGGCGCCGAAATTAATCGAAAAGCCGTTGTTTGATTCCGATCTAGGGCGGTGGTCAACAAACTTTTTGACAATATTTCGTTATGTCATTTTTATTTCTCAATTATAATTAATTAACCCTGCCACAGCCAGCTGGGCTGGACGGGGTGTTCTTTTTATAACTTATAGCTTTTTATAGTCAGTTTAAGTTTAGTTTTTAATTTAATCTTAGTTTAATTTGTTTTTTGTAAATATTTATTGGTTGAAATAAGATTGGAAATATACATTATAATTAATTACATTTTGTCTTTGTAGTTTTTTGTTACATGTTTGAAAAAAGCACTATACAAGCTTCAACCATTAAGTGCCATACGGACTCGTAGGTATACATAAAAATCCTCGCCTTCGGCTCGGATTTCAAACAAACTCGTCCAGTATGGCATATAGTAGGAAGCAAATAAGTAAAACTTGGAGGGGATAAGCGCAGTATGAAAATGATGTTGTTTTTCATACTGCGCTTATCCCCTCCAAGTTTTACTTATTTGCCGCCTAATATACTTACTGGTCTCTTCAGTAATCAGTAATGTACCTACTATTTTTAGTAGTTGACACAATGTAATTAAATCTTATTCGTATTTCAAAATTATCACAATTTTTCACCACTTTTGTTTGTTATTTTCATGTATGTGCATTCTAAATAAAAAAGTAGAAAACGGTCGAAGAAAGAACTATATATTTCCAAACTAAATTATTGCCATATTCAAGCATACTTACGTCAAAAATGTGCCGGCAGCGTAGAAACTGGCGCCCTCTCTTAAATTCTATTTTATGTGGCACAATAACAATATTTACTACAAAGCGTAAGCGCACTTACAGCTCTCATCCACTCCCAAGTACGGGTACATTTTTCTTTCGCAGGACGCCGTTAGGTTGATCTGTACCTCTGTCAGGGCTCCTCGGTACTCGAGTCGGCCGCGCATTTTGTTGCGGCGGCGCCGTGGCTGCGTGGCCAGCGCGGCCAGCTGCTTCTGCCCGGACTTAAAGCGATCAATCGCGCTTGTGAGGTCGGAACAGCTGTGGCCTACTATCTGCAAAGAAAGAGTCAACGTACTTACTCCACAATGGCAATTAGGCACTTGTCCCACCACCGGCGAGTAGCGAGAAGCGAGTGTTTTTTAGTATGGAACTTTTGTCACCCGGCGACAAGTGACAAAATTTCCATACTCAATAACGCTCGCTTCTCGCCGGCGGTGGGACAAGTGCCTAAACGTTTATTCTTCTTCGTATTCCGTGGGGCCATCGTGTATCCCTTCCCTTGTGCCGAAAAGGGCGTCTCAAAATTTATCTTTACAAATCTAAGCCTTACAACCACAGCACTTACTAAATTTCAATTTTTTTTAATGAACACAAAAAAATCCGAAAGTAAAGCTTTGGCCTTGAATCGAACCCGGATCCTCATCATTCCGTGATGCGTGCTATACCGCTGCACCACCTATAGCAGGTAACCTATAGGTAGGCTACCACCAACCAACCAATTTTTGAATCTTTTGTTTATTACGATCATTCATTACGAACACTTTGATTTATAATTTTACTACGAATAATGAGGTAATGGCCCTTCCATCTATACATATAATAAAACTGTAACAGGTCGATGTCTGTACATGAGAGATATTAAAGAAAAAATAAATTAAGGAGCCTCTATAAGCGCTATAGAAGCCAAAAATACCAATTAAAAAATTTTTGTCTGTCTGTCTGTCTGTATGTTTGTTACCGCGCTACGCAAAAACTACTGCACCAAACGGAATGCGGTTTTTTTTATTGTGTTGCTGGAGGTCTAACTTAAACTGCCATGGAACGCTTTTTTCGAAATTCCACTTAGAAGTCGAGATATAAAAGAAAAAGGGGGTCAACCAAAAAAAAAATTGATGCATTATTTAATGGGATGCTAAATGAAAGAGGAGCGAGTCCTGAGTTCAAAAATGTAGTACATTTGATAAGTTACAATAATACAAAGCAGCAGAAGAATAATTAAATTTACTAAGGATGAATTAGTTCCGCTATTCATTAATAGATGTCGCTACGCTATATGAATGAAAAATGGGAAGTACACTATCAATTTTCAAGATGCCGTAAAAGAAAAAAAGGGACCCAGGATCACTTAGTTGTCCCTCTGTCTGTCAAGTTCGTTTTACTCAGGAACGCGTACATAGGTATAAAGTTGAAATTAATACCCGCTACTTAGATCTGCGGTCCCTTGGAGTTGTGAAAAGATCAACCCTCAAATGTAAGCAATCACAAGGTAGGTACAGTCATTAGAAAGAGTGTTTCCATACAAATCGCCGTGCTCTCAAAACATGTTTGGGTCAAGTAAGAAGGTACTTCCAGTTGTCTTAGAAAATTGAAATTTCGTATGATGGTGGGTCATATATAGCATAACAAAATGAAATAAAACCAAAAGTATATTTTTTAATGTCTGCCTGTGTAAGAAACCAATATAAAATGACCTCACACTGCCCACATTTAGCTTAGGAGCAGGGCTCTGTTAACACTGGATATCATTTGCCGAAATTGAACGGAACCCACGGTGCGCGAGTCCGACTGGAAATTGGCCGGTTTTTAAAACAAAATGTTGTATAATAATCCCTATCTCTACTAATTTTATAAATGCAAAAGTAAATTTGTCTGTCTGTCTGTATGTTACGCTTTCACGCTTAAACCACTGAACCGATTTTATGAAATTTGCTACAGAGATAAAATTAACCGTGAGAAATGACTGCGGCTCCTTTTTAATCAGAAAAAAACTTGCAAAGGGGATGAAATTTCGTTTGGAAGTTGGTCAATTTTGAAGCTGAAGTTTGAAACTTTTTTTTTAAGCTTTCGATTAGATAAAAATAGGTTTTAAGAGATTTATTGGTGGGTAAATTAGAAATAGGGATTGATTTGTATAGAAGTTTTGTGATTTTTGTAGCTAGAAGCGTAGAAGTTTATTTTTAGACTTTTGATTAGACACAAAAATAAATAATTATGTAGGTATGTGTTTTAGCGGTTTAAAGAAGACCTGTGGAGGGGGGGCACAATTGGGGCTCAGCCCTCCGGCCTCCCTTTTTTTAAGCTGAATATCAGAAGGGATTTTGAAAATCCATACTGAATAATATTATAAAATGTAGGTAAATAGTACGTCTGTCTTTTACCTTCTTCGCGCTTAAGCCGCTGAACCGACTTAAACGAAATTTGGAATGGATATTGTCATGGGCCCGGAGAAGGGAATAGAATAGTTTTTGATTGCAGAAATCATCAAAGATGTGAAAAGGGGTGTGAAATTTACTACGAAGATGCAATTGTCATATTTAATTTGGCTCTAATTCAATATTTGCCGACCACTAAGAATAAGCTACCCTACCCTAAATACTAATTAGAAATGGACCTCCGCAAAGTAACGCCTGATTCAATAAAATACTAATTCTACGCAGACGAAGTCGCGGGCAAAAGCTAGTTAGAAATAAAATACCTAAATGTATAGGTATATCTATGTAAGTACCTATGTCGGCATTCAGTAACAATAAAATTGCGGGTTTGTTCTTCTTTTACACCTGGGGTAGGGGGTAGGTCACTTACCTTAAAAGTAAATTTATCAGGATCGATAGTAAAAAATGCATCTTCCTTCTTCTGAAACTGAGGCCTAGGCCACACTTCGCCTTTGGTCGCCGGGTATTTAGGCCCTGGCTCCACCATAAACTGGCCAGCCAAGCAAAATACGCCAAAAACATTAAAAATAATGATATAGCGCAACATTTTGTTTGTAGTTTCAGAGAAACTGTGAACGTATCACTGAGTTAGAACTGATTAAAATGTTATTTATACTCATTATTGGTACGATAAGAATATATTTAAACATGCGGTCGTTATAATATGGTATGAGTAGAATGTATATGGAGCAAATAACTCGATAAACATGTTTTTATCGCTCTCCAATTGCGCGGTTCACTATTAATATTGATCCCTTCAAAATGACAGAAGAGATGGCCCATAGATTCCCCCTAGCTTTCCAAGTGGAATTTACGGAGTATCCTCTGAATAATCTGTATGCTGAAATTACAATCTTCTATCACACAATACAATATCTTTCAATAGCAAAGAACCTAAAGGCGAGTGCTATGAAAGCAGTGTTCTATTTCCCGGGGGGCTACTCTAAAATTAGGCTTTCGAAGTTCGTTTCATTTCCCTCTCAAATTAATGACCGTTAATGACTATGATAACGATATGAGCGGAACGGCATTGAAAATCAAATTTCGCAGTATGAGGCTTGCTTAACGGAAATTCAAATTGAAAACTGTTAAAGGCTAGCGTCCACTGGGCAAATCGAATTATTGCGATTCGAATCGATTCTCCCAGTGATTCAAGTGGACGCCAGCCTCTACTATTTTCAAGAAAAAAAAAATTATAAATATAATAATCTTGAAATTTATTAATATCAAATCGTTCCTCACATTTAAATAACAAATCCGCACCACGAGGCGGAAGTGGAATGTTCACGAGAATGTTTATGGCCATAGGCTGTATGCACTAAGTTTCCTTTGCCTTCCACCCGAAAATGAAAGGGGAAGAAAAAAAAAATGCTTATGGCCTTTCCACAGAGTATGATTAATATCTCTGCGCTGTCAGTGTCAGGCTGTCAGCGTGACATGAAATGACTGTCAATCGGTGTCTATTTATCTATGTTTTACTTGTAGTCATAGTAGTCATGTTCTTGTGATCAATTTGAGTGTAATTAAGTCGTATTACGATTAAAACGAAATAAAGTATAAATAGTCGACAGAGCATCAGAAAGCACGACATAAAAATGTATCCACCTTCACTTTCGCTCGTTGGATTGTTGTGTATATTGGGCGGCGCTTTCTCCGCTGTTAATTTAGGTGAAGATGATGTCGGGAGCGGACGGTACGTGATCGAAGGGCGAGTGTTTCCCGCAGAGGAAGCGGACGTGGGAAACTGGCAGGTGGAGACGCGAGTACATGTGAACGGAGGCGAATACATAGGATTCATAAGAGATGACGGCTCCTTCGTCATTCACAACGTCCCGTCAGGCTCGTATGTCGTCGAAATTATCCATCCAGACTATTTATACGAACCAGTCAGAGTAGAAATCAACTCTAAAGGAAAATACCGTGCCAGGAAAGTCAACTTTGTACAAACCTCACAAATTATACAGGTTCCATATCCACTAAGAATGAAGGTGTTATCTAAATTCCGTTATTTCCAACTCCGCGAGCAGTGGAGGGTCACAGACTTCCTGTTCAACCCCATGGTGATCATGATGGTGCTTCCGCTGCTGCTCATCATGGTTCTGCCTAAGATGATGAATGATCCCGAGACCAAAGAAGACTTGAAACAAATCAGCAACTTGGCTAAGATGGGTGAAATGCCTGAGATGTCAGAGATGATCACTTCCTTGTTCAGTGGGGGTGCATCCAAGCCGGCCGCTGCAAAGGCCAAGCAGATAAAGAAGCGCCAATGAGGGCCATAGTTAGTAAATTTATTTATTCATCATGAATAAATGTTAGTAGCTGTTATTACTAATTAAAGTATTCAATCAATCTATGTCTATTATTCTTCGCCAACTACAAAAATATTGTTTATTACATAATCTGAATCTAAATTGTATCAGATGTGGTATCATACATATTTCATATCATTTATGCCACTAGATGATTTTTGGATACAGGTGTTTAGGATTTTAACAAAATTAAACCCAGTTAATTTTGCACAAGGTTTTTTATTTGGAAATAAATCTATGTAAAAGTCAATAATGAGATTTAAATCTTACAATACACTAACCATTTACAAGTTGCATGCTACAACTTTGATTTGATTAGACACAAGTACATATAAAAAGTAAAAAAATCAGTCATTGGTAAATTTGGACGGAAACTACTTAAGTAACATGTTTACTGAAGCTTGAGATTCATTCAATGATATAAATATTACTTATAAATACAATTTGTATTTGACAAGATGCTCATGGACGGGCAATTGCTTTTTTGTACATGATGAGTAAGTCACATACAACATCCCATTCATGGAATGCTGCTAAATTACAAAGAACATACATTTATTTTTAAACAAAAATCTTTGAACCTATCTAATATAGTAATTTCATACCAATTATTGTTCTACAAAAATATTATTGTGATTTCATTTTAATACAAAACTAATAAGGCATTGTTATTGACATTCATTTAGTATTGCAATGATTTTAGATTTTGCCTTGACATGACAAATAATTCAAGGGTAAAATAATATAAGATTCTTACAACTATACATATGTATACTAAGGTATCAATAAACTATATACATGTGTGGTTGCACTGCCATCAATTTGATTTAGTATTAATATAACCAAGAAGGCAAGGACGCATTCTATGCTACGGAATCTTTATAATTATTTCTCTCAATTTGTTTACGAATTTCATCTCTAAAGATATGTTAAAGATTTTATCAAAGTCTAAAAATATGATTAGTAGTGGAGAGAGGTAAAGTAAGTTAAAAGTCAAAATAAAAAATAAATGCTGACAGCACCAACAAAAGGAGAAGAAGAAAAAACATATTCATTCAAAAAAGCAGAATAAGAAAAAAGCGTGTTAATATTGTATTACTAAACCGCGATGAGAAAGGGATCGAATCTGTCATTCCGTATAATATTTTGACGTATGTATATGGAATGACAGACTTTCCAATCCTTTCTCATCCCGGTTTTGTAATATTACATGCTACAGATATTTTGACAGTGTTTGTGTCAATGTTTATGACATCACTATCTAAGAAGAACATAATTCTTTAACATTTTTGATATACTCATACAAACCTGTATAAAAAGAATTCTACTTTAAATTACTTGAGACCTTGCACTGCAAGTTCAGTCAGCTAGACACGACGTCATAGTGCCTCAGGCTTAAACTAGGAAGAAAACAAGCAAAAAAAAAATACATTTACTGTTAGGTCAACCATGAGTAGCAGAGCGCTAATTTATCAAGGTTTCGTCCAGTCTATACAACTAAATCTACTCTGAACACGTTACTCTAACAATATACTAATCTGGAATGAACAAAAAAGTTACACGTTATTAAAGGCACAGACTAATGGAGTCATAGAAAATATAAAATTTTACATTTATCTGTGGAACAGTTAGGTCGAATCCAAAATATTTGTTTAAGACTCGAGCACTATAAAGTTCTCGCGCGGTAAATGGGATTGTTAATAATACTACTAATAATCTAAACGGTGGTTAATAAAAAACATTTAAACTATACAGTAACAAAATTACATATTTAGAAATATACTAACGCCCTTCAAGGTCGTAAATGCAGCCTTTCTCACTACTATACTAAAATAACTGCCATCATTTCAAGTAGTCAAATAAAAAGCTTCACAGAATGGTTCCTACACGGAACTATAAATGCAGGTCCGTGTCTCTAATCATCATTATGTAAGTAACCTCTTTACACAATAAACATATAATAAAAATAAAATACTGTATAAGGTATAATTACATAAGACATAGTTTTACTAAGTAGTGTCTTTTATCGGGTATATATTATAAATCATACTATTTGAGTACTTGTTATTACACTGGATGGGAGCTTTTTAAAATTAAACATGAATTTTGTTTATCTTCTCGGTTCATCGGCGATGAGATTCGATTTCAACACGTTTTAGTTAGATCGGTCTACGACCATCACTTTAGCTTAAAATACATGTTAGTAGTATCACTTTTTACCTATTTGTTTCAAATAAAGCATTTAAAATGATATTTTATCTTTGATGTCGACCATACTCGCGGTAAGAAGTACAACAATGCCTCGGCTCACTTCATTATAATATAAACTATATATATAGTTCAGAGGCCAGGTCTTACATATTTATTTGCTATAAACAGCAAGTTTTACTAACTTCTCATGTTTTAATCTACAAGAGGCTGCAGGTCTGTACTAAAACCAAATTGAACCTTGATATTTCGCAACCACAAAATGGAGTTGAATGAACATGATCCTTCGTCAAGTAACGCCAAATTCAATAAAATATACTGTAAATTTGCTTGGTATTAAATGAAAGCTTCGAAAGACTCTAAACGAAAAATACCAGATTGTGAAGTATGTTTCAGGTTTTTTTTAAACACCATTCTTGCTGGCTACTACATACATGCAATAGTTTTGTTTACATTTCGTAGAAACACATGAATCTACATAAATTAATAAAATAACTGTCAAAAAGAACAATGCCACTCAACCTCATTTCATTCAACGGCTTACTGTATAGCATCTAATACCAAGACCAGGCCTTACACTCTGAAGTTACAAATCCGAAGTTCGTGTACCACTCATTCACACAGTCATTATTAGGAGTGAGAGAGAGGGTAAACACGAACTTCGAATTTCAAATTTCGGAGTATCCCCTTCTACTTACATGGTCTTACTACGTAATGAGAGCGGACCACCTCAGATGCCTGAGCACAGCGAACGCTGCGAGCGCCACCAGTAGGGAAGCGGCGACGGGACGCGCCGCGGCGTTGTATATAGAGCAATACGGGCACTGCGAAGAACCGCACACTTCGCATATGTTGAGGAGGTACGTAGGAAGTGCGTCGAATATTGTCTCGTTGAAGCGCTCTGTGGAAGATGCCAATACAGTTAGCGTCCGTATATAGAAAGGTTAGGGGTTTCCAATGGGAAAGGCATTCGAGGAACAAATAGCTTTTCATTAGTGTTACTGGTCACTAGACAAATATTTTTATAATTTTTTTTTGTTCTATTTTTTGAAGGGTTTTAAAAACACGTGACTTATGTCTTACCAGGCGCGTAGTAATCGTAGACTCGTATCGGCAGGAACCGGGACATGTTCGCAACCGGGAACCAGCGCTCGATGGTAAAGTTCACGCATGTAGTCTCTTGGTCCAACTGTATGTATGTAAACACTTTTATTGTACAAAAATAATGATACAAAGGCAAACGTGTCCCTTGAAATTATTAAACATATTGGTGCTTGAGCGGGGCATTTATTTAGGAACCAATAAGAAACAAACCGAAGTGTAGAAATAATACTATACAGATAAAGTATGAAGTATACTTAGAGTGGAAACTCGGAAATACTTATCTGCGCACAATCATCCGAGCGTCAGCACGTTATTGTCAACCGACTTTAAAAAAAGAAAGAGATTCTGAACTCTGCTGTATGCTGGACACGACGTCGCATATACATTTATATTCAGAAACATATGTAACTCCGAAGGTTTGCACTTACTTCTTAATTGTTCAAAAATTTGCAAGTTTCATAGGAGTTAACGGCAGTGTTCGTAAATATAGACCGACCACTTAAATGAGTCCTCGACCGCGCGGTTGCGGCGCGCGGGGTGGGACGACCGCGGGGGCCTCTCTCTGTGCGGGAGGCAGGCGCACTACCCGCCGCTCTCGGCTCCCTTTGTCTCATTTAAGCGGTCGGTCTATAGCAAAAGACTCACGTAGTCAAAGTAGAAGAGCAGCTGCGCGGGCAGGTACTTGGCGCGCTGCAGGCTGCGCACGCGGCGCGACAGCACGTACGCGTCCAGCCGCTGCTGCTGAATCATGTAGCCCGTCGGGATGGTCACGTCCAGCACCGCCAGCCCCGAGCGCGGGGACTCCTCCAACAGTGTCCAGCTGGGGGGGGGACACCACATATACACTCATTTTTCATTCCGTGGAATTCTGACAGCTGTCACAATTAGACGTTTCAGGGGAAACCAACTTTTTTTCTGCTGGACAAATACACACATCAAAAATTTGATCTTTTCACGCGGCAGTAATATGCCTACATTGAAATTTTCAAAATTGATGAGTGTAATTGTCGAACTAAGCTTTCGTTATAAACTAATAAATCACGGAAGAAAAAGTACAGAAGCTAAATAAAGGTACTGCAGAAAAAGTAGATAAAGAAAATAAGACAATGTTAAATGGAAAATTGTGGCATAGACTAAAAATTCCAATGTTTACGATGCGAAAATAACTTTAAACTATCTATGGTATCATATCAATTCAAAGTATCTATGGTATGCGAGTAGGTAACATACTATTTGTTAGCTTGTTGTTATGACGATTGGATAGCCTGTGGTTATTTACGTAGTGTCCCTAACTATGCAGCTAAATTGTTAAAAAATAACAAAAATAAGACGTTTTGAGGTTAGAATTTTGTTTAACAAACAGGACAGTTTAAGAATGAAAAGATTGTACGCACCTGGCGCATGTCTGGTACTCGATGTGCGACTGGTTCCGTCCGTGGAAGCGCGCCTGCGCGGCGAGCGCGAACGCGGGCAGCGGCGGCGCGGTCTGGAAGCGCGGGATGTCCACGTTGTACTGCACCGACATCTGCAGGATCGCGAAGCCCGCGCCGCGCGCCGTCACCTTCACCGTGCCCCACGCCTCCGGGATCTGCGCAACATATACCACAAGGCTTACAATTAAGAGGGTGCATCTGTGCTGAGCTCGCAACGTCGCATTTTTGGTGATTTTTTGCGATTATTTCACAGAAATTGAATGAAAGTATCAAATATCCGTCTGTAGTGCACTTCGTTTTTAGTGTATTAATGTGTCCAATGCAATAATTCATCGTGATGGACTATTATTTTCTTATTAAACGAGATATAGTATTTTATACCTTTAACACGAAAATAAAAGTCCATCACCATTAATCATTGCATTGGACACATTAATACACTAAAAACGAAGTGCACTATAGACGGATATTTGATACTTTCATTCAATTTCTGTGAAATAATCGCAAAAAATCACCAAAAATGCGACGTTGCGAGCTCAGCACAGATGCACCCTCTTAATACAGAACGAGTTGTCGCCCGCGTCTTCTTCTGCGTACAATAACTATTTTGGGTAGAATAGTATATGTTTATAATGCATTAATTTAGCCAACCTTAATGCATTCACTGCCACTGATGCATATATGCGTTTTCGTGACATTCGCTCGGTGCCGCTGTCATAATTTTACAGGCAATTGAACGCACATGTGCGTCAGTAGCACCTGAAGAAGTCTCAGGTTTGGCAGCTGGCAGCGAATGCGCGAACTTATGCGGTGAAGGAGTATTTTAGAACTTTTAAAGGGAAACGATTTTTTAATGCGTGATTTTTGAAAAAAATTAACCGTTTACGCAGCGGACGCACCGGATGCTCTCAAAAGGATTTTCTCCCGCTTTTGCAACATTATTCATTGATTTTTCATTGATTAACTCCTAACACGCTCACCCTTGAAAAGACACAACTTTTTCGAGCTCTGGCCGGGATTTGAACCCGCGCATCATGGCTATACGCGCCAAGCACCCCCCTTAGACCACCGTGACTAACTTTATCGCTCGCATACGCCATTAGTGGCGTGTGGCGCCATCTATCGCAACTTCATAGATCACGATTCCTACGTTTCTAATTACATTGGAAAGGCGTAATAAAATGAGCCACTTCTGTTATCTTTTGTGGTTTGTGTATAGCACTCACATCGATGGACTGCATGACGGCCAGGTTGTTGTTCTCGACGTGCAGCAGCCGCGTGGCGCCCTTGAGCGCGACCGCGTCCACGGTCACGGTGAGCGTGCTCACGTCGCGCAGCCGCTTGCGGTTCGTGTATTCGATCAGCGCGCGCAGCGATATGTACGTGTCCTGACAACACAACTCTATATAAGTGACATAAAAGCTGCTTGGAGGGAAATTGGCGATTGGATAGTATTATTCACGACCATAGCTTTACTTTTCGGATTTTTCTGTGTTCTAATTATCAGTGTCGTTTAGAAATTTAGGCGCCATATCGCGAAAAAATAGCGCCGATAGTGTTTATACGGTGCCTTTTTTAGGCGGCTGAAAATAGTCCTCGTCTAAATCAACCTTAACGGGTAAAACCGTAAAAGTAAACATTGATAGTAGTACCTAGTATTATTCAATTTAATTTATTTTTCTATGAAAATGAAAAACATGACATGACTTGACTGGGAGACCAAAATGTATCTGAGAATAAATAAAAAATAACATCCCTTTTTGCGTTGGGTGTTAAAATTAAGGCTCAGTAGCGTCGTCTAGCTCCTACAATCGTCCTATTGACACCAACATCTCTGTTCGCGAATGCGTATGTAAGCTCTTTATTGCACATAAAAATTTAAAAAAAAAGTCTTGTAGCTATAGTCCGACCGCTTAACTGAGTCCTCGCCCGCGCGGGTACAGGGGCGTAGGGTAGGACGACAAAGGGAACTGAGAGCGGTGCGGGCGGTGGTGCGCCTGTACCCACGCGGGCGAGGATTTAGTCAAGCGGTCGATCTATAGTAGCTAAGGAGTCGCCAAGTGACTAGACATGCTGGAAGAAAGGGATGGTCTCCGCCTATATGCGCAGCAGTATGTGGTTGTCTATGCTTATTCTGTTTTTTTTTTCTATTTTAAAAGCCAAAGGGGTTTGTGCTTATGCAAACACATCAAATGAAAAATATTATATTATATTGTGTTTGTTTTAGTGTCGTTTTGTTTATAGATGTATATTTAACATTTTTAATGGGAACAACGGAAGACCAGCGTTGGCTGTAAGGCCAGCAAATGCTGAGTTGGGACCATTTTGTGGCAATTTATTAAGTTTATGTAAGATGTTTTTGTTTTTAACAACTTTTGTGATTGTCATAAATAAACTACTTCTTTCTTTCTCAGTAGTCAGTAGTGAAACAGACCTGAGTGGAGGCCCAGCCGCCGTCCGTGAGCCGCTGCGCGTTGAGCCACATGACGATGGGCTCGTTGTTGTCCTGGTGGTCCATGCAGGCGAGCAGCGCGTACGCGGTCGCCGCGATGTTGTACGAGTCGTACTTGTACGGCAGCCGCGGCAGCAGGAACGGCTTCTGGTTCTCCATCTTGTAGGGGGGCGGGGGGACGCGCTCCTTGCCCCAGTACACCAGCCCACCTGTGGACAATGACATGTTACAAAAATGTGCTATGTAGTAACTGCTACGTAAACGACTAAAAAAACCGGCCAAGTGCGAGTCGGACTCGCGCACCGAGGGTTCCGTACAAATTCGCCAAGTTATTATAAAATCCGGTGTTAGCAGAGCCCAGCTCTTAAGCAAAATGTATTTTTTTTTTTTTTTTTATGTGAATAGGAAGCCAAACGAGCAAGTGGGTCACCTGGTGGTAAGCGATCACCACTGCCCATAGACACCCGCAACCTCGGAGGGATTGCAGATGCGTTGCCAACCTAGAGGACTTAGATGAAATGCCTCTTGTGCCCGTAATTTCCCCGGCTGTCTTACTCTCCACACCGGAACACAGCAGCGCAAGCACTGCTGCTTGGCGGCAGGATTAGCGAGTAAGATGGTGGTAGCGATCCGGACGGACCTTGCACAAGGCCCTACCACCCGCAAAAACTTACTTATACAGACAGACAGAAATTATTAAAAAAAAACTACTTATTAGATCTCGTTCAAACCAACTTTCGGTGGAAGTTTGCATGGTAATCTACATCATATATTTTTTTTAGTTTTATCATTCTCTGATTTTAGAAGTTACAGGGACGACGACGACGACGACGACGACGACGACGACACACATTTTACCACTTTGGAAGTGTCTCTCGCGCAAACTATTCAGTTTAGAAAAAAATGATATTAGAAACCTCAATATCAATTTTGAAGACCTATCTATAGATTTGAAGACCTATATATAGATTACCTCACACGTATGGGTTTAATAAAAAAAAAAAAAAAATTTTATTTCAGTTCTAAACGAACAGTGTTCGTTTCGCTGCCGCCGGGGCGAGCGCTCTCTGATGAAGGGCTACGGAATAGTCCGAAACAATTGTCAGACCAATCCTACGGCTTTTATACGTGAGTTATCCGGTTTATTGTAATTATTTACAGAAGTGTTCAAACTAACACCGTCATCAAAAAGGAGTGTATTAAAAATGAAATTTTTCATATAATCTATTATTAATTTTTTTGCAATATCTACCTTCAGCCCTCTGGAACTTCTTGAGCAGCCGATACGCGTGTTCAGAGCTGGGCGCTTTGGAGATGGTCAGCGCGTAGGCCACCACCGCCATGGAGTACGGGTCCCCGAAGTCCTCCAGTAGCTTGAGGTGCCGCTCCAGCCACGATATGCCGCGCTGCTGGGCTTGCACCACTCGTGCAGACAAACCCTGACAATGTAACATGTTAAGAGGGTGCATCCCTACTGAGCTGGCAACGTCGCGTTTTAGGTGATTTTTTACGATTATTTCACAGAAATTGAATGAAAGTTTCAAATGTGCGTCTGTAGTGCACTTCGTATTTAGTGTATTAATGTGTCCAATGCAAAGATTAATCGTGATGGACTTTTATTTTCGTATTAAATGAATAAAATAATATATCTCGTTTAATAACAAAATAAAAGTTCATCACGGTTAATTACTGCACTAGACAAATTAATACACTAAAAACGAAGTGCAGTACAGACGCACATTTAAAACTTTCATTCAGTTTCCGTGAAATATTCGTGAAACAAAACTAAAAATGCGACGTTGCCAGCTCAGTAGGGATAAACGCTCTTAAAATGACAGGCTGAATTTGAAAATAAGAGTAGATTACAAGAAAAATACTGCTCTTATTACATACATACATAAATGACGTCTTTATCCCTTACGGGGTAGACAGAGCCTGAGGCGACGACACCTAAAGGCCACGTTTAGCATGATTGTGGGCGTATAGGTTGAATGAAAAGGGGAATCAAAATAGTGATGGTATGCTAGCCGCATCGCCTATAACAAGATTCCTAAGATTTTCACCCATTCCCTCGATGGGCTACTTTTACCATCTGCGCTTATTAATCTTGTCATTATATCGCAATTTTAATTTGTTTCTTCAGATTTTTTCAAGTGATTATGATATGCTTTTAAAAATTGGGTCCCACATTACCATTTAATGTCGAAATAGATTATCATATCATTGCTTACAACCGCGTCTTCGCTATAGGATTTCGCAAAAACGTTTTATAAATCACTTATAGGATGATTTCAAATAGTATTTTTGATTTTCATAAACAATTATCACTTATCATTTATCAACCTCTTTATTAAACGATATCGCCACTTGAAATGAGTAAGTACGTTATAAGCTTACACATTGTCAATCAGATGAACAATAAATTGACTTCGTTATTGTAAACAACTCTTCACGATTATATTTAGCTAAAATTTATATTTACTAATGTATAAAAAAACGCTGTAAAATTTCATCTTTACTCGAATATTGTTACTACATGTCACACGGAAGTTTAAATACAAACATCATCCTGTGTGCAAGATTACGTCATTTTTACGTCATCTGCACTTTTTGTCCGACCCCTGCTTAGGTCCAATGCAAAATCTGTCTTAGAAAAGGCTTCGTGAATTAAACCAAAGAGCATGTTCAAAGCATGCTAGTCAAAAATTTAAAAGAAAAGCGACTCACTTCTCTTACGCCGATGTCCTTGAGATTCTTGACAGTCTCGAGTGTTGCCACCACTTGCGCAGTCAGAGTGATGTTCCGTTGCAGTATTATGCTGTTGTTGACCTGATGACAATGCCACAGAGAATATAATCATCTGTTTAAAGTTTCGGGAGAAAGGAATGTCAATTTGGATGCGGTCTTTACATTCGAAAGGCAATTTTGCTCTCGCTGGTTCTTAGCCATGTTTGAAGAGTATCAGCTCTAGTCTAAACTGATGTAAGGCATTTTTTTTAACTTCACATTTTAATACTTCCACTGCCACCGACGCCAATATGCGTTTTCGTGACTTTCGCCTAATGCCGCTGTCATAATTTTACAGGCATTTGAACGCACATGTGCGTCACCTGAAGTTTCGGATTTGGACGCAGGCAGCGAATGCGTTAAGGGTTAGTTTCTGACTGTACTACTGGCACACCACTTGGCGTATATATCCAAATATTTGCGCGAGTAAAGGTGATGCACTATATTGTTTCTAGCGTATGCGACGAAGATGCCAATAGCGCAACGCGAACATGCAACGCCAAGTGGAGTGCCAGTATAACCCAATTATTCGTAAACGCTCTGTAGGCTTCTGGTTTCTGTTAACTTAGCAATCGTTTGTCCTCATCTGTCAATTTGACATTTACCTTTCACAGATAAGTACAAACGATTGCTAAGTTAGCAGAAGCCTATAGAGCATTTATGAATAAGGGGTTGTCTTTTTTGCGTGGAGGTTTGACATTTTTAACAGTTATGGCTGACGATGATGATGAACGCGTGTAAGGCTTGCCTCTCTGGCGCCGGGCTCGAAGAGGCCCCGCACGCCGGCGGCGCCGGCCATGTCGCGCAGCAGCGGGCTGTCCTTGGGCACGTCGATGGTGCTGTTCTCGTTGCGGTCCGGCAGCCACGTCACCTCGTAGAACGCGCCCGCCGGCGTCTGGTGCTCCAGCACCCACGACACAGCCATCGATATTACCTGACGACATACATTAATACACATTTATACACACATATTAATAACATCTTTATGCCTTAGCAACTTCCATCCTGGTCTGGGAGCAGAGAATAGATATTTGTTATGCAAGGCTGCAAAGTTTTTGTTTAGCGCGAGTGCCTGTATTGAAACCCGAGCAAGCGAATGATTCTATGATTGAACCGCGAGCGAAGCGAATGGTTTAAAAGAAGAATCCTGAGCGTCGCGAGGGTTTCAAGGAACGAGACACTAAATAACCTTTGCTGCCGAGCGAAACACAATTTTTCACCTCACTACAGAGAGAAAAATGGTGATAATTTATTCAGCTGATTGTCGAGTTACAACATAATACACAGTACAACTTACATCAGGGTCGATATAAATGAAGTTCTCCCATTCGTTGAAGGAAGCGTCTTGGAATATTTTGGAGCAGAATGACGTCAGCCAAACGCTCGAAGCCGATTGGTTCCTACAAAAAAAACAGTGTCGATGCCATTATTAGCTTCGATTTTTTAGGAACATTTTATAGCATAAAGGTCGATTTAGACGAGGACTATTTTCAGGCGCCTAAATCACGGCGCCTGGAAAAGGCACCGTGTAAACACTTTCGGCGCCATTTTTTCGCGGCATGCCAGCGCTGGCGCGGAATAGAACACGAGTCTATTTTTCGGCGCCAGTGACCTCCGCCCGCGTCTCTCGCTACCCCCGCGACTATTTTTCGGCCTCGTGTAAACACGTCGCTGCCAGTCGCAGGCACGGCTCCTTGCCGTAAAGTAAATAGGGTGTACATTCTTCGGGTAAAATGGCGCCGAAACTCAGTGAAAACGAAATATTAAAGCTTGTTTAACTGTATAGAGAAGAATGTCTTTGTGACAATAGATGCGTCGACTATCGAAACAAGGAAAAGCGCCTAACAGCGTTGTAAACAATTACATTAGGAATGTCTATATACCTAGAAGGATTGGATATCAATGAAATAAAGGCGAAAATTAAAACTATCAGGAGTACGTACTATTTAGAAGTGAATAAAATTGAGAAATCGACAAGATCGGGTACTGGAGGAAATGTTTATAAGCCGAGGGCAAGTTGGTTCGAAGAATTTCATTGCATTCTTCCTCCAACATATTAATCAGCTCCTCTAGTAATAACGCGGATACTTTGGTTATACATTGACTTTTTAACTTCAGAAGTCCTGAATTCATTTTAAATGATGGTGACCTTAGCATAGAAAGACTGGCGCGTAAACAAGGACCGTCGGTTGTGGCGGCGTGCTTACGACTGGCACTAAAAAGGCACCGTGTAAACGGTTTGCGGTTCACTGGCGGCGAAATTTAGGCGCCTGAAAAAAGTCGTTGTGTAAACGGTCTGAGGATGTGACGGTGCCTTTTTTATGCGCCGAAATTTAGACGCCTGAAAATAGTCGTTGTGTAAACGGTCTGAGGATGTGACGGTGCCTTATTTAGGCGCCGAAATTTAGACGCCTGAAAATAGTCCTCGTCTAAATCAACCTTTACATGCGCAGTATTTGTGCGAGAAAAGGCGAGGCAGCCTGGTAGTTTGACCTACAGCTTTCCGAGCAGCTGGGTGTCGGGACACCCCCTCTGGCCCCACGTCCAAAAAATGACAGCTCATATACCGACCGCTTAGCCGAGTCCTCGCCCGCACGAGTACAGAGGCGCGGGTTAGGACGACAAAGGGGGCCGAGAGCGGTGCGGGCGGGTAGTGCGCCAAACGCCCGCATCTCTCGGCCCCCGCGCAAGCCTACCCCACGCCCCGCAGCCGTGCGGGCGAGGACTCGGTTAAATGGTCGGTCTATAATTACACTTGTCAAGAAAACTATATAAAGGCCGTTTAATTGGAATAAATTTGTCATTCACCGTGAGACTAGTTTTTTTTTTCATATCAAAGGCGGGCGGTCCACTAATACTGTTTTCAAAACGTCGCCATTATTTTCTGTTTAACGATAAATATAATATTTTAAACTACCGCGATTTTCTCTCATATTTATTTAAAGTACTAGCTGTTGCCAGCAACTTCGTCTGCAAAGAATTCGTTTATCGCTATCCCGCGGGAACTACGCAATTTTCCGGGATAAAAAGTAGCCTATGTGCTATTCCAGACCTTTCTCTATCTATGTGCCGAATTTCATCTGGCGTGGTTGAGTAACAAACAAGCATCCATCCATCCATCCATCCATACTTTCGCATACATATATTATTAGTTAGAATTAGTATGTTAGTTAGTTAGAATGGCGTGCATTAGAGGAGGCCTATGTCCTGCAGTGGACGTAAAAGGACTGAAAAAGAAGAAGAAGAAGATTAGTTAGAATTTATTTAAAGTACTAGTTTTTGCCCGCGACTTCGTCCGCGTAGAGTTAATTTATTTTCAAATAGCTTTTGCTCGCGGCTTCTCTTGCGTGTACCAGTAGTATTCCAATCCCGTTTTGTTCCCGTTCCCGTAAGAATTTCGGGAAATGCTCTCTTAATGCTACTCTACACTCCGAAAGCAAACCCTCTTGCCAAATTTCAGCTTTCTACGACCAGTAAAACGGAAATTCCCGTTTTTTCCCGTTCCCGTGGGAATTTTGGAAAGTCCTCTCTTAATGCTCCACTACACTCTCCAAGCAATCTATATGCCGAATTTTAGCTTTCTACAACCAGTAAAAAGAAAAGTCCCGTTTTACCCGTTCCCGTAAGAATTTCAGGAAATGCTCTCTTATAGCTTCCCCACACTTTCTAAATAAATTAATTTAATTATTACTCCTACTCCCATTAAATCATAAAAAAAAACAATAAAGTAGAAAACAATAAAATAAATCCCGTTTTTTCCCGTTTCCGTTTTTGTTCTCGTAATCAGCGACCCGATAAACCGTACAAACAAATACCCATGTTGATTTTTAGACCTTGTCGCCACATTTTCCCCTATTAGGGGTTGAATTTTCAAAAAACCTGAAACAGGTGTTTACTCATTTATCGTCAGGAATACTCCTGCGAAGTTTCGAATAAAATAGTCTAACTAATCTTGTTTCCCCATACAAACTTTGGACTCCCATTTAACCCCTTTAGAGGTCGAATTTTGAAAAATACTTTCTTAGTGCACCCCTAGACCTTATTAAATTCCTAACCCGTGGGAATATCAAAAAATCCTTCTTAGTGCTCCTTTGGGATAATCAAGATATACGTCTGCCAAATTTCAAGTTCCTAGGGCCAGTGGTTTAGGCTGTGCGTTGTCTCTCAGTCACTCTGAATGGAACATATAAATCTCATTTTTTCCTTATCCTGTGAGAATATCGAAAAATCCTGAAATTAGTTTTTTAATGTTACAATCATCTATATGTGTGCCGAATTTGAAGAGTCTAGTCATTACAGTTACTGAGATATATATTATAAGCCCCATTTATTCCCTATCCCGTGGAAATTTCGAAAAATTCCTTCTTAGTGCTCCTCTGGGATACTCAAGGTATACCTGTGCCAATTTTCAAGTTTCTAGGTCCAGTGGTTTAGGCTGTGTTGTCTGTCAGTCACTCTGAATCGAACATATAAATCCCATTTTTTCCTTATCCTGTGGGAATATCGAAAAATCCTGAAATTAGTTTTTTAGTGTTACAATCACCTAAATGTGTACCGAATTTGAAGAGTCTAGTTATTACAGTTACTGAGAAATACATAAGCCTCATTTATTCCCTATCCCGTGGGAATTTCGAAAAATCCCTTCTTAGTGCTCCCCTGGGATACTCAAGGTATATGTGTGCCAAATTTCAAGTCTCTAGTTCCAGTGGTTTAGGCTGTGGGTTGTCTGTCAGTCACTTAGTAACGGAACAGTTTTATATATACAGATTATTAGTACGCGGTTAAGTCTCTGTAATAATACTTTAAGACGTGCCCGTCGGAATAACAGTCCTCACTTCCTGAGCATGTGGGAGTCAGCCTAAGGCATGCAGTGGTCGCCAAGGTAACAGCGCATACAAATTGTGGTGCGTCTTCCCGCTGCCTACCGTATGCTGAGTATCAGTGGTACCAGCCGCTTACCAGTCGCTCCGGAACAGGCTGAAGCTCCCGTCAGGCTTCATGAATGACAGCTGCCGCTGGTACAAGGTGTTCATGTGGTAGAACGCTTCCTTCTCGAGCGTGCGGTTCCTTTGGTTAATGAGACGCATGTACACGGTGAAGTACATGTTGGCGGCGAAACTGAACATGTTCTGTTCGGCTGAGTCCTGTAGTATCAAAAACAAAAGAACCCTTTGCGGCTTTACAAAACAAACTTTAATTTTTAGGGTTCTGTATCTGTTCGTCTGACTGTTTGTCCGTCTCTTACCTGGCTGTATCTCATGAACCGTGATAACCTAGCTAGACAGTTAAAATTTTCACAGATGATGTATTTCTGTTGCCGCTATAGCAAGAAATACTTAAAACCGAATAAAATTAATGTTTAAGGGGGCTCCCATACAACAGACATGATTTTATGCACACAAAATATTTACCTTGCTACTCCGCTACTTACGTGCAAGATAACCAAGCTTGTGCGAAATATGTACGTTCATACATACATATTTCGCACAAGCTTGGTTATCTTGCACGTAAGTAGCGGAGTAGCAAGGTAAATATTTTGTGTTCATTGAAATGGACCTCCGCAAAGTAACGCCTGATTCAATAAAATATGATTTTATGCCATTTTTATAGATACTTAATGGTACGGAAGAGTTGAATTTTTCACAGATTATGCATTTCTGTTGCCGGTATAGTATAAATCTAACTTTTTGTGTCAATGTTATTAAACCAATATAAACTGACCTAACACTCGGCTCTGCTTAAAATTGAATTGATATTCACTTGCCGAATTTGTACGGTAACCTCGGTGTGCGAGTCCAACTCGCACATGGCCCATTTTAGATTTACATTTAGACAGCGTTCAAGCTCTACCCACCATAGGCAGCCGGAGCAGCGACGTAGCATTGACAGGCATCGTGGGGAACAGCGGGCCCACCACGTCGCCCACCACGGACACGCGCGCGCGGTTGGAGCCGAACACGTAGTAGCGGTCCACCTCGTACGGGATGATGGGCGTCTCGGTCACGTTCACGTGCATGTACTGGAACACGTACGCGCGGTTGGACAGGTCGAGCAGGAGCGACTGGTGCCGGTACTGGGGGAGGCCATCCGCCTGGGAACAATACAATAATAATATAGCCTTTTTATTCCGAATTCGGCACATTTTCAGTAAGTAAGTGGGTACGTATTAAAATACATAAAGTCTAAATACCTAATGGTTCAAAGTGTCGCGGGTTTGGGCTATAGTTCCCACGCGCGCCCTGTGCGGATTGGGAACTTAACACACACCATTGAATTTCTTCGCAGATGTGTGCAGGTTTCCTCACGATGTTTTCCTTCACCGAAAAGCTCATGGCAAATTTCAAATGTAATTTTCGCACATAAATTCCGAAAAACTCGGAGGTGCGAGCCCGGGATTTGAACCCACGACGCTCTGCTTGAGGCCACAGGTCAAACCAAAAGGCTACCACAACTAACAACAATACAATAATTATTGATTAACTATTTTGTATCAATATAGTCGCTTAGTAGTTTGTGGTTACGAGAGATATGTTATTAATGTGTGCGTGCATTTTGAGTGATTTCAATGTGTGCTCGCTGATTCTTCAATGAAAGACAAGCCAAGATTTCGCGAGATATTTCGTAATACTTCCTGCATATCACACAAACTTACTTATCACCACACAAAAATTTACTACATCCCACAAAATTAGAAATCAGAAAATAGGTCGAAGTGTATCCTTGTCTTTTCCCTGGCCCCGACTGACCTCGACAGTGATCTTCTTGGTGTACCGGTGCTGGCCCTGCAGCGTGGAGGCGTGCAGGCGCACGTACACGTCGCCCAGCCGCGTGGGCACCACGGGCACGTACACGGTGGCCGCGTCGCCCGCCAAGATGTACACGAAGAACTGGTGCTCGCCGAACGACGTGCGCGGGTTGTACGACCGTACCTGCACCAAATTACCATGTTTACACATTTTTTGAATAAATTACATTAATTTGATTTAAGGCGACGCCCCAATGCTCGTGCACGGTGTGTGCGGAAACGCTATAAATGTCACCCACATAGGCTCATTGGTCATTAATTCGCGTGTTGCGTGCTTTACGCGACGCGGAAAGCGACTTTATTTTGCTTCCCTTGTTATAGTATGAATCTTCCCAGGTGAATTTTTCGCTTCGAACCCTAACAGCCTTATTCATAAAAAGTTAGAGGCTCGCTATAGGACCGATGCAAAAAAAACATGATTCATAAACGTCAATTAGCGCTAATCAGTCTATCAAGGCTCTGTTAAGTCTTCCGAAAGTTAGCGGACCGTAGACCCTACTTTATCTCTCTGCTAACTCACAAAATGGCCGCCACAAATGTGAACAGCTGATTTTGGCAAGAGCAAAACCATACGCGAGACAGTTTTTTTTGTTTTAAGTTTATCCCCCTCCAGGAAAGGTAAAGGAACCTAGATCCACACTGCCTCGTCAGTCGGGTTAATTTGCTGGTTTCCCGCTAATTCGCTGCCACTGCTGTCAATTTTTTTTTTAATTCCCTAAAAGGCAATTTTTGGTCTATGATTTGTCAAGGTGACAACATAACGCGTCTAATCCATTCATCAGCAGCTCATTAGCTAACAGACTGCTAGCAAGCGTTTATGAATCATACTTTTTAACAACTGTCAAATAAGCTTAATCAGTATGTTAACTAATAGACTGATCAAACCTCAATTAAGGATTTTTTATGAATAAGGCTGTAAATCTTTCAAACAAAGACCATTGTCTCTATTATCGCAAAGCCGCAAGTTACCAAGTTAGCACGTGCCACTACAACATTCATATTGAAAAACAAACGGTACGGTCATAGTATTAAGGTTCAAATTTAATGTCACTGATATTCTAGATATGAGAAAAATTCACCTGGGAAGATTCATAGTATACATCTTACCTTATTTTCAATCGTTTTACTACCACTACTACTATGTACAGACAGAGACAGAACAGCACTCACAATGCCGTTCTCCTCGACGTGCACGAACTTGTAGTCGGGCGAGGCGGCGAGCACGACCACCGCCTCCACGGCCTGCGGCTGGTAGTTGAACACCAGCACGCGCAGCCCCAGCTGCTCGCCCTGCCGGCAGCGCTCGGGGCCTTCCACTTGGATGAAGAACGGGAGCACGCCCACGTACTAGAGGCAATAACAACCGCTTTACCACACACGTTATGCACAATTTACAGAGAAACGGTGTCGAATACAATACAGGACGAGTCAGGACGAGTTGTTTGGACGTCGAGCCGAGCGTTACGAAGCTTACATAAATTAATCGTTTACAAATGCTCTCATTGAGGACGCAGCACGAACGAATGAAGAGAATTTGGATTTAGCGGGCGAAAAAGATATCTAATGAAGACCATTGAGAATAGAAGAGGAAATGTTCTGCTATCCTAAAATTGGCGATGTAAAAGGTCGATGTCGGCCACAGCCACACGTGTGTGTCGCGCCACAGCCACACGTGTCAGTGTGGCGGTAGCAGCGCGGGACTCACGTGCTCGGGCCGGGCCAGCATGCCGAGCCCGGTGTTGGGCGACATGCTGAACGCGGAGACGGTCCAGTGCGCGGGCACGCGCGGCACGTCCACCGTGAACACGTAGCGGCCGTGCGGCCCGATGTTGATGTCGCGCCACAGCCACACGTTGTCGTACTGACGCTGCACGCGGTTGAAACGGAACTTCCGGAAGTGGGACAGCTCGAAGCTGTTGTCGTGCTCGCCTGCGGACAAACAATAAACATAGAGTACTGCACTGGCTAAGTAGGGTAGGTTGCCTTTTTAAAAAGTGGTTTTCAAATATTTTATTGAATCAGGCGTTACTTTGCGGAGGTCCATTTCAATGAACACAAAATATTTACCTTGCTACTCCGCTACTTACGTGCAAGTTAACCAAGCCTGTGCGAAATATGTACGTTTTGCATGCAAGCCCTCCCACCACTACTACCACACAAAACGCACACAAATCCCACAAACTTAATTAATCCTAACACCACACAAACACTGACGCGCGTTTCGATCCCTCTACGGGATCATTCTCAAAGTTAGAGCACAACCGATGCACATGCGAACCAACGTCGTACACCATATACATATACATATTTCGCACAGGCTTGGTTAACTTGCACGTAAGTAGCGGAGTAGCAAGGTAAATATTTTGTGTTCATTGAAGTGGTTTTCAATAAAAAGACTTGCCGAAAATGTTTAACTTCTTTCCAATGCTAAAAAAACGAAGTATAGGTCCAGACGAATAGCGGATGCCATAGAGTAGAAGACTCACAGTTCTTTATACTCATCAAGCTAAGTAGGACACTCACAGTTAGACTCATCGATCTAAGAAGACACTTACAGTTGGTCTCGCCCATCTAAGTAGAAGACTCATACTCGTATCGATCTAAGTACTCTACTCAAAGCTGGAGTCATCGTTGTAAGTATTGTACTCACAGTTGGCTTCGTCTGTGTGATCGACGCAGTCGGGCTGTCCGTCGCAGCGCTTGCTGAGCGCGTAGCAGCCGCCCTCGAGGCAGGTGCCGAGCCCGAGCGACGCGTTGCAGGCGTTGGGCCGCTGCGTCAGCGGCACGTCGCTGAACACCACCAGCCCCGCGTACCTAAAGACAAATGTCGCATACAACAACCTGCGAGAACCTAGCCAGTAGGTTTTTTGTGGATATGTCCGAAACCGACGACCATTTATGAAGAGATTGATGATTGTGGATGAAGCGAAGGAGGTATGTCGGGATTGTAGCAAGTGGAGTCTCTGCCTACCCCTGTGGGAAGGGGGCGTGACGGTGTGTGTGTGTGTGAGTATGCCTCCCCCGCCTCCTTCCGCACGGAAGGCAGCTTGTACAAATTGTGGTTCGAATTTTCGTGATAATTGTGACATTTGGCATAAGGCGTGTTTTTCAAATGGATTAAATTACTTGATTCCATTGATATAAAAACTCGCCAATCTTCGAAAGCATTCGGTCAATATTTTTATTAGTTTTAGTTATAGCGACTATATTATTACATTTGTGAAGGAATTTAGTAGCAATGGGACATGCTATTTAGTCTAGCTAGACGCTAGAGTATAAATGATCGATGATAGGTGTCATTGGTACGGTCGGTTAAAAAAAGGGGTCTATCACATTTCCTCGAAACTGATCACATATTTGGCCGATGACAGGTGGCGTATTGGGATATTTTCGAATCAATTATAATACATTCTTAAGGCGATTTAACGAATGAATAATGTATGTGAACTTACTCGAACGTGGTATTAGCGTCGATACCGAAGGTGGACGAAGGGAAGTAGACCAGTTCGTCGGCGATCCCGAGATGCGAGCGCCACATGTACGAGAACGTGCCATTGGTCGATTCGTCGAAATGCGCCATCTTAGATATCACCTGTCAAACAACACCAACTTTAAGAATGCAATCTGGTTTTAGCTAAAGCATCTACACGCTCACACGAGAGTAGAAAACGGATGAAACTAAATGTTGTCACGCTGCAATAATTAAGTCGCACCTCGACATTTCGAACTTACGCGCCACAGCCTAATTGACGTCTCTCCAGCCGAACGTTACTGACAGTTCGTGCGTTCGTCAAAAGATGGCGCTGTTCTAAGTACGGAATCTGATACAACGTACGCGCACTAGAGGGCGGCTAAGTCGTTCTCCGCGTAATCTATATTTTAATTAAACAATTAGATTATCTTATTCATTTAATTCCTAACAACAAATACACTATTATAACACAATTTTTACAAACTCAGTAACACATAAAAAATAGATCACACCTTTACCTTTCTACCTGACTGGCGTTGGTTGGTTGATTCGAAACTTAACGGAAACGGTCCCGCCCAAGGGCGGAGCTTTTTCAAAATCTGAAGGAACCGTTATTCCTGGATAAAACCAGAGGTTCTGGCCAAAATCGGCCACTTTTCGAATCTCCAACAACTGCCCGGCTCTTTCTTCTGGTAAGCACTCTCTGATCACTTTAACTCTAAATTGTGTATAGCTCCGTGTATGTCATTATTTAAATAATTTAAATAAATTATTTAAATTCTTAAAAATTAATAGCTCTGTTACTCTGCAGCAGAGATACTCAGTTGGAATTGTCTCTGTAGTAATTAAATTTAATCTCTATTCCTTTTAGCTGTTACTTGAAAGTTTGTAAGCTCTACCGCCGCTAATCTCGTACTTGAGTTCGAATCCTAACGGCCGTGTAGACCGTTGGATTACAAAAAAAACTAGCTTTATATAACTTAGCTTCTATAGCTTTTGCCTGCTGTAACTCCGTACACTTGCGCCTGCCATGCACTGCAATTTAGCTTCCTCGGGATACGTCCCATCTGCATCGCAACGCCTGGCAGGACGCTACCAACTCTCTACTCTTTCTCACACCAGCCATTTCCGCAGGGCAGCTACCTTACCCCGCCGAATGTGGCTGGACGCAGGGGATCTACCGCCTGCCGATATGTAGCCAACCTGGCGCACGGCACTGCACCCCGCAAGAAAAGCAATACTAACTAAATCAGCGGTACCGCTACTGCCATCCCTAATTTCGACGGCCCGCTACCGCTGAACACCACTGCCTTCACCAATTCAAGGCTGTCCCACTCCTGGAGCTTCCACCAAGGCGCGGTCTACCGAACCCTGCTGCCGCTACACCGAGCGTGACGCTGCCACCCAGTCACCGGACCGACAGATTCCCGAGGGAAGTGGAGGCATTGGATGGTGTAGAAATCTCAATTTAAAAGGTCCGAATTTAGACCCAAGAGAACTTACTCATTCCTGAGAGATCTTTTGCTCATTTACTTAAATAAATTGTCGCGTATAGCCTACGGTTTCAAGCTTCTCTTTTTAATAAATGTATTAAGATATACATTGTTTTCTTCAATAACCACTAGGCTATCCCACTGTGACAAGTGGCGCCCGTGGGTTTCTCTTGAAGTTAAATTCGGATTTCTACGCTATTCGCTTCAAAATTGTGGTGCATGCTAAAAATCATAAAATCATTCTCTTTTGCAGCGTGTATCTCACAGTACCTTCATCACTATTACTTCCCCGTGTGGAAGTCGGGCCTAGAATTACTCCACTCCCCGTCCTAGGAATTCGTAAAAGCCGAATAATAGGTCTTGTTCGCGATTTGCCGTGAAAAAAACAAAAGTGGTCTCTAAAAACTAATATCATATAAATTTGCCCTAAATCTACTCATAATTAGCTTCAGTAATCTCACTTTAATCTAAAACATCGATAAAACAACAGCTAAAATTCAATTAATTTGAATTTATAAATCGTTACTTCCAGAAATACAAATACCTACTACGTTTAACACTAAAAGTTAACGGATTAATTCGAATTTTTTTTCAAGTCAACCGTCACTTTAAATATCAAAACTATTTTAAAAAACCGTTAACACCTTTTCATAATAATCTACATCATTAATAAACTCCAATTCAAATAATCTGCTGACCGTTTTACATAAAAGTACTTAAACGGAATTATTTGAATTATAACCGTCACTTAATTCTCGAACCTAAAATTATTTAGAAAGCGTTAAACTCTAAAAAGATTCTAAAATCGAAACCGCTATAGTAATCGTCACTCCTTGAAACGGTATATCTACTATTTTAACGGCTAGATTCTAAAATAACTGTCCCTCCTTTGACACAGTAAATACTTTAACGGCTAAATTCTAAAATACTACATTCTTGAATTCTAAGAAAATTAACGGTACTTTAAATATTGCAAGTACCACTTGCTAAAAAAAAAACGATCACTATAACAAAGTTAAATCTTTAACTTGCAATAACGATCACTATTTTAATATCTGCCTACTACGTAGATTACGACCACTTGAATTTTTCTACAAAATTGACTTTAAACAGTTCCGGCAAATCAGCGAATAATAACTTTAACACTAACATCACTTAATTAAAACTTGTAACTTCAACGTAAGTTAATTACACTTCTAATTACTGCGAGATACACAACGCCTGTATTGTATGTTTTTTCTTTACATAGCAACTATGTAAGTACGGAGAGTAATCTTTAGGTTTGTAAGCGTGATCAGAGACTGCATATTACGATTACATAATACACATCCGAAAACTTTAACTATCTCTCAAGAAATAACATTTCAATTCCACCTGCATTCTTAGCATCTAAAAAACATTTACGCGAATAACGTTACTTTGCATTAAATTACCAACCTCTTAATACTCGATCTTAGGTCCGTGTCTCAGGGTCCATACTCGCGCGGCACATCTCGCGAATAACTTTACACTTGTATCGCTAAAAAGGGTCGCTCCTAATTCACTGCAATTTTAACTGACCGTAAATATCAACTTAATTATTGCTATTAAGATTGATGATTCTACCTAATATCTAAACACTAAAAAACTTTAGTTGCAACGGGAACGGTACCATATCGATGCGTAACCGATACTAAAGGTTCCTACTGCACGATAATATGGAAACCTCTGGGGAATGTCAACTCCCACCTTTTTTTCTCCCTCCCGTTAGCCTACAGGAACGAGCTCATTTTTTAAATATAATTTATTTCTCTCTACACACTTAAACATGTCATCAATTACTTAAAATTACAAAAATAACTATTTATCATCTACACTACACAGATTCCTTTGCATTAACGGCCTTAGTTTTTTTTTAAAAATGACCAATTCACTCGGCGCAGAACTAAACGCCTATCAAAATTTTATAGCAACACTGTTCTGAGACCCTTGCCTATAAGACTAATTTAATATTTTTGCTTTTAAATCGCATCAGGCACTAGTACATCTACTTCAATTTACTGTTATTTTTTTTCTCTTCCATACTGGTCAGGGAGTAAAGAAAAAACATAGAATGTACCAGTTGCTTCTCTTCCAAGCAGATGGTAAAAGTCCATCGAACGAATGGGCGAAAATCTTAAGACCTTTCTTTCCACTTATACGCCCACTACCATGCTAAACATGGCCTTTAATATATTTTACCTTTAGTTCTGTCTACTCCATAAGGGATAGAGGTGCAATATATGTATATAAGTATTTACCTTTTTCTGTAACTTTGCCAATTCTATGCTAGAATTGCCCCTAAGCACAGTACTTAACACCTATTTTACACTTACACTACTTATTATTTTTGCTTTAACATGACACTAGAACCATAAACCTACAATTTTTTTTTTCCCTTAAATAGGTCACTAAAAACCTAAACTTACACTATATTATATTTTTTTTGTATGGCATAAAATTACACTAAAATCAAAACTTACACTATATTTTTTTTCTCATCTCTTAAATCTACACTAGCAAACTAAACCCTAAGGCAAGACAATAAACCTAAAAACCGGTGACTAAACTACCTTGAGTTTATTTACTTCACTTTAATAGGCATTGTTTTGGTCTATGCTTAATGTAAGGATAGCACATCGTTGCTAGCCTTTGCATTGTCTTTGCTAGTAGTAGTCGTGCAGTCGTCAAGTGTTAACTTAATTTGTCAACTTAAAGCCCTTTACCCGAGACTAGCAACTCGTAAAAACATTAAAAAGATTTTTTTTTCTTTTCTCTTTCTTCTCCCACTTGCCTTTTGTACCTAAGCCTATGGCCCGGGCAGCTGGTGACCCGTTAACTAAAAGCTCTCACTACCCGGCTAGTTATGGACCTTCTGTCTATAACTAGCCAACCCCTAGGACGAAACGGATGGCAATTTCGTCCGCAAAAGGTAAGCGCGTGAGGAAAGCTCTTTCTGAACAACAGAACCGTGCGGTCTTCTACACGTAAAATAAGCCATAAGTAACTGTAGTTCAGATCCTTCTTGTGGGACGGATGGTAATCCCATAAATCAAATTGAGTTAACACGACGACGACTTCTCCTCCCCAATTAGGCAACTTAGCTACCTATGACATAAGGGTCAACAACCTCAGTTAGTGTTCGACCTATTTTGAAAGAAGATGAATGTCAGGTATTATGAATGATGAATTATGCTAGTATTATGTCGCAGTGTTACACTAGACGAAATGTGACAGAGGTCCACATTTCTGAAGGGGGAGAGGGGGTACTGTCACGCTGCAATAATTAAGTCGCACCTCGACATTTCGAACTTACGCGCCACAGCCTAATTGACGTCTCTCCAGCCGAACGTTACTGACAGTTCGTGCGTTCGTCAAAAGATGGCGCTGTTCTAAGTACGGAATCTGATACAACGTACGCGCACTAGAGGGCGCCTAAGTCGTTCTCCGCGTAATCTATATTTTAATTAAACAATTAGATTATCTTATTCATTTAATTCCTAACAACAAATACACTATTATAACACAATTTTTACAAACTCAGTAACACATAAAAAATAGATCACACCTTTACCTTTCTACCTGACTGGCGTTGGTTGGTTGATTCGAAACTTAACGGAAACGGTCCCGCCCAAGGGCGGAGCTTTTTCAAAATCTGAAGGAACCGTTATTCCTGGATAAAACCAGAGGTTCTGGCCAAAATCGGCCACTTTTCGAATCTCCAACAACTGCCCGGCTCTTTCTTCTGGTAAGCACTCTCTGATCACTTTAACTCTAAATTGTGTATAGCTCCGTGTATGTCATTATTTAAATAATTTAAATAAATTATTTAAATTCTTAAAAATTAATAGCTCTGTTACTCTGCAGCAGAGATACTCAGTTGGAATTGTCTCTGTAGTAATTAAATTTAATCTCTATTCCTTTTAGCTGTTACTTGAAAGTTTGTAAGCTCTACCGCCGCTAATCTCGTACTTGAGTTCGAATCCTAACGGCCGTGTAGACCGTTGGATTACAAAAAAAACTAGCTTTATATAACTTAGCTTCTATAGCTTTTGCCTGCTGTAACTCCGTACACTTGCGCCTGCCATGCACTGCAATTTAGCTTCCTCGGGATACGTCCCATCTGCATCGCAACGCCTGGCAGGACGCTACCAACTCTCTACTCTTTCTCACACCAGCCATTTCCGCAGGGCAGCTACCTTACCCCGCCGAATGTGGCTGGACGCAGGGGATCTACCGCCTGCCGATATGTAGCCAACCTGGCGCACGGCACTGCACCCCGCAAGAAAAGCAATACTAACTAAATCAGCGGTACCGCTACTGCCATCCCTAATTTCGACGGCCCGCTACCGCTGAACACCACTGCCTTCACCAATTCAAGGCTGTCCCACTCCTGGAGCTTCCACCAAGGCGCGGTCTACCGAACCCTGCTGCCGCTACACCGAGCGTGACGCTGCCACCCAGTCACCGGACCGACAGATTCCCGAGGGAAGTGGAGGCATTGGATGGTGTAGAAATCTCAATTTAAAAGGTCCGAATTTAGACCCAAGAGAACTTACTCATTCCTGAGAGATCTTTTGCTCATTTACTTAAATAAATTGTCGCGTATAGCCTACGGTTTCGAGCTTCTCTTTTTAATAAATGTATTAAGATATACATTGTTTTCTTCAATAACCACTAGGCTATCCCACTGTGACAATGTTTCCTTACAAAATTAGTTGCCACGTTCAAGCATTTTACGTTAAAAAATTGCCTTCTACTTACGAGAGTGGCCGCCCTCATTTAATTTAATATTATGTAGGATTTTGCGATTTGAGAACGCAAACACTATTTACAAAACCGCAATGAGAATTTGACGTAAGAATATGAAGTAACTGTGAGCTCCAATCCTATTCTAACTACGGTTTAGTAACACACGCGCTCGCTGAGTAGTTATGTATGTCTAAATGTAATTGCAAACTGTTGAATAAATATCTTTTATTATTATTATTATTATTGGTTTGAGTCCATGGATGTATTCGCAACACCACTAACATTGTTGCTCTGACGCTGCGTCTCTGGTCTTATATTTATCGAAGTTTGTTTCGTGCCGTTCCGCACACGCTTACGTCATTAATTTGAGTGTGAGAAGGACGGTATCTGTACTGATTCGTGCTATGCTGAGAAATGCTGAGTTGGGACCATTTGGGGCCATTTTATCTGTAGTTTTTTGTTTAATTGTTTTTTTTATTAATTGTGTTTATCATAAATATTTTTTTTGTTTCTTTGTACGAGTTCCATTACCTTGGCGTAGGTGAGTTCGTTGCCAGCCTGCATGGTGTAGAAGGCGTTGTCGATGCCGGACAGGCCGACGTAGGCGCCGGGCTCGCCGTACACCGCCACCTCCACCCGCTCGCCCGTGCGGTGCTTGCGGTTGTTTATTAGCACCGAGAACTGGCAAAAAAAACACAAGCTAGCATCTACATTTTTAGGGTTCTATACCTCAAAAAAACCCTTATAGGATTACTTTGTTGTCCGTCCGTCCGTCAAGCAAGAACCTTTTTCTCAGGTACGCGTGGAGGTATCGAGCTGAAATTTATATCGAGTAATCAGGTCTACTGTCCATTAGAGCTGTGAAAAAATCAAACTTCTAAGCCAACGCAATCAAAAGATATAGCCGTTTATGCCGCAAATTTTCGAAACTTGCAAAACCTTCCTGTGAACTCAGAATCTTGAAATTTGGTACAAAGCAACGGCTCATAGCACAGATAAAGGAAAAATTCCGAAAACCGTAAATATGTATGTATGTCTGTATATATCAGTGACCAATATAAAGTGACTGCGTACATTTTGAGTTGGAGCAGGGCTCTGCTTACACTGGTTTATAGATAATGGTACGGAACCCTTCGTGCGCGAGTCCGACTCGCACTTGGCCGGTTTTTTATGAACAAATGTTGAAGGTTTTGCGCAGCGCCGAGCCCGTACTGTCAGGATCGCCATATGAAGACGGGCGTCGGGAGGCAACTGAAGTACGCGAGTTCCGAGTTAATACTCCTACACAGCTCCCACTATACCTTGTTCCTGGAGATGCCGTTGACGGGGAAGGTGAGCGAGTCGGCCAGCACGCGGCCGTGCCGCTCCACGCACCACACCGCGATGGTGGCCACGGGCGCCATCTCCGCCGACAGCGTCACCGCGAACGTCCGCACTCCCTCCTTAACAAACAATCACCACTGGTTTTATCACGTGTTTTTTAAAAAGAACACGTAGCAAAGTTTTCGCTAAAAATGTCATTTTTTAATTCAAGATCGATGTCGGCCTAATTACTAATCTTATTTGTTTTTTTTGCACCTGCTCAGCGGAACCAAAATTTTTAAATAAAGGAAAACGTTTTAATAATAGTGAGTATTAGGCCGGCCACATACATACGGAATTTTCATACGGTTACGAAAACCGTATGAAAATTTATTAAAGAACCGAAGTGGTACATCATTTCCCATACCTTTCCAATGTAATTAGGAAAGTAGAAATCGTTACTCGTGAACAAGCTGCGATAGATGACACCACACGCCACTATCAGGCGAATGCAAGCGATAAAGTTTTTCGGAGGTCTGGTCGGGAGTCCCGGTGGTTTGATTGGGATGATGCTTGGCGCATAGCCATGAAGCGCAGATTTAAATCCCGTCCCACTTTTTCGTTTATTTTAAAACTTAGTTACTAATCGTTCTCGTTTAGTCTGGCTGGTTAGTTACCTGCATGTTTTCCTGCGCGCTGGTCAGTATTATACCTTTGGACATAACGACGTAGTTAAAGGACTCAATGTAGAAGTTGCTTTGCACGTGGAATATTATGTACTCGCCGACCTGTTGACAAAGTTACAATCAGTAAATCGATACACCGTCCATCCTCTCTAGCTCGTATCAGCTCCCAGAACCTCCGAGCAGCCTCGAGCAGTTGGACCAAGGACCGGAACCGGTTACCGTTAAAGGGGTATTGGTATTTTTATAGAATTGTTTTCACAAACCCTATCAATTTGGTAAGCATATCATTTGGTTACCCGAAAGAAAGTCTGACCGTAATAAGCGATTACCAAAAATAAAAACCCGATTACCGTATTATTCGACTAAGAAACCATAATAGAAAACGGGTAACCATCGAGTTAACGTTATTCAAATCGGTTTCCGTAATGATAGGCTCAACACAACGATAAGCTTATCATATCATAGGGTAAGTTTCATAGGGTTAGCCTATGAAAAGGCTTAAACAAATGAAGGGGTTTTCCGGTGTATGAGTGGGACACAGAGTGCGGGCTCACCCTGGCGTCGGTGGTGCTGGTGCTGATGCGGATGTGCTGGTGCTTGGGGCTGTAGTGCGCCACCAGGTGCAGGTCGGCGGCGGCGCGCGCGTTGCCGGCGTCCGACAGCTGCGCGTTCAGCCGCACGCCCGTCACACCGTTCAGCACCTCGCGGAAGTTCGGGTCGTTCTCGAGCTCTATAACAAACAAAGTTGGCTATTATAGACCGACCGCTTAAATGAGTCCACGCGGGCGCGGTTGCGGGACGCTGAGAGCTCTCTCGGTGCGGGGGGGAGTGCGCCAAGCGCCCGCACTCAGAGGCCCCCGCGCCCCCGCACCGCAACCGCAAGGTGAGGGTCGGTCTATAATTGTAGATCATAAGCTCATGTCGCCATCACATTGTAGCTAACGGCTGGGCCACTCACGGAGACGGCTCGCCGTCACGTGCAGCATCAGCGACACGCCGCCAGACGTCGCAATACGACACGAGCAAAGGACATGGGGGTGATACCTCATTGGTCATAAACATTGTTGAAGAGTTGCATGTCTGTCTATTTTACCGGATACTTTTCGGCGAGTGCGCCTTTGGTCGTCCTTCCCAATGCGAACTGGAATCGAGTGGAATTTGCTCCAAACAACTTGCGAGTTACTCCAGCATGTCTAGCACGAGAGCGCACAAGAGTCGCGTCGCGCGCGAGATAGATTGCCCGTCTTTTTCTTACTGTTCGATCTAGAAAGAGACGGGTAGTCTTTCTCGCGCGCGACACGTCTCTTGCGCGCTGTCGTGCTAGCCGGGCAGATGAGATAGGAGTCAATAACTGGCCAGTACTAAGTAAAAAATTATCTCACTGAGCAGCTTGTAGAGGTCCATCTTGAGATGCCAGACGGCGTCGTGTCCGGGCACGAGCGTGGGCCGCTGCGTCTCGATGGCGCCGCCGCGGCCCTCCGCCGTCACGTGCAGCGCCAGCGACACGCCGCCCGCCTGCCAGCGCGGCAGCGGCGAGCCGTCGTGGTACGACACCACCATCTGCACACACGCATACATTAGTACCAGACGAGCGGGCTCGGACGTAGCCGGGTGGAGGACGAGCGCGCGTTAGAAAGCCGAGCGCACGTGAGGCTTCATATTACATGTAAGACAAGTTTATAAGATATCTGAGATTGTTCTGGGATATTTCAGCAAGTGGTTCGATTACTCTATTTCAATGAGAATATGACTCCTTTAACAGTTTCTCTATTCTATTAGGGCCTGATCCACCACTCCGTGTAAGCTTTATAATATCTTAAGTGTCAGATATCTGTGCTGCCGTTTGAGTCAGTTTTGTAATAATAAATAGACAGGGTACCATAGTTATCTGACACCTACCTAAAGTATTAGGAAGTTAACAGGGATCGGTGAAACAGGCCCTTAAGGTGATATCAGACGGTTCACTCGAGTGAATGTTTTTTCGAATCAATTTTGCCGAATGAAATTATCCAACACCGTTTGATCAATTCACTAATTAATTCATTCGGCACTTTTCTTTCACTTGGCATTCAGACACGTAACTTTGAGTGAAAGATGCAAAATGAAATAAGAAAATGAACAAAATATGAACCGTGTTCCATACTTACATAGACATCGAACGGCATGTGAGGCTTGAAGACCTGCGGCGAGCCGCCCAGGAAGGTGACAGCGAGCGAGGAGTTGAAGATCCTCGCGATGCTGTAGCCCTCCACAACGTCGTCCAGGAACGGGTCGCCGACCGACGCCGTGATTATCACCTCCACGCCGTCCAGCACCGGCACCAGCTGCGCCAGCTCCGACATCGGGTATTTGAAGTCGTACGTGCCGTTGAACTGAGAACGATTATTTACAGGATGGACAATCGGATAGCCTAGTTAGTGGTCAGAGAACCTGACTATGAAGCTTGAGTTCCCGAGTTCGATCCCTGGTATTATAGAGTAGCGTTTTGATTCCTGTGGCTTTTATACAAGGTTTATCTTACATATGTATGTAATTAAGTAATTTTTGATATTATGGTTGCCAAAAAGAACCTTAAGTATTTCATATGATTTTCAACTTGATACTTAAACGCGTTCCTGAGAAAAAGGGTCTGTCTGAATAAACAAACAGACCAAAGAAGTGATCTTATAAGGGTTCCTTTTTTCTTTTAAACTTATAAGGAACCTTAAAATGACTAGACATATTCTTTGTAACAATATGTTGCAAATTAAGTCCTAGCTAGCAACAACGTATACGGTCAACGTAAACGAAACTGGACTGTGAAGAATAATACATTTTTTTTTTCAAAACACAATGAGTTTGCTTGTATTTATAACTTGTGAACTGTAAATAAAACATTTTATTTCATTTCATTTCAAGCACTTACGTATCTCAAATAAGGCAGCTTGTCGTAGTAGGGGTTGTTGTAATAGTTGTTGTTGATGTTGTTCTGGTTCTGAGTGTTGTATGTGTTGTACTGGTTGCCGGTGTCGTACCGGTTGCCGTACTGACTCGCGTCCGGTTTTTCCATCCAGAACGGGTACTTTTCATCCTAGGCAACACAAACACACATAAAATAGATATTTTGACAAGTAAGCCCATTTAAAAGCACGTAGGATTTAGCAATCGAGCATAAACTTCGTATAAGTGCCGGCACGTAAGTCTAGCGATGACCTTGTATGCGCAGAAGTATAAAATACGGTATCCGTGGGTGCGCAGATCCCCTCCGCGTGACTCGTCATCGCTAGACTTACGTGTCGGCATGTATAATAAGAGTAGAAAACGGTTGAGGAATTAAATATTTCAACACATTTTTTTTGCCATGACTCGGTGGTCAACATTGCTCGTAGGAGCAAAACACTGATATACTGCCACTATCTCTCTTCTAACGTTTTCATCAATGTTTCTTTATGACGTTATCACGTAAAACCGACCGTAAACCTTTTTTTTCTTTAGTCCCAAAACATCATAGAAAATTACACTGTTGTGTGGTAGTGGTATAGACCGACGGCTTAACGGAGTCCTCTTGGCGCGGGTGCAGACGCGCGGGGTAGGACGGCCGCGGGGCCCGCTCTCGGTGCGGGCGGGGAGTGCGCCAGCCGCCCGCGCAGAGTTCAGCTCTCTGTCGCAGCCCCGCGCCAAGAGGACTCAGTTAAGGTCCGACCACACCGCTGCGTATACGCAGTGACGTGTAAGCGTCACTTTTTCTCACCGTTTCTTCGTACATTTTGTTGCGATTCCGTAACGTCACCGTTTTTTAAGCGGCGGTGTGGTCGCACATTTAATACAATACTATTATACAATAACTCTTTATTGAACACCACATATAACAATCAAAACAGAGAAAAGGTGTACAGAAGTAATGAGGTAACAATAAGCGGCCTTATCGCTACAGAGCGATCTCTACCAGGCAACCATAACAGAATGGAGAAAGGAACATAATATGTTATTATCTAAACTGGTTTTGCAAATTAGAATATATATTAATATACCTAAGTAGTGAAAATACATACATATCGATACACATACAATACATAATACATTATATATGAAACACATTTATAATAAATGAACATATAAATAGACACATACACACATAAAAAGCGAGCTTTAAAATTCATGAACAAGATGACAGATAGTGCTCCTTCAACATAGTTTAAGCGGTCGGTCTGGAGTTAAACTGTCGCTTACAAAGTTGAACATCCTGGTGTAGACCTTCTGCGGGTCGTACCACCAGTCGGGCTGGTCGAGCTGGTTGGGCTGGCCGGGCAGCTGGCGCGCCTCCTGGCGCCGCCCGAACTCGTCCAGCGGCCCGTACTCGCCGGGCTGGTACGACTCGTTGTACAGGTACGGGTTGTAGTTGGGACGGACTGGGGACAAACAGTACTATATCATACAAATACTCGTTATTGAACAACACAAATCAGTAAAACAATACAGAAACAAAGTATACAGTACAATATCATTCTCTTTTTTATACAGACACTAGCTTCTTTACTTATTTTCTTCCGCGTTCTTTAGCGGCGTTGAGCACTTTATGGGATGGGTAAAAAATGTCATACTCGCGTCGCGTAGAGTTTAAGTACCAGTATATCAGATCCTTTAAGAGCTTATTTTGAAATGCGAATGAATCGCGTTCGATTTTGAAGTGTTCTTTTGTTGAGTCGCGGAGCAAAAGTACTAGGGCATCAGCACATCGTTAGAGGTCTGTCAATATAGATAATACGTACTTTCTTTTGTAAGCGGCTAGTACGGTACGCGTCATGGAGGTTACAACATTAAAATCTAACCTCAGCTGCTGTTTTCACATCTGCCGGCACTCCCGTCGCTTTTTTTTTAGTGCGAGGTCACTCACCTCTAGTGTACTGGTTGTTGTTGTACGCGACGGCGGGCACGCCGAACTGTCCCTTGTTGTTGAACTGGCCCTCGCGGTAGTAGCGCGGCCGGTACTGCGGGATGGGCCGCACGGTCGCCTTCAGCGTGAGGTTCCCGCGCACCGGCGCGCCCGACGTGTAGTTAGCCATTATACGCCCGTGGATGAACTGCTCCGTGTTGAAGAAGAACGCTGGCATTGTCACGTTCACCTGACATACATACAACAATACAATACGATACTCTTTATTGAACACCACAAATCAGTACACAACAATACAGAAACAAAGAACAAAGTATATAATAGGCGGTCTTATTGTTTAATAGCGATCTCTACCAAACAACAAATAAGACAGATATATAAGTTGGAGACAAGACAAGACAAGTAACAACACTTAAAGGCCACGTTTAGTATGATTGTGGCCGTATAGGTGGAAAGGGGAATCAAAAGCTGAGATGCATAGATACATTTATTATATACCACGTCGGTGGCAAATAAGCGTACGGCCCGCCTGATGAGAAGCAGCTACCGTAACTTATGGACGCTTGCAGGTTCAAGGAACCATCAAGCGGTTTGCCAACCCTTTAAGAAATATTAACACTTTTTTTTACCCCGTACTATAAAAACCGGGAACCTCCGGGAAAACATAAAACAGTTGTTTCCTCATTGGCGTTGGGACTGATACATACATAAATTACGTCTTTATCCCTTACGGGGTAGACAGAGCCCAAGGTAACAAGACCTAAAGGCCACGTTTAGCATGATTGCGGGCGTATAGGTGGAAAAGAGTCAAAATAGTGATGGGTAGTGAATAGCCGCATCGCCTATGACACGATTTCAAAAAAGTGAAGAAAAAATTTTTTTTATTTTTTTCTTACCTCAAACCTGGTCTGATAGTACTCCTCAACCAGGAACTGTGCCTCTTCCACTTGCCCCAAAGCCTCCACACGGATGTACCACTCGCCGAAGAGCGGCTGGTCGGACAGCTGGTACTGCAGACTCACGGTACCGTAGTTGCTCTGAACAAATTATACATATTTAGTACACTTTAGTAGTAGGGGTAACAGTAGTAGGGGTAATTGTAGTAGGAGTAATAGTAGCAGTTTAGTGTAACTGTATTTTTATTACAGGACATTATCTAACTAATATTATAAATGCGAAAGTATGGATGGATGGATGGATGGATGTTTGTTCGTTACTCAATCACGCCAGAACGGCCCAACGGATCTGGATGAAATTTGGCAAATAGATAGATAAAAGTCTGGAATAGCACATAGGCTACTTTTTATCCCGGAAAATTGCGTAGTTCCCGCGGGATAGCGATAAACCAATTCTTTGCAGACGAAGTTGCTGGCAACAGCTAGTGTTATTATATAGGTCAAGATATTTAGGTTTATTACAAAAATTTAACCAAATAGCTTTGTAACCAAATGTAGGACAATAAAGTGGTCAGTATTTTTTTATTTCTAAGGCAGAGACACCCATCGATCGACGTCTTGGTAACGCACATTACATTTATGCCCTTGACTGTACCTCCTTGCGTGTTTTATGCAAAGTGGATAGTGGAAACAATAACAGTTCATGTGTCTCGCGTCGAAGTCTGGTTACACAATACAAAGAACACTTGGGCGATTAAAACTGACACCAATGTATGGTGGTAAGGGTTGGAAAAGGATCTGTGCACGGGGCAATTAGTAAAATCGAAGTAAAATCACATATGTGAATCAGTACGCGAAAACAGTAACAATTTATGTTAAATTGGAAGCAGCTATTATTATTTTTTTCTTTAATTATTTTTAAATTTGTCATTTCGGTTGCATTTCGCGGTAACATCACATTGTCCGACTTTCATTTTATCTTGTTGTGTGTTACTGCTTGAAATAACGGTATCTGTCCACCTTTTTTATTATGATTTCGCCATCAGATATATCGCAGCAGGCGAGGTCCTCAAATATTTTGGAGCAGCATAAGGTTAATAACATCAGAACACGCAATTCGTCATAAACATACGAGCAGCGAAAATATTAGGAAGCACAAATCGTCAAAGGTATCGACGTAGTCAGGCTGATCATAAAGATCAGTAGGCTTATTGCCTAACTCGCTCGCAATCGCCATCGTGTTCATTTTGACAGTTCTTGTATGAATATGATGTGACAGCTAGCTGATACCGATGCCAATTGTCAGCCCATACATGAACTGTCAAAATGAACACGATGGCGATTGCGAGCGAGTTAGACAATAAGCCTACAGAACCTCTAGTGTAAGTTTTCGCATATAAAAACATCTCGAACGCGTTCACGTAAACGTCTAAATTCGTATAGAATAATTGGCAGCGCCACTTGCGGATCGAAACGGCAACAAACAGTTCCCATAGTATTTGACATTTTAACGCAAACGCGTTCGTGACGTATTTTATGACTGAAAACTTACACTAAGCATACTGCAGGCTTATTGCGTAACTCGCTCGCAATCACCCTCGTCTTCATTTTTGACAGTTGATGGCGAGATTGATTTCAAAATGAAAACAGTCGTTCCACGTAACTCGATCGGCTTGACATCGCATTCGAAAGCGATTGCGAGCCATTTTTGAAACCAATTGAACGAATGATTTGCCAAAAACTCGTTACACGTAACAAAACATTTGGCGAAACGTTGAGTGTTACCTGTCGGGAGAGCCAGCGCTTCATGACGCGGCGGTTGGGGTCGAGGATGAACACGTCCACGGCGCGCCCGAACGCCTTCAGCTCCGTGTTGATCGGGATCGCTCGGAAACGCACTGAACAACAAATTCACCACACAATAACCTTATTCATAAACGCTCTATAGGCTTCTGCTAACTTAGCAATCGTTTGTCCTTATCTGTGAAAGGTAAATGTCAGTGACAGATAATGACAAACGACTGCTAAGTTAGCAGCCTACAGAGCGTTTATGAATAAGGGGGTGTCTTTACTCCCTTAATGTAAATAAAAAATTTACAATGGCAAGTATTAGAGTCTATACAGTCAATATTATCGTGAGATCCATGTATATCGTGATCCATTTCACTAAGCATTGATGCGTATCGCAGCGAATCCGATGGTGATGGGTTGTTAGCCGCATCGCCTATAACATGGTACCTGTTTTTTTACCCACGACGGAACGGAGAAGGTATATGCGTTTAGAGTGATAGGTTGTTTGTTTGTTTGTGTTTTTTTTTTTCAATTGCACCATTAGGAAAAAGTACATAAGATTTTTAAAGTAATTTGGCCACGGAGTTCTGAGAGATATCAGTTCATATTGGAAAAGGGGTCTTGCCCAGAATACACTGACACAAAAATATCGGGTCACTTTTCATACAACTTTTTATTAGAATTTAAGAGACCCGTTATTTTTGCTCGTGAGTATAATTTTGTAATCGCTGACCTAGACTTAAATGAATTCCATATAAAAGTCATCCTATATGTCTGGTCACAGGCGAATAATCGAAGTGAAACATTAAAATGCTTTCACCAGAACGCTTACTCGTAACACAAGTGCAATGCATCTAAAAATACAATTAAGCCAATGAACTCAAATTAAACTAACACTCGATGCATTGAGCGCATCTGAACGTATTCTCATTGCTGAGATATAGTTTCCATCTTGTTTATTTGGACTTCCGTATTGTATTCATACGTCGCTGATTGATTGATCAAGTTCTGCTTTCATTACTCGACTTGAAGGAAGTTTCGTAACGAAATGGTTATAAAAAGTACCTTCAGCAAAATTGTTCCGTTTTCACGATTTTAGGAGTTTCTAAATTAAATCGAATTATGTTTACTAGTTAACCGGGAGTTTCGAAAATATTTTCAAATTTCAACTTAGTTTGAAAATTAACGACCAGTTTTTGGACCATTATCTTTTAGACTCATTTTGTAACGAACCAGCGGCCAAGAAGGAAGAAATTTTCTTCCCAGATAACTGGTTTATTAACGGGAAAGATTTTTCCTGCACGACAACCAAGTTACATAACCGGCACTGGTAAAACCAATGTAGGATGATTAATTTGGATTAATTTAGGTTTAGGTGCGGCGGGGGTACGTTTAGGTAAGCCGCGAACATGTTTGTTTTAATTTAGAAAGTCTTTATTTTACCTAGTATATATGGGGAACAAATCTTTCCCGTTAAAAAACCAGCTATCTGGGAAGAAAATTTCTTCCTTCTTGGCTGCTGGTTAGCTAACGTGGTTATCTGCGAGGAACAAAGGTTTCAAGCTAAGGGTGGCAGACCTGATATTTGGGTGATGGTACCTAATCTATCCGCTATGCATCCAACAAGTGGCTGTTATGGCCACCTTGTCACAGTACACAGATATTGCAATGTATATTATATTCCACTAACGTAGAACTGTGACTCACCAGTCTGTCCCTGCATGTAGACAGGCTTGTCCAGCTGTATGAATATGGACATGAACCGTCGCGAGAACGAGAGCGCCGTGTCGTTGACGAACGCCCGCCCTCCGAACGGGTCGTCCAGGTAGAGGCCCTCGATGCGCAGCTTGTAGTCGCCCGGGACGGCTGTCAGTGGTACCTGGGGGCGAGATTTAGCTGATTCCTTGACACCGTCCACGGCTAATACGTTTGAAACCCTAAAGAACCTACAAAGGTCAGCGTCAAGGTGCAGTTCCGAGCCAAGTGGCACTGACGCCACTAACGCGGTGTTAGTGTCGCCGCGACAGAGCGATAGTACAATGTTCTATATAAATACATGACGGCGTGTACGAACACGGCGATACTTGACGCCGCGTCAGTGTCGCTTGGCTCGGAACTGCACCTTCAGGATCTGTTTTTATAAAAAATCCTACTAATATTATAAATGCGAAAGTTTGTAAGGATGGATGTTTGTTACACTTTCACGCCAGAACAGCTGAACAGATTTGGATGAAATTTGGAACAGATATAGATTATGGTCTGGAATAACACATAGGCTAATTTTTATGCCAGAAAATTGCGTAATTCCCGCGGGATAGCGATAAACAAATTCTTTCCAGACGGCCTGGCAATGAATCTTGCAAAATACACTGACGCGCAAAAATAACGTGTCACTTTTCATACAAAGTTCTATGAAAAGCGACCCGTTATTTTTGCTCGTGAGTATAGTTCTAGCTGTTATAGTTAACTCACCCTCATATTGAGTATCTCGGGCACGCCCTCCTTAACCCGCATGCTGACGTCAGTCATCTCGACGCCGTTGCAGGAGATGGACGCGCGGATGGTCATCTGCAGGCGCGCGCGCAGGATGTTCGCGGAGATCTTGTAGATCTGCCCCGGACGGACCACGCGCGATGCCACTATGAAGTACGTGCTGAAAGAGACGCAGCTTGAGTGTGGCTTCAACTGATTTGTCTGCCTGCGACGCATGAGAGGTAGCAAACAGATTGAGTGTCAAAAATCCAATATTACCAAATCGGCTTCGGGGACGTTTTGAAAAAACAGGCCAAGCGCGAGTCGGACTCGAGGGTTCCGTTCGAAATTCGGCAAGTGAATATAAAATGCAATGTTAGCAAGAGCCGAGATAGAGATAAACAATCTAGGCAGTGTGAGACTGAGAGAGTTGATAACATATGCACTATCATTTCTCATTCTGTAGGCTTATTGTGTAACTCGATCGCGATCGCCATCGTGTTCATTTTGACAGTTCGTGTATGGGCTGACAATTGGCATCGGAATCAGCTAGCTGTCACATTCATACAAGATTTGATATCAAGGGCGTCGCCAAGGGGGGCAGTGGGTAGCTGCCCCCCCGCCCCCCCGCCCTCTGCCTGAGAATCTAAAAATGTAGCCTTTATTTTAAGTTAATGTTGTTATTCAATTGCCGCCATACTGTTTGTCCTACTGATAGACCTACCCCTAATTGTGTGATCTAGCACTACTCTATGGTTATACGACTCAATTAAGGCGCCACCGCATGACCGTCTCCTGTGGCGATTGGGTGCAGTTGGCACTAACACCACAGGGGTTAACTACAAGTTTTTTTATGGCAACATGAATAAAAATAACAGATAACATACACGACAAATAGAAGTAATGTGGTCAGCAAAGGACGCGTAAGGTCACCAGCTACGAGCATGTCAAATGAAATAGAATTAAGCAACAGAAGCAAAGTAAAGTGGTAGTTGCGGTATTGCCATTTCGACAAAATATGTTTCGGCAAATTTGACTTCATAACTAACATATCATACTTTTATTTGCCAAAACAATCTTTAGCACATTTACATTTAATATTTTTGTTTGGTCATATTGTCATTTGGCGGCATCTTTTTAAAGATGTCGTCACCCATCATTAAAAACATAAAATTATTTAATCAAAATGTGCTTTCTCAGACATGAGACCACGCAAAGTTCGCCGAAATCGTTAGAGCCATTTTTGAGATCTTCACAGACAAACATGCAAATTAACACATTACTTGATAGAATTGCCCGATTAATTTTGTGGCAAAATTAAATGTGAGTCTGTGATTTTGTATGGTAGGTATAACCATTAGTTAAATATGTCCACTTTTTTGTATTTGAATTTGAGCCATGTCACTGTAGAGTAGATGTATACGGAATACAACAATAGAACAACCTATTGTGTCCATCTCTTTGTCCATGAAGGTGTCATTTGTCTTTATCTCTCCTTTTAGCACTTACATTTGCTAGACCCCAACAAAAAATATTTTTTCATGTTTTGTAACTTTCAGGGTCATAACAATGGGGGTTAAAATCTATCTAAAGTTACCAGCAAGTGAGAGCTATAATTTACTCTATGTAAAAGCAACAATAAATCTACATTTGCATTTTTAAAATTGATACTAAGGTTAGGTAATTAGAAAATGAATTCTTCAATAATCCACCTACATGTACAAAAATTTTGTCTATTTGATTTTTTCAACAAAAATATGTATGTATGTATGTAAACTCTTTATTGTGCAAAATAAACAAGACAAATACAATTGACAAACAATGAGATACATGCACAAAGGCGGACTTATCCCTTTAAGGGATCTCTTCCAGTCAACCTTTGAGTGGATGAAAGGAGTATTACATTAGGGATGGACGAGTGAGTTTAAAATTGCAAATTGTTTAAAATATATCTTTATCAGGCTAACCAACAGACAGCAAACTGTAATTTTTTCTTAAAATATGTAATTTTTCGTAAATACTTACGCTTCTTTAACTATAAGGCTTTCCAGCTCCACATTGCTGCTGCCAATGCTGCTGTATGACCTCTGCGTATCCCACGGAGGCCTCGGAGTGTTGTCCTGACCATAATTCTGATTGTAGTTCAGGTCATTTCTATTATCTAACTGATTATATCTTTGGTCAGGAAACCTGTTCGTGTCATACTTGTTGTATTGACCCCCAATTGGATTCCGGGGGTCATAGGGGTTGTCATATCTTGGGTCATTGGGGTTGAGATTCGGGTTGTTTGTGTTGTAATAGTCGTTGGTTGGACTCGGCTGGTCCGGATTGTATGTAGGATTGTAATCTTGGCCGTAGCATTGTGATAGTAGTACCGATATGTATATTGCTATGAGATTCATAGTTCAGTCTTTTAGCTGCCTGCAAAAAAAACCGTGAATATGAGTGGTTTGAAAATTTTTAATGGTACAAAAGATATTGTCTAAAAATCCTCTGAGTAAATAAAATTGCATAGGTCAATACACCAGCAGATAGATAAAAAAACAAATACTTGTGGTAATTGAATATCATATAAAATTAAAGATTTGTATAAATCAAATTGTATTTAATTAACACATAGAATAATTGTAGTTGTACATACAAATTACAATTAATTCTCAGTTATATGTGTAAGTTGCCTTAAAGAGATTAATTTTTGAAATTTCATTACATTAAATGAATCTTTTCACAACATTTGTTTGCAATTATTATCCCGACAGATGTAAACAAAGTAACAGAAAAATAAACTTTGTTTAAGTTTCAAATAACATTCGTTGGTCGATGTAAACAGATGTTTCAGAGAGCATTTCAAGTAGTATGGGATAATAATAGAAGCATCCAGTTTTAAATAAACATATGAGCATAGGAAGGGTTCAAGACTAGATTAACCGCAATTATAATTTAATAATAAGTTAACAACGACTTAACCTGAAGTTAACGCCCATGGAAACGCCTGGTTTTGAGTTATTAAAGCACGAAATTCCGACACATTTGAACTAGAATTGCACTTAGCTACTAATAACACTTTATTCGCAGGTTCTAACTACGTTTATGAATGAAATTTCATTGAAAATACATTAATTCGATAAATTAAATAAGTTACGGTAACACCGCCTCATTACTCAGTTCACTTGTTGACGGGTGGTAGCAAAAGCAAAGCTCGCGCAGCCGCACCACGCCCGGCCGTTTCGGCACAAAACCGGTAAGTACCGAAACTGGTACAGCACTATCGTCACGAACTCGAGAGAAACATTGAATTGTGATGCGATGTCGATGTAAGCACGGCTTTAAAAAAAAAAGTTGTCTATGGCTATCAATTTCCGGTTGGAGCAAAAGGCTAAATTAGGGAGTTTAGCGGGAAACAAACAATTTAGAATAACTCAATTTTTTGTTTTGAAAATTTAGTAATATTTAAGCCTATTGGCGAGCTTTAAATTCCAAGCCCATTCACATATAAAGTGTCGTGCATTTACTCTATTGCAGGTAATCTACATAATTATTTTACTTTGTACTACTAGGTCGGCGCAGAAAACGAGTAACATTTTGGAAAAAGTGAATTTTATATTCCGAAGTTGTAAAAATAGTGGCCCCTTTTTAACTTGTAAACCAACAATGCCGCTCGTATAGTATCAGAGATACCTAGCTAAAAACCTTCCATACACAAAAGTTAGCCGCCATATTTTTAATGTAGTGATACCAAGATACCAACGTTTGTTGTTGTCGTTACCATTTTCACTTCATTTAGCCTACGGAACCCTTCTCTATGTGCGGTCTGATCTGTCGCGTACTCGTATTTGGCCGGTTGTATTATACTCCCGTTGATGTGTGAAAGTGCAGTCCAAGTGATTTTATTTGGATGCAGCCAGTGCTACGTAGCTCATATTGACAGTAAATGCATGCAACCACTTTCATGTAGTATGTATGTAGTATGGATGTATGGGGATGAAGGATTAGGATTTACGACTCATATTTATACTTTCCATATTTCAAACTTGATACTGTAATATTAACATTGATTGAATGCATCAAATGGTACTTCAAGCAAAACAACATTTGCAAGTTGGTCGTGTCGATGAGATTAGGGAGATAGAAAACTTGTTAGAATAAGGCAAGATTTTTATTTCATTATCTCCCACGTTAAGCTAAACAAGTATACATCAACTTGCGTCATAGGTACATAGGCACAATGACAGGGATAACAAAATAAAAAATATTCTGATTGATGAAATTCTAATTAACCACTGAATACTCCACAAGTAAGCAGGACCTCATAAACAAAGGATTGATCAAAGTAATTAATTATCACAGAGCGAAAGTAAGTCGAAGTTGTTGAAGTTCAACCGCTAGGCTACAGCTAGAAACGGGACGAACAAGGGTCAGGTCACTCCTGGGATCTCCTCCTCCTCTCCTCCTCATTGAAAAGTCATGGTACGCCAGCATCCAATTTATCTTTTGACAAAAAAATCTGTACAAAATATATTAAATATATACTCTGTAATGCTAAAAACTGTAACGCTACCTCATCAATAGTTCAATCACGATTATTAAATGATTTAAAAACACAATAACTCGATCACGTGCAAGAACAAACATTACTCTAGCGGCGAGCGGCCCTCTCGGCGCTCTCGGAGACCTATATACAAGTCAACATTAAATCATACTCCTCAGTCTGTGTCCATTTGTGTCTGATTTGTAATTCCATTGAGTTAATTTCCTCAGTAGTGTGTTACGCGTATCTCGTCCTTTGCTTATCGTCCGTGCGTGGCATCATAATATACATAGTTTCGTAATATTATATAAGTGTCGCGGGGCGCGGAGGCGGCGTGTTAGTTTCGCTCGGCCTCCTCGCAGTCGCGCGAGATGTGTCCGGGCTTGCCGCACATGTAGCAAGTCTTGGTGCCGTCGGGGCAGTTGCGAGAGATGTGCCCGGCCTTATTGCAGTTGTAGCAAGTCTGGCCGGACGAGTCGCGCCCGCCCTCGGGGCAGTTCCGCGCGATGTGCCCGGTCTTGTTGCAATTGTAGCACGACGGCTCGTCCGGGCTCTGCGCGCACTCGCGCGCTATGTGCCCCGTGCCGTTGCATCTGGAAAACGAAACGCATTACATTACTTCTTCATCGCTAGACTTCGCATCGACAGTTTCTGTTAATTTGTCCTTACAAAAAAGAACAACCCCTACAAGTAAACGTCGATTTAATGTAACGTGACTACTAAGAGTACCAAGCACGTGCGGTGCGACCGTTATCCGCCATCTTAACATGAGGCCAAGGTCAATCGCCGAGGTCAAGCTCCTAGCAACGGCCCTGTGTCCACGTGTTTTTATTAGCACATTAGCTGCCTAATTGGCATTACATGAAGTTCACAGTAAGGTTGGTCCTTGGAAATCGAACTTTACAAACGGACTGGCGGTAATACCCTAACGTCGCTAAATTTATCTAACGCTGACGTAAAACGTCCAGTTACAGTGAATTGACAACATTTCATATTTCTGAGCCTATCATTTTAATGGTTCTCTGTATTCTGTTTGAAAAGATGAACATGCTGACAGTTTAATTTTTTCGCTAGGGTTTGTATTTAATTTATAATTAATTTATTAATTTTTGCTTATTCTAAAAGGGCGTAACTCCGATACTATCACAGAATACACACTTACCCTTTTGTTTTTTCTGTATAGAAAAAAATCTGAAGTCAATTTCAAATTGTCAATGTCAGGCCTTATTCTCCGATATTCGATTTTCGAGGTTCGCTTCGTGCTGTTCCGCTCATACTAATATAGTCATTAACTTGAGAGTGAGAGAGAAGGTATGCAACGAACTTCAAAAATAGAATTTCAGAGTTGCCCCCCTTGTACTTTGAAGTTGTCATATACAAAATTATGGTCGCTTATTTTTTCTCGTGAAAAAGGCAAAGGTGTTTCACCTATCCTGTGGTAGTTTTGGTAAAATTAGGACATATTTTTAATTAATTTTTATTTTTTATAATAAGCGATATTAAAATTATATAAACATATTGCAGTGATCAGGAGGCAAAATGCTTTCGAACCATATATACATTTTCAGGTGTTATAAAAATGAAATGTTGTCAATTCGAAGGACTATAGGTATGGTCCTTTTTTTAATCTGATGCAAAATGGATATTATTCTGGGTTTAATCAAATTGGCTTCAAATATTTTACCCTACCAGTTGTGCCCTTGACCGTAGGAAGCTAAGGTCACATCGATCGTGTAAGAGCCCCGAGGGCAATAACACCGAAATTAGTGTGATATCGAATCGTGCTGTTAATCAGCTACTTGGAAATATTATTGACATTATTAATCTTGGTTATAATAAATATCAAACAGATAGGTATATGAATTATAAAAGGTCCGGTCTTTAATTTTACACAGATAAGCAGAAAAATGACCTTTTTTCTGTGTCATTCAACTTTACCGTGCGGTGCGAGACCTTTCCGAGGTTGGGTTGAGTTCACGCGTTCGGATTCAAATTGTCAATATTCAAAGTAGCATGTGCATTTCGCGGATAAATTGTTTCTTTTTTTTTATAATTTCATGACCGTGGATGCGTCAGTCGGAATACTAGGTATTTATAATTTTAAATAGAACAGAATGTGGCGCCTTAATATTACCCGGAACTCAATGCATTCGCTGCTTGTCGAATAAGCACATGTGCATTCTAATGCCTGGAAAATTATGACAAGTGCTCTGGCTGGGTGAAAGTCACAAAAATGCATGTATCGTTGCGTGTATACTTTGAAGACACGTCGGTCGTCGAGTGAGGCGGAAGGATGATTCACACCTGACTAACCACTGCCGCCGAGGCATTTAATATGATCGGTCACGGCTATTATCAGTCAAATAATATTGGCCTACCAATGCACTCTGATGCCATCTGTTAGAAAGGTGTTTTCGTCTCGATAAAAAGAGCGGGAATCCTTTTTAAAGCAACCAGGAAGCTATAAGGAGTATGAGAATACTCCAGACAGTGTTTTTGTATGTTATCCAGTTAAGTGACTACAAAATTATGCGTTGGAAGCTTGTATCCTACAAGCATCATCAGTAATACTTTGAAAGTGTGCTGACAAATCAACTCCACGGCTGCCAAAGACGTCTCAAAATATCAAGAAATAATAACAATGTAAGCAAAGTTGTATCTAGATTACAAATAATTAACAATCCAAGGGTGTAACTATATCATAAAAACTGTGGAACATGCGAGATGCCACTTCTGGCTGCTGTAGGAATAGGAATACCAATCAAGCTGTTAACCAACCTGTAACAACGGTCAGCCTCCTCCTTGCAGTCGCGGGCGAAGTGTCCGGTGCGGTTGCACTTGAAGCACTTTTCGCGCTGGCGGCTGAAGCCGGCGTCGCGCGTGGCCACGCCGCCCTGCGTGCACTCGCGGGCGAAGTGCCCCGTTCGGTTGCATTTGTAGCATACGCTTGAACTCATTGCTAGAACAAAAGGAGACTGTCAGTGTGCTTAATCTCATCTCCAAGTTCCTTTTTTTTTAATACTTCCAGAGTTAACTCTGGAATGAGGAATTGCACCAAACAGACAGTGACTCAACATATTCCAGGTGTTATATATTTTTTTGGAATTTGTCTATGTATCTAACAGGATCCTCAAACATACAGGTTACTTGGTCCCATATTAAAAAAAAAAATTAAACAAGTAGTGACCGAAACAACTATTAGACAAAAAATGCTCTTAGTTTATAATCATATAAAAAGGGCAAATAATTAACTAAGTATTTATTGGCTACTTACAATTACTATATATAATGTACAGTCAAGGACATAAATGTCAAATATACATGTCATCGGCCTATATTGTTTGTGGCATAAAGGTGTATATATAGATGTCGTTGACATCTTGGTAACATACATGTATTTATGCCCTTGATATACAATTTTTTTTATTGACCCTGACTAATTAATAAACAAGATGCACCTGACAGAGGCTGATTGCACTTGGTTGCATATCATGGTACATTTAAAATTTTAATTGATGTGAATGATTGTAAACTGTTGTAGCTGCAGGATGAATCATCAAAATACTTATGCAAGATTTAATAAAATCTTGTGACACAAAACCAAATAGGAGCAGTTTTCTCAAGTAATAGTTCGAAAAATAGTTCACTTTGTATTACTGTAACATTTCAACATTAAAAAAAAAATGCACAATTTTGAAGAATCTGAATAATCCACCTACATTATAAAATCTGATTATCTATATTACATACACTTTCAGTAAGTTTGTAATCCTGTAAAACACAACAGATTTTATTTGAGCTATCCTATCACAGCTTAGATCATTAGAAATGTTTAAGTTCACTGTGTAAAATAAATCAAAGAACTGACAATACCAAACATTTTCTAATTTCACTGCTAGCTCTGGTTGGCCATGCCATGGTACAATTTATGAACAATTACTTTCTAAAATGTACTGCATTGTAATTTAGGTCACTAGGTTATTTGGATGAAACTGTACTTTTTACTACAGTACATGAACATTGCATTAGTTTTTCAATAAAAGCAGCACTTTAAAATTAATGACCGGTTTGATTGTTGTTGAGATTAAAATATCAAAGTAGGTATATGCTACTTTGATTTTTATAATATAAGGCATAGGTCTGATCTTTAAGTCACAGTGCATAGAACTGAAGGCCTCTATGCACTGCTATCAGAAGTTTATTTATGCTGTACTATAATATAATATTGTGATAATTATAATACCTATACACAATATTTTCACAAGTAATTAGGTATATCTAAATTGCTAATCAACAAGAATCTTTAAAAATTTAAATAATACCTACTTAAAACTAAACTGAAATTCTTAATAGGTACTCTATAAACTGATGTTGATGGAATTGATGCAACCACTTTTAAGATACTAGATAAGATATTATTTAGGCCATAATTCGGGGTATCATTAGGTTTTTTGGGGGGTGTATTTTTTATTATTATTTGGGATATTGTGTAAGGCATGGGTGGTAACATTTACCTTTTCTACCCTCATCTTAAACCATGTGACAAAAATAAATAGTGAATTTAGTTGTGATTCCGAGAATGTTAGACTTTGTGTTAACCTGTTGAGCATCCCAGCAACTACATAGCCGTTAACTTGTATTAGTACTAGTAGTCGCTGGGATGCTTGACAGTTTAAAAGACTACAATTTTATCAAACAAGGTAGAGGTACAGGTTTTTTATTAATTAAATTCAATCCAAAAATAATGGCAAGTATTACTTATTAGGGTAAGGTACTCTTAGGGAACAGAATGATACTATAAAATACCTACCCACCTCGAAGATTTATTTATCATGTTGCTAAGTGCCCTAATCTTATATCTCTCCACCAATATGGTATTTAAAGTGAAATGATTAGATGATTAATTTAATAAGTTTATCAAGCTATTTAATGAGCAGAGTAAATTAGTAATTTATTTACAATATTTTAAATGGAGATTTCGACTGTGCCAACAAATACTGCAAGTGTTCAGTTCAAAAAACAAGTTTTTTTTGTAGATATATTTTATTTCAGCACTTACAATATTGATAAAAATTGTTCTGTGTGGTATTTTTGCATGAGTCAGACTCTGCAATCTGACATGACAGGTAGAAGGCTCACCAAATCCACCATCAAAAATTTAACCAAACATCATAGAAAAATAAAATTTCTTTGATTACTAGTATTTATAAGTTACAGAGCAGTTGAGTTTAATCAAGCATGTTCAATAATTCTCTTATAAACATCCGACGAGACGCCAAATAACGTGCGTGGAGATTTAAACTACTCTACAACAGGTTTACATTACACGCTTCTTTCAAAGTAACCTTAAAAGATGTTTCCATTGGGTGAACGATTGGATGAATATTCACAGCATATTTACCCAGTGAATTTATACGATTTCTCGCGGCTCGCAGTACATTGATGCGTCATAACCAATAGAGGAAAAAGAGAAAAGTGGCCGCGACTCGCCTACGAGAGCACGAGCCAACAGGCGACTTGAGCTAAGTCAATACCTGGATTGCATTCACGATATCTCGCTTCGCTATCAGTGTATAAATACAAAGGAAGCTGAAAGTAACATTTCACAACTAATTACCGTGGCAAGATTTGTGTCAGAAAGCCAGTACTTGTCAAAATGACCACGTTCAATAAACAACCTAAGCAATACGCGGCAACTTAAAAAGTAACAAGATTTCACTCAAATCACAATGAAATTACACGTAACGAGTAAAATCTGATGATGCATATAAAAAAAATAGTGTTGGAAAGTACGTACGCGGGACGGTAGCCAAACCACGTGTAGAGGTACCGGTAGCGCGGGGTTTCAGAATGATTACAGCACTTTACACTTACCAATTATGTGTAAAACTTCTTAATCACTTAAATCACTACTATTTAGATCGTTAATCGGTCAAAATTCCCGTAGAATTAACAAATAAGCTGCAATTTATGACGCGTCGTCTGCAAGGAAGCCAGCCACCATCACTACGAATTCGTAAAAGACATTTTCTCCATAGACAGCATTTGTAGTTTATAAAAGTTAACAAAACCATAAACAATGTAGGCGCATTTCAGAATAAATATCAAAAACCGGAACGTGTCCTTTTCTTGTCTGTATCTGGGTTGCTAGTTCGAGTTAATTTTCGTTAAATAACAGAAAAAAAATATCACATTATAACGTTTTCTGCGGTAAATTATGTTACTTTATTTGTTCGAATGTTTTCTATTTCCAGCAAGATAAGTACCTTCTGAATACTTGTGATAAATATAGGTTGCGTTCCAAAACGCATGAATGATTGAATATTAGAAGGGTACGTTCCAAATCTGTTAAAATAAGAGTTGGGTTCTAAGGTTAATCGTACAAATTGGGTTTTGGGGGGTCGCGAAGTAATTTTGATGGTCATTGTTAATTAAGGGCCGCGACGCCAAAAAGTTTGAAAAACACTGTTATAGAGAGTTTGAGAACAATGTTCCTTTTTTTTCTATTATAAAAATTACGATAGCAAATAACCGCCCCTTATTTAAACAGGATACCAAACTATACGTAAAAACCTTCGTCTTGAATCATTAAATCAAAACAATATTAAATACTTTGAATTGCTTAAAAGATTTAAGCGAAGTGTGCATTCATAATACACAGCGGCGTGGCGTAGAGCAACTTCGTTTTATATTATTTAACGTAAAAAGGGTGTTTTGTTGACTTGGCTCGTTGACTTTACTTTTCTGCAAGATCTGCAAGCTCTCTCAATTTGTCTCATTTGCGTAAAATCTGAGTGGGCAACCCACAACTGTCAGTTCAAGCAATTTTGTCAATTGTTGTATTTGTTGTCGGTTCAGTCCCTTTACACGCGTTACTGTATCAAATCAAAACAATTATTTATCATTATCATTATCTAGTGGTGACCAAAGTAATTTGTATAAATATTTTATTAATAATGTCTGCGGAAAAGAGACCAGCCAGCCCAGAGAAAGCAGAAGAATCCGACAGTGACGCTTGGATAGGGCCTATGCCTTCCGAGGCGGCAATCTCTAAGCCGAAGAAACGAAAAGGTAAAATTCAATGTTAGTTCCTATTTACAACTCAAATGTACATTTCTGATTCATTTTAACATGAAATTGAGTAAGGTTTATTTCATAAAAAATGTAAATGAACAGTAAAACTTCAAATTCATGTGTAGAAGTGATAACTATTAGTTTCTTGGTTTTCGCCAGTTCTGGAGTTTGAGTCTCTTTACCTGGAGAACCTGCCGCTTTCGGAGACTTACGAGCGCAGCTACATGCACAGGGATGTGGTGTCGCATGTAGTAGTTACTAAAACAGACTTTGTCATTACTGCTAGCCAGGATGGACATCTAAAGTTTTGGAAAAAACAGGTAACCAATTTGGACGTGATCTTGTCCAGTTTAATTAAGAACAATATCTATGTAATGTTCAAACAACATCCTAACTGTCTGTTGGGTTTGGGGTTCAAAGCCAACTTTTAGCTGACAATTATGTTTTAATTTAAATTTTTGCTTAATTGTTAACTCTTATTAGTTGACTAGGTATCAGGGGCGTAGCGTGCCTTGGTGGGGCCCCGTATGAAAAAATATTTGGGGGCCCTTATGAAGGGTAAAGATTACTCACATTTATTTTTGCTTACGCATGTCGGGGGCCCCCGTGGGCCGGGGGCCCCGTATAATTGATACGGCAGATACGGCGGTAGCTACGCCCCTGCTAGGTATCAAAATAAGGTATAATCAGAGTCAGCAAATAATATTGAATAATTTGATAGTATCAATTTACCAAACAATTTTTTTAAAGTATTAATCAACATTAAACTGATTCAAGTATTGTTAACTGTTTTAATTTCTTAGAGAGTTCTTTAAAATTCAACCCATTTTATTGCTTTAAAGTGTAGTTCTGTTGTCTTTCTGACAAGAGATAGTAATATTAGTTTAGTTCAATCTTATTTATGTAATGTTATTGCTTTTCAGGAAGAAGGCATAGAGTTTGTGAAGCACTTCCGCTGCCACCTGTCGTCTATCAGCCACATAGCGGCCAACAGTACAGGCACGCTACTGTGCACTGCATCCCCAGAGAAGACTCTCAAAGTCTTTGATGTCATCAATTTTGGTAAGATAATCGTGAAGGTTAACTTTTTTTTTATATGAATAAGAAGGCAAACAAGCCAACATAGAAGAAAGTAGGTACTGATTAATATATTGCCTAGCATATTGAATTATTTTATGCTCTTTATGTAGGTCTCAATCATGTATATAAAGTAACAACTTTGTATTTTTAAATTTTCCCATTACAATGAAATGATAAACCAAAGAACGAAATAGAATGCAATAATACCGGTATCCGTCCCTGATTTGCAGTGACTTGCCCTACATATTGTATGTCTATTACATCTCTCTGACCCTTAAATAGATACCTTGGTTCTCTGACGAATTTCATCCAAGTTGAAGTTCATTGTCTATTGTTTATTTTTCAGATATGATCAACATGATGACAGTAGAGTTTGAGCCATACTGTGTGGAGTGGGTGCATTCCGCTGGTGACCCTATATCAGCATTAGCTGTGTAAGTATAAAGCCGGCGACATACATACGGAATTCTTAAACTGTTTCCGTATGGAATGACGTCAGAAGAACGGGACATCGCTATATAAATCGTAGCCCTGTCCCGTTCTTCTGACGTCATTCCGTACGGAAACCGTATAAAATTTCCGTATGTATGAGGCTGGCCTAAAGCAGTTTGTGTAAACAACAGACTAGAAAGGGAGAGTAAAAAATATTTTTTTGAGATAAAATCATAAATTAATACTTTTAGATACTCTTTTGGCACCATTTAGTAACCTCAAAGGAAAGTTTCCTCTCATTGTTTAACTTGATTCCCTTCTCTAAATTCACTGTCGCATTGCATTGTTTCTGTGTCAAAGTGACTGTTTAATTTACACTGCTGTAGAGATACAATAATAAAGGTTGTAAACTTATTATATTTCTAGATCAGAGAAAGGCAGCAACAGAATCCACATATTCGACGGTACCCAGGCCTCTGGAACACCACTGCATACGTTCGTAACCCTCCACCAAAGCACAGTATCAACCATCAAGTACAACCCTGTCTACGAGGTAGCGGTCTCCGTAGACAAAGCAGGCATAGTTGAATACTGGACCGGACCAAAGCACGAGTATAAGTTCCCAAAGAATGTGAGCTTTCAATCGAAGCTGGACACGGATTTGTTTGATTTTGTGAAGAATAAAACTTACCCAACGTCACTGGCGTTCTCGCCAGATGGGAAAAAGATGGCTTCTATCGGCTTGGATAGAAAGGTATTTAATCATTTTACGTAATTATTTTCAAAACAAAACTACATGAAGTGTAGTCAACCAAGAAAATACTTTAGTGATCTAAGGTTTGATGTCACTTGTATGACTTTTGTCGAATGACTTGAAACACTATGTCGCTTTGAAATGAATGTGACAAAACCCCCCCAAAGTGAAGCACTTACTTGGTTGACTATACTTGTGTTAAAGGACGATGTACTGCCAAATACAATGTTATATTATAGAACAGAATACCCTAGCATAACTAAGAAAATGATTCTGGGCTTCCCAATTGGGACAGATGTGCATGAAAATTAATGTTAACTCTCGAGTTTTGCTAATTTTTAAATTATCTTTGTAAGGATATTTACTTACCCATAGCTTTGCTTAGGGGACTATGGTAGTAGTAATTGTCCCATGATATTGAGTGTGTTGTTACCCCCGCGCCTCCCACTTTATGCGTGTCGTGTTTATGTTGGCTGTAATAGGTGCGTGTGTTCCATTTCGTGTCAGGCCGCTTGCAGAAGGTGGTGGACGAGAGCCTGGCCCGCTTCCAGGAGTTGCAGCACCAGCACCAGCAGCTGCCTAACATGGAGTTTGGACGCAGGTACTTTTATTTAACTAATGTGCGCCCGTGAAATCGCTTTGTTTTTTTTTTTTTTTATGTGAATAGGTACCTGATGGTAAGCGATCACCACTGCCCATAGACACCCGCAACCCCGGAGGGATTGCAGATGCGTTGCCAACCTAGAGGACTTAGATGAAATGCCTCTTGTGCCCGTAATTTCCCCGGCTGTCTTACTCTCCACACCGGAACACAGCAGCGCAAGCACTGCTGCTTGGCGGCAGGATTAGCGAGTAAGATGGTGGTAGCGATCCGGACGGACCTTGCACAAGGCCCTACCACCCGCAAATGATTTTTAGGGTTCCATACTTTAAAAGGATAAAACGGAACCCTTATAGCGCACTTTTTGCGGTCGACTACTTTCAGAATTTCATAATGCCCATGGACTCCTGTAAAAGCTTATTATAGGAAAAGAAAACAAAACCCAACATAAAAAACGCTTTTAGTAAATAAGTTGAGGCACATGTACGGACCCCTAAGGCCCCTGCCTTATAGGATCGCTTTGTTGTCCGCCCGGAACATTCCTTTTTCTCAGGAACGTGTAAAGATATATAGTTGAAATGAATACCAAATACTTAGGTCTCCAGCCCCTTATATCTGTAAAAAAATGAACCCAAATCAAAGATACAGTCTGCCTATGGATAACCGTAACACTGGAGCATTGTAAATGCGTTTCCAGCCTAAAGTGGAATATTAGCGTGTAAGATAATCAGATAGTAAGATATTCAGATAGACCCTACATTATTATGACCAAGGTCAAGAATGTTTATAAATCCATTGCCCAACACTTTTTTTGATTAGTTTTTAAAATCTTGTGACGCTTTTTATTGTATTGTCTATTATTTATACACGTCAGAATGGCGACCGAGCGCGACCTAGAGAAGTCAGACGCGGTGCACTACGCGAATATAATATTTGACGCGAGCGGCCACTTCGTGCTCTACGCGACCATGCTCGGCGTCAAGATCGTCAACCTGGTCACCAACAGGTGCGCCAACATGCTCGGCAAGCCCGAGAACCTGCGCCCGCTGCATCTCGCACTCTTCCAGGTTAGTCCCACTTTTTTTATCATTTCTTCCCTCCATGAAAAAGCAAAAGAAATGGTATCCATGCAGCCATGTCTGTTATTTGAGTTTTGAAATGCAAGGCATTTTATTTAGTAATAAAATAAAATTGCTGGTAAGTATATTTTCAAAATAAACCAGCAACCCCCGGGCCACATTAGCGGGCGAAGGTTCGTGTCGCGGTGTGCCGATAAAAAGTTCGAGTTCGTGTAGCCACGAACTACGTGGCCACACTTAGACCAAATTATAGCGATAAAAACTTCGAGCGAACTATGTCGCGCAACTCTGAATTTGGCAGGAAAATGAACCAAGAGCGCAAAGAAACAAAAAGATAGAGGAAGCGTTTGCTTTGTATTGTATGTCTGTAAATAATTATTAAAATGTCACTTGCCAAAATTGACGTACATTTCAGAAATTTCAAAGTACGATGTGTAGACACTTGCACGAACACGAACTCTGTCGCGATAAAATCGTTTGATCTGCGCTAGATACCGACAGGAGCCCGAAAACAGTTCGAGTTCGCCCGAATGATTCGCGATAAAGCGAACTGTCTGTCCACACATGTCGCAATAGGGCGAACCTTCGCCGAATCCCGCTAATATTGCCGTAGCATAAGGCAAATGAGCACTGCCACCTATACCCGCAACACATAGGAAAAATGTAGTTTTTGCATAAAAAAACAACAAAAATCAATTTCTGATCTAGCATACCTTTACAGGGCCGAACGAACCAGTCAAAAGTGGCGAGCACCCTCGAGATGGAGGGCTCCGAGAACCCCACCCTGCTCAGCATCAAGACGGACCCCACGCTGTTCTGCACGGCCTACAAGAAGAACCGGTTCTATATGTTCTCGCGCCGGAGCCCCGACGACATCAAGAGCCCCGACGCCGACCGGGACATCTTCAACGAGAAGCCTTCGAAGGAGGATATCATTTCGGCTACGGAAGGACAGGGTGAGCCCTTAAATAAAATATAGTTTATGTAGGGACCTCTACCGAGTTTCAGTATGGCTCCTTGTTAAGGTTGAAGTTTATAAGTTAAACTTGATAGGTTGTATGTATAGGCTTGTAGGTCTTGTTACCTCAGGCTCTGTATACCCCTTAAGAGATAAAGACGTGATTTGTGTATGAATGTGTATGTATGTACTTTTCTAAAATTTTGTTTGTTGGTAAAAACTTGCCAAGTCAAATCTTGAAATTTAATTACATCTCAAGTGAAATATTATTTACAATGAAAAATTATTTAATATTTCTTATAACCTTTATATTAGTCAAAGTCATACAAACATTGTCTACATATAATATGCAAATATGCATGTCTTAAGCAGTGCTGACTGTGGGGCGTGCCACAAATGCCACAACAGAGAGATCTCTCTCCAAGCAGATGTAACGTCCGTGGACCAAAGCCCGAAAGAATAGATTTAAAAACATATTTGCATCCGCTTTAAGAAACTTCGTTGTAGGACATAGAACACTGACGTCATCGGCGACTGGGGCTTGAGGTTCGCTGCTGACTAAAAGTCCTCTTTCTCTCTCCCTCAGGAGTACAACGTATATACGAGCAAGCGATCCTCCACACGTCACTGGGCGACATCCATATACGCCTCTTCGGGAAGGACACTCCGCGCTCCGCGGAAAACTTCTGCGTCCACGCGCGGAACGGATACTACAACGGGCACATCTTCCACAGGGTGATCAAGGGCTTTATGGTGCAGACTGGGGACCCCACAGGTACCTATATACATACTTAGAGACCTAGGAGAAGGGACATTTTGGTCGCCGGGTTAAAAACCTTTTGTTGGATAACCCTCTCTATTCGGTTAAAGAATTTATTTTTTGACAGCGATGCGGAAGACGTAGTGTTGGAAGGCCTCCCACTAGGTGGACTGACGACATCGTAAAAGTTGCGGGAAACCGGTGGATGCAGGTGGCGACTTGTCGTTCATTATGGTGTGCTAAGGGGGAGGCCTTTGTTCAGCAGTGGACGTCTTCAGGCTGATGATGATGATGAATTTTTTGACTGGATAATATTTGACTAGATATGATTTATTTAATGTAATTTAATATGCTTTGGCAATCCCTATTGGAAATACATTTTATTCAAATGTTATTAGAATTATAAAATTGACATAATTTTCTACACAACTTATTATTTTTGACATTGTATTTTATTTTATTGTTTATAATTTATTATGCTCTTATTATTATAAATATTTGACGATCTCAATATTTGTGACATGCATGTTTTAATAATGTATGGCTAGTCGCATAGGCTCCCCACCAGGGTTGCTGCTCCTGCCGATGACGCGGTCGTTTGCAAAATCAAAATAATTCATTGCAAATCACATTACAGACATGAGATGGAATATTTTAATTAGGTCTATATGTGACACCCTGCAAGGCAATATCAGAGGGCTCTTTTTTTGTACCTACCTACATATTAATATTTTTTTAATTTTTGCAGGCACGGGCACGGGCGGCGAGAGCATCTGGGGCGGCGAGTTCGCGGACGAGTTCCGGCCGCACCTCAAGCACGACCGGCCCTACACCGTCAGCATGGCCAACGCCGGCGCGGACACCAACGGCAGCCAGTTCTTCATCACGTTGGCGCCCACGGTAATTATAACCTAAAGTATAAGTGCCGGCACGTAAGTCTAATCTGACCTTGTATGCGCAGAAGTATAAAATACGGTATCCGTGGGTGCGCAGATCCTCTCCACGTGACTCGTCATCGTTAGACTAACGTGCCGGCACATATATTCTCGTGTTCGTCACTTCATTGATATTTCTCTTCTTCTCTTCTATTCTGTTGTCTGTGATGTGGTTGTCTATGCTTATTCTGTTTTTATTTTTTATTTTAAAAGGCAAAGGGGTTTGTGCCTAGGCAACCACTAGCTTCTGCCCGCGACTTCGTCTGCGTAGAATTAGCAATTGACATGTTTATGGCTATCCCCCTGGAACTATGCTATTTTCCGGGATAAAAAGTAGCCTATGTTTTAATCTAGGGTACCAGCTATCTCCGTTCCAAATTTTATTCAAAACCGTCCAGTCGTTTTAGCGTGAAGAAGGAACAAACATACACACTCACTCACATCGTCACATCATCACATCGTCACAAACTTTCGCATTTATAATATTAGTAGGATATTCTGAGTTAGGACCATTTTGTGGCAATTTATTTTTTGTAATTTTAGATGTTATTGTTTTTAACTCCTTTTGTGATTGTCATAAATAAACATTTTCTTTCTTTTCTTTCTTGCTAATTTTATGCTTTTATCATAATATACACTGTCTGCACCATGAGCCGAATATGGGCTGCGAATGAAAATCCTTTGAACTTCGTAAAATATAATGTTGATAAAACGCGAGTGTCAACTTAAAAGTTCCGACTTTAGCGACATATTCATTTGATAGACAATCGGAAATGGATGATTATTTTAAAAGTGCTTGATGATTTTCCTATTGATAAGATAACCATCCTTAGCTACGGAAAAGTTACAGATTTTTATATATCTCTCTTTCATCTCTTACATCCCTTTGTTCCTCGCAGATAACCACGTTAGCTAATCAGCAGCCAAGAAGGAAGAAATTTTCTTTCCAGATAACTGGTTTTTTAACGGGAAAGATTTTTTTCCCCGTACATGACTATAAGTCTATTTCTAAATTAAAACAAACATGTTCGCAGCTTAGGGATGGCCCAAGGGCCACCCCCGCCGCACCAGAACCTAAATTAATCCAAATTAATCATCCTACGTTGGTTTTACCAGTGCCGGTTATTAACTTGTTAATCGTGCAGAAAAAAAAAACCGTTAAAAAACCAGTTATCTGGGAAGAAAATTTCTTCCTTCTTGGCTGCTGGTTAGAACTTTGTTACTGTAACATGTGACTGCGTAAAATAAGTAATAAATAAGCTGGTATTGATAATAAAAAATTTAGCTTGTGTTACTTATTATAATTGTATTGCAGCCGTGGTTGGACAACAAGCACACGGTGTTCGGGCGCGTGGTGCGCGGCATGGAGGTGGTGCAGAACATCGGCGGTGTCAAGACCAATCCCAAGACCGACAAGCCCTACGAGGACATACGCGTCATCTCCGTCACTGTCAAGTAAACCACGGGCCTCGTTATTAAGTTGACAAGTCGCGTGGGCTGTGAACTGTCGCGTATAGCTCCTGCAGTTCGCGATGGCGTGTGAGCTTTATTTGTGATAAACACGTATCTGTATAAGTGTCATAGTGTGCGTAGAGTGAAAGTGGATGTGGTAAGCATAGAAAAAGATAAATATTTTGACAAATGATGATCTTACTAATATTATAAATGCGAAAGTTTGTGACGATGTGAGTGAGTGTGTATGTTTGATCCTTCTTCTGTCTAAAACGACTGGACGGATTTGGATAAAATTTGGAACGAAGATAGCTCGTACCGTAGATTAAAACATAAGCGGGATAGCGATAAACATGTTAAAGGTCGTAGCTGCCTAGAGTCGCAACGTAAATAATTATTGCAGAATGTACAATCAACATCAGTTCGTAAGTCTATTTTTACGCGGACGAAGTCGCGGGCAGAAGCTAGTAAGAAATAATGCAATTAAATAATTATTTTCTCGCCATTGTGAATTGCAATGGCATGGAAGAAAGAAGAAACATTTCATCATTTTAGACTATACAAATACCTACATATAACATTTATTAAAAAAAAAAAACAAATATGTTATGAGAAGTCGTTCCGCATCTGTGGTCCACGCGCTGCTGCGACGAAACAGCTCTCAAAGCGACTTTGAGAATTGTTTAGCCGGCATGCTTACAAGCGGCTGATGAGTATAAATTATCGATGCGAGGGATATGTTAATGCCTTTTTCACTCGTCGAAATATAAGATGTAGAAACATAAGTAGTAAAAAAATATAGAACTTACATTACAGTATGTGTCGGTGGTAGACGACGGGTACTAGTAAATTATCTCTAGAATCAACGCCCTGTATTCCATAAGTAATCTTTCGGTACGGAACTCTATAAAGTACAAAACCATGTAAATGGAATGTAAATAAATATAAATAAATAGAAAAAGTATAATCCCTTTTGGATCTGTTCACTCAACATGGCGCGCCCACAGAAAATAATCGGTGAGTTATAGTAATGTAAAGCTCGTGCTTACAAGATGTATAAGTGTGCGTGAGTAAGGGTCAATTCACACGTACTATAACTTTCAATACGAAATACGCGCCCGACCATATGATTTTTGTATGTATGTGTGTATGTACAAGCGAATTACGTTTTTGAAATACTGATCATGTGAAGAGGAGCGTGCCATCGAGAGTGAACGGCAAAGTTTAGAGAAGTAAATTATGAGATCTGCGCCACCAAGTGAGTTTATCTTTATAGACAATTATTAACTGTAAGATTTGTCAGTTTATAGTTGTACGTGGAAATATTGCTACTAGTGCGCCCTTTTGTATTAAAATACTAGGGAAATTTCTAGTAAAATAAATCTTGGTTAAAACGAGTCGTATGAGATAGTTCTTTGATAGAAAACTTTTATGCCCAAGCCAAGTACAATAAATGTATTAGCATAAGCAAATGAAATGAAGTCATTTTATCGTTTTAAAGTTGACTGCAATAATAATTATATCGTATTACTTATTGTAAAAACGTATTGTATGTAAGGAGTGAATAAAATAATGTTATTTTAATAAGTGAATCGCAGGTTTTTCATTTGCAACCATTATAAATTATTATACGAGCTTTTATTCCACTTTACTTAAATCTTTTAAGTCGGTTTTCAATTTGTTAAGTGTAAAACTGATTTTGCAAGTACTACAATCTCCAAAGTGACCCAAAAAGTTTATATTATTATTTGACTCCTAAAATTAAGTATTATACCCACATTATACCCCATCAACGCAACTTCACTGCCTGAATTTCCAAAGCAAAAGTGAATTTAACAATGTTATTTACTCACATTCATCTCCATTTTAACAAAATTGAATATTAAATTTATGAAAAAATAATGGAGACTACACATTGATTGTCAATGGAATACAAACTAACAGTGCCATCTATTGATGAGTAGCGATGATTGAGTACAATGCTTAGCTAGATGGCGCTACATGGTTTGAAACAAACGTAACTAATCTTTTTCTGTATGTTGGCTTACCGTAAAATCAACTAATTTAAAGTTTAAAAATCCGTGGAAAAACGAAACGAATCACGAACTGAAAACCGTTACCCCGTTTTGCGATTGCTAAGTATTTGGTCAATATTAATTGAGATTAATACGCTTCTAAACTCTGCATGTTTGCTACATCTGTACATGTACGTATACTCGCATTTTATAGGTGATAATCGATAAGATAACTGTGCAGTGATAAAGGTAAGATTACGATCAAAATATTACAATAGGGAAGTGTCCAAATTTTTTTAAAAGTACTCTGTAACTCTGTAAGTCAAATAGATGTTTTTATATTTACAGCTATCGTTTTTCAAATATTTTATTCATAAATATTATGTCGAAAGCTTGCAATGCATGTTTGTCTGGATACCAATCAAAGTCTGTCCAACCTTTTTGGCCGTCGGTCCAAATAGATAGACGATAGCAAAATCTGTGACCGACACTGCTACAGCTAGAGTGACTTATTAAGCTTTCTCATGATGGCTGTTTATTTGCTTGCGACAATTTGTAACTAGGATTATTGTTTAAAAAAAATACTTTCTGCCAAGTTTCTAGAAGAGCATTCTGCTTGGTAATGTATTTACGAAATAAACTTGTTTTATTTGATTTTGACTGCGGCCCGTGGTGGATGGTGCCACTGCCATATTATCTTCTTTCTGTGACACAGTGCAGGATGAGGGTAGAAAAAACATACAACCGAATTGAGAACCTCCTCCTTTTTATGAAGTCGGTTAAAAATAGTGATGGTGACTGCGACTGCTAAAGCCCGCACACATTAGTCTATACCACAGACAATATTACACAGACATTGGTAACAATACGGGTTCTCTACTCTGTCTGACCTCTGGGGAATAATTCGAATTTCGAAAATCGAATTTTGGAGCAGCCCCCTAGGGTTGGGCAATCTTAGCTCTTATTTTATCAGTGCCATTCTGTTTTTTTAAGGAGGAGGCTCTACGTTCGTTTGTATAATTTTTTAATTCCTAATTTTCTGTGTTTAACTTTGCTTAGCTGTACATTTTCTGCTTCAATTTCGACTTAGTATGAACAGATACAATATTAAGATTACGGATTAGCTGGTTTTTTATCGAGCGAAAGCTTTGTTTACATTCGGCTGAAGTTGTAAACACCTACAATACTATCTTATCATATTTTTGCTGTAGGTATTTTGAAGATATTTTTTGCGATGTTATGTAGGTATATTATTGTCTACTTTTTATATGATCTAGAGATTTAGACGACCGGATAGCCTAGTGGTTGGTGACCCTGACCTGACTATGAAGCTAGAGGTCCCGGGTTCGAATCCCGGTAGGGGCAGACATTTGTATGATGAATACGAATGTTTGTGCCCGAGTCATGGACGTTGTATGTATTTAAGTATGTATTTATTTAAATTATATAAGTATGTTTATCCGTTGCTTGGTACCCATAGCACAAGCTTTGCTTAGTTTGGGACTGGGTCAATTGGTGTAATTTGTCCCATGATAGGTATTATGATCTACTTCAGATTTACTTGGATAGCAAGTTAGCAAGACAGGTGAAGACGGTGTAACGCAGCGTTACTGGTTGAAACCAATTGGAAACAATGAAAATTTTGCTGAATTTGAAATACGAATGGAGCTCAACCGCAGCTATAATAGAATACGTAATTAATTTCCTATCCCTGTAAGAATATCATAGTAATTTTATTTCTAATAATACCTATTCATGGGCAGATTGGCACAGTCATTCAAGGTCAATTAAGATTTATTAAAACAACAATAAAACCCTCTTCATAAAAGCCAAGCAATGGCAAAGGCTACCAAAATCGTAAAACGCGGCAATTTTACTGCACTTTATTTTTCCTCATTATTATTAGTTGCCGGACTTTATCTCCCGACTTCTCCGAGTGAGAGCGAGTGGTGCTGTGCTGCTCGCTCTCGCACGCTCCCATATGACCCTGTCCCGCTTCGCCCGCAGAATATTTTTTCGTGCAACGCTACGCCCCGCCTCCGCGCGTCTCCATTGCACACTTTGTAGACGATATGATACTAACGTCAAGAAAAGTAAGTTGAGGTTTAATTTTTAATACAACGTAAGCTTTTGGTTAAAGTAAACTTTTCACTATTGTGATATTGATGACTGACAAATGGAATAATAATGGTAGGTAAATAATATTTTTAAATATAAAAATCACAATAATATTATGGCTCTTGGCTTCTATATAATCTTGTACGATGGGCACTAGGCCCCAGATTACTTAATAATTACAAGGCCACGAATTTACATACTTATTTAAATAAGAGAGTTCACCAAATTTATATATAAACTCATTTGCCAACCGGTTTCTATCGATCGGATCGGATCGCTTTTGTGTTACCCGTAACGGCCGTAATCGTTGACAGCTCGCGATAATTAGATATTAAAGTGTATTCGGGTAATTCCGCAAGCCGTATAATTCCGAAAATCATTAAAATCAGTCATATTCTGTTGTAATAAGAGTCCCATTTCGGAAGTAATCGAGTATTATAATTTTATAACCGAATGTTACTGAATTTAATAATTTTCGGAATTACCCGAATACGCTTATACCTACCAGATCGTCCGTTCACTTATCGAACCAACCCTTCCCACACCAACAAACACTTTACCTTCAGGTACCCGTTCAATGTGCCTCGCCTACTGCTAGTTAAGGTACTTTATCTGCTGTGTTGTTTCTGCGGATCTCCTCTTTTGTGATTCGATCTCGGGGTGCGGCGATACTAGATCTTTGATATGTCTTGCTTTGTCAGAAAAATATAAAGACAGTTCAATTTCAAATTCAAGTTCAAATTTCAAATTTCAAATTTCACTCCAACAAAATATTTATACCTACTGTTCCTTCTAATTGTTTTTTGGGGTTAAGATAATATTTGACGTGCTTTAGATAAAGATATGCGATGCGCCATACCGCAACAATGAAATACAAAAGAAATAAAATTATAGTGATGCCAAATTATTCTAAATTGATTTTAGACATGTGAAGTTTCACTGAGCAGGTATAATATTAAAGTTTTATTAACGATGTGTTGTGCTCATAATTCCAAAAATAATTCGGCCGTTATGATATTGCCGGCAGCAGAATGGAAAAAGAGCCAGCGATTCTCGGTAATCGCACGAAGTCGTAAACAGCCCGCTGAGGCCTCGCGCTTCGTTACGATCCCGCCAGCCAATCAGCGAGCGATACTACAAAATATCACGACATACGCAGCCAATGGGCGCTCCGCTTTATCACGCGACATCTAAAAATAGCTTATCTGAGTCATGGAAATATAAGCAGTGTTCGCTTCTTAACAATGTTTAGAAACAAGTGGAACGTTGAACGAAGAGGACGTGCGGTGCGCAACTAAAAAGTTTTAAACTTCGCGCAGTGACTTTAGTGATATTCGGACGTTCAGTGCGTACACATGGTTCGCCACTTCGGCCACGGCATGGAGACTACTTTCTATGACGAGCAGTTTCCCCTGAGCGGTCCAGTGGAAAACCTCAAGAGAAGCCTAACGCTAGACCTGGATCTGGGAAGGGGCGGAAAGAGGCCGAGGAACGGCGCCCCCTTGCTGTCCTCGCCCGACCTTCAACTTTTGAAACTGGGTTCACCGGAGCTAGAAAAGCTGATCATCCAGAACGGCATGATCACAACAGCGACACCCACCCCTGGCGGCCAGGTGCTGTTCCCCGCCGCCACGGAGGAACAGGAAATGTACGCCCAGCCGTTCGTTGAGGCGTTACATAAACTACACCACAACGACCCGCCGGCAGTCGTCGCGCGGCGAGTGTACGCGGACCTCGACCGGCCGCTCGAGCGCTTCCCCAGTCCCATCATCAAGGACGAGCCACAGACCGTGCCCAGCGCCTCCAGCTCGCCTCCCCTCTCCCCTATCGACATGGACTCGCAAGAGAGAATCAAACTGGAGCGGAAGAGGCAGAGGAACCGAGTGGCCGCGTCCAAGTGTCGGCGGCGCAAGCTCGAGCGCATCTCGAAGCTGGAGGACAAGGTGAAGCTGCTGAAGGGCGAGAACGCGGAGCTGGCGCAGATGGTGGTGAAGCTGAAGGACCACGTGCACCGGCTCAAGCAGCAGGTGCTGGAGCATGCGAACGGCGGCTGCCTCATCGAGTCGCACTTCTGATCGCGCCGCCGCGCCAGCTCCTCCACATTCCATGCTAGTCGCGCCCGCTAGGACGCAGCATACAAAGCGATTTGTGATCTTAATTTTACTGTGTAATATATAGTTAAAACTCTAGTGTGTAAGGTGTTGAAGTCGCTGCGTTAACGATAGGTTCAGAGATTAGGTTGCCAGTGATGTGTCGAGGCGAAACCTCGAGGACGAGCTCCCGCTCTCAGTGGAACTATTATTCGAGGGATATACTTAGCGCTAACACGACTCCAAAAGCTTATTCGCCTTGTAAGTTACAGAACAAATTGTTTTCCTTGTATCAGTATTGCGGTGCTTCGTTTAGAATAGTATAGAAAGGAAAATACGTGCAACGTCATTCGCTCGCCAGTCTGACTGAACGAGGTAAAGCGACGTTGCCACTTTTACGGCGAATTTCCCGTTTCAGCGTTGTTGCCGCTCTTGCCTCAGCGAGGGGATTTCCGACAGTAATTGGTTTTGCTGCGCGACGCCCGAATGTAAATTTTTCCCTTCAATAAGTTACATTGAGGTCATTGGGGTTAAAACGCAACAAATGGAACACGCCTTCAAACAGGTTTAGACAGGAGTGCACAGTGGGTGTAAACGAGATAGCAAGCCGCGGTAAGACTGGCAACAGCGCATCAAACCAAGTTACGAGCGGATGTTCTGCTAATTAAAATTCCGCCTGCGCTGCCCTCGCGGAATGGCGGCCATGTGTTCAATTTTGTTGTCGGACGCTCCGAATCATGTTATGTTACACAAGGTTAACTTTTTCATTGTGGCATACAATGGCGTTTCAACGCCAGTTTGATTGGATCATTTGAGCATGTGTGATTTATAATAATATGCTTCATGTTTTAAGACATAATACTGTTTGGTATGTAAGACTGACAGAATGTAAGATTTGCGCCTTTTTTGCTCTTAGTAAGGTGTGTGATGAGCGTGCTTTTCGTAAAAGTATATTTCCCTGACACGTCGTGTTTTAAACTGACCCGGTGCTCTTTGGTGTAGGACGTGACTTAAGTTACGCGAGGCCGTCCGATAAGTATGGTGATGGACGAATGCGAGTGCATTTTATAATCGAGCGACCGATTGACAATGAGAGAGTGAAAGAGATGTATGTATTTATTAGTGAGAATGTCTCCTACGACTAGGATGAAGTAGCAATTTGCAATCTCGAGTGCCTACGCTTTGTAAACTTAAAGCCATTGTTTTAATTGTTTTTGTTACCATTAATGTGCTACGGTAAATTGTTCTGTACCATTGTCTTCTATAGGTTATTGTAAGTAATAATAATAAATACCAATTAACAAGTTGAATTGTTATAGACTTTAATGGGGGAGCTAGCTGCAAAGACTTAAAGCCTGCAAAAGATTTTCTTTTTATAATTCTATTAGTAGCTAGCATACCTTTATATTTGTATCATTTTATACAAAATCGTCAGAATGTTAACAGTAATTTGTAAGTTTATAAGAGATAAATAAAGAACAGTTATACTAAAATAATATATTTCTATGAATGTAACAAAGAATATTGTTTTATACTGAATACATTATTGTATGCTAAAATCGAAAGAAGAGAATAAAATATGAAGATTATTATACTATTACTTAATACTTTTATTTCCCGCCAAAAACACACTGCAAACACCAAAAATGTAAAGGGATCTGCAATATTTTAATTCTCATACGCATTTGGTTTTTATCTAGTACCTATCTCTGCACATTTTTGAACAGTGTACGACTTCCCTACCTATCAAACTATTTTCAAACATGTAAAACTTTCTTCAGGAAAGTCTCTTTTGATGACCTTGGATGGAATGTAGACTAGGCTTTTTTATTACATAATCGGTTAAAAAGATTATAATCAGTCGTCATACGTAACACTTAAACCACAAGTCACCACTGGACACATTTTTTTTAATTGCCGAGTTAATGTTGTTCTGATAATTTAATCCAAACAATGTTGTCGGTGGTTACGCTAAAGCAGCAAATGATAATTATCATACCGTTTTTTAATAAACAATAAATTACATCTTTAGTATCCAAAATAAATATTTCTGGAATCAGATAAGAATAGTTATTTACTGAGCAATTTATTTCGTGCCTGTCACATCAAAAAAACAGGGTTCTTCATCAGAGAAGATGACTGTCCATTTAAAAATTTCGAACGCGAGTTAGCAATATCCTGAAACAGTGCCAAGAGAATTTCTTAACGAGTCGGATATCCGAATTCCCGAACATTTAGATGTTGTTAAAAAATATTGACCAACTCTTGAAATAGGTCAGCCAAGAAGGAAACAGCGGCTGGCCGCGGCAACCGCTCCTACCTACGCATTGTTCTCTTTTAAACATCGCAGTATTTACTAACAAACCAATGTTTATCCAAAGTATATCGATGTAAACCCGTTGTCCACTGTTATATAAACACTTATTTTCATAACATAACATTCGAAGTTTTTGTTTAACGAAAACTAATCGATACCGATTGATGGAAAGCCAACGAGGGTTCGTTTATAAGACGTCGTTAAATGAGTTGTTATAAGACACAGGCTGACAATATTGGATGGGTTCCAAGGAAATCTCGGTGTGCGGTCGAGTGTCCCCGGGCGGGCGTCCTGGCTGACTCACGTGGCTAAAAAATACGCTAAGTCTACAACGACAATGGCAAAACGCAAAGACGGAATCGCCGTGTGAATATTTATTTGTCGAAAAAACCTTTGTGCTCCCTTTGTTTCTGGTTCACAATAGGCTCACGCTCGAGTAACTTCCATCCATTACCTTTGTCGATTCTAATGAGTAGTTTCACGGCGCTGATTTCGACAATCCATTACGGAATTTTTAGTTTCAAGCAGGTATATTTTATCTGTAGATATTTTCAATTGTGTTATCATTATCAATCATAATATCACACACCTAATGATATCGCAGAGGAATTCCTTTATCTGTGTTTAAAATTTTCCACCTGAATACAAAAATATTAATGACAAATTTTATATCCCTGCGCTTCTATTTTGATTGAAAAAACTTTTTATTATGATGAATGAGACATCAGAAAGCCTCAAATGAGTAGCTCTCTAGAAAATTATTTTTCTTTTAGAGTCCCCAATCTTTCTAATATCGACGCTCGTATCGACTGGCTCCCCTCCAACGCCGCACGTGCCGTCGACGATAAATAAATCACGCAGATTCATTGCACTATTGTGCTGTGTGTGAGCGCTGCCCCAATATATAAATACATTATGTAACTGCTTGCTTTAAAAATAATTATTCACGTCTAAAACGGTGTGTAATCTACCGAGCAAATATTTTTTTGTGTCATAATTTTAGAGATAGGTATTAAATGTGTGTAGCGATAATGATAATTGCTTTCAGATTTCCTATTTACCTACTTACTCTTAGATACAAAACCGGCTTACTTCATTTTTGAGGTGAAAACGCTTGATTCTTATCGTTTATCGTTTTAAGATGATGCAATTAATTACATAGATACACTTGATTTAATTAGCTAATTTTTGGGAGATAAGTTGCCGTGATAACTTTTTCCACGATAATTTCTTCAAATCAAGAAAAGAACAAAAAGTTTATAGATACTTGTGGAGCTGTAATTATCCTCTGTTTGATATAAAAAGATAACTTCGTTAATTATCTGTCACGCTTCTCTAATTAATTATCTATCAATTACGAATTAATATTTGATTCTAATCTAATGAGACATCATCAGCTGTCATTGTCCAGTACTTAGGTACTGTTAAAATGCTAATGGGTTTAATACTGTAATTAAAAATACCTTAGTAATGTAATTGCATAATTATGCAAGTTTACAATCGATTTTTCAAAGAAAAGAAACAAAGGCTTCTTAACCTAAAAAGTACCGTGCCTTATTACTAGCAATAAATTACTAGTTATTTACTAGTAATTGTTTGAATTTCCATTTTGAAAACTACTTCTATTATTTAAATGATAGCAATTATTTCTAGGGGCTAAAAACCATCAACTGTCTACCTGAACCTACCTATTGTATTAAGCAGTATAAAACTTACATTATTATTACAGCGTAATGTAATGTAATACTTTGCGCTTACATTTCAGAAAGTGACGTGAGATCGCACCTGTTCTTAATTTAATGGTACCTACTTGTGTAAATATAATCAGTAGCGTAACACGACAGACGTAAATAACCTACGTCAAACTCAAACGGCAAGTGTGCAATGGAAACGTACAAATTTAACGTTCTTTTTAAATTATTACGAATTCCTTTTTACCGAATTTGAAATTTCAAATACCTACGTACGAGTATGTATTTTCTTTGTGTGTTCTCGTGGCACGCAGACGCAGTGCTGATTGTATCATGATGATGATGATGATGATCGTATTATGCCGTCCCTTTAACTCTCATATTAATGACTATCTTCCATGCTGGTCTGGGAGTAAAGAAAACCAACATACCAGGACCAGTTGCTTATTCTTTTCCCGCGCAGATGGTAAAAGCCCATCGAGGGAATGGGCGAAAATTTTAAGAATCATTTTGATTCCCCTTTCCACATATTAGCCCACAATCATGCTAAACGTGGCCTTTTGTTCTTGTTACCTTAAGCACCGTCTACCCCGTAAGGGATGAAGACATAATCTATGTACTTATTTATGTATTGATGCCTATTAGTGTGATTGAAAATTTATTGAAAATTTACGCTTATCAATAAAGTTGCATTAAGCACACGTACACGTAGGTAGATACAGTCAGCGTCATTTATATCGTTACGGTCAAAGTGTCCAAATATATCGGTCGGTACACGCTCTTACTCCCTTGACATACAGGCGTGTACCGATATATTTGGACACTTTGAGCGTAACGACGCGACTTTACTAGGCGAGGCGCAGTTTACCGTGACCTCACTAGTCCGCAGAATTCTATCTTTACTCTTTACTTGGTCTGAGGCAACAATTACTGCGCTTTGCGATAAACTAACTACCTAAACATAATTCAAGTAAACAGAAAAGCATTGTAATTCTTGTAGGTACACACGGCAAAATTTTGCTGTGTGTACACAAAGGAAAGTGTGCCAGACGCAGGACTTTGCTTCCGCGTCCGCGAAATTGCGAAATTGTGAGTTGCCATTGCCTGCTGTGGATTGTTGTGAATTAAAACTGATATAGCACGTACTTAACAGGGCAATAATAATAAAACAGCTTAATGAGGGAGGACGCTCCTTTATAGGCCTCTGCCTATAAAGGAGCGATCAGTGCTCTCACTAAAGGATTAACTTTAACCCACTGAAATGCCATGGCGACGTCGCCAGCTAACTACTATTATAAATGCGAGAGTATGGATGGATGGATGTTTGTTTGTTGCTCAATCACGCCAGAACGGCCCAATTAATCTGGATGAAATTCGGCATCGGCACATAGATAGAGTTTTCTCTATCTATGTGCCGATGCCGAATTTCATCTGGCTGGAGTAGCACATAGGCTACTTTTTATTCCGGAAAATTCCCGCGGGATAGCGATAAACGAATTCTTTGCAGACGTAGTCGCAGGTAACAGCTAGCATATTCTATACAAATTAGACGTGGGCGTAACCATATCCGGTGTTAGCTGCCGGAGTCAGTCGATATAAATGAATACGGTAGTATAGCTGCCATGGCATCCCGGTGAAGCAGAGCTCTAAGGGCCCTGAACTACTGGGACGCCTTAGCGACGTCGCCATCTTCGTATCCTGTACGGTCGCCCCGCCCAAATAGTGGTCTACCACTTTTCATCCAACTTCCTATCAAATGAAAATGTCGCTAAAGTCGAACTTTCAAGTTGACAGCCTGTCTTATCGACGTTATGTATTGTGACGTGCAAAGGAATTTTAACCTTAGGGTGGTAGACCACATATTTGGCTGATGGTACAAAATTAGACGTTGTCTTTAACTGCTGGAGGTGTCGATATAAATGCAAACGGTAGCTGACGATGTCTCATCTCGTTGAGTGAGGCAGAGCACTGAGGGTTTTACTTTAATCCACTGGAATGCCATGGCGACGTTGCCACCTTCGTATTCTTTATAAATTAGATGTGGGCGACCAAATCAAGTGTTAGCTGCCGGAGGTATCGTATCGATGTAAATGAATACGGTAGTTGGAGATATTGCCTTAGCGTCCCGCTAAGTCAGAGCTCTAAGGGCCCTAACCCACTAGGACATCGGTAGCGACGTCGCCAGCTACGTATCCTATTCAAATGAAACGTTGCCGAAACAAGTGTGTTAGCGTTTGCTGTTGGAGATGTAAATATAAATGGTAAGGTAAAGCTCTAACTCAAACTGTCCGATTTTTGACACGAAAATCGAATTGGCAGTTCATAATTTTCAGAGATAAGTACTCCATTGTATACCCAACTCCAGGAGTACTCAACTTCGTGATTGGGCCACCTGGCCTTCGTGCCGTTTCGTTCTCACTAATAGTTATTAATTTGAGAGTGAGAGGTACGGCGTGATACGAACTTCGAAAATCGAATTTCGGAGTAGCCCCCCTGGAGCTACAAATTTGTTTTATTGTATATATTTGCACCTATTAATGATTTTTGTTTGGCCTGTCAGAGATAGTGTGACCAATAGATTTTTCATGCTGCTTTATTTACCAGAACGAGTTTGTGGTCTCTATAAAAAAAAGGTAGAGTACCCCTGCTCTACTCCATTGGATCCCAACGCGGGGGTTACCACGGTGTTTGATAAGGGGTAGCAAACAATTATCAGGGTTAAATTACAAAAAATGTTAAGAACCACTCACTCTTTATCTAACCAGTAAAGAACTAGGTCGCAGGAATCGCGTGTCACAATAAAACCTATCGCTAACGTCGCCAGCCTTTGTTCAAGAGTTTCAAGACAAAGCGCACACGCCCACATGCACTTGATTGTGGTAATGTTCGGTCCTTGGATTGTTTATACAGTTTTTGTGTGAAATTAAAATTCTAAATGGTAGGTATTTAATTTACGTCTTTGCGGAGATAATGTTTTTTGTTGTTGTAGTGAGGCAGTTTTAGTTGGGAGCTTGGGAGGTCCGGGTATGTACGGGTACCTACTTTATAAGTACATACTTGAGTTTTATTTGGAAATATAGGTCATAGGTGGGTACATTAAAGTCTGTAAATTTTGTCATGTTGTGTGAAATTGTGAGTCATTTTGAAAAATTGAAAATTGTTTTACAATTTGAAAGATGTTGAAAAAGCACGCAAGGAAACCCCTTTCGAGGACTTTTCGATAGTAGTATAATGTTTGCTATTGAGGTTTTTATTCAGGCTCTATCTAAGCTATATAAAAGTATAGTCTAGAGATAGAGTCAAAAAGTCACAATACAAAATACCGCAAGTACGAGTATATTATATGCCAAGACTATCCACGTTTAGGTGTGATGTGAAGCATCACAATATACATTCAACAAAAAAAAACGCATCTAAGTACATCTAAACAAAGACAGAGAACTAACGATGCCTTCACAAAATCCCATCAACATTTATAATTCACGCCCGAACCCAAAAAGAAACATGGCAACACTTACGATTTGTTGCTCGAAAAGAAAAATGGCGGCCTCAAAGTCAACGACATCGGCGCCGAAAATATTCGGCCGAAGAATGGGCGACAATCGTTCATTGTCACTAGAGGGGTGTCACGCCTCTGCTGCAGATTAAACTATAATGCTTCTAAGGACTCTGTCGCGCTAAAAGTCAAGTTGTTTGTTGTATTTCTGCGTGTAATAGAACACGAAGTTATTGTGATAGGGTACTTAAAGACTCATTACAAAATGTAAATGTAACGGTCGATAACATTTTGTGTCATTAGGTATCATTTATGATACGATACATAATTATGATAAAATGCTGCTTGCATTCAAAACAGCCACTTATAAATCAGTAACTAACGAGTCTGTCAAGTCAAATTATCATTTTTTATTTATTTAGATAAATGTATCTAATCCGCAGATAATACGCCCAAGGTCTATCTTAGCTAGGAAGTAAGTTTAATAGAACGTCAATCATACAAGTTATATTAATTTTACTTGAGGAATAGAGTACCTGTCTGCCCAAAAAGAGATAAAAACGCTCACTCGCTCCCAGTCAATCGCCTTTCTTTCTTACGGGATAACTTCACCGTTGTACACGTGTCACTTTGAATAACGTTTTATACATACATAGTTACTTATATTTACATACAACATCGCGCAACTAATCGGCAAGATAAAAACGCAGTTTACTTTGTTTGACGCGTGGTGGATGCGCCATACGTTTGATCGTTACTAATTTACAAAATATCTCTCGCGGCATTCCAAGTTGAGGTCATTGACTGTCATTTTGAAGCAATACATCAACTCAACACTTCGTAAGTATTATCGACCAAGTGAGTGTGAGTTGTACCAAGTTACAATAACTTTTACCATAACTGAAGATTTTGACGTATATTTGACAGAAAACCTGTAAGATATACTTACGCCAAAATCGTCGGTTATGATTAAAAAAAATAATTAAGTAGGTAACTTAAGTGCAACTCACATTTATGTATTTTATTACGATAGTTTTATTAGGGTCGTCTTCAATCAAGTGTCAGCGACGCACATGTGCGTTCGGATGACTGCTAAATTGTGAAGTGGCACGTCACAAAACGCACATACGCGTTGCTGCCAGTGAATGTGTTAAGCGAAAATAAAAATAGTCTTTGGTGTTTTAACCCGTACAAATGCCATTGGGTGAGGCAAGGCAAGATCCAATTTAAGTATACTCAAGGTATAAAATCAGCCACTTGAAAGAGTGCCGACAAAACAATCTCTAAGTCGCTTTGAGAGATGATTCCAAGAGCGCTCACGCGTGGACCGCGGGCGCCGATGCGAAACGATGTCTCGAAATGATCAAAAATAATAAAATTATTGGCAATGTTGTATTTAGAGTAGGTAGGTATAAATGAACGAAGTTGGTAAAAGCCCATCGAGGGAATGGGCGAATATCATAGGAATCATGCGTTATATTATAGGCGATGCGGCTAGCAAAGCAACCCATCACTATTTTGATTCCATTTTCCATCTATATGCCCACAATCTTGCTAAACGTGGCCTGTAGGTCTTGTCACCTTAGACTCTGTCTACCCCGTAAGGGATAAAGACGTGATTTGTTTATGTGTCATTCGAAATATTATAAACGGGATGTGAACCGCGATTACCTTAACATCCACCCGCAATTTCTTCAGTCTACCCGTGATCATGATGCATGCAACTGTATCGAAATATCGGGTGCTCAATAAAGGTAATCGCGGTTCACATCCCGTTTATAATATTTCGAATGAACTTAACCGTGAATCATTAAAAACTCTTATTGTTTATGTGTGTGTGTATTTGTATGAACCGTATGAACGAAGTTTAGGGTGGTACAGGAATTCGTTGGTCGATTTTCTAGATCCATTTGGAACGAAATATTTACCTAGCTTCGCGGTTGCTATGGTTGGTGATAGCATTTATTTATTTTGATTTAAACGCATTAATACAATCGTAAGTGACGACACTGTAAACTCAAGGTTTGCGTTCTGGTGATTCAAATAACCGAAGAACCGATCCACTTTCTATAGAATTCGAACCAATTCGGGAACTCCGAAAGCCTGAAACGTTGAATAAGGAAATATTGGACAGAAAATCAAATTTTACATGTTAAAACATGTTAGTCACTTTAGTATTATGTTATTTAAATCTTTCCTTTGTTAATAATTTGAAATAAAAATAAGCAAGAATTCATCGTGTGGAAATCTGCATACTTACACCTGCCCGCGAGGCAGTTCAATGGTGAACCTTTAATCATATTCGGTTTCGCTGGTAAGATCGCCGTTGACGGATACTTTAAGGTCAGGGGTCAGGGTGATCATTGATGATGATGATGATGATAAATTCAAAGGTGTGTGTGAAGTTCTTAATCTGCACTGGACCCGCGTGGGAAATATAGCTCAGCCCTCTTATTAGGAGAGGCCTGTGTCCAACAATGGGACGTATGAAAATGATGATGTAGCGAGAATTTACATCAGTGTTGTTATGGATATCCATATCCGTAACCGAAACTATCGGATATCCGAAATAAAAAAATATCCGTAACCGTAACCGAATCCGAAATAAAAGTTTTGGATAGTTTCGGATAGGGCGGAATCTAACTAAATACATACTACAACTCGTACGAATTAACTGTGCACTCCGCTGGAATGCGACAACTCTCCCGCTACCTAATGACGCCACAGCGCGAGGTGCACAGCTAATTCGTACGGGTTATACTTTATAGTAAGTATGACATGTCGTGACAAGTTTTTGTTTTTGCCCGGCCGGCAACTTTAGAGCAGTGTTGTTATGAATATCCATATCCGTAACCGAAACCGATATTATATTTTACCAATATCCATATCCGTATCCGGATCCAAAATTACCTATATATCCATAACATCCCTGATTTACATGAATAATTGTGTCTCTTGGTCGTCTTCCTTTGATCTCTGAATCTGTTGTTATATTAACGTTTTTCTGTCTATATTGTGGTGTTTTTTTTAAAATATTTATTCTGTGTACTGTGGTAAGTGGTAATGTGCCACGGGGGCCTTCCTTTATTAATTGTTTTTGTTTTAATATTAGTTTTTTTATTTGTTTTTAATTTAATTATAGTTTGATTTGTTTTTATTTTGTATTTGTAATTTTTTAATTCCAATAAACCATTTATTTGTTCATTACTAAACAAGAGTCAAAAAAGTAAGGTTACCTCGAACTGGGGCGGGTTGACACGAAAGTACTTTGGAACGTTTTGAGGACGTTTTGTACAAGCGATTTGGTTACAATAAGCAGTTATTTTATCATTGTTCTGCCGGCCGTTGAACCGCGGCTATGGTCACCACATCGTATAAAGAGATTTACTGACAAATTGACAATACCTACATTGTACAGTCAGGCCATAAATACCTATTACGTACGTTACCAAGACGTCAAAAACATCTAACCTGCACCTTAATGCTACAAACAATAATGTCAGTGACATGTGTGTGTGTGTGTGTGTGATGTGTGTGTGTGTGTGTAATGTGAATGATATTTGACATGATGGCTGTATCGATATTTATGCCCTCGACTGAACGACGTCTCGTCTAAATGTTGTGTGTAAAATAAGGAAATTACTAGTTAAATAAAGGCAATAATTTTTTTAAAATATACTAAATTCTCGCTTTATTTTCTTGTATTCCGGTCCTCATGCTCCTATTTCCTAAGTTGCTATAATCTTGATCGTGCGGTCGTGATACTGGCTGCCTTAATTAGTAAAACAAAGTGTTGGTTTTTCCTTGCTTTTCATACCGCGCCGCTAGAGTCCGTAGTTCGTAGTTGGCAATAGAGGTCGCTGCCCATTCCTACATGGTTCTTCAGTCGGCTTTTACGATACCCACGTGAAGAAATTAGTCCGTTCTATACTAAAACCACGCAAGGCACAGTAATCTATGTTTACACAATGACATTTGCTAGAATTCACTTGCTTTTTTATATTATTGCTTATTTATTGGCTATGGAAATACTGAGAATGTAGACTGATGACATTGTCACCCTACTGATGGTCGTCGCGCCAGGATCGCCGTGCCGTGTTAATAGCCAGCATGCTATGGGTAATTGTCATTTTATTATACATGGTGCGGCTGTGGGTGTGATCAATTATAATTTGGAGGAGCACGTATGCGGGCCCAGATTTTTGGTAGACTTCATCAAAGCGAGGTTAGCTTAATTTTTCTTTTATCTATTTAATTTCTTTACACTTTTATTTAACATGCACTTTTCGTATATAGGTAGGTACAGTCGAGGGCATAAATATCGATACAGCCATCTGTCAAATATATGTGTCACCGACCTTATTGTTTGTAGCATAAAGCTGTATAGATGTTTATGACGTTTTGGTAATATATTTATGCCCTTGACTGTACACACACCTTTATCACTGCACATTTGTAATTCGTTCGAATCTTTACTAAAATTTGTCATCACTAGCTGAAACATTGCACCTAAATAAAAAAATCACGTCATTTATTTATGACTATACACAAAATTGATAATATCAGTAATAGTAGGTACCTAGGTACCTGTTTGTTATTTTCGTTATCATTTCCTTATAATATATTTCCGCTCGCCTAAAAGTCTCCACAAATTAATGAATCCGTATATCTTTTTCTAAGAATTTTAGAACTCTGTCATTCTCCTATTACCTAACTTAAGCAGTCGCAATTAAAAAAACATTAATTTCATTAATAATTTAATTCAGATGTATAATCCTGGGGCCCGATTTTTGAAATCACTTATGTGAAAATTACCACTTGAAACTGGTGAAAAATTGGTGATTTACAGAAAATCAGATGTATACAAATAATTGATTTAGTTAAAATTGAATTCGAGCTATCTTGCAGCAATACACAGATTTGTAGTTACCACTTTAATAAATTAGTAATGTGTTGCTGAATTGAACGAGTATTTCCACTCTTATTTGGTTAAATATTTCCTGTACCTACCTATGACGTTGCACCATCAATCAGCAGGCGAACGCGGGGTATATTTTCCAATGGCTTCCTTGTTCGAATAACCACAACCCAAACTGCTGGGTTTGGGTTACTCCAAAATTCGATTTTCTACTTCGTATCATTCCTCTCACTCTCAAATTAATGACGATTAGTGTGAGCTGAACGACATGAAGCGAACTTCGAAAACATGTCTGTAGACACGGCTTAAACGGAATCCCTGACCGGCGCGGGCGCAGCAGTAAACAAGCTATATCTTATCTTATCGCGGCTCGGCCTGCTCTTCGCAAACAGCCGGTGTTGGTCAGGTTCTTGTTAAGTTTAGATGCTAGTGTCGGTAATTATTGTACTATAAGGACGGGAATCAAGCAAGTGGGTCACCTTATGGTAAGCAATCAATACTGATTCTGGACATCCGCAACACTAGGGTATTCGTGTGATGGGGTGCGAAGTCGGAATCCTCCTCGAGAGCTCTAGTGTTACAGTTCCCTTCTAACAGAGGCTCTTGGCCTCACGGGGGGGGGGAAGGGTAACGCTTAGGCCGGTGCACCCTGGGCAACAACGGTTAATTAATTTATTTAGTAAGTTAGTTAACTGTTGGCTAATATCCGACTGGGGGGGAGGGGTCAACACGCAACCCGGCCCATGGGGTCGGAACGTGGGCCGCTTGTCTTTTTCAAGACAGGGGGCCGTGAGGAGTAAACCTCTATAAAAAATCCAGAGGGTCACACCCGCAGGTGCTTTTGGTGACGGACGCGATCATGCCTTCGGTACCGCTCTGCTTTCAGAGTAGTACATGAGGGTGTGAGAGCTGACGTGAGGGTCGGCGGGCATAAGCCTGCCGTCGGAGCGGTGCGCCCCGTAAGGGACGCGATCGCGGAGCGGCGTGGCTCCGGCCACTGTCGGTCAACACGTAACCCCGGCCCGCAGGCGCCGGGAACGTGGGCCGCTGTCTTTTTCAAGACTGGGGCCACGAGGAGATAACCTCTATAAAAAATCCAAGCGGCACCAGCGGGGGAGGGCGGGAATTCCCAAACCTGCATTGCACAGGTGCCGCGGAGAGGGAACCCCATCCCGGGGTGGTCGTGGGGCGTTTGCGGTGACACCTTGTTCTCCCGCAGCGCCTCACATTCGACCGAGGAGGGAATCCGTGTGGTTTTTAGTGGGTATGCCTGTCGTCGCGGGAGAGCCCCACATACCCCCGGTAACCCCGTACTGGGCGGATGCATAAGGCGCATTTTCCACACCATATAAAAAAAAAAAAAAAAAAAAAAAAAAAGGGTATTCGTGTGATGCCACTTGTCAGCCTATAGAAAATTAAGATAGAATGCCTCACGTGCCCAGAATACCACCGGCTGTCTTAGCAACTTCACCACCTATATTAAAAATATGTCCCAGAAATCTTTGAAACACAAATTGAGTATTTTATTTTTAAACAAACAAGTAAGTACTTATTAAAATCACTTGCTCTGTTAGGGTATATAAATAGGACGCAATGTCGTGTCATGCACGCTTATTTAATTGTAGGATGAATTATTTTTATTACATAATTTACTTTGAACTGCTCTTTGGCTTTAATTTGAGGCATTTTTTTGGTGTGTAAATTCTTCCAAATTTTTTACTCAATTTTTTTTTATTACTTCAAACTTACCCGCGTAGCAAAAAAGATTTAGTAGTAAACAGGATTGGGCTTAAAATCAGCGTTATGTGCGTGCGCGCCCCCGCGGCACAGAATAAGTAGTCCGCGGTGCGTGGCGGTGCGCACGCGCAGCACACGCTGATCCCAATCCAATTGCCACGCTTAGTTTTAAGTTTGATTTAGATATTATGCTAGGTACTTATATTAATGTACATGTATATTCTATTTGTGGTAATAAAACTTTATTCTAATCTATTAATTTATATGTACAGTCAAGTGCATTAATATGAAGTTACCAAGACGTCGTATACACTTTTATGACACATATATTTGACATGATGGCTGTATAGATATTTATGCCCTCGACTGTAACATATGTATTTCCGCATATTTGTAAATTTTAGATAAAATTTAACTGTGCATGCCATGGTAGGCAATACTCGATCCAGAAATTCGTTAAAATAAAAAATATCTCTGTGAATCTGTGTTAATATTTTTGTTCTGTCGTAAACTGTCATAAAAATGTCTAAGCATTTTCTTGATCAACTGTACATTATTTAGGTACTTATAATCTTTATGGGCTGGATAGGTATATATACTGCGGTCGTCGTGGTCGAGTCTCGTACGATGTCAAACAACAATGAGTTTTCCTTAATAACGAGGATAATTGCTTGACTACTGCCTAATAGGTAGGTACATTATTTATATTCGCGTCGGGTTGTAGTTTGCAAAACAATACGTCAAAAGAAACAATTGTCTGTTTGGTCACGTAGCCAAGCGGTGGGTATTTACTATTTACCGACATGCAAATGTAAATTGAAATGAAAAGCAGTGGACTGCCGGTTGGCGGTGATATGACGATTTTTGTCATGTATTATTGCAGCGGAAAAGAAGTACATATATATTTGCAGAAACATAGGAATGGCGGAGGAGAACATAATATGTTAAACATGCTCTACAGGTGCCTAATCATACAGGGTGTATCAGACACCCCCTAACAATAATCCACTGGGGTATATAACCATAGCTATAGAAGCTAAAAAAATATTTTAAAGAAAATTGGAGTATTTTTTTTTTCTATAGGAATGATTACAGTTAATAATACCCATTCCTTATACCATATTACCTATAGAAAAAAAAATTACTCCAATTTTTTTTTTAATATTTTTTTTTAGCTTGTGTGGCTATGGTTATATACCCCAGTGGATTATTGTTAGGGGGAGTCTGATACACCCTGTATAGAGAGGATATGAATTACATATGTCTTGTATACAGAAGCTCGCCACTGCATTCGCCATTTCTTTTTCACCTCTCTACCTTATCCTATTTATCTTATTTTTCTTATCTTATTTTTTGATAGAAAACCACACGTCAAATTTTGATTGTATGTTTTAATCTAGGGTACCAGCTCTCTTGAGAGAGAGACCAGCTATCTTCGTACCAAATTTTATCCAAATCCGTCCAGTCGTTTTAGCGTGAAGAAGGAACAAACATTATACTGTAAGCAAAATATGATTCGTACATGTGTTAATATATGTAAATAAATTAAAAAGGTAAAATTACATTAAGTATTGTAAATATGCTATAGTTTCTAAACGAAATAATTAGTTATTATTAGTGCTGGCAACACTTGAGTTTGCGGACAGTGTGGGTACCGGCATCCCTTTGCTGGACGGACATTCTTGTGATGGACGGCGCAGCGGTTTCAAGTGTTAACGGTTTTTGTAAAAGAGTACTTAACTATGTAATAAAATTGTACTTCACAAGCATTATAGATTTCAATTGTCATTATCGGTTTCTTATTCTAATATCCTGAATGTCCAACGTGGGTAAGCTTTCAATACACAGCACACTCACATCGTCACGTCGTCACTCACAAACTTTCGCATTTATAATATTAGTAGGATTCATACTGTTGTTCCTATTTCAGGTTAAAAAAATAACGGCATTTAAGTATATCAATTTAAAGTTCGCCATCTTATGAAGACGCCCTAAATCACGAAGGTCATAAACATTGTAATTAGGCAGAGAAAGCTGCGGAACTCGTTGGTGCGCCCGCGCCGCCCACGCGCTGGACACGCTTTAGGATAACGCTGGTTCCGCCCGCCACACAACTGATCCTATTTAAGTTCAAAGCAGGCGGTTATTTTTAATGTAGTACTAACATAGACTTAAGGGACATACTATGTAACTAACAAAATGAATCTCTATTGTTCGAAATAAATGCATTTATTATTATTATTATTATGAAAGAAAACTGTTTGTCATTGAGGGGTAGTTTTGGAAATTATGTGCAAGTCATTTCATCATGTGCAGGTAATTTTACTTATTTTATTTTGAATTTAGATGCCTTATAAATCTAGTAGGTAAAGCAGTGTAAAAATTCGAAAAATTATAAACGGGATGTGAACCGCGATTACCTTTATATGAACTGATTACTTTTTTTTTTTTTTTATTTACTTTTTTTTGTATGAACTTAACCGTGAATCATAAAAAACTCTTTCAGTGTAAAAATGTTGTATAACTTTTGTTATATTATTATAAACTACCTGTTGCCCGCGACTTCGTCCGCACAGAATTAAAATCTGTATCCCAGGCAGTTTGTCTTTTCCCGAAACTTCCATATTTTCGCTATATTTCAACCAATTTATACTAATTCTTGCCAAATTATATACCTAAACCTTCCTCGTGAATCACTCTCAAATAGTGGAAACCGTAAGAAAATCCGTCGAGTAGTGTTGAGAGTTTATTGCAAACAGATACAAGTAGACGCAGCGGAGGTTGTTTGAAAATTAAAAAGATGCCTTTTACACGTGTTCCAAAGAAGCGGCGCCGGATAACCTAGTGGCTAATTACTCTACTAACACACAGGAAAGGGATGCGGCGGAAATAGGAAATTACTCTACATTATAATGTCTTCGAGTCCCAACTATTCGATTCTCAACTATTTTTTATACTTTATGCATGTATTATACATATATAAAACTTCCTCTTGATTCACTCTATCTATTAAAAAAACCGCATCAATATCCGTTGCGTAGTTTTAAAGATTTAAGCATACATAGGGACATAGGGACACTGTTTGAGTGACTATGTAGTGATTCGTAATTGTATTTGTATGAGGCAGCGGTGTGAGACAGTTGGAGCCACTTGGCTTGGGCGATTGTGTGGTCGCACCGTATAAGGACCTATGTAATATTCCTTCGCCATACCTGTGGAGTTATTGAAACCCGCTAACGGCTGCTAAAGATGCTGGCCAATAACAATTGCAAACTGGAAAACTGGTTTCTACATATACCTACCAGGGAATACTAGAGTATAATTTTCAGCATTTCAACATCGTACCTACATATAGATAGATTCAAATGTTTCCGCTCTACAAACTTTCCTTGAGGTAAAGGCCCGATTTCTCGTAATTTCAGTACCTAACTATTCTCGATTCTGTGAATCGCGGAATCAGTTATCGGTTTTCCGGTGAAAAACCGGATCGGACGATAAACCATGAGTGTTCTCACCAACATTACAGATAATGTTAATCTGTATGAAGCAATAATTGACTATAACTTTAATAGCTAATATGGAATTTTATGATTATGACATTCGGTCAATAAAATGTCCATTAGTGGAAATTAAGTAACGTAGGTAACTATTACATTTGCAGAAACTTAAGTGAGCAATGAATGTGGCAAATATACTTACATATGGCGATTTAGTTACAGTTATGGTAGGTTAACAATTTTTTTGTTTTTGGTTAGAAATTGTATAGAGATGACAGCTGTCACAAGACTGAAACTATGTTTTGTTCTTACTATAGGAAGGTATTATTCGGAACGAATAATGAGAATGGGAAAGACATTGTAAGTAATTGTCCGCAATTTTTTTCAACAAAGTAAACATAAAACAAAGCTAAAAGTTTTCAATCAATTTTACTTTTATTTCAAGTTTGATTCATCAATCAATTGCTTATTTCTAACAGGAAATAATGTAGTAATAATAGGTTTTAGTAACATTTAAATTTTCAATAGAGCTTTTGTTGCCGACTGTATTTTTGACTCTACTGCCATTGTAATCTTTACTACATTATAAACGCCAAATTTCAAGCAAAATAAGCAAAATTTTAATACCTCAATTAAAACATAAAACCTCTCTAAGTGGGACGCTGACGCTTTTAAGTATTATTTACTTTCATAATTTCTTCGATGTTCCCATTGCTCCCTAATCCTTAGCTAAATCTCTGGTCAACCATAACACGTAATAAGTAACCTTATCAAAATGTTGCTTTACGTACTCGTAAAGCAACATTTTGATAAGGTTACTTATCAGGGGCGTAGCGTGCCTTGGTGGGGCCCCGTATAAAAAAATATTTGGGGGTCCTCATGAAGGGTAAAGATTTCTCACATTTATTTTTGCTTACGCACGTCGGGGGCCCCCGTGGCCCGGGGGCCCCGTATAATTGATACGGCAGATACGGCGGTAGCTACGCCCCTGTTACTTATTAATAGCTGTCGTTCATACCCTTCAGTACCTAAATAGGTATAAAGGTAGGTAGGTATATGTCAGTCAATGCACCCTTAAAAAGTACCGGGTATCTTTATCTTTAACATCATCGTCTTCACAAGTGCTAGCTCTCGAAGATTAGGAAGGCATGCAATGCACAGAATTTCTTATACGCAAATACTAACATACCCACCAGGATAATAATGGTATATATAAGTGGAATTCGATCGACCAGTACTTGTCAGATAACGTGTAGAAATCCAAGAACACTTATACTACGTATTTAACGCAATTTGTCGCGGCAGTAGGCAGTGGGTATTTATTTATGGACACTAAAACGTGGAACACTCAGGAATGTTAGTCGTATAAGGACTTCTTTTTAAAAAGTTTTGATTTTCTTAATCGAACGACATTGCCTTTAAAAATAGGATTGAAATAAGTATCATTATTTCCTGATCGCCAGAAAAGACATTGAGATTGAGACCAAAATATGCAGTCTTATTTAGATGATTTCCTACTTTTGACATTAAAAAAATATTTTCATTTGACATTTAAGTATATTGTTTGTTGTATTATTGTTTGAAGAAAAGAGACGTACCTAAGTCCTGTGCTACACATACAGTACCTATGGGAAAGTCTGAAACTATAAGACGTACGAAGATCTTGTTAGGAATCATGTCATCGATTTTAGTAACAAGAAAACCTGCCATATTCTGAGAAATTTGAATTATACATTTTGAACCATTAAATTTATGTATCTTCGATTAAATTATGCATTGAAAATATTATGTATTGTAACGTGCCCCCGACTTATATCAAATAATTTAAACCGCAATGTAGCAACATCGAAAACCGAAGTAAAGGCAGTTTTCTATCTTATCGTTAATTGTCTAAAATCACCTTTGCACCAAAACTGCTGTTCAAATACCACCCTTGTCTCAGTTGAACAAGGTTCATAAAGCCGCACAGCTAAGTTTGTAGTTCAGTTCGGAAGTGACCCCATTCTTGTTGGACGCTTGCACAATCTCTTGTTCTCGGAAAGCCTAGGTACAACCGGCGGCGCAGCTTGCTATCTGCATACGTGACTCGTACACGTGTGCGCGGTGATATCTTTTTGCACGATTGTAACTCTAACAGTGATCAGATTTCCTTCAAGAAAGTCGTGTTTACATTATTTAGTAAAATGTTGATCCTTTTTAAGGCAGATATTTATATTTCATGTGATGCTTATGGCAAGTGTCGTGTAGCAAGAATAGCAAGATAATATTTAAGGCGAAGGGATAGGCAAAAGCTCATAAATTGGTTGTTTTTGTGCATGTTTTATGGCGATAATACACAATTTGGAGTTTTGAAAACTGCACATTCTATAAAACATGTCTTGAATTAGAATTCACCGGTGAAAACATATTCCTTAATGTCGTAGTTAGTACAAAAATTCGTTTGCTCTAAGAGTCTCGCAAATATTTTGTACACGGTTTGCTCGGGTGAAACCAATCTGTTTGCTACCAATGTCGACGAGGTCACTCTAGTAACTCATAATTAAAATTCCGCGGTGCGTTTGCTTCAATTAGCCAACAAATAAGGCTTTAGAGAGTAGTACTGCCCTGATCCTGTGAAAAGGGCGAACGCAATATTTGCCCGCACATTCAATCAGGCGCTTTTCAATGTACAAAAAAATTCGGAAACCAAAAAAATGTTAAAAAGATAATACAATGAAATAAATTATTAAGATAAAACCAAAAATGTTCATAAAAAAAAAATAAAAGAATAATAGATAAATAAATAAAAAAATAATTTGGATAAGACGTATGAAAATAATAAGGAAAAAGCAACGTTGCATGTTCGCTCGGTGGCAGCAGTGTGTAAGCGACGCGACGTTGCCAATATTCGCTTTGCGTTTTTTCATATTGGTTTGGCTAAGCATGTTGTTTGAGTCACAGAATAGGCGCAAAACAGTGCTTCAAAAAGTCGTACTCGTTCGCTTCGCACGTATAATACCTATATTAAGTTAAGTTATTATTTTCAATCCGTTTTTTGGGAACTTAGTGGCAGATTGGTTTGATACTTACTTGCTGTTTAGCGAACAAGCATGGGAAATAGGATTTTGGTTGGAATTACTGCATGAAAAATTTTGATATTTAGGCAAGTAGTACTCCAATGTATAGTCTATCATTAGAAAGAAAAAAAAAGATATCTGAAGGTCTAAGTGGTCCCCAAACATGGATCCGTTATCAAAATAAAAAAGACCGCCATATTGAAATCTTTAGTTTTTCGACCGATTAATTTCAAAATCAATATCTGAGGATCTGAGTTGTCTCCAAACACGTGTCGTATCCGTTATCAAAAATGACAAATTAAAGAGACATTTTGAAATCTTTAAGTTATGGGCCGATTATTTTCAAAATCGATATCTGAGGGTCCGAGTGGTCGTCAAACACAAATCTGCTACCGAAAATGAAAAAACTGGCCGCCATTTTGAATTCTTTACTTTCTGGACCAATTGTTTTCAAAATCGATATCTGAGGATCCGAGTGGTCCCCAAACATGAATCCGTTTTTAAAAATGAAAAAAGTGGCCGCCATTTTGAAATCTTTAAGTTTTGGACCGAATATTTTCAAAATCGATATGTGAGGGTCCGAGTGGTCGTCAAACACAAATTTGCTATCGAAAATGAAAAAAATGGCCGCCATTTTGAAATCTTTAGTTTTCCGACCGATTGATTTCAAAATCGATATCTGAGAATCCGAGTTGTCTCCAAACACGTATCCATTGTCAAAAATGACAAAAGTGGCCGCCATTTTGAAATCTTTAGTTTTTGGACCGATTATTTTCAAAACCGATATCTGAGAGTCCGAGAGGTCCCCAAACATAAATCCGTTATCAAAAATGAAAAAAGTGGCCGCCATTTTGAAATCTTTAAGTTTTGGGCCGATTATTTTCAAAATCGATATCTGAGGGTCCGAGTGGTTGTCAAACACAAATCTGCTACCGAAAATGAAAAAAACTGGCCGCCATTTTGAATTCTTTACTTTCTGGACCAATTGTTTTCAAAATCTATATCTGAGGATCCGAGTGGTCCCCAAACACGAATCCGTTTTTAAAAATGAAAAAAGTGGCCGCCATTTTGAAATTTTTAAGTTTTAAACCGAATATTTTCAAAATCGATATGTGAGGGTCCGAGTGGTCGTGAAACACAAATTTGCTATCGAAAATGAAAAAAATGGCCGCCATTTTGAAATCTTTAGTTTTCCGACCGATTGATTTCAAAATTGATATCTGAGAATCCGAGTTGTCTCCAAACACGTATCCGTTATCAAAAATGAAAAAAATGGCCGCCATTTTGAAATCTTTAGTTTTCCGACCGATTGATTTCAAAATTGATATCTGAGAATCCGAGTTGTCTCCAAACACGTATCCGTTATCAAAAATGACAAAAGTGGCCGCCATTTTGAAATCTTTAGTTTCTGGACCAATTGTTTTCAAAATCCATATCTGAGGATCCGTGTGGTCCCCAAACATGAATCCGTTTTTAAAAATGAAAAAAGTGGCCGCCATTTTGAAATTTTTAAGTTTTGGCCCGAATATTTCCAAAATCGATATGTGAGGGTCCGAGTGGTCGTGAAACACAAATTTGCTATCGAAAATGAAAAAAATGGCCGCCATTTTGAAATCTTTAGTTTTCCGACCGATTGATTTCAAAATTGATATCTGAGAATCCGAGTTGTCTCCAAACACGTATCCGTTATCAAAAATGACAAAAGTGGCCGCCATTTTGAAATCTTTAGTTTTTGGACCGATTATTTTCAAAACCGATATCTGAGGGTCCGAGAGGTCCCCAAACATAAATCCGTTATCAAAAATGAAAAAAGTGGCCACCATTTTGAATTTTTTATGTTTTGGGCCAATTATTTTCAAAATCGATATCTGAGGGTCCGAGTGGTTGTCAAACACAAATCTGCTACCGAAAATGAAAAAGCTGGCCGCCATTTTGAATTCTTTACTTTCTGGACCAATTGTTTTCAAAATTGATATCTGAGGATCCGAGTGGTCCTCAAACATGAATCCGTTTTTAAAAATGAAAAAAGTGGCCGCCATTTTGAAATCTTTAAGTTTTGGACCGATTATTTTTAAAATCGATATCTGAGGGTCCGAGTGGTCGTCAAATACAAATCTGCTATCGAAAATAAAAAAAACTGGCCGCCATTCTGAATTCTTTACTTTTTGGACCGATTGTTTTCAAACTCGATATCTTACGATCCGAGTGGTTCCCAAACAGGTATCCGTTATACAAAATAGAAAAGTGACCACCGTTTTGAAATGTTTAGTTTTTGAACAGATTGTTTTCAAAATCGATATCTGATCTGGCGGCCACTTTTTCCATTTTTGATAACGGGTTTGTGTTTGGGGACCACTCGGATCCTCCGATATCGATTTTGAAAGCTATCAATCTAAAAACTAAAGATTTCAAAATGGCGGGCACTTTTTTCATTTTTGATAACGGATTTATGTTTGGGGACCACTCGAACCCTCAGATATCGATTTTGAAAACAATCAGTTCAAAAACTACAGATTTCAAAATGGCGGTGACTTTTTCCATTTTATATAACGGATACGTGTTTGGGAACCACTCGGATCATCAGATATCGATTTTGAAAACAATCGGTCCAAAAACAAAAGTTTTCAAAATGGCGGCCACTTTTTTCATTGTTAAAAACGGATTCATGTTTAGGGACCACTCGGATCCTCAGATATCGAATTTTAAAACAATCGGTCCAAAAACTAAAGATTTCAAAATGGCGGCCACTTTTTTCATTTTGGATAACGGATTCATGTTTGCGGACCACTCGGACCCTCAGATATCGATTTTGAAATCAATCGGTTCAAAAACTAGAGATTTCAAAATGGCGGTCACTTTTTCCATTTTATATAACGGATACGTGTTTGGGAATCACTCGGATCGTCAGATATCGATTTTGAAAACAATTGGTCCAAAAACAAAAAGCCTTTTTTCATTTTTAAAAACGGATTCATGTTTGGAGACCACTTGGATCCTCAGATATCGAATTTGGAAACAATCGGTTCAAAAAGTAAAGAATTCAAAATGGCGGCCAGTTTTTTTTATTTTCGATAGCAGATTTGTGTTTGACGACCACTCGGACCCTCAGATATCGATTTTGAAAATAGTCGTTTCAAAACTTAAAGAATTCAAAATGGCGGCCACCTTTTTCATTTTTGATAACGGATACGTGTTTGGGAACCACTCGGATCATCAGAAATCGATTTTGAAAACAATCGGCCCAAAAACAAAAGTTTTCAAAATGGCGGCCACTTTTTTCATTTTTAAAAACGGATTCATGTTTAGGGACCACTCGGATCCTCAGATATCGAATTTTAAAACAATCGGTCCAAAAACTAAAGATTTCAAAATGGCGGCCACTTTTTTCATTTTGGATAACGGATTCATGTTTGCGGACCACTCGGACCCTCAGATATCGATTTTGAAATCAATCGGTTCAAAAACTACAGATTTCAAAATGGCGGTGACTTTTTCCATTTTATACAACGGATACGTGTTTGGGAACCACTCGGATCATCAGATATCGATTTTGAAAACAATCGGTCCAAAAACAAAAGTTTTCAAAATGGCGGCCACTTTTTTCATTTTTAAAAACGGATTCATGTTTAGAGACCACTCGGATCCTCAGATATCGAATTTTAAAACAATCGGTCCAAAAACTAAAGATTTCAAAATGGCGGCCACTTTTTTCATTTTGGATAACGGATTCATGTTTGCGGACCACTCGGACCCTCAGATATCGATTTTGAAATCAATCGGTTCAAAAACTAGAGATTTCAAAATGGCGGTCACTTTTTCCATTTTATATAACGGATACGTGTTTGGAAACCACTCGGATCATCAGATATCGATTTTGAAAACAATCGGTCCAAAAACAAAAGTTTTCAAAATGGCGGCCACTTTTTTCATTTTTAAAAACGGATTCATGTTTAGGGACCACTCGGATCCTCAGATATCGAATTTTAAAACAATCGGTCCAAAAACTAAAGATTTCAAAATGGCGGCCACTTTTTTCATTTTGGATAACGGATTCATGTTTGCGGACCACTCGGACCCTCAGATATCGATTTTGAAATCAATCGGTTCAAAAACTAGAGATTTCAAAATGGCGGTCACTTTTTCCATTTTATATAACGGATACGTGTTTGGGAATCACTCGGATCGTCAGATATCGATTTTGAAAACAATTGGTCCAAAAACAAAGGTTTTCAAAATGGCGGCCACTTTTTTCATTTTTAAAAACGGATTCATGTTTGGAGACCACTTGTTTCCTCAGATATCGAATTTGGAAACAATCGGTTCAAAAAGTAAAGAATTCAAAATGGCGGGCAGTTTTTTTTATTTTCGATAGCAGATTTGTGTTTGACGACCACTCGGACCCTCAGATATCGATTTTGAAAATAGTCGTTTCAAAACTTAAAGAATTCAAAATGGCGGCCACCTTTTTCATTTTTGATAACGGATTTATGTTTGGGGACCTCTCGGACCCTCAGATATCGGTTTTGAAAATAATCATTGGAAAAACTATACCTTATTCTGTACCTTTCCCGCACACGTTCAAGTTTTACTTTATTCTGCAATAATAATTTACGTTGCGACTCTAGACAGACCCTGGACACCGCAATTTTCTGGGATAATAAGTAGCCTGTTTTAATCTAGGGTACCAACTGTCTTCGTTCCAAATTTCATGCAGAAGCATTTCATCTAAGTCCTCTAGGTTGGCATGGCAACGCATCTGCAATCCCTCCGGGGTTGCGGGTGTCTATGGGCAGTGGTGATCGCTTACCATGAGGTGACCCACTTGCTCGTTTACCTTCCTATTCACATATAAAAAAGAAAAAAAAAAGAAGAAACAAACATACTTACACACTCACTCACATCGTCACAAACTTTCTCATGTATAATATCACATACATACATACATAAATAACGTCTCTATCCCTTGCGGAGCAGACAGAGCCCAAGGTAACAAGACTTTAAGGCCACGTTACGAATGCCGAAATGTTACAATTTTTATTATTTTTGCGAAATCTGATTTGAACATTATGCTGTGTGTGTAAGGCAATCGGAAAACTGAAACAAGCGCCATCTACTAACATCACAGTGCAATATTTCAATCCATCAGCCCGCGCCCATTCGCATCGAGTTCACACGTCGATTATTTAACAGATGTCGCGTTGATCGGACTGCTTGCCACGTCACAAACGGGCAAGGTCATTTGCCTATCCCTTCGCCTTAAATGGAAGCATACTTTAGACATAATAGTAGATTGTTAAACAAGCGACTTAAAACAACCCATAATGACACGAGTTGTTTAGCCACCCGAGCTCATCGAGCGAGGGTGGCTATAGTTAGAGATAGAATGTCATTATAGTTGTTTAGTCCCGCGTTAAACACTCTACTTTTCACTTTTAATGCGAGGAAAAAAACGACGTTCTATACCAAATTACAATATATCCTTTGCTGCATTCTGGATCCCCTTGTGACACAAATAACCATTTTTCGCCACCTTTGAAAGGTTTTTCACAAAATGTCAACAAAGGAAAACTGGGTTTGAAGTGTGAGTAAATAGGACAATAGCGACTTAAATACGACTTATAATAAAGTAGGCACCTATGCAATCAGTAAATGCGTAAATAACTACTGTTTTGTTTTGTGAGTAAATATGCAAAATGTGGTGCAATGTTTTAATACCATATCTAGGACGACAACTTGTAGCAACGTGTACTCGTACGAACTTGTGTTTACTTACTGGCGGGCGTACCAAATATCAATCGAGGCAGAGAAAAGAACCATACCGAACTTAATTGCTCCTCTCAGTTTCAGGTTCAGGGGTCCATCACTTGAAAGTACTATTCGAAAGTGCAAAAATTTGTACATTAACTTTTAAATGCAACAAAATATTTCACCATTTTCGAGTAGTATTTTCACACACATGAGCTTTCCAATCCCCCATATCTCCAAACACTGACATGAACTGATTTAGAATAGCTCTTGTACAGCTAATTGACAATATTTCAAATTTCTTTATATTCATAAATCAAAAACCATTTCGAGAGAAACACTTGTAGAACACAAAAAAAATATTTTTGGATTTTTTCGTACAGTATTTTTTGGAAAAATGAGCAAAATATGTAAAACAGGAAATGACGTCCAGCGGCCGGTCCAATACTGCCATTATAAAAAACCTTGTCTTCCGGGTTTCCCTTTGACATTTACAACTTTCACAACACAAACACTAGTGACAGCTTACGGTTAATTCATTCGCACACCGCTCAGCTTTGTTGCCATCGGGAACACTAGATAACTGTTTGCCGGGCAATAATGATAATATTTTTGCAAGTTTTCATTTAAAATCATATTTTTTGTGAAGTATTCTGTTTGAGTTTGTCAGCTCGTTTTGACGTTCATCGACAGTGACAACTGTATTCACTGTCAAAGTATTTAAGCACAGGTTTTGGCGGTCAATTAATGTAATTATTTCAACGTTTTTTTAAGTGTACGAAACAAAGCAGTGACGTCATTTCGCTAATACTTGACGTTTGTTACTTACGTCCTTTCTGCTTGAGCAACGATTTAAATGGATTTTTCCACGAAAATACAAGATTTTCACGAATATAAAAAAATATGGGTGTCTTAAATTTGTGCGCTCTTTCCAGCCAGAAAATAAAAAGTAGCTCTTAAAAAATTGAAATATTGTCAATTCATATTTTTAGGCTTTAAATCCTTTTTTATCGCCCTGTTTTTCAAGAAATTTGCTACGGTCTACGCGGTGCTACGAAGCGCTACGCCGGTGACGTCACGGGAAGAAAGTTAGCTTAGATATTAAGATTTAGGTAATTAACTAAATTTTAACAATCTTCTCATGTCTTTTTATTGAAATCTACACTTTAAAAATCTAAATCTTTTCACTTTACAAATTAATTATGAAATAACAATGTAACAATTACGTATTGGCGACGTCACAGTGACGACATGTACCATCAGCCAAATATGTGGTCTACCACCCTAAGGTTGAAATTCCTTTTCATCTCTCATACTCTGAAAGTAGGTCATTGATTATCTGGATATAGGGTTGAAAGTGACTCATCGCGACCCTTGGGTTGAAAGTAATTTTTTTTTCTAGCTAATCCAAATGAGGTACATAGCAATGGAAATACGTATACAGCCATGTAATCTATGTTTAAAATAATAATCTATACTAATAGTTCCTTTTTAATTGTAAAAGGCAAAATAATCTTAAAATAACATTCCCGCTATATATAAGCTTATGCAAGCGTATACAACGAGAATTAGTAGAAATTATTACGTTCGGTAATTTTTTTAGCTTGAAATATTTAAGTCGACAATTAATTGATAGCGACCTCCGTGTCTGCAAGTTTAAAAAAAAACTAGCCGGCCGCCATTGGTGCGCAGAAGAAATGCGCAATGCGCGCAAATCGCGCAATAGAAAAAAGAGCGGGAAGAGAATGACAAACGTAACAAATATTAAATGCGACCATGTGACGTTAGTGAAATTTTAATTTCCTCATATTCGAAATGAAAAATAGAGTGTTCAACTCGGATGAAATTACCCATTTCACCCTCGAACTATTGGCACCCTCACTTCGTTCGGGTGCCAGAAATATCTCAGGTGAAATGGGTATATTTCAACCCTAGTTTATCAATCTACTATTGCACGTCACAATGTCGATAAGACAGGCTGTCAACTAGAAAGTTCGACTTTAGTGACATTTTCATTTGCTAGAAAGTTGGATGAAAAGTGGTAGACCACTTATTTGGGCGACCGTACGTGCTAGCACAAGTGCGTGCGAGATAGATTACTCGTCTTTTTCTTACTGTTCGTTTTAGAAAGAGAGGGGAAGTCTATATCACGCGCGACCTAGGTATGTAGCTTTTTTTTTGTACGATGATTAACAAATCGCAGTCCTCGCGAGAGAGAGGTACGGGCGGCTGGGATTCCATGAACTAATGGACAAGGATGTTAGTGCTGTAATTAAAATAAACTAATATGACTTAAGGTCGGCCTAGGTATGTAGCTATCGCGCGCTCTTGTGTTAACCATACGAAGTAACAGCGACGTCGCCAATACGTGTCTCATTCAAAGACGTTGTCAAAAGCTTCGAAAGCTTCGAATAACTTCGTGCTGAGGCAGAGCTCAAATTATAAAATAGTATTACAGTAGGTAACTAGTTAATTCATCGAAAGTGAACATTTGGAGCGGTTTACTTGAACTTTGAGCCAGACCGCGGCGCAGACAAGTGGGTCAAGGCGCGGCGAGCCCACATGAGGTACACTCCTCCAATGTGAAACGTTAACAACATTTACAAAACTGTCATGCACAGTCGATAACACAACTTCATTCCCCTTAAATTGAGTGTCCACTACAGGGCATTACCTATAAGGATCGCAGCGCTTTTGCATTTTTTATAACATGGCATGCTGTTGCCAGCGACTTCGTCTGCAAAGAATTCGTTTATCGCTATCCCGCGGGAACTACGCAATTTTCCGGGATAAAAAGTAAGAGTAACCTATGTGCTATTCCAGACTTTTCTCTATCTATGTGCCGAATTTCATCCAGATCCGTTGGGCCGTTCTGGCGTGATTGAGTAACAAACAACCATCCATCCATCCATCCATCCATCCATCCATACTTTCGCATTTATAATATTAGTTAGATTCCGAGGTTAGATTAGATATTTTTCGGAACTTGTGTAATACTCGATCATCTGCCATGCACACACATCTCACACACTATGAAACTGCTTCTCAAGTATGTACAGGCTTCATAACAGGGATCGGAACCGGTTTACAAAAACCGGTTAATATCGTTCGAAAAACCGGTTAATTACGCTCATTGGATTAACCGGTTAATGGAGGGAACTAAATCAAAAAGTATTAGTATAAAACCGGTTACCGGTTAATACAAAGAACGAAATTTTAGAGCTCGCGCTCACCGATACGAAACCGGTTTAACTCAAAACAACTCCGCCCCCACCTCACCGCACGCGCTGAGTCACGCGGCGATGCTTTTTCCATCTCTTTCTTTCTTGCATGCGCTGGCTTCAGTGTTGTGTTGTGTTAGAAATTGGAATTCGTATTATAATTTTATTGGACGCTTTCCGCTGTCTAGCCCTATGTATGCTTAGAACTTTAAAACTACGCAACGGATTTTGATGCGGTTTTTTTTAGATAGATAGTGATTAAAGGGGAAGCTGGTTTATATGTATAATACATGTTTAATATAGTAGAGAAATACTGATTGCACCCGTGCGAGCCGGGGCGGGTCGTTAGACGTTTGCCGTTCTCAAAAACATATGACACTAAAAATGTGGGTGTCGTTTTCGAGTAATTTGGTGGCTCTGAGCCCGATTTTGGCATAATTTTTGGATCCTAGATGGCGGATGACATTTTGACACCATGACACAAAAAATATTTATGGGTGTCGTTTTCGAGTAATTTAGTGCTCCTGAGCCTGATTTTGACATACTTTTTTGGATCCAAGATGGCGGATAACATTTTGACACTATGACACTAAACATGTTTATGGGTGTCGTTTTCGAGTAATTTGGTGGCTCTGAGCCCGATTTTGGCATAATTTTTTGGATCCAAGATGGCGGATGACATTTTGACACTATGACACTAAAAATGTTTATTGGTGTCATTTTCGAGTAATTTGATGGCTCTGAGTCCGATTTTGGCATAATTTTTTGGATCCAAATGGCAGATGACATTTTGACACTACTGACACAAAAAATGTTTATGGGTGTCGTTTTCGAGTAATTTTGTGCTCCTGAGCCTGATTTTGACATTCTTTTTTGGATCCAAGATGGCGGATGACATTTTGACAGTATGACACTAAACATGTTTATGGGTGTCGTTTTCGAGTAATTTGGTGGCTCTGAGCCTGATTTCGGCATAATTTTTTGGATCCAAGATGGCGGATGACATTTTGACACTATGACACTAAAAATGTTTATGGGTGTCGTTTTCGAGTAATTTTATTATGCTCCTGAGCCTGATTTTGACATACTTTTTTGGATCCAAGATGGCGGATGACATTTTGACAGTATGACACTAAACATGTTTATGGGTGTCATTTTCGAGTAATTTGATAGCTCTGAGCCCAATTTTGACATAATTTTTTGGATCCAAGATGGCAGATGACATTTTGACGTTTGACACTACTGACACAAAAAACAAAAAAGGGTAAAATGTTACTCGAAAACGACACCCATAAACATGTTTAGTGTCATAGTGTCAAAATACCATCATGCCAGATTGCTTTCAAACTCGATATCCGAGGGTCCGCGAGTAGCTTTAAACATGAATCCGTTATCATTAATGAAAAAACTGGCCGTCATTATGAAATCTTCAGATTTTGGACCGATTGCTTTCAAAATCGATATCTGAGCGTCAGCGTAGTCTCCAAACATGAATCCGTTATCAAAAACGGAAAAAGTAGCCGCCATATATTGAAATTTTTAGTATTTCGACCGATTGCCTTCAAAATCGATATCTGAGCGTCCGAGTAGTCTCCAAACATGAATCCGTTATCAAAAATGGAAAAAGTGGCCGCCATATTGAAATTTTTAGTATTTCTACCGATTGCCTTCAAAATCGATATCTGAAGTGCTCACCAATATTGAATTTGTTGTCAGAATATGAAAAAATAGGCGTAAACTAGGGAATTTTAAGTTGAACGATTAATTTCTGTCTGTATTGATATCTGAAGATCTAGAAAAGCGAACGCCGAATGACACGACCGTTTTATTAGAATGATTATATGGCATACATGTAACAGCTTACAAAAATTTCATCGCAATCGAGTCATTATAGTACCTACAGGAATTAGATTAGGTATTTCAACACTTAAACCATACTCGCGCTTGACGTTCTTTTATCAAAAAATTACTTTCTTAGTCACTATACACACAACCAGCTCACGAAAATGAAGTAAATGTAACGCTATTCACGACACATTACTAACTTACGTTGAAAAATTTTAATTTATTGTTGAATATAGTTTAATAGTCGCATAGGGCAATGTAACAGAATAGATAAAAAGTAAACAAATTGCTTATTCTACGCTGACGAAGTCGCGAACAAAAGCTAGTATATTATTTTTTATATTATATATTGCAAACGTAGGTTTTTTTTGAGTCACTTTGTAAGCTGAGACGTATCTAGACGTATCTAGTTTCTGGTGCAACGGAATGTACGTAATGTGTGCATAAATAAAATTATTAAGGTGAAAGGTCACTTACTGACTAACGAACGAATCACTCACGACATCCTCGAAAACTATTGGAGCAATCAAGAATATCAAGATGAAATTTGGCAAAGCGGTAGCTTATCGTAGACCTGTTAGGAACGGATTTTGCGACAGGGACAGGGCCAGATATAAGTGGCTTAAAGGGCTCTTGCTAGTTTGTATTTTTTCATATTCTGACTACACATTAAACATTTGGAGACCACTCCGACCCTCAATTATCGACTTTGAAAGCAATCGGTCCAAAAACTAATGATTTCAAAAAGGCGGTCAGTTTTTTCATTCTTGATAACGGATTCATGTTTGGGGACCACTAGGATCCTCAGATATCGATTTTGAAGGTAATCAGTCGAAAAACTAAAAATTTCCATATGGTGGCCATTTTTTCCATTTCTGATAACGGATTCATGTTTAGAGACCACTCGGATCTTCAGATTTCGATTTTCAAAACAATCAGTCCAAAAATTAAATATTAAATAGTAGATAACGAATTCGTATTAAGAGACGACTCGGACTTTCAGATATCAATTTTGAAAACAATCGATCCAAAAACTAAATATTTCAAAATGGCGGCCACTTTTTCCATTTCTGATAACGGATTCATGTTCGGAGACCACTCGGACCCTCAGATTTCGATTTTGAAATCAATCGGTCCAAAAATTAAAGATTTCAAAATGGCGGCCACTTTTTCCATTTCTGATAACGGATTCATGTTCGGAGACCACTCGGACCCTCAGATTTCGATTTTGAAAACAATCGGTCCAAAAACTAAAGATTTCAAAATGGCGGCCACTTTTTCCATTTCTGATAACGGATTCATGTTTAGAGACCACTCGGGCCCTCAGATATCAATTTTGAAAACAATCAGTCAAAAAACTGAATATTTCAAAATGGCGGCCACTTTTTCCATTTTTGATAACGTATTCGTGTTTAAAGACCACTCGGACCCTTAGATATCGATTTTGAAAATAATAGGTCGAAAAACTAAAATTTTAAAATGGCGGGGTTAACCGGTTAATTTCACTCAACAAAACCTGAATTGGTGCAAAAACCGGTTTATTTAATAACCGGTTAAAAAACCGGTAACCAAACCGTTAACCGCAATCCATTTCGGTATCGGCCATTGACCCCAAACCGGTTAATTTCAAAAACCGGTTTCCGATCCCTGCTTCATAAAGCGACGTATTTTGCAAATACCTACACAAAAACTTTAGTGTGAATCCTAGTGTGAATCCAGCATGCTTATTACGTAACTCGCTCGCGATCACCATCGTCTTCATTTTGACAGTTCATGTATGGGCTGACAATTGGCATCGGAATCAGCTAGCTGTCACGTTCATACAAGAACTGTCAAAATGAACACGATGGCGATTGCGAGCGAGTTACGTAATAAGCTAGCAGGTTCTAAACGAGATCCTCTGCTAGAGGCCATAACGTTAAACCACTAGGCTGCCAGGGATTATAAGGGAGGTACCTACCTACTTAAGGAAGAGAACTGATTCATTTAGGAGAACTCATGACCCTGTGGTCATGAGTTCTCCTAAATGAATAAGTTGGCTATCCAAATAGGCTTTGCATCCTCCTAGAGTTAGAAAAAGAGGTCGTCCCAATACAACTTGACATCACCATCGTGTTCATTTTGACAGTTCTTGTATGAATGTGACAGCTAGCTGATTCCGATGCCAATTGTCAGCCCATACATTAACTGTCAAAATGAAGACGATGGTGATCGCGAGCGAGTTACGTAATAAGCCTGCTGAGTTGGAATTAGGACGTCATGGTAAGGCCCCTGAAGTAGTCGCCTCTGCAGCAGTCAGTTGTACTAACGGGTAGGCATAGGCAATTTTTGGACGGTTGAATGTTAGCAAAACTTGTCCTTTGTTATGCAAACTGTACAGGCATTGGACCGAAACCTTCTGTAGGTATTCAAAATATTATGGGTCTCATTCGATACAAAGACCGGACTTTACGCGTGCAAAATATCTGTATAGAGACAGATAGCAATATTTGAAGGCGAATGGCATGAGTCACGCTATGCCTGACCAAACTATAATTCCTTTATTATAGGACACTGGGACTTAGCCTCAAAGGAATAAAGTTCGCAGTTGAATGATCCAAGGTTTATCAGCTGCAATGTTTAGTTTGCAGTGTAAATTGAAATTTGTTACCGTTTGACCCATTTATGCGGGTTCCCGGGAGTATTTTGTTGATTTATAAACGTCTGTCGTGAAAATTAGTTGAGGAAAGACACGAATTAATACCCAGAACTCGGCTAACGAGCTATAGAGTATTAGCACTCGAAAATACGGGAATTATATTGAAATATTTGTTTATTCGAAGCTCACCTAAGTAGCAACTGGTTTCTCTAAACTTTGAATTGCAAATATCTTAGAGATTTTCAGTGCAGTGCAAGTAAAGGATCGTCCTTTCATACTAAAAAAAAAATAAAAAATAAAAAAATAAATAAAAAAAAACATTTATTTCGGACATCGGGATCCATATCGGGTTACTAATACAACTTAAACACTATGTTAGTTAATTAGGCTCATAGACTGTCAAAGAACCAACTTAATAAATACTACTACCAACTATAAACCGTATTGGTTTAATACTCAGAAGTAGAGGACTTTGGATGCAAAACACTCTTTATAATATTGAAGATCAGATTTATTGCTTTATAATTACAACTGTACAGTTCGTTTAGGTACTTAGGTAGAGTAATCGCGACAAAAGAGCAAGTGACTATCACCGATGCCGTAAAACGAATGGCCGGGCATGCCGATGGACTGCCCGCAGATTAATTTTATCCCCGCCATTTTACCTGCTTGTGATTGGTCGTCGATAACTGTCAGTCTCGGCCAATCACAAGTCAGCACAACTACCTTCAATTATGAAACTTTATAAAAATTAATGTAATTATTTAATCGGCACACAAATAATAATATGTATATCTAAATATCTATAACACAACTACCTACTTAATTTACTTTTACTTCTTCCAAGTTAAAGAGAGAGAGTTTCTTTAAAGATGAGTCAAAATAAGGTTACCTATGGTTAAAGTTGCCGTTTAAGTAACTCACATTTAGCACACTGGAGGCTTTGTATTTTATTTATTATTACAAGCTTTATACTAACTTGTTTACGAAGCGAAGTCGCCAGCTTGAAGTTAGTTCATATAAATACAGAGTATGAATAGTACGAGATAAAATGTGGAATGTTTATAACCCACAACATACTACTAACATTATTGAGATCTCTGTTATCTTGAAACGAATAAATTATTATTATTATGTAGGTAGGTACAGTAAAAAAACGTGGAATTAATCGTAAAAGTTAAACAGTACATAATATCTCGCGATGATGACACATTCAACAGTAGAGAAGGTCACCAGCTGTCTCATTATCAACGATTCACTTTATGCGCGGACATAAAGTAATGTTTTACGTTTAATCGAAGGCTGATAAAGGTACGTACCTACGTAAACGCAGTGGTTATAGGTTATCGGGTAAATTGCCAGTCAAGTTACTAACCGGTGAAGCTTTGATCTTGGCTTCTTTGACATCGCCTGTGGCTTACATGTAAATTATAGGGTTCTCTATTGATTTGCCGAAAATTTTATTGCCGAATTTCACTTCCCAACCAACGTTTGGCCGAATTTCATTTTGCCTATTCATCATTATGGCAACTTGTTAAAATGATTAGTTTCATTTTCAAAACTCACGATTGCCAACTCAACGTTTGTTTTTTTTTTACATGGTCACTTATTAAAATGTCATCATTTTTTATATAGCCAAATGGTACTACATAACCATTAATAAAAAATAAGACATTCTAAGGTAAAATAAAGACTGTTTATAAATTAAAACAAACATGTTCGCGGCTAAGGGGTGGCCCTAAACCTAAACCTAATCGCCGCACCTAAACCTAAATTAATCCAAATTAATCATAAGAGTTTTTTGGCCTAGTGTAATGTAACATTTGCCATGTGAAAGATATTCCAAAAGTTTAAAATCAAAATGATATTCGTCATCACGAAAATTCGGCCAAATGAGGGGTTGGCATACAAAAGTTTGCCAATTGTCAGTTGTCAAAGTGAACATTCGGTGAAATGTTGGTTGCCAAATGAAATTCGATCAAATAAAATTCGGCGAAAAGGCAGAACACCAAATTATAGAGGCCTCCTGTGACCAAAGGGCTGACCAATATTTCGCTCACCGATAAGCATTGCCATACAAGCGTGGTATCTTTCTTTACGATGTTCGCTACGCTCACATCGTAACCCACACCACTCGCCTTTTTGGACCTCTCTTATACAACTGTTGCATAAAATACTATTAAAGTTTTGACTGTTTTTTTTTGTAATTATTTGTTTTTCTTTTTCATTAAAACCTCACAAATTATATAGGGCCTCTTAAAACTCCGGAATATTTCCGCAGGTGGTTGAGTTAGTGTGATTAAACACTCCTCTACAATTTTTTCATCATAGTCTTGGCTCTTTTTGGCTTCAAAATTAAATCACCCCTTATAATGTACGGTAACATTTGTCAAGCACAATTGAAAAATCCTGAAATAACATTTACAGGGGTGTACAGTCAAGGGCATAAATATATGTACGTTACCAAGACGTCAAAAACATCTATACTTACCTACACTTTATGTCATAAACAATACCGGTGACACATATATTTGACATGGTGGCTGTATCGATATTTATGCCCTCGACTATACGTAGTAACTGAGATCCGATCTTTGAAAGCGGTGTAAATATGTGTATTAATATAAAAACTAGAGCTCGAATGAATTTTTCGATTAGTCGACTAGATTATTTAGAGCTGGAACATTACTATTACTATATGACGACTTAAAGACGTCATGGTAACCCCTATACTTTTTTTCTAATTTAGGTAGGTACTCGTATTAAAAAAATTATGAGTACCTATGGTGTGTTATTTCAATAATTATAATACCTACAAAGAAGATTTTAAAAAATTGTATGTGTATGTGTTGTTATGCTGTATATATTATATCTTTAAAATAACAGAAAACCACGAAAACCAGACACAAAATAGATACAGCTAAATAAAATTCCAAAACAAATGAAAACCCCGTATCTGTTTGTATGGTAGTGAATTTATTTTGTGGTTTTTGTTTTCCCATTATCCTGTTGTTTCAAATAAGTACCATCGTAGTTCAAAATCCACTTTACATAATTAGGAATTAAGATCCATTGTTGCTTTATCTACTGTAAAAACCAAATACGATATCAAAATCGGACATAACATAATTTTGCTACATACCTAAAAGTTGTATAATTTGACGCAAATAAAGAACCAGTACAGTCACCAGCATAAATAAGTGATCACTTTTGTACCTTGTCACTTTAAAGTCATGTTTGAAAAACCATACGAAATCATGTAACGACTGAAAGCGGCAAGGTACAAAAATGATCACTTATTTATGCTGGTGACTGTACCTACTGTACTCGTGAATATCTGTAATTACGAGTATGAATCGATCGGTTCATGTTCTTTTAATGTGACTGTTGAAAATTTGGTACCTATTTTACGGAATTCCGAGATTACCGAAAATCCTTACGAATTCCCAAAAGAGCATTTTTCAAGAGCATACTTCAAAATAATTTTATGACATCCCTACTTAGAATCACCAGCTGTTTCAGTCACCTTAAAGTCAACTAAGTAATTAAAAAAAGAACACGGTTCAAGCCTCACCGTAATTTTAGAGTCCAAAAACTTCTGTGTTAAAAAAAATACAAAAAGGTATTCTTAGAACTCGTATAGTATAGTACCTATACATTGCAAAATTAAGGGACAAAAAAATGACCCAATTTTTTTTCCTATTTTTGTTACTATTTTCCTATTTTTTTCCCTAGTTTTGTAACGAAATGGAAAAACGTAGAGAATGTATGACAATTTCGGGAAATCTTTTCTGTCCTACAGGGATGGAAAGAGGTCGTGATTATGAGTGGAAACAGCATGCAATTCGTAGTATAAGAGTCGTTTTCAAAAAACGTACATAGTTAAAGGACTTAATTAAAACCAAAGTTAATTTGAGAATAGCTCAAAAATTACATCGTGGTCTTTAATAACGCTGCATGAAATGTCAATGTCTCTAGACTTAGTGGTTGACACTATTATGGGATGTTGTATGTATGTATGTATGTATGGATGTTATATGTATAATTCCCTATAATTCCCGATGCCATGGGAAAATCGGAACGAAAATAGCGTAAGTCTTATTCCAGACATTAAGCTATTTGCAATACTTCATTTTATCCAAATCCTTCCAATTGTTTTAGCTTCAAAGAGTATTTCAACATACAGACAGATAGATATTACACTCAGAAACTTATTAATACTTTAATGATGGAATATTTTAGGTGCACAATGCCTTGAACTTGAGTTTTTGCCTGTTTGTTTACAATTACGACGCAGTAAGTGATATTATGCTCGCTAAGTTTAAATTAGACGCCAAACAAGATAATTTTGGATGAATCAATTCGCAGGCTGCATTTAAAAGACATAAAATTGACACAACGCATTTGAGGTTTTAAAGGCCAATGCGTAGTTAGATTAGGGTTACCATTTGTTCGGAGTTATTCGGAAAACTCCGTAATTTCTTCCGTCCAGACTTTTTTGTGCAGGTAATTTTTTTGTTTAAGTAGGTACACCTAGGTATTTTTCAGGCTTATTGTCTAACTCGCTCGCAATCGCCATCGTATTCATTTTGACAGTTCTTGTATGGGCTGACAATTGGCATCGGAATTAGCTAGCTGTCACATTCATACAAGAACTGTCAAAATGAACACGATGGCGATTTTAAAGAAGAAAAACAAAAAAAAACCAGACATGAAAATGATGATTGCGAGCGAGTTAGACAATAAGCCTACTGATTAGGACTGTACCACCCCTCTCTGTTAATTTCCTGATATCTCAAACGTCAGTTATCAACGATGTCTCTTTTTGTTTCAAAAAAATAAACAGAGAACATTACAGCTATCTGACATTTTAATATAACCATCAGACACTTACAGGTCCCTATTCTTCATATTTTACTTCGTATTTATATGCCCGGCTCTTCGACCGACCGTCGCAGTGTCAACATCTACCGAAGATGTCTCGGAGAGAGGTGAAACACGTGTCAGCATTGTTTGTGGTGGTTAAAGGTTTTGATTGTGATTTCGGTTACTTTTTCGTTGATTATTGCATTTTATTATTCTAAGCATTGTTTGCATGTTCTATTCGTGATTGAACGGGAGTGTGGCTGTTTTGTATGACTGGACCACACTATATCGCGGAGTAGCAAAGTAGAGTTATGCTTTTATTTTTGTCCGGCTCTCATAGGGACTTTCCATATGTCAAAATGGTAACTCTAGCTAGATAGGTACTAATTTTATTCTGCATTGACGGAAGTCGGTACGTGGCACCTCTGTTGTTTATATAATTAGTTAGACACGCATTCGAATAGTCTTGAACGGGCTTCCTACTTGCAACGAGTAATATTAATCATTCATTCATGTTGAGGTTATAAATAGATTCCATGAATCTCAAGGTGAAGAAGTTGTGCGTGATCTTAAAAAAAGAATTTATTTATTTTACCGTGTTTAGTTTGATGGTCGCAGTCGCAGTAAAAACTTGTTCGCTGTTTACTTACGATAAAATGTATGTTTTGGTAATATTTCAGTGCGTGCTAAGGCAATAAATAAATATCAAATGCCACTGGTTACCAAATATTAAAAGTTGGTACTACTAGTATTAGTTTTGTTTAAATATGCATTTTTTTATAGACTTTGCCATTCACTTTTAGTACCTACTATAAGCATAAAAATGATTTAAACACATACATAAATACATAAATCACGTCTTTATCCCTTTCGGAGTAGACAGAGCCCAAGGTAACAAGATCTAAAGGCCACGTTTAACATAATTGTGGGTGTATATAGGTGGAAAAGGGAAACAAAATAGTGATGAGTTGCTAGCCGCATCGTCTATAGCACGATTCCCAACATATTCACCCATTCCCTCGATGGGCTTTTACCATCTGCACGGAAGAGAAGCTACTGGCACATTCTATGTTTTTTCTTTGCTCCCAGACCAGGGGCCCGATTTTTAAAAGCACATGTGTGAAAATACCACTCGAAAGTGGTGAAAAATTGTGCTGAATTTGAAATACGTGTAGCTTAGAAGATACTTACGGCTCTCATTAATCATGTGGACTATGCAAAAATTTGGTTAGAGCCGTAGTTTTGAAGATATAAACAGATTTATACCACTTTAGAGTGGTACTTTGGAGTGATGTGATTCCAAAAATCGGGGCCCAGCGTGGAAATTATTTAAACTAGTGACATTTTGATAATCTAATATAGATACCTTCAATACACTCATATGCATACGTACGTGTATCCAATAGTCGGTGTGGACCTACCTAGGTGTGGATTTTTAATATCTAACGATATAGGTTGTTATTAAATGGCTTTATTAGTACAAAATCTAGAATCAAAACTATAGCATAGTTAACTCTCTCCAAAAACTACGTGTCAAAGCACTGAGAGGGATTCAAACTAGCATAATAGGTAGCGTAGGCGACACAGTTTCCAAGATATTAAAATTGAGCGGCAGTACTTGAAATCTAATGCAATTTGCGACATGCACTCACGACTCTGTCAAATTGACAGGCGAGGTCGAGCGCGGGATTCGGTAAACATCGCGGACCTTGGCGCGCGCTAATTCGACGCAATCGCATGGAAAATGGAGGGATGGATGTGGCTGTGTGTGGAGAACTAAATAATAATTTGGTTTGGTGTTGTGATTCAACCACCGCAAACTTCTCTTCTGTTGAGTAGGTATATGGCTCTCGCATTCAGGGCCGGATTTAAGGTAGGGCAACCGGGGCTACAGCCCCTGGGCCTCCACAAAAGAGGGGCCCCCACAGTAGACTTAAAAAAAACAAATTCAGACTAGTAAACACTATTAAACAAGTTGGACAGGAAAATAATTTGGAGCCAGGGGCCTCCACTCCTTTGTTGCCCAGAGGCCTCCAGACCTCTAAATCCGGCGCTGCTCGCATTGATTTATACAGCCACAGAAGGCGTTGTTTCCCAGACGATACGCCATAATTCGTCTGTGCTGTGACAGACGCAAATACTTTATATTAAGTATATGGTGATTGTAACTCGTTTTTTTTTCAGCATTTCAGAAGAAACAAGGTGAACTAAGGCGTTATCTTTGTATCGGGGCGCGGGGAAGGAAGATATTTTATTATTATAATTATTTGTAGAGAAGTAAAACACGTCTTGTATGTTCTAAGTGTCGATTGCAGTTCTTTTATTTTAAAATTCAGTTTGTTTATATAACAATTTACCATAGACAATGCATAGACAATGATACATGCCCTTTCTTAAAATTAAAATTTACAATTTTTTTGACGTTGACGTCTCTTGGACATTTGACTTTGACATGACAATGACATTTCATTTATATTGACTTGACAACATGTGATAATAATTCTATATTACAATTTAAAATAACTTAATATTATACATTTATTACGAATTATCCATATATACAAATTTACATTAAATATAAATAAATTCAGTGTTACATCGTCATCTTAATACTAATTAGATATAAGTCATCTGTATGTAATTTTACAATAAATATTATCTTACAAGTCTAATCTGTTTGTTTTCTTTAACAATCTACCTTTTGAACTGTACCTTATTTCAGGAGTATTGCTGCTGATAGCCATATCCATCATTTCAGGTAAGTTTTGTACATCTGTCTGATTATCTGACTCTGACAAGACTATTTGGTTTTCAGATAAGAATTCAGTGTCTTGATCACTTTCATTAACCTCTACAAATTCTGGAGATTGGAAAGTATCCGTTTCATTATATGGACTTGACATAGGACTTACAATATTTTGATAATTAGACATTTCTTTTTGTGCACTTGACGGACCGATTTCATTATTATTGTTTGACGGACTAATTACACTTGACTGACTTGACTCTATAGACATAAACGTTTCATTTATAGAATTTGTTTTGGAATCTTGGCTTACATTTTCATTCCCTGTTTGACTTTTAGCATTCTTAATATAATCAGGAATATGATAACATCTTACTTTATCTTCCCCCTTCAAACAATTTTCATTTTCATTTGACTTTTGACTTTTTGACTTTATTTTATTGTCCGACTGATATTTACTATTTGTAAATGTTTGACTTGACTGAGCGGACTGTGAATTTTGACTGTTATTTTTATTGTGTGACCGTGACAGACACAACTTAAACAACTTAATATGTTGTGTATTTCTTCTATATGTTGCACCATTGTCACTTTTTACTATATAAGATCTAGGGAATCTAGTCTTAGACAAAATAAAACCTTTAGACCATGTTAGATCTTTAGGGTTTTTCTTAAAATAGACTTGATCGTTCAGTTGAAATTCTTGTGGTTTACTAGCACTTTTATTATAGTATGACTTTCTTTTTTCTATTATTTCAGACTTTGTTTTGAAATGTTCAGAAAATTTGACAATTCTAGGCTTTAAGTTTTTTGTTTGTGTAGGTAGTTTGGTTCTTAGTGCTCTAGACATAAGCAGTTCTGAGGGTGATTTTAAATTTCCTCTTGGTGTTGTCCTATATTGTAATAGACCTATATAAATATCTGTACCTGAGCTTTCACATTTTTTTAATATGTTTTTTATTATTTTTACAGAAATTTCTGCAAGACCGTTGGATCGAGCTAAATGAGGACTAGATACAATATGTTCAATATCCCAGTCTCTCATAAAATTCTGAAACTCTTGGGAATTATAAGGAGGTCCTCCGTCACTCACCAATTGCATGGGAATACCGTGACGGGCAAAAATTGATTTTAAATGTGTTATTACAGTCTTACTTCGATGATCTGTATTTAAATGAGCTATTTCAATGTAATTTGAATAATAATCTACTACTATAAGATATTTTTTGTTATTGTAATCAAATAAATCTGTTGCTACTTTTTGCCATGGTATTATTGGTTGTTCATGTGTTAATAAAGTTTCCTTTGTTTTATTTGAACTGTATGTCATACAAGTCTCACATTGTCTTATTTTCATTTCAATGTCATGATAAATGTTTGGCCAAAATACAATACCGCGGGCTAAATTTTTAGTTTTTTCCATGCCCATGTGACCTTCATGCAATGTTTGTAATATTTGTGTTCGCATTGACTTAGGAATAATTACAGATTGGCCCTTGAAAACTATTTCATCTATTACATGAATTTCATCTCTAACATTCCAATATGGCAAAGTTAGTGGGTCACACTGTTGTTTACTGTTAGGCCATCCTGTTTTATGGTATTCTATTAATTTTTGTAAGGTTATGTCTGACTTTGTATGAGATACAATTTGCTGCAACCTTTCCTGAGTGATTGCTAAATTAGATGTCAATAACTTTACTTGACAGACAATATTGTTCTCCAATTCATCAAAATCGAACTTATCTACTTTAGTGTTTGATATAGGAGCCCTAGACAGTGTATCTGAAACATACATTTCACTACCTTTTGTGTAAGAAACTACCAAGTCATAAGATTGCAATGTTATCATCATTCTTTGGAGACGTGTTGGAACATCTGAGAGTGGTTTTTTAAATAATGTTACCAGAGGCTGATGATCTGTCTCGACATGAGTAGTTTTTCCATAAATATATTGATGGAATTTTTTACATCCAAAAACAATAGCATATAACTCTTTCTCAATTTGTGCATAGTTTTCTTGTGTTTTTGTAAGTGACTTAGACGAGTATGCAATAGGGTTTTTCCCATGAAAAATTACTGCACCGACAGCTTTTTGGCTTGCATCTACCGACATTCTGACAGGTTTGTTTACATCATAATGCACTAGAACAGGTGACTGACAGATGAGCTCTTTTAAATTTATGAATTGTTTATTGTGGTTATGCGTCCACTGCCAAATGTTTTGCTTTTTAAGAAGATCTCTAAGTAGGGTTGTTTCATGAGCTAAATTAGGAATATATGAACCTAAATAATTCACCATACCGAGGAACCGTTGGAGGTCCTTGACATTCTCCGGCCTAGGCATTTTCATGATTGCTTCGACTTTAGAAGCATCTGCTGATATGCCATCTTTATTAAAAATATGTCCTACGTAAGTTATTTCTGTTTGACTGAAATGACACTTTGACCTATTAAATTTTAGATTTACTTCACTAGCTTTTTTAAAAACATTTTCAAGCCTCGCATCATGTTCTGCTTGGTTAGACCCATACACAAGTAGGTCATCAACAAAAATCAGAACACCAGGCAACTCCCCAAACAAGTCTGTCATAACTCTATGAAAAATTTCACCGCTTGAATTTATGCCATAAGGCAGACGAAGGAATTTGTATCTACCAAATTGTGTGTTAAAAGTACAGAGGTCACTACTCTCTTCATCAAGTTTGATCATCCAGTATCCCGAGTTAGCATCTAATTTTGAAAAAATAGCAGCACCGGCTACTTTTGAGCGTAAATCGTCTAAAGTAGGATATGGAAAATGAGGTCTTTTAATAGCTTTATTAAGGTTTCTTGGGTCTAGACAAATGCGCAATTCGCCATTAGGTTTTTGCACTGGGACAATAGCGTTAACCCACGCAGTTGGCTTAGTTACTTTCTGAATGACTAGCATTTTTTCCATTCTATCTAACTCTGTTTTAAGTTTTGGGTGTAATGCAAAAGGAATTCTACGAACCGGGCAGATTTTCGGTGTAATATTCGTATCTGTATCTATATGAGCATGACATGGTAAACATCCTAAGCCCTCAAATGTATCACTGTAATTATCAATGATTGTTTGTACTGACCTTTGATTATTGTTTTGTTTGTCAGTTAATTCAAATAGTCTTTTCACAATGCCACAGTCTTCGCAAGTTTTCCAGCCCAATATTGTCGCACACTTACATTTTACAACAATGAATTTAATTTTAACCTTATGACCGTTGTCAAATGTGCAAGTCAGTGTGACACTGCCTACATTTTCAATTAATTGTCCTGAAAACGTAAAAATTCTTTCATTTGAATTTTGAATATGAATTTGTGTGTTACACATTTTTTCTAAAAGTTTTAGAGTTTCTAAGGAAATGACATTAATATCTGCTCCAGTGTCAATTTGACAACTGAGTCTTTGGTTCTGAAAGTTTACGTTTATATTCCAATTATGAGATTTATTAGTATGTCTATCATTATCAATTGAATTAATTATAAAATCATTAGAAAAATTATACTGATCATTAATGTCACATTTATTTAAATTTCTTATGTCAATAGAACTTACATTTTTCTGGTTTTTATGGTCGTTGAAAAAACAATATTTTGCAAAATGGTTCGGTTTTTTGCAAATGGAACATATTTTTCCCTGTGCCGGACATCTTATTCGGTGTCGTTGCCCACACTTTCTGCAGACAGCATTATTGACCACTTTTGACTTGCTATTTGAATTGGACCTGAAACTATCTGAAAAAGAATTTCTTCGTTCTTGACTTTGACTTTTATTTCTGGCTCTTCTTGGATTTGTGGATGGTCTTGTTGGTGTTGAGCTTCTACCCACATAATTATTATATCTTGAAATATGCTGAACTTGTGCTTCCTTTTCTTCATTTCCCAATTTTTTGGATCTTTGGCACGATAATTCCATTGTTTTGGCGACTTCGACTGCTTCATTTATGTCTTTTAATGTTTTTTGCAGAAGTTTTTCTTTAATTTGTTCATTTTTTATTCCAATTATGAACATGTCTTTGACTAACGACTTTTGTAAAGTTTCAAATTTGCAACTCGACGACAGGTTGTTTAAATGAGTCACATATTCATCTAAACTCTCGTTAGTTTTTTGATATCGGGTAAAGAAATTAAATCTCTCGACCGTTACATTTTTGTATTCGTTAAATTTCAAATCAAATTTTTCAAGAATGGAGGGTAGAGTTTCGTTTTTTGAGTCGACGTTAAATGAATTGAATATTTGGAGGCCTTCATCACCGATTGAATTTAGGAATATGGCAATTTGTTTAGCGTTTGGCACCTTTTCTAAATCATTGGCTTCGAAATAGATCATGAATTTTTGCTTCCATAATTTCCATTTCTCTGAGTTGGCGTACTCCTTTCCGCCATTCTCTTTAGTAAGACATAAAGGTTTTAGACTGTTAGCCAAAATAATGTTGTGTACCTTGTCTTTGTCCTGCATTTTCTTTGTTCTTGCTTCTTGACTTTTGAATTGCCTCTTCTGGCTTCAACGACTTCTGTTTTATACGGCTTTATTTTTTCACTTTTTACGACTTTTGTTACCGACTTTGACTTCTGATAACACAGCTTCGAATTCTGACAACCCAAGTTCGACTTCTGACACCATGTATCGGGGCGCGGGGAAGGAAGATATTTTATTATTATAATTATTTGTAGAGAAGTAAAACACGTCTTGTATGTTCTAAGTGTCGATTGCAGTTCTTTTATTTTAAAATTCAGTTTGTTTATATAACAATTTACCATAGACAATGCATAGACAATGATACAATCTTGATCTGTCTGTTTATTGAAAAATCCTTCTACAAAATAAATAAAAGCAAATATGTAGGTACCTAACAATACTAGGGATGATAATATTGAGAACCAGTTACTGATTTTAAAAAGCAAATATTGATAGAAATAGAGGCACTAAGTGATATCTTTTAATAATACATTATGTGTGAGAGCGAGAAGCCACGGCATGCATTGTTTTGATTATAAAAGTTAGTCAGTAGTGTGACGATGCGGGAAGCGCTCCAATGAGGGCAGTCTCTCCACATCGCTCGCCCATGCCGGACGTGCACACTGAGTGGTTTCTTAATTATTGTCTTACTTTGAAGACATTCTTTGTTATTCATTTAAGACCTCCAAGGTCAATATCCGCCTATTTAACTCTTTCCCCGACATATATACTTACTTAAACTTAGTTCTTAACTCGGTTTAAATACATACGAGTAGGTAGGTACAGTCAAGGGCATAAATATATAATTTATTAACTACCAGAAAATTGAATAATGTATTGTAACTCTATGATAATGTTAATAAACACGTACCAGTTTAGAAACGCGGCAATGATGCAACCTATGAATCACTGTTTTTCAAGTTATCAAACCGTGGTGCTAAATACCTACTAACTTAGAATTTCTGTTTCAACTTCGAAAAAACACTAAAGCATGAATAAAATTGGTCACTTCTAGTATTTTTGTCTAAAGCCATATTCACTGCCCAAACAAACTAATAATAAACGAGTTGTTAGATAATTTAAAACACGTGTATGAGGTCTTCTTGTATAGCTTAGGAACGTTACCTATCTATACATACTATGGTCCCTATTTTTGAAAGCACATTGTGTGAAAATACCACTGGCCACTCTAACGATAACAGGAACCCACCTTTCGTTACCAAACTATTATATTATAACTACTACGAAGCATACCTTAGCACTCTCATTTTTACATACCGATACAAAAACCTTTAACGGATAAGACAATAAAAAGTTACAATCCTACGCAAGACTTCCGTTTGGTTTCAAGATAAAATACGGGTTAGGTGGCTACAAGTTTTTCAACGAGAGTTGGTCGAAATGTCTCGAATCGTTCACTACCTGCGTATGAGTCACGGCGAACAATATAAGCATACAACCAACAACATAATGAACATAATCATTTCATGTATGGCCCGTGTTGATGTGGCAGGTCTGGTCTATTCAGTTGCTAAGCAACGTTGAAAGATTCAAAAGTTTTAGGGGATTTATCTTGTTACTAGCGTTATAGCTGGCTGGGTATGACTAGGGAACGAACGGGGGGCCTCTGACAAGACAATTGCTTAGCTTTGTCAGATTGTCAGGCTTAAAAATAAATCGTTTTTATGAATTAGTGCGCCGGGCTACCAATGTTAGATGTTATATCTTCCTCAAGAATAATTTATGAGTGAGCTTGATAAGTTCGCGTACCTAATAAACTGTAAATAGAGGATTTTTTGCAGATACACCGAACTGGAGTATGTAGGAGCCAGACAGTACCTACTGAATTTAATACGTGCCAAGTTCAGGCGTAAATAGTCTAGACAGTTCAGGAATAGCTACTACCTAAAAGTAAAAGTCAACGACAGTGAAACACACGTAACAAACTTCATAGATCTTAAAAGAAAATAAAGAGTTGGCTGTATGGTATTAAACCTTTGCCTTTGGTAACTGTACAAGAAATATAATGTATAATAGATACAGTAAATAAAAACAAAAGCTGGCACTGTCTGGCCGAAATATTTCAGACGTGAAATTAGCATAGATATTGGCTCGAGTAACACGGGATCAAATTGCGGTCTGAAATAGTTCTACTGCCGTTTGAGAATTCCACTTTCGTTTAACATCCGGCACCAGTTCTCGATTTGATAAAAAGCAATGAAAAAGTAGGTAAGACTAAATAATACGCAGTTCAATGGCATCCAAAGTTAGCACAAGTTAAATGTTAAATTATTCCTAAAGGAAACTTTACTGTGGCACACTTCATGATCATCTTTACATAAATAAATTGAACGCTATGCAAGTAGGTAACTATATAAGTTTATATTTTTGAAGTATGAATTATAAAATGATACTTTAACAATCAAGATAATGTTTATCTTGACATTTCCAATATTCTGATGGTTGTTATCTAAATAAATAAATAAATCTGAATTTGTGCAGTTTTATTTTCATACTTTTTCGATAAAACTTTCGATCATCGAATTTCGACGATTACCCGAAGTTAAAAGCTTAAATTATTATGATCCATCACGTCTTGCTGTATATCCAAAAACTTTCAAATCTAATGAATAGTTCGTAAAGAAAGATAACTGTGTAACTTGGCGTAACTTTTAATACATAGGTACCTAGCGTAACTAAATAGGTAAACCTTTGAATAGGTAGGTAAACCTACTTATACCTCTTTATTCTTTCTTACCAGGCAAACAAAACTCGACGAAAGCTTTTAAAACTCGAATATTTCTTACTATTTGTGATGTCCAAAATTTCAGGATCCAATGGATTATGTAATTACTCGTAAATGAAGTTTACATGCTACTTTTCTCCAGGGTGTATCAGATAGCCCCTAACAATTTAATCAACTGGTGTATATAACCATAGCCATAGAAGCTAAAAAAAATATTAAAAAAAAATTGGAGTAATTTGATTTGGATTGCAGTTCATACTACCATTCCTATAGAAAATATAAAAAAAGTTTACTCCAATTTTTTTTTAATATTTTTTTTAGCTTCTGTACCTATGGTTATATACCCCAGTTGATTATTGTTAGGGGCTATCTGATACACCCTGTATATTTCAAACTGTTTATTCAAATGTAACAATTTACTTCTACAAGCCTTCCTCGCCACACGTGTTAACTAAGATAAATAAATAAGGTAAATTGAGAAAGGCGCGAACCACAGAGCAGACAATACTTTGTCTATGACGCGCACAAAATGGCCGCGGTTACCGCCAAAAGGAAATGTTAATGCATTTCCACACAAGGCAAGTTCGGATTAATGGAATACGCAGGTGTGCACGAGATAATAATAAGATTAAACTTACTTGTAGATATGGTCGTAGTTACGTAGATATAGTAAATGGAAAACAACAAGGTGTACTTTCGCTTCGAGTGATGTGCTTTTAAAAAGTGGGTACGTCCAGTAGGCTTATTGACTAACTCGCTCGCAATCACCATCGTAATCATTCTGACAGTTCATGTATGGGCTGACAATTGGCATCGGAATCAGCTAGCTGTCACATTCATACAAGAACCTGTCGAAATGAACACGATGGCGATTGAGAGCGAGTTAGACAATAAGCCTAGTAGTGGTTGTTGCTTACCAGGGTACTTACTGAAAGCTAGCAAACGCCTTTCGACGAATTATGTTTTTACTAACGAGGTAACTCGTTCAGCCTTCAGTATATACCTACCTTACCTAAGTATATATTTTCGCCTGGAAATTTTGAAGTTCTTTTCTTAGCTTTTTAAAAGAAGAAATTGTGAAATTTGAAAATGTAGGTTGAAGTTTGAAAGATTTTTTATTAGCCTCGTTACAGCTACCTCTATTAGATACTAGTTTCTGCCCGCGACTTCGTCCGCGTGGTATAAAACTTAAGAACTGGTGTTGATGTTGATAGTATATTTATATTCTGCAATAATTATTTACGTTGCGACTCTAGGCAGGTACGACCTTTGACATGTTTATCGCTATCCCGCGGGAACTATGCAATTTTCCGGGATAAAAAGTAGGTAGTCTATGTTTTAATTTAGGGTACCTGCTATCTCCGTCCCAAATTTGATCCAAATCCGTCCATTCGCTTCAGCGTGAAGAAGGAACAAACATACACACTCATTCAGTCAGTCACGTCCTCACTCAAGCTTTCGCATTTACATATAATATTAGTAGAATAACTAAGTTGTCTAATGTTTACATTACGAAGTGCTGTATCTAGACCGATTATTTGATCTAATGTAAAAACACATCATATTCACCTACAGACCACATGAATGGAGTTCCGTTCCATTGTAACATTTTCTTGTTCGAGCTTAGTGTGGTTTCATTATAATAAATATTTTAATTGCACTCCGTGAATGTTTTGAACTTGTAATTTGTTTTTTTATAAACTTAACAGCGTTGGTAGAATGTGGATTAAATTAAAACAGATATGGTGAGTTAAAGTCAATATAACGTCTAAGGTACTTTTTTTGTTTACAGAATCAGGTACAATGTGCCGGCACGTAAGTCTAGCGATGACGAGTCACGAGGGGATCTGCGCACCCACGGATACCGTATTTTATACTTCTGCGCATACAAGGTCATCGCTAGACTTACGTGCAGGCACTTATACATACCTACTTTTACGCGGTCCATTCATAATTAGAATTATGTTATTTGTACAACAAGAGAGCAAAGTTCGTTTTTGTTTTGTGTGTCGATTTTTAATCCTGAGTGCAGCGAGAGATTCAAAGACACGAGATACAAAACTTTGGTCTCGTGTCCAGCATATTTTTTTTCACCTCAGTAGCGAGAACATTTTCTCTTAAGCGAAAAAAATACAACAGGGCTAACCAAATTGTTTGTTTTACAAAATTCATAGTAAGTAATAATAATTTATTTCAGACCATTTTTTTTACAATTATCGATTACATTCGTTTATTACTTCGTATTTATCGAATAGGTACCTATGTGTAGTTTATTAAATCTTACATTCAACATGAAACTACCGTGAGACTCACACATAGGTAATTATAACACACCGGATAACTCACGTATAAAAGCCGAAGGATTGCTCCGACAATTGTTTCGGACTATTTCGAAGCCCTTCATCAGGGAGCGCTCGCCCGGCGGCAGCGAAACGAACACTTGTCAACAACAATTGTCGGAGCAATCTTGAGTTATCCGGTGTTTTGTAGTTTTGTAATGAAATCTTACATTATTTAAAATTTAGGCATTTAGGATTATTTTAGATTTCGATCAGTTCTTTTACTTTTTCTGTGTGTCTAGTCTACTCTTGCTTAATACCTATGTCCTGTTAATCGTTCTAAGGTCAACTGGAAGAAATCCCTTTTAGGGATAAGTTCGCCTTTGTGCATTTGTGTTGTCCTGTACCTATTCATCTTTTTCATGTGTTTTGTGTACCTACAATAAAGAGTTGTACAAACATACATACATTTTGTTTGTAGGGACTTATAGGTATACCTATGTATGTAATAATATACTAGAAGTACAAATACTATTTATTTTGAAAACAAACAATTCAAAAAAATTACGAATACTTAATTAAATATGCAGGAACCTTTAGGAACGCGTACATAATGGCATTCCAAACTAAATTCCGGGACGCACAAAAGTACTCGTAAAGGTCGTATTAGAAAAAAACCGCAACTTTTTAATTATACGTCCTTAAACTGTTACAACATTAAGGATTATTAATATTGAAAATTATTATTTAGGTACAATTTAAAATCATCATTTTTAAAATTACATTCTCTTTATTTCATAATAATAATATCATTCGATTATTTGAAAATAAAAAACACATTTAAAACCTTAATAGAGGAATTGAAATTTTACGGCTAAATGTGAATGCATTATCCAACCGTTTTAATGTTTTTTTTTCGAGCCTATTATCATTAGGCATGTAACTTGAAAATCAAGCATCGAATCGACTAGTCTCTATGTCTCGCTTTTTTGTATCGAAATGAAAGTGATAGATTGAAGGGAAGTACAAACCTTTCGATTTTAGTGAATAGACCCAGCATCGGAATTAAAGGAAATAATTAAAAAGTTACTTTGTCTCACGCTGAAAACAAAATTGAGTTTTGCTCACTCTCTGGAATGAACAAAACCCACCTGTTTGAGGTGCTGAGGTGAAAGATATTAAAAACTATTTTCATTTAAGTCTATCTAATATTTATAAACTTTAAAGATTTTGATGAAGCTTTGTTAACCATTATGAACCATCACGGTTAAACTAAACATGTTACATTCTTTCTGTTTTAAAATAGGTATCGCGTCCGGATCGGTGCATTTGCCTGGAGTTCAAATTTTTTTCATTCAAATATTACAGATTATCATCACTTTAAAATGAAAATGCCCGCAATGAGCTGAAGGCAGTAGATACCTATTTAGAAATTTTAAAGAACATTATAAAAGACTAGGATTAATCGGGTCAACGTTGACCAACGCTGAAGGTAATTATACTCCACTCCTTGTCCGAGACGGTTTACTATGTAGTCACGCTGATTGTACAGCGCCAGCCACTATGTCTAAAGAAAAAAAAAAAACAAAACTCTCTCGTTTGACAGCTATCTGACATGGCGTCATTACGCTTTTAGTGCGCGCGTTAGTCACCACTTTTTCCTCTCGTTTGTATTGTTTTGCTCAATATTTAAGTAAAGATGTATCTTAAATGCATATCACTTTATTTATGTTTAATATTGGATATGAGTAAGCATTTTCACAGTGATTATAAGTGTTATTGGGACGGGAAATGACAGGTTTGTTGTTGCGACTATTCGGCCCACTGTTTTGCATTTAAGAATGCATGGAAGGTACGTGTTTTTTTTTTGGTTCTTTTCTACTCTTGTGCATAGCATAATAAGATAACACATTGCATTACAAAAGTCGGAAATCACTCGTTTTTAATTACCTATAGCTAATTTAATGGTGTTTGTGTTTGGTTATGTTTTGCGTTTTGTTTCGGCCATAAACAAGAGAAGCAACTAACAGTTACTTACTAACCATGCTGCCTGTGACTTTTTATTACTAAAAACAATCGGTTATGTTGGCAAACAGTTGGTTGTCCTTTTTTCTGTATCTGTCTGTTGTGAATTTTTTTTTTTACTTCCTTTTTTCCCGCGATAACGATTTAACGGTTTGTTTTTTCTGTCGTGTGTTGCTTGCTTTCGTGCGTTCCGTACAAGTGCCCGAATTCTTTTGAGTTGTGCTTTTAAGTGGAGAAAATGGGTAAAAGAAGCAAAAGCGAAGATGAGGCGGGTATTAGGAAGAAAATACGACGGTTGGAGAAGAAATTGAAAAGAATTCCGAATCAAAATTCGTCGGTGTCTCCGCCTCCGCAGTCTCCTAGACCAGGGACCTCAAAGTCGCCCTCGCCTCCACGGGAGGAACTAAAGTCGGGCTCGGGACCATCGCCTGTGCCCCTTGTAACAGAGCAGGAACAGGACTTAGGTATGCTTGCACTCTTACTGCGTTCTGGTTAATACCTATTCCATACTTAAACGATAATCGGACTTTAAAATGAGAATGTGAGCCTATAATAAGAAATTAATGTGCATATTACACTTAATATAATTATAAATTATAATTATGCTGAGCTGGCCTAACAAAATATTATTGTGCGCCATCACGAGCGGATGGACAGACAATAATTACTCTATTGTGCGCCATCACGAGCGGATGGACAGACAATAGTTACTCTATTGTGCGCCATCACGAGAGGATGGACAGACAATAGTTACTCTAGTGCTACCATACAACGGGTAGAAATCTTTGCCCTCTTATTTTTTTTCTTTCTAACACATTTAAATTCATTCCAGATGAAATTGAGCTACCGGACGAATTCCTACAAGCCTTGGGCAATGAAGGTCGGGATATCATAGAAGTGGGTGATCCTATCAGACCCGAGTTGACAGAGCGGTGGTCTGGAATTATGTGCAAAGGACTAGGAAAAGATGCTAAGGAGCTTATAGTTAAGAAATATCCAATGCCACAGAACTTCCCTCGTTGCAGGGCCCCACTGATGAACCCTGAGATTACAGCAGCAATGTCCGGATTGGCCATAAAAAGGGATCGTAGAATTATGGCCCGCCAAGAGCTCACAGGCAAACTAATGACCTGCCTTGGTAAGTCATTAACTAATGTTCTAAAAGGCAACTTGATTACTAAATCCCTCATAGAAGAAATGAGTGATGCAGCCAAGATGGCTGCTGAGATTTTTTATGAAGACTCATCATCTCGAAGATTTTTTGCACTCACCGGAACTAACATAAATGTTAAAGAGGCAATTGAAGACTCAAAGCCAGATAAATATCTTTTTGGAGAAGACTGCTCTGAAAAAATCAAGTCTGCCCAGGCGGTTAGAAAGACAAGTACTCAAATTAAGTCATCGGAGTTAGGTAAACCACCACCAAAAGGCCCAAATCAAGTGTCAAATGTGAAGAGACAGGGAAACTGGAGAGGCCCACCGCAACGCTATCAGCATCAACCCCTGCAAGCTCGCGGTGGGCAACGAACACAACCATCAAGGAAATTTCACCAGAACCAGAATCCTGCTCATCAGAGGGACCAGAGGAGGAATCAGCACAAGTTCAGATCCAACCATCGCAAACATTATTAACACAGGTACATGCCGGCAGGATAAGTTTATTTGTTAATAATTGGCTTGAAATAACGGATGATCCTGTAATCCTAAGTTGGATACAGGGATATGAAATTCCATTCAGTACAAGGCCTCCGTCATTTCAAACCAAAGAACAGCACTGGTCCAGAACTGAAACTGATATTATAAAATTAGAAATTCAGAAATTAACCGCATTGGGTGCAATTTCATCATGTACATTTTGTGCGGGGCAATTTACTTCCCCAATATTTTTAGTGCCCAAGTCAAATGGGTCATACAGGTTCATTTTGAATTTAAAAAGGTTAAATAAGTACATCGTAACAGAACACTTTAAATTAGAAGATGTAAGAACAGCATGTAAGTTGATTACAAAGGACTGTTATTTAGCTACAATTGATCTTAAAGAGGCTTATTTTTCTGTACCAGTTGCAGAAAATTGTAAAAAATATCTTAGATTTACATTTAATGGGGAACTTTTCCAGTTCAACGCTTTACCTTATGGACTGTGCACTGCCCCTTTTGTTTTTACAAAACTTATTAAGCCAATAAGCACTTACCTCAGAAATCAGGATATTTTATTAACATGCTATTTGGATGACAGTTTGTTTGTTGCAAACACGAAAGAGAAATGCAAAAGAGTTGTGGAAACTGCTTGTAATATATTTCAGGACCTGGGTTTTTTAGTTAATTATGAAAAATGTTCCCTGACACCGAGTAGGATGTGTAAATATTTAGGATTCAATCTAGATTCATCAAACCTTTCTCTGTCAATACCGCTTAGTAAGCAAAGGTTAATCTTAGAAAAAATCAAGAGTTTTAGACAAAAAAGTAATTGTAGTATAAGAGCATTCTCTCAGCTAATAGGTACAATTAGTTCTACTTGCCAAGCTATCCCATATGGTTGGGTGTATACCAAACTTTTAGAAAGGGAAAAATACTTGGCACTTCTAAAATGTAATCAAAATTACAATGCCATGATGCCTCTCCCTTCAATAGTTAATAAAGAACTAGAGTGGTGGTATAACAACATTAACAAACATAATAAAATAAAACAACATAATTTTGTATTAGAAATCCACACAGATGCAAGTCTCACAGGCTGGGGTGCAGTTTGTAGGGACCAGAGTGCCTCTGGCTCTTGGTCAAGCTCAGAACAAAAACAACACATTAATTTTTTAGAGCTAAAAGCTGCTTTCTTGGGGCTCCAATGTTTTGCTAGGGACTTGTACAATTGTGAAGTGCTACTAAGGGTAGACAACACAACAGCTGTAGCATACATAAATAAAATGGGAGGTATACAATTCCCACACTTGAACAGTATTACAAGAGATATCTGGCAATGGTGTGAGGTTAGAAATCTTTGGCTTTTTACTTCTTATATTAACACCAAAGACAACTTCGAAGCAGATAAGGAGTCAAGGAGGATTAACATAGAATGGAAACTTTCTCAAAAAGCTTACACTAAAATATTGAAAGAATTTGGACATCCTGAAATAGATCTGTTCGCCTCAAGAATAAATAATAAATGTGATAAATTTGTTTCTTGGAAACGCGACCCTGAGGCCTGGGCAGTGGATGCTTTCACCATCAGTTGGAAAGATTTATTTTTCTATGCCTTCCCACCTTTTTCTTTAATTTTGAAATGCGTTCAAAAAATTCGTACGGATAAAGCTACTGGTATCTTGGTCTTTCCATACTGGCCATCCCAACCATGGTTTCCACTTGTTCGTATGTTAACTGTAGGCGAACTTCTAATATTTGAGCCAAACATAAATCTGTTATCCTCCCCTTTCAGGGAAAGTCACCCTCTCCACCACCAGCTTACCCTGGCTGCAGGAGTGTTGTCAGCCAAGCATACGTGAGACGAGGGACTCCCCCATCTGCTCTCGAAGTTATGCTGAACTCACTTTCTAGCAACACCATGAGACAGTATGACTCTTCACTTAGGTCCTGGTGGACTTTCTGCACTAATCATAACTTAGATACTTATCAAGCCTCTATACCATTCATCCTTAAGTTTTTAAGCGAATGTTTTAATAAGGGTGCATCTTATGGCACATTAAATTCAACGCGATCGGCCCTCTCGTTATTAATGGGACCAAGAATAGGGACTGATGATAGAATTAAGAGATTCATGAAAGGAGTTTTTCGATACAAACCACCAACTCCCAAATATGATGTCACATGGGATCCAGGAGTAGTTCTAAACTACTTGGCGAGTTATCCAGTAGTAGATATTCCCTTAGAAAAACTAACTAGAAAAATTGTTACAATACTGGCATTAGCAACGGGTCACAGAGTGCAAACACTTTCATTAATAAAATTAAAAAATATTAAATTCAATAACAATGCAGTACAAATATTTATACCAGATATAATTAAAACATCTAAAAAAGGCAGGCTCCAACCAATTCTCAATCTAAAATGCTATGAAAATAAAATGGAAATTTGTCCAGTTACTACACTGAAACATTACATTGATATGACTAGCCCCCTAAGGAAAGAGATTGATAAATTAATACTAACATATAAAAAGCCGTACCGTCCTGCTTCCACACAGACTATAAGTCGTTGGATAAAAATGACAATGGAGGAGGCTGGAATAAATATTAATGTTTTTACAGCACATAGCACAAGACATGCCTCTACTTCAGCTGCACTTAAATCTGGTATCAGTATAGATCAAATTCAGAAGACTGCAGGTTGGTCTGAAAATTCTGTGACCTTTGCTAGACATTACAATCGGCCAATTATCCAGAACACTAGCTTTAGTGAAGCAGTTTATCATACTACTCTTAGGTAATAAAAACTTATTGTTGTGATTCCCTATATTTGATTTGATTATTGTCTTTAGGTATATGTTATAATGGCAAGACGCCACCAATGAAAGTTATTTTATTGTTCTCTCTTTTGTTATTGAAGTAATAAATACTTATATTATTTTCAATTTATTTTTACTTATTTATTCACAACCCAAGCTTTTAACAGCTACATAGTAAACCGTCTCGGACAAGGAGTGGAGTATAATTATATGATTAAACGAACTTACCTGAAGTGAAGTTCTATCATAATTATACGTAGCTCCTTGTCCGAGACGGCATTCCCGAAACCCTCCCACTAATATTCTAATATTATCCCAAACAGGGTTGTTCATGCATAAATCTTTAAACGTAATGACGCCATGTCAGATAGCTGTCAAACGAGAGAGTTTTGTTTTTTTTTTTTCTTTAGACATAGTGGCTGGCGCTGTACAATCAGCGTGACTACATAGTAAACCGTCTCGGACAAGGAGCTACGTATAATTATGATAGAACTTCACTTCAGGTAAGTTCGTTTAATCATATAATAATATTATCAATTGTTATCAGTCGGCAGACTTCCTTATCTTGTTACTTTGCTGATAATATTATTATCAGAAGGACAAGTTAAAAGTACGAGCTTTCTCGAACAAATTACCTACAAAAAATAAGCAAGTCAAAATAATATTTTGTTGTGCAATTTGTTGGAAGTCGATCCCTATTGGGTTTGACACTATTAGCTGAATCTGAGGCATCTGAGGCACCGATTTCTATATATACCTATACTGTGCCGATTTCAAATAAATCAGTAGGTAGCGCACATCGAAATATATTTTGATAGGTAGGTTGTATTTACTTTATTATTTCATTGTTTACAATTTATTATGCTATTATTATTATTAATTTTTGACGATCTCAACAGAAATGATTATATTTGTGACATGCATGTTTTTATATAATGTAATTTTTGTTGATAAATAAATAAATCTAAATCTATGGCGTTTGGGGTGCGAAGTCGGAAACCTCCTCGAGAGCTCTAGTGTTACAGTTCCCTTCTAACAGAGGCTCTTGGCCTCACGGGGGGGGAAGGGTAACGCTTAGGCCGGTGCACCCTGGGCAGCAACGGTTAATTAATTTATTTAGTAAGTTAGTTAACTGTTGGCTAATATCCGACTGGGGGGGAGGGGTCAACACGCAACCCGGCCCATGGGGTCGGAACGTGGGCCGCTTGTCTTTTTCAAGACAGGGGGCCGTGAGGAGTAAACCTCTATAAAAAATCCAGAGGGTCGCACCCGCAGGTGCTTTTGGTGACGGACGCGATCATGCCTTCGGTACCGCTCTGCTTTCAGAGTAGTACATGAGGGTGTGAGAGCTGACGTGAGGGTCGGCGGGCATAAGCCTGCCATCGGAGCGGTGCGCCCCGTAAGGGACGCGATCGCGGAGCGGCGTGGCTCCGGCCACTGTCGGTCAACACGTAACCTCTATAAAAAATCCAAGCGGCACCAGCGAGGGAGGGCGGGAATTCCCAAACCTGCATTGCACAGGTGCCGCGGAGAGGGAACCCCATCCCGGGGTGGTCGTGGGGCGTTTGCGGTGACACCTTGTTCTCCCGCAGCGCCTCACATTCGACCGAGGAGGGAATCCGTGTGGTTTTTAGTGGGTATGCCTGCCGTCGCGGGAGAGCCCCACATACCCCCGGTAACCCCGTACTGGGCGGATGCATAAGGCGCATTTTCCACACCATAAAAAAAAAAGGTATATGGCGTTTATTTTGGAGGCGGTTTTAGTTTATATAAAAAAAATTAAACCGCATCTCTCGAAACTAGTGAAAAATTTAGCTGAATTATGAATCTAGTAGAATAACCGAAAATTACACTTCTAATAATTATATAATCCGTTAAAAATTTAAGCTTTAGTTTTAAAGCAGTTCTTAAGTACCTACCTACCTATAGTGTATTTCTTCCTATTATATATCTACGTGTACCTATCGATCGAATGTGTGTAAATAAATATTTCTCTCTTTTTCAATTCACAAATCATGAATACTTTCAAACCGTATTTTCGAGTGCGATTGCTATGAAAAATCGAGCCTCTATTATCTCACTACTTTCTCAGTGGCAAAACGTCCTTTTGAAGGGGTCTGCCTCGCTAATGGGGTTATTTAAAATCTAACAAAAGTGAAACGTATCTTATGACAGTGGGCGTAGTATGTTATACATTAAATTAACAAAAGGACCCTTTCCCAAAACAGCCGTGAAGATAGCCGGCTTTGCGTTCGCAAATGCCGTAATTATTACAGTAGTATTGAATGTTTTTTTCCCGTTTTTCGGCTTTTACAAACATGCATTTAGATAGGTAGGTAGGTAGGTATACCGTTTAAGGTATTTTTACCTGATTACAAATACCGGTAATCTAGTTAAAAGCGGTAGACTCCAACTGTAATTTACCGATAGGGTCCTCCAACAAAAAATACCGCTACAATGTGCTTGTTAATGGGATTAAAATGCGAACGGGAACATTTGTTTGCCAAATGCCTAGTTAATGTAATCCTTATTCATAACTAGCTTCTGCCCGCGACTTCGTCCGCGTAGAATTAGCAATTGACATGTTTGTCTCTATCCCGCGGGAACTTAGAATTTTTCCAGGATAAAAAGTAGCCTATGTTTTAATCTAGGGTACCAGCTATCTACGGTCCAAATTTTATCCAAATCCGTCCAGTCGTTTTTGCGTAAAGAAGGAACAAACATACACACTTACATCGTCACATCCATACATCCATCCATCCTCACAAACTCTCGCATTTATAATTTTCTATTACTTTCACGTTGGTGAAAAAAGGACGCGTAAAAACAGTTGATAAGCCTTTATTAGTCAAAATATAGATCTGGTTGACATAACGCAATATTCTCAAAAATAGACAAAATTGTTACGAAACAAACCTAATCTCATCAAAATCAATCTGTAGCTTTAGCTTGCACAATCAAAAAAACTTCATCTGCATTAAAAAAAATAAAGATACCTACATTGTTCTGTGTGTTAATCATTGTACTTTTCAATTTCATGTAAGTCTAAGTAAGAAAGAAAGAAAGAAAGAAAGAAGACATTTATTCATTTTGCAAGACACACAAATATAAGAGCATGTACACACAATTTTATAGAAAAAAAACAACAATAAAAAAACCAGACATGAAAATTTGATCATCAGCGTTGTGTAGTAGGCACTCGTAGTTATGTATTTTGACACTTTATACATCCGGAATAGGTACGTTTCAAATAAATAAACAGAACAAATATTGGGGTATCCAGGGACCTTCACTTTTCATATGACAGCCTGGTTATTCGCAACCCAGAGTCATGTTTGCTTTTCATTAAGCCTCGGAATGTCGGCACAACAAAGGCATTATCGGTTGACGAGCCGCCTGGCGACACACTTTCCAACTTAAACATTCTTATCGGATATCAACTTACGGCCGTGTCAATATGGCTTTATTTTATGAGGAACTAAGTATAAGGGTGGGCCTTTACAATTACTGGAACTGAGGCGACTTGTCGACACTAGAAGACCCAAGGCGCTAAGCTCAGGCGAAAATCGTTAAAAAGTCTCCAATTATAGATGTGGCTCTAGCTCCAGGAAAGTATCATGGTATGGTGTGTTTTATAGGATTTAGTTAGGGCATTCAAAACGACCACGCAGTAGGTAACGCGAGAATTAATTAACAACATTTTAGTGAGTAGGTACGAAACTAATCTATTATATCACAGAAAGGCAGTATTTTTATAACAGTCGTGATAATTGAACACATCCGTTTTACTAAGAAGAATAGCTGTACGTTGTACTTCTAGCAAGAACAACTCATCAAACATGAGTACAATATAAATCAATTATCACGTCCCTAATTAGTAGGCCGTTAAGTATCGAATTCTTCGTAAAGCCATTCATAATTTGTCACGGAAACTTAGCGTGTGTGCGGTTATTAAATACCTATCCGCTAGATAAAATCGTAAACAACTTCGTATTTAGGCGTGACTACGTAATATTACAATTGCGTCTAAAACAAACATCCGTACTGTCGCTGTGTCGGAAAATATCGTTGGATTGCATTACACTACTATGATTGACCGATCACTTGTAAATCAATAGCACCTTGGACCCGCAATGTATCACAATTCGAATATTATAGTCACAACGTAAAATGTTTTAGATTACATCAACTGGGAAGTTTCCTTTTTCCACTGCGAAATGCGAAACGGCATTTCACGTGATTCGATTTGGATTGAATTTTTGCCATTCTTAAATGCAAATACAAAAAACGTCAAAAAAGTCAAACAATACAATAAATAGGTAGGGGAGAGCGGGGCTGAAAGTGCCGGGGGTAAGTTGTTCCGATGAGAATAGAAACGCAAGTAAAAAACCGAGCGATTTGTGTAATGTTTGTCGTGAAACGTTATGGCACTATGTCGTTGTAAGAGCCGTTTCAGTTGCTTCCATTATGGTAGAATAGTAGTTAGGGAAGAAAAAACGAAATCGATGGTACAACTTACCCCGCAAAAAAAAATGATTTTGTCTTTGATTTTTTTTGTTAACTGTCGATAGTACATAAAAAATAATCACATATTTTGAAAGACTAAAAAACACTCTTTCAGCGCGTGTGAACTAAGATTTAATTTTTGAAGGATAAGGTTAGTTTTTGAAACGACGGAACAACCAGCCCCATAGCGGGGTTAGTTGTTCCGTTCCGATCGATACCCATGAAAAATGTTTTAGTAGGAAAACTGTTTAACGATGCACAAAACAATATCACTATTCAGAAACATCAATAATTATTCTTTAAATATATGCACAAGCCACACAATATTTACACTATTTTCATAGCTAAATTTTATATCATAACAATTATTTTGACAATCGGCACTTTCAGCCCCACTCTCCCCTAGTACAGTCAAATAATCCGCTCCGCGTCATACCAGGCGCAAAGGTGCCCTTCACGCTCGCAGCATTACCACGTTGTACCTACCGCGATGGACAACCTTTGCACCAGAAACGACCCGGAGCGAGGGTCAAGACCTCTCTCACGAAGGCGGTGCCCCACTTCTTTCAGTAGGCTTATTGTCTAACTCGCTCGCAATCGCTATCGTGTTCATTTTGACAGTTCATGTATTGGCTGACAGTTGGCATCGGAATCAGCTAGCTGTCACATTCATACAAGAACTGTCAAAATGAACACGATGGCGATCGCGAGCGAGTTAGACAATAAGCCTACAGAAACAGTATTGCCTCGGAGCCCCGACAGCCAGTCGTCTTCACCGCAAGCGGGACAAACAAATAGTTAGCGTGCTATAGCCTTGCTTAAAAGGACTAGAAACTATCAAAAGAATTGCTTGATAGAACAGTTATATAATTCTAAATTTGAATAATGACAATACTTCTCGGAACACTGACTATGACCATTTTGTCTGAAGTACATACATAAGGGAGCACACAATTGCATTAAAAATTAATACCGACTGTTTCTATCACCATCATAGATAATAAGATAGTGAGAGAGTGAGACAAAAAATCAACTATTTGTGGACATCAGCAACGCTAGAAGATTGCAGATGCGTTGGCAGCATAGAGAGCTAAGATGGAATATCTCATGTGTCAGTAATTTTAAGTAATCCCAAGCACTGTTGCTTGGCGGCCGGATTAGCGAAAGGAAATCATAAAGGGATTGTAAAATTGGATGAAAACTTTGACCCTTATTTATAGGACAAAATGAGAGAGAGAATGGAAGGTAGAGTCTCTCAGACGCACGAAGAAGACTATTAAGGTCAGACCACACCGGTGCGTAAAAGACGTCGACGGCACAACAAAATGTATGAAGAAACGGTGAGAAAACGTGACGCCTACGACACGTCACTGCTTAATTGCGTATACGCGACGGTGTGGTCGGACCTTTATAACTCTACTAGCTGTTGCCAGCGACTTCGTCTGCATAGAATTCGTTTATCGCTATCCCGCGGGAACTACGCAATTGTCCGGGATAAAAAGTAGCCTATGTGCTATTCCAGACTTTTCTCTATCTATGTGCCGAATTTCATCCAGATCCGTTGGGCCGTTCTGGCGTGATTGAGTAACAAACAAACATCCATCCATCCATCCATCTATCCATACTTTCGCATTTATAATATTAGTTAGATTTCTATCCGTAATCCTTATACTTGTTGCACAAATAAATAGTTTGATTTGAAACAAAAGGATCAATTTAAAACAATAGTAACGGGTTTTATCTAGTTACACAAACGGATAACTCACGTATAAAAGTCGAATGATGCTCGACATGTTTCGGACTAGTTCGTCGTCCTTCCTCTCGGGCGGCGGCAGCGAAACGAGCACGTGATACGTGAGTTATCCGTTTGTGAAACTACGATTGAGTCTCTCGGTAGTTTCATGTTGAAAGGGTTTTATCTACATTCGCGCTGGATATGTTATGGAAGACACGAAACATTTCATTTTTATAACACCTAAAACGGAGTTTTGTTTGGTCGCAGCGCAAATTGACACAGGTCCGTCATGCAACGCGCCTCGTCCCGCACTGACCGTATGGACGAAAATGGGGAGCGGTAGGAACTTGGGAGGGAATATTTCAGAAAACGAGGAAAATTTTTAAGAATTTTGACAAAGTAGGAAAATAAAGTTATTGTTCATTATTTTATGAAGCAGATTATAAAATTTCATCTCTTTCTGATAAAAAATGGAGCAGTAAAATGGTTACAAGTGAAAAAATAGGGGTGACTTTAGATTGCTTTTTCTCTGCTTTCTTTCACTAAAATGGATTTCTATGAAAACTATGTTACTTCTCATATCTTCCAGATTAGGATATATTTTTTCCGACATATAAATTGTTACGTTATAATGTAGAAAATGGTTACAACACAACTCATTTTCACGAAAATTTCAAAGGTCGAGCCTTAAAACTATAGGCTCAGAAATATGAAATGTTGTCAATTATTAAGCTTCCTTTTAGATTTATGCTGCAATTTTGCAATAAGTATATTATTTGTATTTGTATTTATATTTGTATAAAAAGTGTATTTAATTTTAATTAACTATAAGACTCATCTGTTGAAATTACCGCATCCAAATCACAAGATAGCATGTACATCTAGCGGCGGGCGAGTCGCATCGCCAGTCCTACCTTCCGATGTTTAACATAACTGAATGTACCTACCCGCTTTTGTTTATTATTAAGTCAATATTTGTTAGGTGCTGAATGCTCGTTTCTTTTTTTTCTATAATATACTTAAATTATTGTTCTCATGTAAGTGAAATTGTGTTAATTCTTTATGAGAATAAAGTTCTTAAACCATAACAGTCCGAGGCAGCCAAAGACCAAGTGTAATCTCGAACTAGGGGCCGATTTCTGAAAGCATATTACACGAACGAATGTGTATTATTCCAAAGTGGTAAAAATCTGTGCTAAAAGATGCTCCAAAATTACAAGTCAAATAAAATTTTCGACTTGTTGACTAGATAATCACAGGGTGCGATTTTTTAAATGCCACCCGAAAGTAGTAAAAAATCGAGCTCAATTAAAATACGAGTAGCTTAGAAGCAAATTACAACTCTAATTGGGAACTTCACACTGTGTATCACACACACCATTGATCTTCTTCGCACGTTGTGTGCTGCATGCTTATTACGTAACTCGCTTGCAATCGCCATCGTGTTCATTTTGACAGTTCTTGTATGAATGTGACAGCTAGCTGATTCCGATGCCAATTGTCAGCCCATACATGAACTGTCAAAATGAAGACGATGGTGATCGCGAGCGAGTTACGTAATAAGCTAGCTGGTGCCATACCGACGTCTTAATGCGACTCAATTCTGATTTAATTGTACGTTTTAGCCATTGGTTTTAGCTGTCATTTTTGTCACTTCTAGTACGGATCTGACAGCGATCGATCCAGCTTTGGTTCAAAATTGAATCGCATTAAGACGTCATGGTATGCCCCAGGTTTCCTCACACTGTTTTCCTTTACTGTACAAGCTCATTGTAAATTTCGAATGTTACACAATTATATTTCGAAAATGTCAAATTACAATCCCGGATTGGAACCCGTGACCTTCTGTTTGAGAGGGTCAAACATTTTTATTTCTCACGTTAAAAAACAGCGGATATAAATCGTAAAGCTGGTTATTATTCAGCAAAACTATTAATTGTTCCGCCTCATCGAAGCCCGCCCACACTCCGCGAGTAAGGCCACTACGATTCGCTTTAGTGTGTTATTGCATTTGTGTAAGTATAGGTTCTTATAATTTTCGAAGGTCGATAAATTTACCGTCTGTAAAGTCGGATTCGGACTGGCTCAAGATTAAGAGTTTTTAATGATTCACGGTTAAGTTCATTCGAAATATTATAAACGGGATGTGAACCGCGATTACCTTTATTGAGCTCCCGATATCACGGGTAGACTCACCCGTGATCATGATACATGCAACTGTATCGAAATATCGGGAGCTCAATAAAGGTAATCGCGGTTCACATCCCGTTTATAATATTTCGAATGGCTCAAGATTTACGTTGAGATTACATAAATTACAAAAAGTGTGATAATGTGATTTGATTCCATATACACTTGTAACAAGCCATCGTGTTCATTTTGACAGTTCATGTATGGGCTGACAGTTGGCATCGGCATCAGCTAGCTGTCACATTCATACAAGAACTGTCACTATGAACACGATGGCGATCGCGATCGAGTTAGACAATAAGCCTAAAGTTAACGCAAAATTCTTCCAGAATATTTCAGTCGTTCAATTAGTTTGATTAAAGATGCATAGTTACTACAAAGATTTTTTATTACAAGTGTTGTTTTAAAATTGAATCCCACCTTTGACGCAGTTTGTCGTACCTACCTGTCTGTGTCGTAATGTAAGGAAATATTTGTCAGCCATGATTGAAAAATCCTAAAAAACTTAATACAGCTATTCAAACTCAGCTGATCAAACTAATTCCTCAACCATTCAGAAAGAATTCTTTTAAACACCTTGTCAAGTCTTAAAAAAAACAGTCATTATCATTAACTTCGTGCGTAAATTAAATACGCATTGTATAAAATTATAAATAAGTAGGCAATAATCTAGGTTTTCCCCATCATCGAAGTTTATCGCAACATACAATAGGTAGTGCATGGAATCTATGTATACTTAGGAGCAAACCGGGTTACTTTCCCATAAAGCGTTGCATGAAAAGCACATGAAAAGTGACTAGTAGGCTTATTGTCTAACTCGCTCGCAATCGGCATCGTGTTCATTTTGACAGTTCACGTATGTGCTGACAATTGGCATTGGAATCAGCTAGCTGTCACATTCATACAAGAACCTGTCAAAATGAACACGATGCCGATTGCGAGCGAGTTAGGCAATAAGCCAACAGGTTTCTTTGCTCCCGAGTCCCAAGTAGGTATACATAATGGATATACTTAGGCATCCAGTCAAACAAGTAGGTAGGTACCTAAAGTCCTTTATTAAGTTTGTTCTTAGAATGGTAAACGAATGTCTTCATCGCCTGTACTGTACCTAATTGTAGGAGAACAATAAAATTTATAAGACAGGTCAATGACTGACAAACTGACACATTTAGATACACCGGAATGGTTTTATGGACATAATAATGAGACTAGTTTTATCTATGTTACTAATTTACTTAGACCACGGGCTCGATTTTTTAAAGCAATCACTACCCAAGTAACACAGAAAGCATTTTAACAAACGAATAGTACACTTATGTAGAACTTAAGGTCCGTATAAACTCTTATATAAGTTCGCTTTATATTGGCATTTCAAAACCATTATGATGCTTTAGACGGTATAACGGTTAGATAATGGCATATCAATATGCTTTTGTAAAGCCTATAGTTTTAGTGCAGCAAACCATAACGCAGCTGTACAGCTTTCCGCTGTTTTTAGTGCATTTGGATCTACAATAGCATTTTTAAGTAGTAAATAAATGCCTAATGCTGTTTAATAGCATAAACATGAACCATTATCATGCCACGTTAATTCGCTAAACAGCTTTCAGCAGTTTTTAGTGCCTTAGGGTTTATAATAGCATTTTTAAGTAGTAAGATATTGCCTAATGCTGCTTAATAGCATAAACTTGTACCATTATAATGCACCTTAAATCCGATATACAGCTTTGAGCTGATTTTAATGCCCTTTGTTGTATAGTAGCACTTTTAAGTCATCAGTAAAAGCCTAGTACTGCTGAACAGCATAAACGTGAATCAATGTAATGCTTGCATTCGAAAGATCAACTGAGTTCTGTTGTGCGGCTAACAGCTCTTTAATCAAATACACGTGAGTTATTGTAATGGGTAAAGCCGTATATACCTTCATTTTAATGCATTATTAAAACCATTTGTCGGCCATATTTAAGAAAAGCAACTTACGTTAGTATTATAATTATGTGATCAACAAAACAAAAAATAGACCTATATAATAACTATATAATTTAACTGAATACTGTCCAACCACTACTATTATGTTAATTATGCAAAATTCGTTCTATACTAGGAATACACAATTGTTTTGGTTATTTCACACATAGATTTATTTACCATATTATATCAAAACTACAAAATATCGAAGGCGCGTGAAAATTTTCAATGAAACTTGCATCAACATTTGGGTGAATTTTCAAAACGTGTTTTTTGGATGTCCTACGCTAGAAAAAAAAAACTATGCCATATATGTACCAAAAAAAAATATGATCGTATTCTTTGCCATTATCTAGGACGAGGCAAAGCCATTAATTAATGATGATGAGCTACTAATCCCAAAAAAAAATATATTGAAAGTTCGAAAATTCACGATTCACATAGCTGTGAGGTATGTCACACGCGAAGTTTAGCTCAGACAATTGAGTACAACTTTGTCTATGATGGTCGTAATTTATTTCTGTAAAAAGCATTTTAAAGAGCTCTTCCTGGTCTATATTTGTAAATAAAAAAACATTAAAAAAAACTCGTAATTTAAAAATGCAGGGATGGGAATGTGTTTGTCCCGCGCGCTAGGGTTTTTAAATGACTCGCAAATACCTGCTGGTTACTGACTGGTTGAGCTATGTAACGATATTTTCAAGTTACTACGTCGAAGACATGCTAGTTCGCGTTACTTTACCAAGCAAATTGGACGCGTATACTGCGCTGTGATTTTTAAAAATAGGTAAGTTTGTAACATGATACTTTTGGTCAGCCTATAAGGTAATTTGTGTGGCTAGTAAATATTGCATGTTCAACTACTTTATATATATGTCTATTTAAGTGTTCTATAGTTTAGAACATCGAGAATGAACAGGCCTATTGTCATTTACCTAAAGCTTATAATTTCGACAGAAAATATTAAATGCACTTTTGCCGTAATTTGTGTGGCACTTTTGTCCATGCAAATTACAAACGCGCCACACAAATTACATTTTATGTCTTATTTCAATAGTATGAGCATTTTAAGATGGTTAAAAACACTTGTTATCTTTAAATTCCTACCCGTGACAGTTTATATAATTATGTTAAAATATTTGTTCGCTTGCTTGCTTGCTGAATGCAGGAGCTGTTTATGCCATTCAAGACAGTGGTCTTAAATTGTATAAGTAGTTCTTGTATTCAGCAGTGGCATTGTACATATATACTGTATATAAATAAATTTGAATTTGAATTTAAAAAACGTAAATACATTAGTAGTACTTTCTACTATTTTAAGTTGTATTTTTTAAATTATTATTTTTGAACTGCTTGTCTATAATATTTAATTTTATTTTGTGTTTGCCGTTTAGTTTAAGTAAACTGCATAGCCTTAA